>OX453305.1:6911495-7539067 GCA_949710035.1 Crambus lathoniellus | reverse complement strand
TCAACCCGCGGGGCTGGTGGAGGTTCCTCAACCTCCCAAAACTTCTGCACCACTTCGGAGAGAGACGCATTAAAAACAAGACCGCGATCCTCATCAAGGGAATCCAAAACGCGGCGAGCAGGGCCCATCACAACTGTACCGAGTGTCGTCTGCAGAGCTACCAAGCCATCTGGCTGCAAAACTCGCTTCCCCGTCAACAAAACTCGCCCCAGGACATCGGCTCCAAGGAGAGCATCAATCGGGCCTGGGCGGAAGAAATTTGGATCGGCGAGTGGGGAATCAGACACCAAAGACAACATACTCGGTCCCAAGTCAACTGAAGGTTGACGGCCAACAACTGTGTCCAACACAATCGCCGAGGTCTTAATGCCTGGCGTGGACTTATTACGTGATGTAAATGTGAAGTCAACATGCCCTAACAACCCGGGGACTTTCACATCGCCAACACCTCTCACGCCTTCCGTGTGGGGGTGCACCTTGAGGCCCAACCGCCTAACTAACCAAGATGACACAACACACCCCTGAGCACCGGAATCCAACAAGGCGCGAACTTCCACATGGTCGCCATTCAATCCCCTGACAAGCACAGAGGCCGTGGGCAACAAAACGGTCTCTGGAGGGGTGGCTACAATCGACCGTAAACACGTTGATTGCTAGTATGTGGGGTCCCCAGACGTCCCCCCATGGTAAGGGGGTCGCTCATAGCGATCCAGGGGGTCCCAATCTCCCACATACTGCCTACGTCCAATTCGCCCGGTATCAGGCGGGTTATATCTCCCGGCCCCTTGAAGACGGGGCGGGCGCCGCTCCAAACGCGGGTATTCGGCGAGCGGCGGCGAGAATCGGTGCCTATCATCCACCGTGTACGTCGCCCCATAGTCGCGGGGGCACGGTGACCGATTTTCAGAGGGGGGGTCCCGGGGACCCCCCGCTGTGCGAGGCTCAACACGTTGCGGGGGGCTTCTACGACCTCCCGCATCGCTCGCAAAATCGAACCCCCTAGTTGGGGACCGATTTCCCATGGGGGGGTCCGTGGGACCCCCGCCCGTGCGAGGCTCAAAACGTCGCGGGGGGCCTCTACGACCTCCGGCAACGCCCGCATAACTCATCCCCATCCTTGGGGATCGGTTTCCCATTGGGGGGTCCCTGGGACCCCCGCCCGTTTGAGGCTCAAAACGTGGCGGAGAGCGTCTGGGGCCACTCTGGTGGCCACTAGAACTGCTGCGGGATGCAAACACCGCGGGGGGTCCGAGCCCCCCACCCATACGAGGTGATCCTGCAGCGACGCGCTGCGGCGCTCCGCCGCCCTCTGGGCTGTTCATGCAGAGGAGGGGATGGTGGTTGCCCTTACAAAAGCGGCATGGGTGCGCTTGGGTACATTCGCGCTGCATGTGCAGGCCCAAGCACGAGTAGCACCATGTCCGTTGTCGCGCGATCGCTCGACGGCCTTGGACGCGCTGGTCGAGGAACTTATCACAACGGGTCGTGCTGTGACCCGGTTCCCGACAGTACAAGCAGCGGGCGGTCTCCTGGACGGCGGCATAGCGGCCGGGCGCGCGAGGGGCCATACGCCCCCTACGGGGGGGTCCGGTGGGGGATCTACTCTGTGGCACAGGTCGTTCGGGTCCCATAGGACCGGCCAGAGAGGAATTATCTGCCAGTCTACTTTCTCCTTCCAGGAACGTCAAGAGGTCCGAGAAGGGTGGCAGATAAGTCGCACTATCCCCACCATACTGCTGCTCAAAACGGACCTTAACAGAGTCCGGCAACTTTCCCAGGACAATGTGCAGTAACGAAAACGACCACTGCTCCACTGGGAGTTTTAAGTTTTTTAATGCGTTGTATGCCACCAACAGCGGATTTAACAAAGCCACTCTCAAGTGCATCACGCTGGCAACGCGGGGTAAATTCAAAATGGCGGCAACATGGTTGTCCGCCAGACGTCGTACGTTCTGGTACCGACGGGCAATCAAATCCCTAGCAATAGGGTAGTTTTCATCCGAGGGGGCCAAATGTTGAACCGATTCAAGGGCCTCCCCTTCCAACACGGATAACAAATAAGCTAACTTCTGGCCCTGGGTCAAATCGTCCCGGGCATGTACAAGACTATCAAAAATATTAATAAAGCCCTCCCAGTCCTCTAGACGACCAGCAAAGCGCCTTAAGTCTAAGGGGGCCAATCTAGCAAAGAGAGGGGGCATACTCTTAGATGTGACCGGGGACGGGCTCGGTTCATTCTCTCTTGCCACTTGCAAAGGTCGAGCCACCTGTGTAATTCTGTCCGCAAAATCATAACACTGGTCCACATCCAAACCGACTTCTTGTCGCATTTCCACCTCGGCCTCAACAGTCCTTTCCAAAAATAAGGCATACTGCTCATCAACAACAGCCAAACGTATGGGCAGATCTACGTATCTGTTCAACAAGGCCTCCGTTCTATCCGGTCGATCCAACAACGCAACCGCAGAAGCTAACCACCGTAACTCAGAACGTATTTTGGCTTTAGCAGAGGAGGCCGTCATTGTAACGTCACAAATTTATCAACAAAAACAACAAATTCAAAATATTCACTATAACACAAAATCTCCAATATTTGGAGGTTACTAATAACCACAAAATTCCAATATTACAACAACAAAGTATTTATAATGACACAAACTCTTAAATATCTGGAGGTTATCAGAAAACAACAAAACTCACTGACTATTGAAATTCACTCCAAATCACTGACTATTGAAATTCACTTGGATATCAACACAACAACAAGTCAATTTCAATTATTTCAAAGCACAAGTTTCAATGAGTTTCAATGTGTAAACAATGTCCCAAATCATTTAAGTTTCACTAAGTATTGAGTGCAAACTCATTAGCTAACCTTTTATTAGCTATTATTTTAGCAACAAACTTGTCAATATTCACAACTCAAATTTGCTAACAAACTAAATAATAATTATTATGAGCAAAGAAAGGCATCTGTTTACATTTTGGAACCTCAATACATGACAATTAATTACAAGACATGGAACCAATAACAAAGGAATGCCCTTTACTTTTCAAATGCAAGTTAATTACCATTTACAAGTACAAATTAATCTAGTCCGGACCAGACTGGGTCATCAAACCGGCACTGATTAATACAAAGTTTTGGCGTGGGCCTCTCAGGCCTTCAAACTACGCTCTTGGCTACCAAGAAATGTTCAGTACACCCCTGCCTAGACCGCGGAGTCAGCATTGGCGCAGTGGAAGGCTATCATGAGTATAGACTCCGGACAAATCTTGGTTTCAGCCGGGATGTAACTGAACAATAGGACTGCGATACACAGCGGAAAGAATGTGAAGTAAGGTGATTTTACATACTGTGGTCTGTGCTGTAGAAAGTCCCTGGGCAGCGTGGGGAGAGGGGGGCCCCCCCTGTGGCTCCGTCTTCTTCTGCAGACCTTACCAATTAGTCACTTCACTCACAACACAAATAACAGCGTTCACAAGACACTGGGCGTTTCAACAATAGATACACAATAACACACGGAGGAGCCTTTTGTCAAGATATATATTGCCCCTGCAACAACACGTGTGGTGGATGATTATCCTTCAAAGCATCGCGACCGGCCACTCATCAGGATGGCATCAAAATCGTGGTCGTACAACACGGGATCGGCAGGATAATTTAAGATTTTTCAAACTCGATATGCCAGGCACATTCAACGCGAGCGATTTTTAACAAATTCAGCAAAATTATTCCGACATTTTCTTACAAGAATTTCAATCAAGTGTCACTGTCAACTTCAAGTGACAGCTAATGTCAATTTGACGTGACATTAGAGTTGCGTTCAGAAACGTCGATCTTTTCCGAACAATGTCCACGCACGCCCTTTTTCACGCACCCAACAAAAGTAAGACGAAAGTGTTCTATTTTAGTACTTACGTAAAATTATAGTTTAAAATAACCCAAGATGGCGAGGGAAATGTGTCCACGCGGTAAATGCAGCTTTTTTAAATATTCTCGGAACTTGAACATTAAATTACTACTACTAGAAACAACATTTTGCTTTGCACGAAAATGAGCTGTCGTAGGACCCATGCTACTTTGTTCACAAAGTATAGTTCCTAATACAACCGAAAGAGGCGCGGTGCTTTAGTTTCCATACAAGATAATACAACCACGATAACCTCAACGTGTAAATGCAATAACCGAAAAGGCCATTCGCCCCAACTTATTTATTTTATATTAGATTGAATTCCGTTAAAAAAAAAGTAATGTAACTTCCAATGTTTTCGTTCTTTCATAGACCTATGACTGTGACTTTCTGACAGATTTTAATTTCTACTATGACGTAAGAGAGCACGTGACGGGTCGCGCGCGTATTGAATGAATAGGCAGTAGACTCAAACATTTTTAGAAGCGGCAAAAACATAAATCTATTTTTTTGAAAAATTTATCAACCGCCTATCAAAAATGTGTGGAATCGATTCTACTCTCGATTCTGAACAAAGTATTTTCTCCGTTTCGGTTAAAGTAATAACAACCAATACGATAGTTTTTCGTGGTAAGGGCACTGTACCCCAAACAGGAAAAACTCTCATCGTGATCGTATTAGGGCCGATTTCACCGTTGAAACTAAGCGCGATCAGTTGAAGCTAAACTCAGTTTAGACGATAAACTAAGTTCAGAGGGCCAGTTTGCATTTCACCAACACAAGCTAGTGTAATCTAGTTTAAATTCAGGAATGTCCGATTTTGGCGTTTAGCTATCTAAACTGCGATCAGACCAGTCAACTGTCATCTTATGAGAATTTGTGTATTGTGTAAATGCTCAAAGGTTAGAAATATATCGTAATCAATCGTATTATTTTGTATGAAAACCAGAGCAGCGCTCCTAAGGTGGTTTTTGGACTGAGGGCCTAGACAAGTGATTTTCTACTATCGATATCACCAGACGAATAAAAAGATATAATGTATGGGATTGACATTAGCGGTCACGTGTAGAAAGCCACTTGTCTCGGAGGGCTGAAATTTAATAGTCGTCACTTTGACAGCTTTGTTAGCATTTTAACGAATGATATAAGTAGGTAATAGGTAGTTTACGATTGCGATATTTGCTATTAACAGTCTGTTCATGATTGAGGTATAGAACTCACATATCACATACATGTGTGTAGCGAAATTTTATTGATAGTATTTCTATTTTCGTACCTATACAACCTTTACGAAATACTTGCGATCATGAGAATGTGAATTTTGTTACGGTAAACACATTTCTCCAATAACCTGATACTTGATAAGCACAAAAACTTACGCTCTCTTTTGCAAGAAACTATGAAATATTGTCTGTATATACCTATATAAACATCTAAGGGACTTTGTTTATTGCCCTTGCATGTTACATGAAGGCCCTTTTCAGACACAGGCGGAAACCGCGCGGATCTCGATTACATTACCGTCTAACATTCATTCTGACCTGCCATGCCCGCGCGGGTCAAAATGTAAATAACCTCTTATTCACAAACCGTCGGAGACGTTACCGATAGCGGAATGTGTTCACTGTCACTGACAACAAAGAAAATGCACAGAATTCGAATCCGATTTCATTTCCGGTACGGCTTGAGAATCAGGGGGAAGAACCGCGTGGTTGGGCGCGCGGCTTACGCTGTGCCTGTATTAGCCCGAACGTGTTATACGACTTGAATCTCCATAATAAAACATTATACACTAAATTTTTAATTAGTTCAAACATTTTATTGCATGAAAGTGTCCATCAATACGTCATTTTAAACTATCGGACCCAGCTACGAAATTGAGGGAAAAAAATACCAGCTGTTCCATACATTTTGGTCGAGTCGATGTTGTACTTTTCTATGGAACAGCTGTAATTTTCGTGACTGGCCATTTATCAATGCAGGGTGCCTACCATCAACTTTAAGACAGCGATTCAAAAATAGCGCGATGCAGAATAGGTTCCTAAAATGAATTGCTTTCTTTCGTACTCTGGCCTTCAAAAAACTGGATCGCAAATGAATTGCTAAATGTGAATGACCGAACGATTTGTGTCCTTATTTCTTCTACCCGTCTTTTTCACTCGATTCTGTCATGCCCGGAGAGTGAGAGGGACGGGTATAACCTGCAGGTGTCATGTCAGCTTGGCCGAGTTATAAGTCAAATAAGAGATATGACAGCTTAGCGGCTGTGAAATGTCATTGAATGATCACTGAATCGCTGTCATTGATATTAAGCTGTCATTGATATTAAGCTGTCGTGGTACGAATAAGCGAAGCAGATCAGTTTAGGTCCTAAACAAAACCGCAATAAGAGTTGATGGTAAGCACCCTGTTCGTACTAATTCATTGATAATTGATGTGGTGTATTTCACGTTCAAGATTCTTATTATAGGAAGGGCGCAGTGAAAAGTGATCCTGGTGTAAAGGAAGGGTTTATATATATAATATTTATAATCTGATTCAAATTATTATTGTAAAAGTTTAAGTATTGAGATTTTAAATGATTTTTATGCATTTACAATGCAATTTTTGTAAGTAAGTATCGGAAAAATGTGATAGTAAAAACAAAGCTTCCCGCCTGAAAGCTACTTTAGGGCTCGTGGTTTTTTACTATCACAATTTTTCTATATGTTTAGGGTTTAAAGAATTTTTATTTCTCATACGAACACTTTTTACATGGTTCACTTAAAATGAGAACTTAAAACTATATGTTTAAGTAAGCTCATTCAAATATCGTGTCAAGGCAACAAAACCTAATAGGTAGAGTAAGCGCCACATACTTGGTTCGTGTCAATATGTGGAACTAAAACTATTACATGGGAATAAGGCTAATTTTTCCGACCAACCATGACGATCAGCGCCCTCTGACAAATACCAAGCTATGTGGTGCGGACTGGAATCGAGTATTAATAAGTGTTTTCTAGTATTTTAAATCTGTAACGCAAAAGTGACGTATTCTAAAGTGATCACTGTCACTTCAAGTGATCTGGCGCGATAAACTGTCATTATGGTAACTTATTTTGTATGCAAAACGTTAAGCAGGAGCCTCATAACTTGTATTGAATTTCAGTTCCTTGTACGATCATAAATATTATATGGTCGTACAAGGAACTGAAATTCAATACAAGTTTGCAACAGCACTTTAATAGCTTTTGAAGAAAGGTATATTACCGTAACGATAGTTTTTCATGCTACGGCTACATCAATGGGATTGTCTGTTTTTTAAGTTTCACTGTTTCTTGGTCCGTGTTAAAACGCTATAAGTATAATACGAATAGGAGTCAGTTTTTTTATAATTTAGTATCATAATCGGTAACGTTGTTCAATTTCAAAACCGGTATTCGACAGATTAAAAAAGATTAAAATGAGGTCGTATAAAGTTTTGACCAAACAAAACATATGCGACGAAGCGTCTGCGAAGCATGGGCCGTAGGTACCTACTCGGTACTAAATTCGGTTACCGCGACTCTTTCACTCAATTCTGTCATGACTGGAGAGTGAGAGGGACAGGTATAACGAATCCCGCTTTTCATAATATTTACAGTGTTGTGTTAATGACCATGAAAGTTTAAAAAGTTATTAGGTAATTACGAAGTTTCGGGTGTTGCGTTTCCGAGTAAGCCCTCAACTCAAGAGCGTCAGTCGCGCGGCGGACGCCGATAAACGTAGTGATTACATGCTCTTTGGACGCGCCGACGCGAAGTTTCTGCATCACGATTGATTAATTCTATGAGATAAAGTGACAGCGTCCGCCACGCAAAAGGTCGCGTCGCTACCGCTTCGCAGACACGTGGCCACATCTATCTGTTCAGAGCTTAAATTCAGAGCACCTTCATAATGCAATAGGGTTTGGAATAAATTATTAACGTACAGAGTCCGACTTACCTCACAAAATTTTTATTTGGTAAAAGATTATTTTGGGCCTAATCTTGTTATTGGTTAGGTACCGAAAAAGTTGTTTATGTTTTATTTATGGTTCCCAGTAGCGATCAGCTCTCAATATTCATAGAATTTAGAACGGACTATCAAAAGGTATATTTATAAACTAGCGCTCCGCTTGCGACTTCGTCTGCGTGAACCCCTTTTTTACCCCCTTTGAGGATTTACCCTGAGGGCAAGATGGGGTGAGGGTACTTTACCCAGTTTTTTTTCTTTTTTAATTATCGTACAAGTGTACCTTATTACTATTGATTATCGAAGTAAATTATTAAATGAAAAAATCCAAAAGAATAATGTTGTACATTTTAGGGATTTCAAAACTTAAATATCCCGTCTTACAATGGAAAAATGTGGTCGTGTGCAATATTATTTATGCTACATAATTTATAATCTCTTAAAATATTCCTATTCCCTTAGGAATTTACCTGTCCTCATAATTTCATCCAAATCTGACAAGCTGTTTTAGTTCAGTCACGTTAGTAAAATAAAGGGGTCAACCTCGAAATGAGAGATAATAAGCTGTAGACTCGTGTAAGTACACCTTCATTTTGGTATAAAAGTTGTCTCAAAAGTCACATTATAATCTTGTCGGCGTCGTAATTTATTCATGGTTAAAGGTCACAAAAATCAGATTTTCACGATTATCTCGGTTTCGATGGCTCCAGTGATGTTGACATTTATAATCAGAATTGTAGAACATAAAATTTGTGACAAATTTTATTTCAATTTTTTTTTTGTGATAGAGAGCGAAGAGTTCGTTCAGCCAATACTCACTCACTGTAATGCAAGGTCAACCGTGATATCTTGTCTAAAGTTGTTACGCAGATCATTTTCAATCGTGACCAGTATCCAACGTACTAATTTTCATACTTTTTCAAGTTCAGTAATGAGGAAGTTCTATTTATCCCCCCATTTTATCCCTTTAAGGGGGGGATTTTCCCCAAATCCTTTTTTTAGCTAATAAATAATAATCCTAATTATAACCTACCTTCCTTTTTTTCCAGGTGGAAATGCCTTCGCATACCCCCTGCCTGGGGAGACGAGGGGGTCATGTGGGGCTTGGACCCACTAAAACCGCCGGGGTGCCTCCTCAGCACATGGAGCGGAGATTACAGATAACCTACCTTCCTGCCAAATTACATCTTCGTTGGTTTAGTAGTTTTCAAGATTTCATGAAGAATGAGAGAGTGAACTTTCGATTTTATAATAGATTTTCTGCCTTAGCCCTTTGTGACAAAGCGTACTGAATTGTATCTAAAATTATAGCTCAGGTTACTGCCAACATAATTCAAAAAGTTTTGTTCAAATCGTTGCAGTAGTTTTAAAGTTATGGGCGTACATACAAACTTATATACAAACAAATAAACAAACAGACAAAAAATCCAAAAACTATCGTTTTGGGTTCCGAATAATGTATTTAACATGTAGCATTTTCTATTAAAAAAAAATATAAAATGTTACATTGGCTTCGTTACGATTTTAATATACCTATGTATAGATAGGCTCTTCGCCACAGAACACGGAAAGATTTTTTTCTCTTTGCTTTCCATGTTCTGTGCTCTTCGCCCTCTATCTCAAAAACGGTTAAGTGTATAAAAAAATTAAACAGTATTTTCGAAATTTTTATGTTCTACAGTTCTCACGATAAATGTCAACATCATTGGAGCTATAAAAACCGAGATAATCGCAAAAAAATTTAGAGACCTTGAATAACCTATAACTTATTTTATCTCATTCCGATGTGAAACCCTAATTTGACTGGACTATTTACGCGTGGCTGATTAAAACACTTACGAACTCTTTCATTCATATGTTATGAGCATATTACCATTAATAGTCCCATTCATAAATTATGAGCGTCTAGCATTAATATGCTCATAATTTATGAATGGGAGAGTTCGTAAGTGTTTTAATCAACCACGCGTAAACGGCTTATCAGATTTTGATATCCTACTATGCAGATGCAGTAGGATATCTATCATAATTATGCCTAATAAAATATTGATCGTTCATAATTCATAATACACAAAAGCTAAGTGTACCTACTCAATAATTCAATACAGTTTATTGCGTCTAACCAACACATAACCAAACAATTTATAAGCTCCTTATCAGTGACACCCAGATTCTCTTGAAATATTGGAGTTGCTAAGTAGGAAATTTGTAAATGTTCCTTATACATCGACGACCTTTTCTGTTCCGGTGAGAGCGGCGCTATGTATTTTGTTTTTCTAGCAATTTAACCGGCCCTGACTTCTAAGACCTTCAGCCGGCAGCAACGCTATGGTTGGACAACAACGTGATAGCAAAATTACATTAAGGCGATGATTCCCGACTGAAATAGGCACGCTAACGCTTGCTCGGCCGCGCGCGATACACTTCACGCGGACGCAGCGGCAGCCGGCAGTAAACTGTGAACTCGCGAGCGCCCCGTGAATCAAAAATAATTTAAAATTCTATTAAAAATTAAATATATTATTATAACTGTAAAATAATAATATTTATTCCAAATTTTGAGTAAGTACTTGTGGTTTGCGAGTAATCCATAATAATTTAAAACAGCCTATTTTCGGGAATCAGCGCCTTAAAAAACACGTTAGTTCCAGGTTTTGACCACCGGAACAGAAAACATTGTCGCACTATGAACATTACGGTTAGCGCATTGGCACCGTAGCCAACTATTATATATTCTGTGCCGTAGCCCTAGCATGAAAACAACTGTCGTTATGGTACTACCTATAAGAGCGGGTGTACATTGAGCCGCTAGGATCGCAGCCACTAATCGCGACCATAGGCTGGGATAGAGTTTTTTCATAAAAAATTATGGCGCTTAGTTTGCGCCGATGCTATACAAAATGATTTAATGCAAGCGAAGCCGCAGACAAAAGCTCGCTATCTATACATATGCAGGGCTGGTCAGCTATTTTCTACTACAATTTTTCCTATAATTCCTAAAAAAGTTAAAATTTTAATGCCTTTGTTGGTTCAAATAAAATGTGATATTTTCTTAATCTAAGTATTTAAGGCTTATGCTCAGCAGTGGGTCGAGAAAGGCTGATAATGATGATGAAGTATTTATCTTTTATCGTTAATTTTTTTGGTAAAAGTTACCTATTTTAGTCAATGTGATATAATTGATTGATTGTTTAGAATTCTGAGTATTCCGATAATAATAGAGTTGATGATAAATAAATTTCAGTATTACTTATAAATGAGTTAGTACCTAGTAAGTAAAGCGATGTTACTAAGTTTTATTATCTTGGATATTTTTATCCTGACCTAATTTTGTAACAAATCCTGCAATGTAATTCAATTTTAAAGTAACAAATTAATAGGAATAGTGGGACTTTCATGCTATCTACGTTCTACTGAATTAAAGTTGTGATAAAAAATTATGGTATTTTAATATTTGTTAAAAACATGTTCAGGAAAATTTTAGCCAACCCACTAGAATATTAAATTTAACACCAGTGTATAGATAAAGCGCGCTTTTTCTAATAAAAAATAGTTTTCACTAAATTACTACTTATGGTAAAACTAGAATCTTGAAGTTAAAACTGAATGCCTATGTAATTACATAAGATATTCTGGTTTCAGAAATGAATAGTTTCTGAAAAATTATTCATTTGGTAGGTGCGAGGAGCGAAGTATTGAGCATGTTAGGTTTACATGCACCAACCGACTGACAAATATATGTGTTACACGAGTTGTGATGTGAGCCCACAAGGGCATAGAGGTGGTCGACGCCTGCTTTTAGGTCTTGGCCGTTTCGTACAAAATTTAAAAAAAGGTAAAAAAAATACCTGTGACAATCCAAATGACGATCGCGTTCCCTCCAATAGCAACAACCAACATGGCGGCGAATAAGCAGATCCACGAGTTGTGAGCCCACAAGGGCATAGTGGTGGTCGGCGCTTGCTTCTAGCTTATTGCCTGTTTCGTACAAAATTTAATAAAAGGTAAAAAAATACCTGTGACAATCCAAATGACGATCGCGTTCCCTCCAATAGCAACAACCAACATTGCGGCGAACAAGCAGACCCACGAGTTGTGAGCCCACAAGGGCATAGTGGTGGTCGGCGCCTGCTTCTAGCTATTGGCTGTTTCGTACAAAATTTAATATTAGGTGATAAAAAATACCTGTCACAATCCAAATGACGGTCGCGTTCCCTCCAATAGCAACAACTAACATGGCGGCAAACAAGCAGACCCACGAGTTGTGAGCCCACAACGGCATAGTGGTGGTCGGCGCCTGCTTCTAGCTATTGGCTGTTTCGTACAAAATTTAATATTAGGTGATAAAAAATACCTGTCACAATCTAAATGACGATCGCGTTCCCTCCAATAGCAACAACTAACATGGCGGCAAACAAGCAGACCCACGAGTTGTGAGCCCACAAGGGCATAGTGGTGGTCGGCGCCTGCTTCCAGCTATTGGCTGTTTCGTACAAAATTTAATATTAGGTGATAAAAAATACCTGTCACAATCCAAATGACGATCGCGTTCCCTCCAATAGCAACAACTAACATGGCGGCAAACAAGCAGACCCACGAGTTGTGAGCCCACAAGGGCATAGTGGTGGTCGGCGCCTGCTTCTAGCTATTGGCTATTTCGTAAAAAAAAATATAAAAGGTAAAAAAAATACCTGTCACAATCCAAATGACGATCGCGTTCCCTCCAATAGCAACAACCAACATGGCGGCAAACAAGCAGACCCACGAGTTGTGAGCCCACAAGGGCATAGTGGTGGTCGGCGCTTGCGTCGGGCTCTTTGGCACGAGCAACGTGGCCGCGCTAAGTATGCTCCGGTTGAAGTCCATCTTCCATGCGTATATGACCTGGGGAGAAGAAATACTGTCGTTTAGATAAGATTACAAAAATTTACTTTTTTCAAAATATCTTACTTTCTTGAGCAAAACTTTTCTTTCTTTGTCTGATTAGGCCAGATCCAATCAAATATTGAAATTATACTTCGGAAATATGGTTTCATACTTTCTAGCAGTGACAGGACATTGTATGATCATCATCATCATCATCATGTCAGCCGAACGACGCCCACTGCTGGGCATAGGCCTCCCCCAAGGATCTCCACAACGATCGGTCCTGCGCTGCCCGCATCCATGATTATAAATCATAAATTATTTCAAACATCTAAACTTTCACATTAATCCTACTAATATTATAAATGTGAATGTTTAGATGTTTGGATGTTTAGATATTTGGATGTTTGTTACTCAATCACGCCACAACGGCTGAGCGGATTTGGCTGAACCTTGGCACATATATACTTTGTAGCCTGGAGAGGAACATACGCTACTTTTTATCCCGGAAAAATATCACATTCCCGCGGTATAACGTCGTGTAGACCACGCGGGCGAAGCCGCGGGCGGAAAGCTAGTAAGTAATATTAGTAGCTTTCCGCCCGCGGCTTCGCATGCATGGACTACACGACGTTATCCTGCGAAAATGTGATATTTTCTGAGACAAAATATTGCCTCGTGTTCCTCGCCAGGCTACAAAATATCTGTGTCCCAAATTTCAGCCAAATCCGCTCAGCCGTTTTGGCGTGATTGAGTAACAAACATCCAAACATCGAAACATCGAATCATCCAAACATCTTAACATCCATACATCTAAAGGAGATGGTCAGTTTCTGTATGGGCGTCGGCATAGTTGTCAAACTTAATTTACACCGATGATTTTTGGTGTATTATGTTTGTTAATATTGGCACATTTTATCACTATACTTAGAAAACTCTAAGAACTTGGGAGTACAATGTTAATTGACGTTTAAGTTTTATTAAACCTTTTGTCAGAACGCTGGCAACTAGTGTTTAGACTATGGTTTTGCTCTTAAAAAACGTAAGGCGCTTTAAAATGACGAACAGTAGTGAATTATTATGGTAAACTGAAGTCATGAGGCATGTAATGACGACTTGAATTAAGGATTTTATCTATATGTAAATGTACTTACATTTATTTTAGGGGAAATAGTGTCAAAAATGTTAGTACTAATAACGAAGCTTATTTGAAACGTAATGTTTTTTATATAAATAAATAAATAGTTTCTTACATTCACACCAATTATCTAAGCCCATGTTAATTTCATTAAGAAACTGTATCATGAAAAACTTGATAACGGATAAATATTTACTTAAATACTTTTTGTTTGTAAATACATACATATTATACATAGTTAACACCCAGACCAAGACAAATAGACATGTTCATGCACACAAATATTTGTCTTGTTCGGGAATCGAACCCGAGACTATGAATATGTACCTACACTAAAAATAATACAAACAAATAAAGGGTTAGCAGTACATAAAGTGTACGTACGTAATCTGTGCCAGGGTGCCCGCTCTGGTTGAGGGTCGGGCGGGGCGGGGCGGGCAGCGTTCATGAGTAGCGGCCGCCCCGGAGCGTTGGCAACTTCGATCATGAAGGTCGGCAACCACGAGCTGAACGCTGACCGCCCGCCCCGCTTAACGCTCTGCACTGTGACAGTACACTTAGTGTACGGCCAGAGTGCCCGCTCAACCAGAGGGTCGGGCGGGGAGGAGCGGGCAGCGTTCATGTTAAATAAATGCTAACGCATAGTGGTGTCCTGAGTAGCGGCCGGAGCGTCGGCAACCAAATGATAAACGCTGCCCGCCCCGCCCCGCCCGACGCTCAACCAGAGCGGGCAGTCTGGCCGTACACTTAGGGGTAGCAGGATATAGGTATTAAAGAACAACGCAAATAAAACAAGACTGAATAAATACTTGTTGTTTAATGAATACTTGTTGTTTTAAGAGACAATAAATAAAAAGATTTATTACTTAAATCTTAAGAAAATGCCTAGGTACATAATTATTCAATATATTGAGAGATTGAGATAAATCAACCAGCTTGGATAAAACAGAACATTTTTATTGCACTTAGACACTTAGCTGGAAAGTGTATTTTAAAGCATTATTGTGTAGGTATGAGTAGTTGCTTAGACATGAGAAACAAATACAAGCATAGTATATTTATTATTTTACAATTGTGAATGCCGTTTCTAACAAAGATTAGCCTTTGTTAGAATACTTTAATATTCTTAAATATTGTTAATAATATGTAGTCTTAAAATCCTGCTGGAAGGAGCTTGAATAGTTTTGGTGTCTTGCCCGACCAAGATACCAGATTATTGTCATATCATGACAAAAACAACAAACAGTCCTGTTCCCTACAAGACAGAAGGGCTATCATATTCAGTGTCAAGTAAAACATGTACTTATAGTAAACTCTCTGGGAAACATGACAAGACTTAAATATCCTCCAATAGGATTATTTGCACCAATTCATGGTATTTCTTTGGAGTACTCCGTACCGGACGCACTTCAACAACATATTACATACCAGTATGAACATGCTTGTTTCACCTGATATGAATCAAATGTAACATTCTGTTTCTGCATTATTGAAATATACAGCAAATAGATGTGATTGAAGCTCTCTTATAATTGGGTAATGATGTAGTATTCCTTTCCCTTCAAAGTGGCCCACTTTGAACATGCGGTAATTGTGGTGGCTGTGATGGCTCTGGTGGGCTAACAACTTGAATATTATAAGCTGCGGCATTGTTGTCCAATACCAATTCTGGAATGTCTCGTGATGAGTCATGCACAGCATGTCTGTTTGAGTGTATCCGTTTTGCAGGCTGAAAACAAACCACAGTTAGAATAAACACAGATGAAACCTTATGTTTTAACAGTTTTAGCAACAAGGGTATTTTTTTATAATATCTGTTTATGTTTTCAAGTTTAATGTATGTTTAATGATATTGTATACCTAATAGTAGGTACTTTGTAACAACATGCCTATTGCCTACTTTGGGCAGGTCTAATTAAAGATGGAAAATAATTGACACACTTACAATCATATTATACATTTTTTATTTAAGTACTTATTACTTATTCTTTTTTTGTTTTTTAAGATACTACAACTAGCTAGGTGGTCATAATGAAAAACAAAATGCTTACCACATAAGTAATTAGTATTCTGTGATAATAGGACAGCCAGCAATGGACACTTCATACTGATATTATGGCGTCTTAGTCTTCTCACTTAGTCTCTCATTTTCACCAGCTTCGGTATTTAATAAAAGGTAGCATGAATGGCAAATAAATGCATCCAGCCAGAGGCAACTGAAACTAAGATGCACTATAAAAATAAAGCAGTTTTTTTTTACTCCAACTTCATACCTGGGTTTGATTGAACATTGGTTATCCAACTCAACGCGAAAGTCTTGTTTAACAATATAGTTAATCCAGGGTCAAAAATAAGCGCAAAATCACAACGCAACGTGAAATACAAAATTAGAAAGAATCTTCCAATTGACAAATTCAAATTCTTCAATTAGTGATGTGTCATGTGTCAACTCGACTCGAGAAGGTTACTTTAACTCGAGTTGGGCTTTGGGCCTAAGAGCCAACGCGCTCTTGTGATTTTTAATCGGGCGATAGTTTAGTCGGAATCGCAAGACGATCGTGATCAAACTGTCGGCCGATAGTTTGGTTTTGAGAGCCTGCGCGCACTTGTGATTTTTAGTCGACGGATTGTTGGTCGATCGATAGTTTAGTTGAATCCGGGCGTGCGCTCACCTAGTATTTCATGCACAGGCCGATAGTTGTGCGATAGTTTTTCGATAGATAGTTGTACAACTATTGTTATTATACTATATGCCAGTCATTTTCGATAGTTCGATACTGAATGCACAGTCTACCGATAGTTGGGCGATAGTTTAGTTGAATGCAGTGGGCGCGTTCACATAGTCCTTCATGCACATAGTTATACCCGGCCGATAGTTGTGCGATAGTTTGAGCGTACAACTATCGGCCAGTCATTGTCGATAGTTTGATCGGTCGATAGTTTAATCGTCAGTGCGCACACTGCCATATAACTCTATACTGAATCTGAGAACGACCAAACTATCGCCCGATTAAAAATCACAAGTGCGTGTTCGCTCTAACTCGAGTTAACTCGAGTTGAATTTGATTAAACTCTAATTTAGATAGGGGCGCGAAAAATTAACGAATCAAACGATTACGAGATTACGGTGCTCTCATTTTTTGTTGCAAAATCGCTCGTATTAAAACCAAACTAAGATGGCGCGGGGCGTTGGCTTTAAATCAAATCGTCTTAGAGTAAGAATCATCTAAAATTGGTAAACACAAAACAAAGACATCGAGTTACATGAATTTTAACTCGAGTTAGCTCGAGTCGCGTTTATACCGAGTTGGCCCATCACTATCTTCAATGATGACAACATGACTTATGTTGTTCTCTTTGAATTCGCCATTAAGGAAGGGCGAATTCACGTTGCATTACTTATTATTTTGAAATAAAAACTCCCAAGTTCAGAGAGCTTCAAAACTACGTAATAATTCATATTTTTATTTATATTACTTAATTATATTTACTATGTTTGTGTAAATTGAATGTACTTTTTTGACCATGTCCTTTCACATTTAAAATATTAGTACCTAGGATTTATTAGGGTACAATACACACAACACTGGTTTTTCGACCACGTAAAGGCTTTGTGAGCTTAAAATAGTATAAGTAGTACTTAATACAAACATACTTATTTTATGCCAATAGGGTATTTTACTGTTGTTGAAATGTAGATATTTAATGATGACGTTAAAAAATATTGCAATTAAGAATATAAGTTTTATAATAAAAGAATTATAGTCTGTTTGATTTTGACTATAGCTGTCTCTTTCTAAAACGAAATCTTCTATGGCGTGACTATGACGCTACTAACCCACTGACGTCACTAAGATAGCGTCCTGTCCTTGTCTAATTATAAAGTTTGAAGTCCTATATCTTTGAAAATATTCAAGATAATTCAAAATGAAAACTTGTTTTGTGTAGCTAATATTTCGAAAAACATTTTAAAGAAATAAAAAAAATCAATAATATACCGTATTGTACAGTCGACAACCACAACCGGGTACGATTCTCGCAGGAAATTCCAACCTCAATTCACCGCCACACCACAGTCGACAACCACAACCGGGTACGATTCTCGCAGGAAATTCCAACCTCAATTCACCGCCACGTGACGTAGTATTTTTTTGTCCTTTGTGGCCACACCGCATTTCAGACACGACACGATTCTTTTTGACAAATTCATAACAAACAAATGAAAGTCAAGTAAAAAAGTTTGTCGATCGAATTTTAGAGAACAAGGGGGAAAGTCTCAACTTCGTAACGATCTTATAGTTATCGACGATTGTCCTTATGTCAAAATGTTGAGTTTGGTGGGATATGGGACTTCTTTTATTAGTAAAAATGTGTTTTGTAGTATATTTGAGCGTTAGCATGCCACTAAGTAATAGTGCAAAAAAGGTTTTGTATTGTAAATTCGTGTAATTTGAGAGAATTCGAGAGCATCGATCGTTAACTTAACGATTTCAAATAAACTTAGCAATATTTATGTCAAACATAGCGTGTAAATTTTAAAAACCCGCTGAGCCAACGAATTCATCGAACTAGAGCGAGGGAGAGAGAGGACAAATGTTTTAGCTGGTGAGGTCGCAGGTTCGAACCCATCACAAAACAAATATTTGTTTGTGTACATTGACAGATACACAAACAAATATTTGCCTTATTCTGGGTATATATAGTTTGGAAGCTAGAGAGTGAATTAAGCTACTTTTTATACTAGAAAAATATCAAATTCCCGAGGGATAACGTCGTCGTGAAGTCCACGCGAACTATAGAAGTATGTTTCTTTCTATTTCTATTTCATAAAGAACTTGAGCTAGATAATTGGTGTAATTTAAAGAAAATTATTTTTATTTTAATTTTTAGTTTTCTGCATTCACAATGCAATTTTTATTACTGAAAAATGGAAAATGAAGTATTTAGAAAAATGGATTGTGAGACGGGTCGATTTTTTCTAGATACTTCATTTTCCATTTTTCAAAATTATTTTTGTTTATAACAAAGCAATATTTAAGTATTTCATTGAGAATTGAGATCAGTTTTTACTTAAATCTCATATTAAGGGCCACTTTTACGAAACACTAAACATGTTTAGGAAATCTATTTAGGCGATGTTAAATACATTTAAGAAATCCGAGTCTTTCACCACTCACTAAACGTGTTTACCGAACTGTCAAATTTAAATGCCCAATCTTGGCTGTTTAAATCCGCTAAATACATTTAAGGGCCGGCGGTAAGTGAAAAGCGTAAAACAGCTTTCAGGGTTTTAAACTTTGAACATAGAATTAACGACAAATATTACTTTAAAAAATATGATAGTGAACAGGAATAGTTACTCTACAATAACACCGTGGAAAATTTTAAATATTTTACTCACGTTAATGGCAAAAAAAACGCAAACTTCACTAAAAACAGTGAAATCAACGTTTTTTGTTTTAAAGATATTGTTAAAGAAAAATAATCTTTTTAGTAATATTTAATGTTAAATTAAATGACAATGAAACATAGAATTGATTCACCGCGCCATATTTTCCGTTTTTTATATAAATTGAGAACAATCTGGCGTCAAAGATTGACAATTTTGAAGCGCGCTTCGCTCATACATTTTCGTATAGAACGCGAAGATAAATAAAACATTGTTTATATACAAGCCGCCCTAGGAGCAAAATTTAGTAAGCCCGCTGATTTCAAGGTGAGAGCACGTCGCTTTTTCTCAGCTTCTGACACTCGAAATCAGACTATCTGTACACAAACACTTTGAGCGGTGGTAAAGAAAAGGTAGGTAAAGTAAAATTTCCAAAAATCCGGAAAGCGATACAAATATCAGGACATAATTAGTTTTCCACTCAACAATTTGTTTGATACGTCATCACATCAGATATCTGGTCAAATGCTGGAGCCAGGAAGTGGCTGATGGAACTACTCACCAATTCAACGTACGTAACCACTTTGAATCGTCTAGATGAAAACTCTTGTGCAAAGTAGTTTCGAAAGTCTGATGCTGGAGTCAGGAGGTGGTTGATGGAACTCTTCAATGATCCAACGTAAACACTTCGAGTTTGGGCTTATTTGAATCGTCTTGATGAGAACTCTTGTGCCAAGTAGTTTCCAAGGTCAAATTCTGGAGCCAGTAAGTGGCTGATGGAACTCTTCATCAATTCAACGTAAACACTTCGAGTTTGGGCTTGTTTGAATAGTCTTGATGAGAACTCTTGTGCCAAGTAGTTTCGAAAGTGTGATGCTGGAGTCAGGAGGTGGTTGATGGAACTCTTCAACGATCCAACGTAAACACTTCGAGTTTGGGCTCATTTGAATCGTCTTGATGATAACTCTTGTGCCTAGTAGTTTCGAAAGTCTGATGCTGGAGTCAGGAAGTGGTTGATGGAACTCTTCAACGATCCAACGTAAACATTTCGAGTTTGGGCTTATTTGAATCATCTTGATGGAAACTCTTGTGCCAAGTAGTTTCCAAGGCCAAATTCTGGAGCCAGTAAGTGGCTGATGGAACTCTTTATCAATTCAACGTAAACACTTCGAGTTTGGGCTCGTTTGAATCGTCTTGATGAGAACTCTTGTGCCTAGTAGTTTCGAAAGTCTGATGCTGGAGTCAGGAAGTGGTTGATGGAACTCTTCAACGATCCAACGTAAACATTTCGAGTTTGGGCTTATTTGAATCGTCTTGATGGAAACTCTAGTGCCAAGCAGTTTCGAAGGTAATGCTGGAGTCAGGAGGTGGTTGATGGAACTCTTCAACGACTCAACGTAACCACTTCGAGTTTGGGCTCGTTTGAAGCGTCTTGATAAAAACTCATGTGCTAAGTAATTTCCAAGGTCAAATTCTAGAGCCAGTAAGTGGCTGATGGAACTCTTCATAAATTCAACGTAACTACATTGAGTTTGGGCTCGTTTGAATTGTCTTGATAAGAACTCTTGAGCCAAGTTGTTTCCAAGGTCTATTGCTGGAGCCAGGAAATGGTTGATGGAACTCTTCAATGATTCAACGTAACCAGTTTGAATTGTCTTGATGAGAACTCTTGACAAGAAAACAGGAACGCAATGTTAAAAAATTTTAAAAATTCCAAGATTGCGGCCCACTTTTTTGTGTGTGGGGCCAATTTTGGCAAAACTTGGGTTTTGGTACTATTTTGTCAAAAAAACAGCAACGCAATGTTAAAAATATTAAAAAATCCAAGATGGCGGCCAACTTTGTTGTTTGTGGGCCGATTTTGATAAAACTCGGTTTTGGGTATTATTTTGACAAGAAAACAGGAACGCAATGTTAAAATTATTGAAAAGTCCAAGATGGCGGCCAACTTTTTTGTTTGTGGGCAGATTTAAATGAAACTCGGTTTTTGGTACTATTTTGACAAGAAAACAGCAACGCAATGTTAAAAATATTAAAAAATCCAAGATGGCGGCCAACTTTGTTGTTTGTGGGCCGATTTTGATAAAACTCGGTTTTGGGTACTATTTTGACAAGAAAACAGGAACGCAATGTTAAAATTATTGAAAAGTCCAAGATGGCGGCCAACTTTTTTGTTTGTGGGGAGATTTAAATTAATATCGGTTTTTGGTACTATTTTGACAAGAAAACAGCAACGCAATGTTAAAAATATTAAAAAATCCAAGATGGCGGCCAACTTTTTTGTTTGTGGGCCGATTTTGATAAAACTCGGTTTTGGGTACTATTTTGACAAGAAAACAGGAACGCAATGTTAAAATTATTGAAAAGTCCAAGATGGCGGCCAACTTTTTTGTTTGTGGGCCGATTTAAATGAAACTCGGTTTTTGGTACTATTTTGACAAGAAAACAGCAACGCAATGTTAAAAATATTATAAAATCCAAGATGGCGGCCAACTTTTTTGTTTATGGGCCGATTTTGATGAAACACGGTTTATGGTATCATTTTGATAGGAAAACAGGAACGCAATTTTAAAATATTAAAAAATCCAAGATGGCGGCCAACTTTTTTGTTTGTGGGTCGATTTTGATTAAACTCGGTTTTGGGTACTATTTTGACAAGAAAACAGGAACGCAATGTTAAAATTATTGAAAAGTCCAAGATAGCGGCCAACTTTTTTGTTTGTGGGCCGATTTAAATGAAACTCGGTTTTTGGTACTATTTTGACAAGAAAACAGCAACGCAATGTTAAAAATATTATAAAATCCAAGACGGCGGCCAACATTTTTGTTTATTTATGGGCCGATTTTGATAAAAGTTGATTTTTGGAACTACTTAAACATGAAAACAGTAAAATTGACTCCAGACGAGAAAGCTCTTCAACAGTCAACAGCACTGACACGAAATTTTATATATGCAAGTTATTTAAATTTTTACTTTTTTGCATTCACAATGCAGTTTTTATGATAGAAAAATGGAAAATAAAGTATTTAGAAAAAATTTACCCGTCTCACAACCAGTTCCGATGGGACTCGAACCCATTTCCATTTTTCTTTATATATGCATTCAATTATGGTGGGTGATCCTGCACGGTGCACCTAAGGTTGGCCCCGGACGCGAGAACTCTGCAACGGTCAATAGCCATGAAATTTTCTATAAGCAATCCTTTATGATGGCCTGTTAAGTTTCTGTTGGTCTCGATTTAGTTCAACAGTAAAAATTAAATAATTATAGCTAAAAAAATTAAATAAACAAAAAAAATATACAAGCTTTTATTAGTTAAAACTAAAAAGTTTAAAAAATATTTAATTCAGATTGGAAATATGCCGTTTTATATTTCTAAGCCACTAAAGCTCCTTCGTCGATATCAAAATAATCCCATATGGCAATTACATATTTTATAACCCTGAAACTTTATAAGTATCATTTACTTACTGTGCCCGCGACTTCGTCCGCGTGGTATGGTGGCTTTCGGCAGCATTTTTTATTTTTTGGCATATTATTTTACAAATACACTTAGGCATATTGCCCGTTCCCCCACATACGCTGCGCTACGCCGCCGCCGCTCATTGTGTATGGTGCGCGGCGTTTGGAAAGTTTCTTACTTCCGTTAATTTCAGTTTCACATTTTGTAATGACTCCGTAAATCTTTGTTTTTCTATTATCATTTTATTTTGTGGGCCGTAAGCTTTTTGTCGACGTCATTACACAAAAACTTTCATTCTCTATTTTTACCACCTGCTTAGTTTTCAATATTTACAGTAATTTTGCTCCACCAAATTTAAATTAAAAGTTAGAATCGCACCGTCCTCTTTTTTAATGCTCTTCTCTGTGCCATTTCTAGAAGCTACCGTGTAAATGCAATCTGTGACATGGTCGAATAAAAATGGAGATTTTTTGTGGCAGTAAAAATTTAGTTTTATTTATTCGAACGCATCGAATTAGTGGACACCACCTTTAGAGTAAAATTAATACAAACTTTGAATGTCGTATTTATTTGTATCTAATCAAAAGCCTAAATAATAAGTTTCAAGTTTCTAGCTTTAAAATTAACGTAATTTTCATACAAATTTTCGTCTCCTATTTCAACCCCTTACAGACCTTTTTTCGCATTAAAAAGCAGCTTATGTTTTTTCTCAGGCTCTAGATTATCTCTGTACCAAATTTTATTGAAATCGGTTCAGTAGTTTAGGTGTGATTGCGTAACACACAGACAGACAGAGTTACTTTCGCATTTAAAACATTTGTGTACGTAGTATGTAATATATTTCAATTTATATTAATTGTGTACTAGTCACTGTTTCAAGCTTTCAAATAAAAGCGTGTTACATTTTAATAACGGCAAAAGAGAGAGAAAAAACTAAAGTTAACAACCTTTTTGACCTTTTGTAATTTTTTACACTGCGTTCTTGTTTTATTGTCAAAATAGTACCAAAAACCGAGTTTCATCGAAATCGGCTTATAAAAAAAAGAGTTGGCCGCTATCCTGGATTTATTTTTATTTTTAACATTGCGTTTTAGTTTTCGTGTCAAAATAGTACCAAAAACCAAGTTTCATCGGATTCGGCCCACAAACAAAGAAGTTGGCCGCCATCTTAGATTTTTTAATATTTTTAATATTGCGTTGCTGTTTTCTTGACAAAATAGTACCAAAACCCAAGTTTCACCGAAATTGACCCACAAACAAAAAAGTTGGCCGCCATCTTGGATTTTTTTATATTTTTAATATTGCGTTGCTGTTTTCTTGACTAAATAGTACCAAAACCCGAGTTTCATCGAAATTGACCCACAAACAAAAAAGTTGGCCGCCATCTTGGATTTTTTAATATTTTTATTTTGCGTTGCTGTTTTCTTGACAAAAGAGTACCAAAACCCGAGTTTCATCGAAATTGACCCACAAACAAGAAAGTTGGCCGCCATCTTGGATTTTTAATATTTTTGATATTGCGTTGCGTTGCTGTTTTTTTGGCAAAATAGTACCAAAAACTGAGTTTCATTAAAATCAGCTAACCAACAAAAAAGTTGGCCGCCATCTTGGATTTTTTAATAATTTTGACATTTCGTATCTGTTTTCTTGTCAAAATAGTACCAAACACCGAGTTTCATCAAAATTGACCTTACAAAAGAGTTGGCCGCCATCTTGATTTTTTTAATATTTTTAACATTTCGTTGCTGTTTTCTTGTCAAAATAGTACCAAAAACCGAGTTTCATCTAAATCGGCCCACAAACAAAAAAGTTGGCCGCCATGAAGAGCTCTCATGAAGACAATTCAAACGAGCCCAAAAATGAACTTGTTACGTTAAACCGTTGAAGAGTTCCATCAGCCACTTCCTGGCTCCAGCAATAGAGCTTGGAAACTACTTGGCAAAAGAGTTCTCATCAAGACAATTCAAACGAGCCCAAACTCAAAGTGGTTACGTTTATTTGTTCAGGAGTGCCATCATCCACTTCCTGACTCTAGCATCAGACCTTCGAAACTACTTGGCACAAGAGTTCTCATCAAGACGATTCAAATAAGCCCAAACTCGAAATGTTTACGTTGGATCGTTGAAGAGTTCCATCAACCACCTCCTGACTCCAGCATCAGACTTTCGAAACTACTTGGCACAAGAGTTCTCATCAAGACGATTCAAACGAGCCCAAACTCGAAGTGTTTACGTTGAATTGATAAAGAGTTCCATCAGCCACTTACTGGCTCCAGAATTTGACCTTGGAAACTACTTGGCACAAGAGTTCTCATCAAGACGATTATAATAAGCCCAAACTCGAAGTGTTTACGTTGGATCGTTGAAGAGTTCCATCGACCACCTCCTGACTCCAGCATCAGACTTTCGAAACTACTTAGCAGAAGAGTTCTCATCAAGACTATTCAAACAAGCCCAAACTAGAAGTGTTTACGTTGAATTGATGAAGAGTTCTATCAGCCACTTACTGGCTCCAGAACTGGACCTTGGAAACTTCTTGGCACCAAAGTTTTGATCAAGACCATTCAAATGAGCCCAAGCTCGAAGTGGTTACGTTGAATTGTTGAAGAGTTCCATCAACCACCTCCTGACTCCAGCATCAGACGTAGGAAACTACTTGGCACAAGAGTTCTCAGCAAGACTATTCAAATGAGCCCAAACTTCCAACTGGTTACGTTGAAATGTTGAGGAGTTCCTTTGACTGTCTGTAAGATGCTGTATCAGCCCCCAGATGTCAAACATGGCAAATCAAATGCATCAAATACGTAAAGTTACTTTCTGACAAAAAAAACAGTTATTACTTTTTAAATTTTCTGAATTACATTTTTTCGTGCTAGGGCGGAGAAGTTTGTGTGAGTGAAGGCACACATGTACAGATTAGCTTCGTCAATACCTACACGCTGGCTTACAGCCGGCCCTTAAGAAGAGCTTGTCATAAGAAAGAGGTTATGTGAATTTGTATATTTTAACTTTAAAATGGATTTATGGGACTTTTTGTCAGATGATGATGATGAAGAGATAATATACTATGTAAATAGGCCGAGAGCATTGCGATATTTCGCAGACAGAACAAATTTGATTGAAACTTTATCAGACAAAAAATTTGTAAGAAGATTTCGCCTAACAAAAAAATACTGCGGTTCTTTTATTAGAAGAGATTGAACATTATCTTTTATACAGAACCAACAAGTAGTACCTTTGTCATAATGTAAAACTATTATGTAGGTACTTATTGAAATTTTTCGATATCACGCAGTCCGACTGTTTTTAATTCTAATACAGTGCCACAAACTTTGCTGTGCCGGTGGCCAAAATGTGAAACTAACGTGATTTTTTTTAATGTCATTTTGCTGTCAAGTTGATGTCCAACCTAGCGCTGGGCGGCTGAAGTTCTTAGAAGTCAGGGCCGGTTAATTACTACAAAAAAAAGAAAAACGTACGTAGCGCCGCTGTCACCGGCACAGAAAAGGTTGTGGCACTGTACCTTTGAATCTTTTTCAAACCCATAGTACATTATACATAACTCAATGCTCAAACCAAAATATTTGTTTTAGGAATAAAGCTGTTAGTCCAATGAACCAACTTCTGTGCACATTCAGATAGGTACTATGCTACTGAATAATAATAAGAATAGACACAAACGATTTTTCAAACTTCACTCAAACCAAATTGACAAAATTCAATGTACACAGATTCTATTTCTGTGTTTCTATGAATCTGTCAAAAATATTAAGTATTTTAACTAAAGCTTCCTCGGAACGTAGAACGGAACGGATGCGACAGTTTTGTCGCATCGCTAAACGTGTTTAGTTAAACAATGGTATTTCAGATGTGGTGAAAGACATAGTTAAATATTATTAATTTAATTTTGTTTAACGAGTTAAATAAAATTAGTAAAACGTGTTTACGAGATATTTAAATAAGATTTGGTAAAAGTCGCCCTAAGTCAGTTAATTTGTACAAAAATTTTAAGGGATGATAGTGTCCATCAATACGAACAATTTTTACTACAGGGCCACACGGAATCGCAAAAAAAAACAGCTGACACTATCATCCCCTAAAATCTTTGTACTACTTAAAATTTAGGGGTGTAAGTACGAATACATTTCGTGTTAGTTAAAACTGAAGGTTTTGATTCTTATATCCTTATGCTCGCATCTTAAACTACAACTTGAATTCTATAGTTTTGTTGCACATGTGCGCATGTTCAAAACATAGTTGTCTTGAGAAAACTGCAATGGTATAAAAACTATTATGAAATGTTAAGGAGAAAGGAAAGTTGTTACAAAGTTTCTAGCGAGGAGTTTCTTGCGCCCAAAAAGTCTTGGATGGGTGTTAGGGAAAACTGACGATCTAAAAATATTTAGGTACGCTAAGTATACAAAAGAAATGTTTTTGAATAAAGATAATGTCTGACTGACCCTAAAATTTGGTTTTGTCTGAAGAGCCTAGGTAAACTTTAAATCGATTCCATTTGTTTGAAAGTTGGTTAAAGTCAACAAATCTTTTTAATCAAAATTCTTCCTTTCTCCGAAAGCGAGCTTGAATGGAATTGCAAATAAATGTAAACGGTTTGTCGGAATGTTTTCATACGGGTCATGATAGAAGTAACTTTTGTTTTTATCGGACTTTATTATGTAACAAGCTTTTTCCATGAAATGAGCTACCCTTCGTTATTTTGATTGGGCAGAGCTTATCGCTCCATTTGGCTCTATTGTTTTGATGATAAGTTTTGTGCCAACATTGCGTTTCTATCGCAAAGGACTGACAGCTGGTATAAACTTTTGCAATTAAAAGAGTTAGGGCGACTTTTACCAAATCTTATTTAAATATCTCGTAAACACGTTTTACTAATTTTATTTAACTCGTTAAACAAAATTAAATTAATAATATTTAACTATGTCTTTCACCACATCTGAAATACCATTGTTTAACTAAACACGTTTAGCGATGCGACAAAACTGTCGCATCCGTTCCGTTCTACGTTCCGAGGAAGCTTTAGTTAAAATACTTAATATTTTTGACAGATTCATAGAAACACAGAAATAGAATCTGTGTACATTGAATTTTGTCAATTTGGTTTGAGTGAAGTTTGAAAAATCGTTTGTGTCTATTCTTATTATTATTCAGTAGCATAGTACCTATCTGAATGTGCACAGAAGTTGGTTCATTGGACTAACAGCTTTATTCCTAAAACAAATATTTTGGTTTGAGCATTGAGTTATGTATAATGTACTATGGGTTTGAAAAAGATTCAAAGGTACAGTGCCACAACCTTTTCTGTGCCGGTGACAGCGGCGCTACGTACGTTTTTCTTTTTTTTGTAGTAATTAACCGGCCCTGACTTCTAAGAACTTCAGCCGCCCAGCGCTAGGTTGGACATCAACTTGACAGCAAAATGACATTAAAAAAAATCACGTTAGTTTCACATTTTGGCCACCGGCACAGCAAAGTTTGTGGCACTGTATTAGAATTAAAAACAGTCGGACTGCGTGATATCGAAAAATTTCAATAAGTACCTACATAATAGTTTTACATTATGACAAAGGTACTACTTGTTGGTTCTGTATAAAAGATAATGTTCAATCTCTTCTAATAAAAGAACCGCAGTATTTTTTTGTTAGGCGAAATCTTCTTACAAATTTTTTGTCTGATAAAGTTTCAATCAAATTTGTTCTGTCTGCGAAATATCGCAATGCTCTCGGCCTATTTACATAGTATATTATCTCTTCATCATCATCATCTGACAAAAAGTCCCATAAATCCATTTTAAAGTTAAAATATACAAATTCACATAACCTCTTTCTTATGACAAGCTCTTCTTAAGGGCCGGCTGTAAGCCAGCGTGTAGGTATTGACGAAGCTAATCTGTACATGTGTGCCTTCACTCACACAAACTTCTCCGCCCTAGCACGAAAAAATGTAATTCAGAAAATTTAAAAAGTAATAACTGTTTTTTTTGTCAGAAAGTAACTTTACGTATTTGATGCATTTGATTTGCCATGTTTGACATCTGGGGGCTGATACAGCATCTTACAGACAGTCAAAGGAACTCCTCAACATTTCAACGTAACCAGTTGGAAGTTTGGGCTCATTTGAATAGTCTTGCTGAGAACTCTTGTGCCAAGTAGTTTCCTACGTCTGATGCTGGAGTCAGGAGGTGGTTGATGGAACTCTTCAACAATTCAACGTAACCACTTCGAGCTTGGGCTCATTTGAATGGTCTTGATCAAAACTTTGGTGCCAAGAAGTTTCCAAGGTCCAGTTCTGGAGCCAGTAAGTGGCTGATAGAACTCTTCATCAATTCAACGTAAACACTTCTAGTTTGGGCTTGTTTGAATAGTCTTGATGAGAACTCTTCTGCTAAGTAGTTTCGAAAGTCTGATGCTGGAGTCAGGAGGTGGTCGATGGAACTCTTCAACGATCCAACGTAAACACTTCGAGTTTGGGCTTATTATAATCGTCTTGATGAGAACTCTTGTGCCAAGTAGTTTCCAAGGTCAAATTCTGGAGCCAGTAAGTGGCTGATGGAACTCTTTATCAATTCAACGTAAACACTTCGAGTTTGGGCTCGTTTGAATCGTCTTGATGAGAACTCTTGTGCCAAGTAGTTTCGAAAGTCTGATGCTGGAGTCAGGAGGTGGTTGATGGAACTCTTCAACGATCCAACGTAAACATTTCGAGTTTGGGCTTATTTGAATCGTCTTGATGAGAACTCTTGTGCCAAGTAGTTTCGAAGGTCTGATGCTAGAGTCAGGAAGTGGATGATGGCACTCCTGAACAAATAAACGTAACCACTTTGAGTTTGGGCTCGTTTGAATTGTCTTGATGAGAACTCTTTTGCCAAGTAGTTTCCAAGCTCTATTGCTGGAGCCAGGAAGTGGCTGATGGAACTCTTCAACGGTTTAACGTAACAAGTTCATTTTTGGGCTCGTTTGAATTGTCTTCATGAGAGCTCTTCATGGCGGCCAACTTTTTTGTTTGTGGGCCGATTTAGATGAAACTCGGTTTTTGGTACTATTTTGACAAGAAAACAGCAACGAAATGTTAAAAATATTAAAAAAATCAAGATGGCGGCCAACTCTTTTGTAAGGTCAATTTTGATGAAACTCGGTGTTTGGTACTATTTTGACAAGAAAACAGATACGAAATGTCAAAATTATTAAAAAATCCAAGATGGCGGCCAACTTTTTTGTTGGTTAGCTGATTTTAATGAAACTCAGTTTTTGGTACTATTTTGCCAAAAAAACAGCAACGCAACGCAATATCAAAAATATTAAAAATCCAAGATGGCGGCCAACTTTCTTGTTTGTGGGTCAATTTCGATGAAACTCGGGTTTTGGTACTCTTTTGTCAAGAAAACAGCAACGCAAAATAAAAATATTAAAAAATCCAAGATGGCGGCCAACTTTTTTGTTTGTGGGTCAATTTCGATGAAACTCGGGTTTTGGTACTATTTAGTCAAGAAAACAGCAACGCAATATTAAAAATATAAAAAAATCCAAGATGGCGGCCAACTTTTTTGTTTGTGGGTCAATTTCGGTGAAACTTGGGTTTTGGTACTATTTTGTCAAGAAAACAGCAACGCAATATTAAAAATATTAAAAAATCTAAGATGGCGGCCAACTTCTTTGTTTGTGGGCCGAATCCGATGAAACTTGGTTTTTGGTACTATTTTGACACGAAAACTAAAACGCAATGTTAAAAATAAAAATAAATCCAGGATAGCGGCCAACTCTTTTTTTTATAAGCCGATTTCGATGAAACTCGGTTTTTGGTACTATTTTGACAATAAAACAAGAACGCAGTGTAAAAAATTACAAAAGGTCAAAAAGGTTGTTAACTTTAGTTTTTTCTCTCTCTTTTGCCGTTATTAAAATGTAACACGCTTTTATTTGAAAGCTTGAAACAGTGACTAGTACACAATTAATATAAATTGAAATATATTACATACTACGTACACAAATGTTTTAAATGCGAAAGTAACTCTGTCTGTCTGTGTGTTACGCAATCACACCTAAACTACTGAACCGATTTCAATAAAATTTGGTACAGAGATAATCTAGAGCCTGAGAAAAAACATAAGCTGCTTTTTAATGCGAAAAAAGGTCTGTAAGGGGTTGAAATAGGAGACGAAAATTTGTATGAAAATTACGTTAATTTTAAAGCTAGAAACTTGAAACTTATTATTTAGGCTTTTGATTAGATACAAATAAATACGACATTCAAAGTTTGTATTAATTTTACTCTAAAGGTGGTGTCCACTAATTCGATGCGTTCGAATAAATAAAACTAAATTTTTACTGCCACAAAAAATCTCCATTTTTATTCGACCATGTCACAGATTGCATTTACACGGTAGCTTCTAGAAATGGCACAGAGAAGAGCATTAAAAAAGAGGACGGTGCGATTCTAACTTTTAATTTAAATTTGGTGGAGCAAAATTACTGTAAATATTGAAAACTAAGCAGGTGGTAAAAATAGAGAATGAAAGTTTTTGTGTAATGACGTCGACAAAAAGCTTACGGCCCACAAAATAAAATGATAATAGAAAAACAAAGATTTACGGAGTCATTACAAAATGTGAAACTGAAATTAACGGAAGTAAGAAACTTTCCAAACGCCGCGCACCATACACAATGAGCGGCGGCGGCGTAGCGCAGCGTATGTGGGGGAACGGGCAATATGCCTAAGTGTATTTGTAAAATAATATGCCAAAAAATAAAAAATGCTGCCGAAAGCCACCATACCACGCGGACGAAGTCGCGGGCACAGTAAGTAAATGATACTTATAAAGTTTCAGGGTTATAAAATATGTAATTGCCATATGGGATTATTTTGATATCGACGAAGGAGCTTTAGTGGCTTAGAAATATAAAACGGCATATTTCCAATCTGAATTAAATATTTTTTAAACTTTTTAGTTTTAACTAATAAAAGCTTGTATATTTTTTTTGTTTATTTAATTTTTTTAGCTATAATTATTTAATTTTTACTGTTGAACTAAATCGAGACCAACAGAAACTTAACAGGCCATCATAAAGGATTGCTTATAGAAAATTTCATGGCTATTGACCGTTGCAGAGTTCTCGCGTCCGGGGCCAACCTTAGGTGCACCGTGCAGGATCACCCACCATAATTGAATGCATATATAAAGAAAAATGGAAATGGGTTCGAGTCCCATCGGAACTGGTTGTGAGACGGGTAAATTTTTTCTAAATACTTTATTTTCCATTTTTCTATCATAAAAACTGCATTGTGAATGCAAAAAAGTAAAAATTTAAATAACTTGCATATATAAAATTTCGTGTCAGTGCTGTTGACTGTTGAAGAGCTTTCTCGTCTGGAGTCAATTTTACTGTTTTCATGTTTAAGTAGTTCCAAAAATCAACTTTTATCAAAATCGGCCCATAAATAAACAAAAATGTTGGCCGCCGTCTTGGATTTTATAATATTTTTAACATTGCGTTGCTGTTTTCTTGTCAAAATAGTACCAAAAACCGAGTTTCATTTAAATCGGCCCACAAACAAAAAAGTTGGCCGCTATCTTGGACTTTTCAATAATTTTAACATTGCGTTCCTGTTTTCTTGTCAAAATAGTACCCAAAACCGAGTTTAATCAAAATCGACCCACAAACAAAAAAGTTGGCCGCCATCTTGGATTTTTTAATATTTTAAAATTGCGTTCCTGTTTTCCTATCAAAATGATACCATAAACCGTGTTTCATCAAAATCGGCCCATAAACAAAAAAGTTGGCCGCCATCTTGGATTTTATAATATTTTTAACATTGCGTTGCTGTTTTCTTGTCAAAATAGTACCAAAAACCGAGTTTCATTTAAATCGGCCCACAAACAAAAAAGTTGGCCGCCATCTTGGACTTTTCAATAATTTTAACATTGCGTTCCTGTTTTCTTGTCAAAATAGTACCCAAAACCGAGTTTTATCAAAATCGGCCCACAAACAAAAAAGTTGGCCGCCATCTTGGATTTTTTAATATTTTTAACATTGCGTTGCTGTTTTCTTGTCAAAATAGTACCAAAAACCGATTTTCATTTAAATCTCCCCACAAACAAAAAAGTTGGCCGCCATCTTGGACTTTTCAATAATTTTAACATTGCGTTCCTGTTTTCTTGTCAAAATAGTACCCAAAACCGAGTTTTATCAAAATCGGCCCACAAACAACAAAGTTGGCCGCCATCTTGGATTTTTTAATATTTTTAACATTGCGTTGCTGTTTTCTTGTCAAAATAGTACCAAAAACCGAGTTTCATTTAAATCTGCCCACAAACAAAAAAGTTGGCCGCCATCTTGGACTTTTCAATAATTTTAACATTGCGTTCCTGTTTTCTTGTCAAAATAATACCCAAAACCGAGTTTTATCAAAATCGGCCCACAAACAACAAAGTTGGCCGCCATCTTGGATTTTTTAATATTTTTAACATTGCGTTGCTGTTTTTTTGACAAAATAGTACCAAAACCCAAGTTTTGCCAAAATTGGCCCCACACACAAAAAAGTGGGCCGCAATCTTGGAATTTTTAAAATTTTTTAACATTGCGTTCCTGTTTTCTTGTCAAGAGTTCTCATCAAGACAATTCAAACTGGTTACGTTGAATCATTGAAGAGTTCCATCAACCATTTCCTGGCTCCAGCAATAGACCTTGGAAACAACTTGGCTCAAGAGTTCTTATCAAGACAATTCAAACGAGCCCAAACTCAATGTAGTTACGTTGAATTTATGAAGAGTTCCATCAGCCACTTACTGGCTCTAGAATTTGACCTTGGAAATTACTTAGCACATGAGTTTTTATCAAGACGCTTCAAACGAGCCCAAACTCGAAGTGGTTACGTTGAGTCGTTGAAGAGTTCCATCAACCACCTCCTGACTCCAGCATTACCTTCGAAACTGCTTGGCACTAGAGTTTCCATCAAGACGATTCAAATAAGCCCAAACTCGAAATGTTTACGTTGGATCGTTGAAGAGTTCCATCAACCACTTCCTGACTCCAGCATCAGACTTTCGAAACTACTAGGCACAAGAGTTCTCATCAAGACGATTCAAACGAGCCCAAACTCGAAGTGTTTACGTTGAATTGATAAAGAGTTCCATCAGCCACTTACTGGCTCCAGAATTTGGCCTTGGAAACTACTTGGCACAAGAGTTTCCATCAAGATGATTCAAATAAGCCCAAACTCGAAATGTTTACGTTGGATCGTTGAAGAGTTCCATCAACCACTTCCTGACTCCAGCATCAGACTTTCGAAACTACTAGGCACAAGAGTTATCATCAAGACGATTCAAATGAGCCCAAACTCGAAGTGTTTACGTTGGATCGTTGAAGAGTTCCATCAACCACCTCCTGACTCCAGCATCACACTTTCGAAACTACTTGGCACAAGAGTTCTCATCAAGACTATTCAAACAAGCCCAAACTCGAAGTGTTTACGTTGAATTGATGAAGAGTTCCATCAGCCACTTACTGGCTCCAGAATTTGACCTTGGAAACTACTTGGCACAAGAGTTCTCATCAAGACGATTCAAATAAGCCCAAACTCGAAGTGTTTACGTTGGATCATTGAAGAGTTCCATCAACCACCTCCTGACTCCAGCATCAGACTTTCGAAACTACTTTGCACAAGAGTTTTCATCTAGACGATTCAAAGTGGTTACGTACGTTGAATTGGTGAGTAGTTCCATCAGCCACTTCCTGGCTCCAGCATTTGACCAGATATCTGATGTGATGACGTATCAAACAAATTGTTGAGTGGAAAACTAATTATGTCCTGATATTTGTATCGCTTTCCGGATTTTTGGAAATTTTACTTTACCTACCTTTTCTTTACCACCGCTCAAAGTGTTTGTGTACAGATAGTCTGATTTCGAGTGTCAGAAGCTGAGAAAAAGCGACGTGCTCTCACCTTGAAATCAGCGGGCTTACTAAATTTTGCTCCTAGGGCGGCTTGTATATAAACAATGTTTTATTTATCTTCGCGTTCTATACGAAAATGTATGAGCGAAGCGCGCTTCAAAATTGTCAATCTTTGACGCCAGATTGTTCTCAATTTATATAAAAAACGGAAAATATGGCGCGGTGAATCAATTCTATGTTTCATTGTCATTTAATTTAACATTAAATATTACTAAAAAGATTATTTTTCTTTAACAATATCTTTAAAACAAAAAACGTTGATTTCACTGTTTTTAGTGAAGTTTGCGTTTTTTTTGCCATTAACGTGAGTAAAATATTTAAAATTTTCCACGGTGTTATTGTAGAGTAACTATTCCTGTTCACTATCATATTTTTTAAAGTAATATTTGTCGTTAATTCTATGTTCAAAGTTTAAAACCCTGAAAGCTGTTTTACGCTTTTCACTTACCGCCGGCCCTTAAATGTATTTAGCGGATTTAAACAGCCAAGATTGGGCATTTAAATTTGACAGTTCGGTAAACACGTTTAGTGAGTGGTGAAAGACTCGGATTTCTTAAATGTATTTAACATCGCCTAAATAGATTTCCTAAACATGTTTAGTGTTTCGTAAAAGTGGCCCTTAGGCTTCATTCGACCAAACTTTTATTCCGAGAATAACGCTTACTTTCGGATAGTAATGTCAAAACCCTATACTACTTTATACTAGTTTGACATTAGTATCCGACAGTAAGCGATATTCTCGGAGTAAAAGTTTGGACGAATGCAGCCTAAGTCAGTTAATTAGTACAAAAATTTTAAGGGATGATAGTGTCCATCAATACGAAAAAATTTTTCAGCCTCAGGCTGCATTCGGCCAAACTTTTATTCCAAAAATTACGCTTACTTTCGGATAGTAATGTCAAAACTCCATACAAGTTTGACATTAAAATCCGACAGAAAGCGATATTCTCGGAATAAAAGTTTGGTCGAATGCAGCCAGAGGTGTAAGCGAAACAATAACGAACTTGTTTAAAGAAGTTAACACTACAAGAGCCGTAGCACGAAAACCTTAGCTAATGTAGTCGTATTAAATTATCCCATCCTTCTCATCCATCAAAAGCTGTCAAAGTGCTGCTGTCAAATATCTATTGAATTTTGGTTCCTTATACGACAAAAGTAGCCGCATCTCTCAAAATAATACGATCACGAAAAACGCTACCTTATCATCTCACAACAGTTCCAATGAGACTCGAACCCACGACTTTCTCTAATACTTCATTTTCAATAATAAAATTTGCATTATGAATATAAAAAAAGTAAACGATGGTTTTTCGTGTTCTTCAATTTTCATGTGCATTTTGCAAACACAACGTAAAGTTCAACTGGAATAGTTCTATTCGCTGTTTTGCTGCGACGGGCAAAGTCATTTAAGGGGCTTAAATGAATGATGAAGCCTTAACCTAATCCTGGCTCCGCCACACTGTAAAAAAAATACAGACCAAACTGCGCATCTCGTATTTTAGTAGGTAGTTAGTTTCTTTATACCACAGTAATTTGTACAAAAGGAGGAACTCGCGAGCTTTGGAAATTTTAAATTTATCTGTATTTATTTCATCATCATCATCATGTCAGCCGAACGACGCCCACTGCTGGGCATAGGCCTTTTATTTACATAGTAAAAATAAGATGATAATTTTTATTTTCCATTATACGATAGTTATTTTTGTAGTAGGTACCATAAATATATAAAATAAAAATATATGAATATTACGTCTATAAGCTTAGAATTATTTTTTCATTCACATAACTACCTCTTAGCTTTTCTCAGTTCATTGCACTTACATTCATCCCTTATTTCATCTCCTTTGACATATTTAATTCGAGATAAATAATCACCTCGTACTTTCGGGGTTCAAACTATCTCTTTATATCAAGATTCTTTACAAAGATAATAGTAGATTGTATTACAAGGGAGCAAAATAATATATTTACGGCGAGGGCGCTATTTTGAATCCAGAGCGCAGTGAAGGATTCTAGAGTAGAATCTCGAGCGCAGCGAGGGATTCTAAAGTAGAATCCTGAACGCAGCGATGGATTCAATATACGCCACCCGAGGTGAAAATAATTTTGCGGCCGAGTAATACACTCTGCTTTTCATCCCCCTCTATAAGAAAAGCAGTAAAGACAACTCAAACTACCTACCTTTCTTTGTCGTTCGGATACATCATAGCGCTAGTCGGGCAAGAAAAAAAATTTGAGTTTTGAAATAAAAAAAAATTAAATAAAAAAAATATAGGTATGTCCATCAGATTTCTTATAAGTATCTTCGGGGATGCCGTAGGGGGGTTGAAAATTTTGTTAGATTTTAGCTATGACTCACCGTTTACGAGATATTCTCAATTTTATAAAATTCCGTTTTTGAAAATTTCTCGGTCCCGAAAAAAGTCCCGGCCCCATACAAAATCAGTTGAATTTTTTTTTAAGTACTGCACACCCTTTGCTACACTCCAACCAATGCTTCTTTAATTATGTTCTAAATTCAAATCTCATTGTTTTGGACCCTGTTATGAAGCTGTTCAAAATTCAAATCTCATTTATTCCCTCTTGTCATAACAGGTAAAAAATGAATCGTTTTGGACCCTGTTATTAGATAAAAAATCATCGCTTTTCGAATCGATGGGATGAAAAACAATTTGTTCTAGGGTTAAGTAGGTACAAAAAGTAGCGAATAAAGTATACTTAACTCTGAAAAAAAAAAGATAATAGAATAAGAAATAGAATATAACCACCTCTGTGGTCTAGTGGTACACGCCACTGGTATCAGACCCAGAGGTCCCGGGTTCGATTCCCATTCCCACTGGAATGGGAATCGAACCCGGGACCTCTACCACTGTAGGTAGTACATATTCTATTGGGTTTGGTTGGTGGTAGGACTTGTTCTTCTTACCTATCTTTGTCTGAAGCCATAAAAATGATGTTTTCAGCATTATTTTGTTCCGGCAGTTAGAGATAAGATCGTTCCTCAGTGATTGAGGACTCCGGGAGTAGTGCATTCCCACCTTCAGCCTTATCACCACTTTACATCACATGTGATAAAGGATATGTATTACACCGTTGTGAACAAAAAAAACGTGAATAAACACAAATTATAAAGCCACCGGATGTTTGCCTCCATACTTAAATTACTAAAGCAAAAGAACTTTTATCTTTTCACGTCTGACCGACTGAGCTAATTTTGATAAATCTTTCGGAGGTTAATCTTGAGGGGCGGCGAAAATAATAAAAGATTGGGAGTGGAACAGAAAAGATCCACATGGATTAATTTGCGGGGAAACTGCCTTCTATTTATATAACTAATTTTTTTATCGTATTTTTTTCTATACTATATTAAACTATACAGGATAATTTTTTTACACCATCCAATACATTATTAGTAGACTCGGTGAACTTAGTATCACCAACATCTTATAAAGATAGACGGATAAAATGAAATAATCGCGAAGCGCATCTAAATTCACCAAAGAAGTTTACACTGCCTGCCACAAATGTCACGTATGAAAATAATAATAATAATAGTAATTTGTATGTCTTTTAAATGTAATAAAGGAGATAATAAAAGTAATAAAACTTTGAATCACAAAACAAGGAATGATTTTTTTTTAATGTAATAAAGGAGATAATAATAAGAATAATGATATATTTTGTTGTGTTATACATTGTAAAATTTTAATATCTAGAAATATAGTTTTGTATGTAGGTATTTCAAATGCAACAAACGTGTTAAAATAAAACGATTCGCTTGGATAAAAAATATGAAAAATTTTGACCTAGGATTTTTTAATGGAATCTTTATTATTTATAAGCTTAATTCATGGAAAATATTTGGATTGTGGTAAAAAATAACCATGTAAGTATAATATTTCAAAGGTTTTTTGTTTGTTTGTATGTTTGTAATGGAAAAACTCAAAAACTACAGCACCAATTTTAAAAATTCTTTCACCAGAAGAACGCTACATAATTATTCCCGACTGACATAAAGCAGCATTTTACCCCGATATTCCTACTGGACAGGAACCGCGCGGATAAAACCGCGGGAAGCCACTATGTTTACATAAACGTCGCTAATTTTCTTTTGTTTTTTAACCGACTTCAAAAGATGGAGGCCTGAGGTTCTCAAGTCGTCTGTTTTTTTATGTTTGTACCACGATAGCTCCGCCCTTCGAGCAACGCGGGTCTTCCGTTCCGAGACGGAAGGCCAGCGTTCCTCGAAGGCTCCGCCTGATTTTGATACTTTACAATAAATGGTTTAGAAGTTTTTTCAGAATCAAAGTCAATGTCAATTTTTTTTATTCATATAGATTAAAAAAAATTAATTGTAACAGATCGGTAAGTTCCAAGATTAGTTAGAAAAAGTCGCGCATTTTCGTCCTATGAATTAAATGATTCAATTTATTTATAATTTATTTGTGTTTTTGGGAAGGGAATTTTTGTTTGCATTTTTTTAAGGCAGTTTAATTTTTATGTTATAACTTATAAAAACATACATTAACAGTTTCACATAATAATAAATAATAATAAATAATAAATCAGCCTGGGTCGTCCCACTGCAGGGCAAAGGCCTCTCCACCTTTCTTCCATTTCACGCGGTTTAGAGCTGTTGTGTGCCAGTCACTCATATACGAGTCAAGATCGTCAAGTTTCACATAGCATTACCTTATTTGATGTAATCCTTAACTCAATATTAATATTAATTAATCTTCCATTTAACATGGGAAATGTAAGCTGCAGTAGGTAATCAAAACATTGACTGGTCTGGTCAAAAGTAAACAGAAAATTTTAACTGAGGTAATTTGGAGAACGATATGAAATAATGAATAAATGGTTCTTCGATTCTCATGCAAACAGAGTAACAAACATGTAAAATAAATAACAGACGACCAAACATTATTTTGATTCCGTTATTTAGTTAGGACTTGTGTGTGCTGTGGTTATTGAAACAACGAAAATTATTGCGAAATATATTTTCCTGTGGAAATTTATGATTCTACTTCGAGAAAATACTTAGGGGACCAATAACCAGGATAAAAAGTATTCTATGTTTTAATTTCATAAAAATCCGATCAACCGTTTTTACGTGATTAAGCGGGTCCTCCCTCACCAAGTGAGCAGCCTCGCGCGAGGCAGAACGTTTGCCACGTGCGGCGCTAGTAAATAATAAAAGCTAGTAAATAATAAGTGTCACAATCAAAAAGTTAGTTCTGAGTAGCTTAGGTACCAAGAACTTGTTAGGTACCAAGAACTTTTAGGGTACTTAAGATGATTTAGGTTTCTATACCCTATTTACCCCCTAGGTTTGATTTTCGGAAAACTACGAAATGTGTTTCATAATTGTTTTAAGAAGTAAGCCTCCAAAGTTTCAAGTTGAAATGTCTATCTTACCCCCTGATTTTTCATTCAAAATTTCACTCCTATTTCAACCTTTTAGGGTTTGAATCATGTTCAGCGTGTTAAACATTAAAATAAATGCCTTTTTTGCAATCGTCATCCCATAAAACCTCAATAACGACATCCATAACGATTTTTTGGTTTATTTATCCCATTTAACCTCTAAGGGGTTGATTTTCGAAAAAATACGAAATATGTGTTTGCTTATTTGTTTTACTTTCCGACCATAAGCCTAAATAATAAATTTAATGAAGGACTTTCCAGATACAACATTTCATACCCCTTTTTACACCTTCGGAGGTGAAATTGTCAATAACGCTGACACAGGTATATAATAATTTTCAATTGCCAGCCTAAATACAAAATTAGAAGATCCTAACTTCAAAACTGACGGACTTTCATACAAACATTCATCCCCTATTTCACCCCCTTAGGGGTGGAATTTCCAAAAATACTTTCTAAGTGGATGCCTACACTGTATAACGTATCTATGTGCAAAATTTGAAGTCTCTAGGTTAAGCGGTTTGGGCTGTGCGTTGATATCTCAGTCAGTCAGTCAGTCAGGACTTTGAATTTTTTATATATAGATTATAATTATGAGTCTAAATCGTCCCACTGCAGAACAAGGTTCATTACACCATCTTTTAAAATAGAAATAATATGTTTCTACTAGCCTCCGCCCGCTGCTTCAGTTACACACCGTTATTGTCCTGCGGGAATATGACATTTTTCGCGGGATAAAGGTAGCATATTACGAGTATGTCACTCTCGAGCTTCTAAACCATGGAGCTAGACTTAATACTGAGGTAACTGGAGTTTTCACCCTGAATAAAAAAGTGTGCGCAGCAAATTCGACATTTAGTATGTAGTGGCTGTCAGTTGTCTCATATGACCATACGTATTTTTTCAAAGTGTAGGTGAGACGGAAGACAGCCACAGTCTAATTTGTGGTCCCAAAAAAGTGTTAGTACTGCAGCAGCACTCTCCAGTTACCTCAGTATTAAGTCTAGCTCCATGTCCTAAACTATCTCCATACCAGAAATCACGTCAATTCGTTGCTCCGTTTTGACGCAAAAACCTCAAATCATGTGAACGTCAATGAAGCTACGCCATCGGTAGCCTTGTAAATTTAGCGAGAAGAACCGGCAAAAAATCAAGAAACTCGCCAATGGTCTATTTTTTTCTGCCTGTCATATTTCCTATAGAGTCGTCAAATTGAAAGGACGTGACTACAACATAATATAATAAAAATAAATATGTAGTTTAAAAAACTAAAAAACACACTTTTATTTTTATTAGTAACAGACTAAAAAGTACAAAATAACCGTCTATTCAGTGACTGAAATTAAAAAGCGTGGTGCGCGTTCTCAATATTAGGTTAGTACTTGAAATGCAGGCTTTGCAAAGGGCGCACCACGCTTTTTAATTTCAGTCACTGAATAGACGGTTATTTTGTACTTTTTAGTCTGTTACTAATAAAAATAAAAGTGTGTTTTTTAGTTTTTTAAACTACATATTTATTTTTTACTTTTTAGTTTAGTAAATGGCAAGCCATGGATGGATGGTAATGGATTTCACAGTTCATTCATGTCTCTTTTCTTTTCACCCCGTGAACATTATAACTCAATGCCCCGTAAGGGAAAAAAGGCGTGATTGTATGTATTCAGTTTTAATTCAAGTGGAGTTTATTAGTTACCGGAAGCGCGAGCCAAACCCTTTAAACAAATGAGCCCAAACTCGAGGGGTTTCCTAGTGGCCATTAAGGAGTGCCACTGACTTTCTGCCTGCTCCATCATCAGACCCTTACCACCAAGTGTAGCGAGTAGGTCTCATCAGAACGAAACAAATGAGCCCAAACTCGAGGGCTTTCCTAGTGGCCATTAAAGAGTGTCACTGACTTTCTCCTTGTTCCATCATCAGACCCTCACGCCAAGTACAGCGAATAGATCTCATCAGAACGAAACAAACGAGCCCAAAGTCGAGGGGTTTCCTCATTAAAGAGTGCCACTGACTTCCTCCCTGCTCCATCATCAGACCCTCACCACCAAGTGTAGCGAATAGGTCCCATCAGGACGAAACAAATGAGCCCTAAACTCAAAAGGTTTCGTAGTGGTAATTAAGGAGTGCCCAAGGCTTCCTCCCAGCTCCATCTTCACATCATCAGACCATCGCCACCAAGTGTAGCGAATAGGTCTCGTCTGAACGAAAAAAATGAGCCCAAACTCGAGAGGTTTCCTAGTGGTCATTAAGAAGTGCCACTTGCTTCCTCCCTGCTCCATCATCAGACTCTCACCACCAAGTGTAGCGAATAGGTCTCAACAGAACGAAACAAATGAGCCAGAACTCGAGGTGTTTCCTATTGGTAATTAAGGAGTGCCACTGGCTTCCTCCCTGCTCCATCATCAGACCCTCACCACCAAGTGTAGCGAATAGGTCTCATCAGAACGAAACAAATGAGCCAGAACTCGAGGTGTTTCCTATTGGTAATTAAGGAGTGCCACTGGCTTCCTCCCTGCTCCATCATCAGACTCTCACCACCAAGTTTAGCGAATAGGTCTCATCAGAACGAAACAAATGAGCCCAAACTCGAGGGGTTTTCTTGAGGCCATTAAGGACTTTCACTGGCTTCCTCCCAGCTCCATCATCAGACCCTCACCACCAAGTGTAAAGAATAGGTCTCATCAGAACGAAACAACGGAGGCCAAACTCGAGGGGTTTCCTAGTGGTCATTAAGAAGTGCCACTGGCTTCCTCCCTGCTCCATCATCAGACCCTCACCATCAAGTGTAGCGAATAGGTCTCATCAGAACAAAAGAAATGAGCCTAAACTCGAGGGGTTTCCTAACAGCCATTGAAGAGTTCTATTGCACACCTCTTGACTCCATCATCAGATCAGCTCGATGGTAGCATATTATTGTATTGTCATCGGATTCATATAGACTTGCAAAGTTTCAAATCAATACGCCCATTAGAAGTAGGTTAAAATTTATTTCCAAGATTTTCTTACATTGTGACTTAGTTACAAGTGAAGCTAATAAAAGTGTGGTAATAAAAGGTCACTTTCCATCACAAATTTATCTTAAATAAACTAGCTGTGCCCCGCATTTTCACCTGCGTTAATTTGAGGAAAAGGAAAGAAAATTACTAAAAAGAAATATTGTTTCCCGTTTTTGCAACATTTTTCATTAATACTCCGCTTCTGTTGGTCGTAGCGTGATCTATACTATTACTATATTACTATTTACTATATATAATATTATAAAGAGGAAAGATTTGTATTTTTGTATGTAACGAATAAACTCGAAAAGTACTGGACCGATTTCGAAAATTCTTTCACCGTTAGAAAGCTACAGTCTTCCCGAGTGACATAGACTATATTTTATCCCGATATTCCCACCGGAACGGGTACCACGCGAGTAAAACCGCGAGGATCCGCTAGTGTTATAATATAGCCAATAGCCTTTCTCGATAAATGGACTATCAAACAAGAATTTTTCAATTCGGTCCATTAGTTTCTGTGATTAGCACGTTCAATCATACAAACTCTAGCTTTATAATAATATTATAAGTATTAGATATAAAAACAAAATGAAGAACCCAGTTATCATAGCAGTAAATAATTTTCAATAACTTAGCAAGTAGACATCTAATAGGTAGTTTCTATAAAATGCACACCAACCAACTAGATAACTATTTAAACGTAGCGAATTACTACCTACTTATAATACCAAACAAAGGTAATAAAACATTGAATAATTATCAATAATAAGCAATGCCATACAAACCACGATAAAATAAAAATAAAACATAATCAGCCGTAAAGCCAAAATAAAAATAAAAATCAACCTATATAAAGACAAGCAGTTAGGAGCAGAACCATCCCACTGGTGGCACCTGTACACGAGCATGACGCATGAACCAGCCATCGCTTCGCTCAACAATATTTTAGGGAACGTAACGAACTGCCTCACACGAAAGACGGACAAACACTATTCACAAGCACACTTTCACATTTACACTATAATGTTAGCATAGACTACGCTATAATTACAAGTTTGATAGTTTTACAGCTCATTTTGAGCACCGCTAAAATTGAACAGACAGACAGGCTAACAATGAAGTTTTTCTATTATTCGTATTGATTGAAATCAACAATATCACTATTGTTGATCGAAGTTCGTATGACTAAAAATACTTTAAATACGGTTTTAACTTTTTTATAGCAACCCTGTAATAAGTTTGCAGGCTTTTCACAATTACCACTTTCAGGTATAAGTCTTTGTACTTTTCACCGTCCCTTCTGAAATGTCAGAACTTCTTATAATATTCAACAAAACCGTGCGTGGCCAAATGTTGATTTTTCGTACTATCTCGTAAGATACCACTCATTAAAATTGCTAATCAGAACATGAAAGGAACCAAAACAATCAGATGATTTTGCTCCGACTTGTTTGGCATCTTATTCCTATTTTCGTAACATAAAATCCTTAATAAGCCTGGCCGTACTCGGCGATCGAAAAACACCGCCACAGACTTCCTGTAGTTTTCATACTTTTTTATGAACGCCGACGCCGGTAGTCAAAAAGCTTAGACTAAATACTGAGGTAACTGGAGAGTGCAGTACTAACCCTATTTTGTGGCACTGTGGTTGTCTTCCGTCTCACCTACACTTTGAAAAAATACGTATGATCATATGAGACAACTGACAGCCACTACGTACTAAATGTCAAATTTGCTGGGCCCACTTTTTTATTCAGGGTGAAAACTCCAGTTACCTCAGTATTTTTCCTTCTCACAGCAAGCTATCCGTCTTTGGAATGGTCTCCCAGACTCTATTAGGAGATCTCTAAGCAAGTTCTCCTTCAAAAAGAATGCTCGCGCTGTTCTTCTCGCAGGATTACGCACATGAAGTGGAATATCATATCAGTCATCATTCCTTTCTGTGTTCACTGTGTATTATTTATGTATATATTATAATTATTTGTATGTATGTAAAATATATTTTCATGTATATATGTATGTATGTATATAAGTATTATATGTTATAGTATTTTAAACGTATATTAGGTAATTGTATTCATTTTTAAATCAGAATTTTTTATTATTTTATTTGTACCGCCTTCGCTTGTCTCGTTTTTCCCAAAGGTTGGCTGGTAGAGAATGCTTTTAGCGTTAAGCCCGCCTTTTGTACTCTACTTGATGTAACTGTACAATAAAGTTTAATAAATAAAAATAAATAAAAATATTTAGTCTAAGCTTTTTGCCGGTAGTAATCGCTTGTTTCTTCTTCTAAAGTAGCTTCAAGTTATGGCTCGTGTGCGGGGACGGTTAAGTCGCTCTATTAAATGGAGACATAAAAAAACCATTAAAGTAGATTTGTTGAGGAATTAATCAACAATATCAGTTGTTTCCATCAAAACAGATACAAGCGGGTTATTCAAACCTACACAAATTAATTATTTTCAGTTTTTATTTCTTTTTTATGGTGTATGTACTACAGTATAAGTTAGGACTAGTGGATGCCCGCAACTTCGCCTGCTTACAAAAATTCAAAATTCAAAATCATTTATTCATTTTAGGCTGATACAGCACTTGTGAACGTCAATGAAGCTACGCTATCGGTTCGCAAATCCTACGGCGGGAGACCTTGTAACGAGAAGAACCGGCAAGAAACTCGCCAAGGGCTATTTTTTCTCCCTGTCATATTTCATACAGAGTCGTCATACTCAGTCGTCAGAGGGCCCTATGATAGCTCATTCGTGCTAAGCAAAAAGTTCTTAACGCTATTGGAATAAAACACAAGAAAAACAGCATTAGACAGTTTTTATGCAACTTATGCTAGAAAATTAGACCCTATTTCTTGTGCATAAGCAATATCTTGCTTTGCACGAAAATAAGCTGTCATAGTAGAAAGTATAGGTATTATAAATTATGTAGTACCATGGAGGTAACACATTAAACGCCACCATACAAATATGTTATTTACAATTCATGAATGAAACACTAAAAATAAATGAACGATTAGAAAAACAATTGTAGAAAATTTCAGATAAAATATACAACATCACTTCTTCCATAGAACTTCCTTCGAGGATATAAAATAATTATAAACAAATAATTAAACGGAGGTCACCGGTGACCGGCGCGGCGTTGAACCTGGTAAACAACATAGAACTTTGTCACATTCGAAGCGTTCCGAAACAAAACTACCCGTGCCACAAAAGTCATTCAATATGGTAATGTGCCAAAGTCTTATGTTGATTACATTATTATTGCTTGTGGCTGTAAAGTAAAGAAAGTGGTTCAAAAATAATAATTGGCTTTTCATAACATGGTTTACCCGGGATCAATTCGGCTAAGGAATTTAAGCAAATTAGTTACTTGAGCTATGCGAAATAAGTAAATTATTTCTAATTTATTTGGTAGAACACTTTTAATGCTACTCTCTCAAATAACAAAGTAACGTAATCAATTTTCACATAGAGTTACTTTTCTATTAATAACCGTTAAGCCTCATATTAATTAGAGATTCATATTGCTATTAGTCCATACATACCTACATTATAATACCTAATGTGAAAGTGGATTTGTTTGTTTGTCCGTTTTTCACGTTAAAATGGAGCAACGGATCGACGTGGTTTTTGGTATGGGGATTGTTTGGGAGTTAGAGAGTGACATAAGCTCTTTTTATCCCGGAAATCATCACATCACCGCAGGATAATGTCGTGTAGTCCACGCGGGCGAAGCCGCGGGCGAAAGGATACTGGACTATAGGAATACTAAAATTATATTTTACTAGCCAAAAATTTGAATCAAAGCGACTTCCTATAACCTTGAGAATAGAGCTGGAGCTGGCCTGTACCACATGAGTAAATAATCGTGTACCTTGCAGAGCAGCGAGGCTGTTTTCTTCCGCATAATAGCGTAGAAGTCATCGACTTGCCGATGCAAGTCGATGACTTCTATAGCAAACATACCCGATGCACTACAGAATCGGGGCAACCCCAACTACATACTGAAAAGCATTATTGTATTGGACACGTAGTGCGCTGAGAGTCCGCTGCGTATGACTGCTCTAGAGACTGCACGCGTAGAAAATTTGTCAGGAAGCCCGAAAAAGCGATAGTTTTACTGAGGCACTTCAATGTGCAAACCTGCGGGTCAGCATAATACAGCGCGTATGTGATACACAGCGATACAGAGCGTAGGGCGCTTACTGTGCAAGCGCCCTACGCTCTCTCTCAATATCTGCCTCCCGCTACTTCCGTTTTTTTAGTGGTAGGCGTTGGGCTTTAGTATATAAAGTGGATTTGTCAAGCATTTTATACATTGGGCGTCAGGAGGTTATACAGATGTGCTCGTTGTAGTTTTGTACCATTGTGTTATACTGGATACCATAGAGAAAGATAAATATATACTGGGTACTGAGGGTGGACATTTACCACCGAAGGCCAAACACGAGGAAAAGAACCAAAAATATTTAAATTAAGTACTCGTTTCTGAAATTCGGTTTCGTTAAATATTATTTAATGCAAATAAAGTATAAATAAAAACTGAGTAGATAAGTGCAATTGGTCGACGGAATGTTTTATAATTATTACTTTTAAGTTATCATTGTTCTCCTGTAACTGACATTATTGTCTTTTGTGAGAATAAATTTTCTTTTTTTAACCACAAAGAACACAAAATATACAGCCACGGAATGTTTGCCTCCACTTAACTTAAGTTACTAAAGCAAAAAAACTTTTATCTTTTCTCGCCTGACCGACTCAGGACTCAAACTTTTATAAATCTTTCAAAGGTTAATCTTGAGGGCCGGTGTAAATAATGAAAGATTGGGAGAGGAACGAAAAAACCAAATTTAAAAAGAACCTATCAACTGAAAAAGAAAAAATAATATTTTTAAAGTACCTACCTTTTTGAGGTTAGTGCCAACCAGGAGCAAGAAAATGCCAGAAAAAGGAAAGAATCATCTCGATATGAAACGTACAAACAATTTACAAACACACTTACAAAACATACATAAAGCACACGTGCTTGGAAGTCTAAATGGAACGCTATAGTTACTCAAATATTATCCAATTCCAACAATATCACATCACACATACAGGGTGCCTACCATCAACTTCAAGACAGCGATTCAAAAATAGCGCGATGCAGAATAGGTTTCTAAAATGAATTGCTTTCTTTCGTACTACGACCTTCTGAAAACTGGATCGCAAATGAATTTCTAAATGTGAATGACCGAACGATTTGTGTCCTTATTTCTTTTACCTGTCTCTTTTACTCGATTCTGTCATGCCCGGAGAGTGAGAGGGACGGGTATAACCTGCAGGTGTCAAGTCAGCTTTGCCGAGTTATAAGTCAAATAAGAGATCTGACAGCTTAGCGGCTGTGAAATGTCATTGAATGATCACTGAATCGCTGTCATTGATATGAAGCTGTCATTGATATTAAGCTGTCGTGGTACGAATAAGCGAAGCAGATCAGTTTAGGTCCTAAACAAAACCGCAATAAGAGTTGATGGTAGGCACCCAGGTCAGACTGATAACCTCCTTCTTGTTTGAAGTCGGTTTAAAAAGATCCTTAAGGATAAAATTAAAGGGAAATTGCGTCCTCTTTATCTCATAAACTTATTATACTCTAGTATAAATAAGTTTATGGTTTATCTAAATCCTTTTTAAATCGTTAAATATTTCTATACAATATTAAGTTTAGTATATATAAGAAAGATTTGTTTTTTGTCTGTTTGTTTGTTTGTAATAGATAAACACAAAAACCACTGACCCGATTGTAAAAATTCTTTCATCAGTAGAAGCTACATTATTCCCGAGTGACATACTTCAATCAACAATAACACGTGACATATGCTATATTTCATCCCAATATTCCCACGATACAGCCACTAAACTGAATGTACTGCACAGTCTTAATTGTAACGGTTATATTTTTGATTTGTCCTTTATTTTTCACAAGAAAATAACTTAAAATCGAGCTAAATGTAATTAGGTACCTAGAAATATCAAATAAGTATAACATCAACCAAAGGCTTTATCGTTAAGATTTAAGCCACATTTTTGAAGCGTAAAATTTCGCTTTTTCGCTTAGTATCTCCTTAAGCGGTACCTCGGGACGGAACTAAATTAGCACCGTGAAATATAATTTGGAGCGTAACTGGAAACCATTTATTTGGAATTTAATTATTGTAAATTGAATAAAACTGAACAGCTTCCACTCCACACGTTCATTTGCATGAACACTGTCATTTCCAATACTGTTTTCAATTAACAAGTGGCGATATCGTTACAAAAGCCTACATTAATTTGGAGTTCACGTGAAAAAATACAATGTTTAACTTTTAACACAACCAGTTTATCAAATATTGCCTGGATCATTAAAATCTTCATTCCGAATCGGTATTATGGCCTACATTAACGATAATAGGAATATCTGAAGAAATAATGTGCCATTATCCGAAATCCAAATATACCTACTGGTGTTCTTTCTTTTTTGCGAAAATATTGTTTTGTGCTGTACGTTTATTTTTGAATAATTGTTGATCTATATGAATTATGAATATTTATTTTCGCATCCAAATTACCGGCTGATGCAAATGATAGCGATATGTTAGTTTGTTACCTTATAAATAAATAAATAAACATTTGGAGATAACATAGCGTTATCAATCGTAAGAGCCAAATCCTACTAATACATAATGTGAAAGTTTAGATGTTTCAATGTTTGTTACTCAATCACGCCAAAACGGCTGAACGGATTTAGCTAAAAGAGACACAGATACTTTGTAGCCTGGAGAGGAATATAGGCTAGGTACTTTTTATCTGGGGAAAATATCGCATTCCCGGGGGATAACGTCGTGTAGTCCACGCGGGCGAAGCCGCGGGCGGAAAGCTAGTATATCATATCCAAACATTTTTCAAGGTGTCAAAGGGTTGGGATTCCATTGTGTAAGCAAGACTAAGTGAAACTAAGTTTCTGCCCACTTGCAATTTGCCGCGAGCTCGCTTAACGACCCACTAATCCTCATTTGACCTCATGTGGATTTTGTTCAACTTTCCCTACCGCATTTTCTTGCTTCCGGAAAACGGGAAAACCCAGCGCTGCCAGTATTAATAAGCTGATGAAACTGAAGAAGCAAAAAATATAACAATTAGTGCCACGAAAACTTTGGTTTTTCTAAGAACAGACAGCATAATATAGAGCTGTTGATATTGACCTTTACTGCGATTTTATTTTGTATGTAATCAATTAAGTCTCTGACCGAACACCACAGTCTTCAAAGTCTACCGCAGTTGCACTGTTGAAACCCCGTCATGAAGTTTTCACGCCGTAATGGGTTTAATTGTGTGAGATAAATTCCTTTCACACAAAGTGTTTTTCCAGCGTAGGCGTTAGATAAAACGTATAGGTACGTAAAACCATAAAGTCACAAAGAACACCTAGCCCTAAGCGGAGCAGCAATACAATCACTATATCACTAAAACGCACTATATCAGGGGACCTGCATACTGACAAACGATTCTAACGCTGAAATATGACCAGTCATGAACACCAAATGACAACAAGGAAATGTCACCACGACCGTTAAACAGCTAAGTTTTGCTAGTTGGGAAATTTAGTTGCCTGTTTAAACGCAGCCTTAGGGCCATGCAGCCAAAAGACTGAATAATTAATCGCTTCGGAACTTAATCTCACATATTATAAGTTATCGTGGAGCTAAAAAATAATTTTCGAAATAGTTCTATGGTCAATTAACCCCCCAACTACGCCGTGAACATAATTATTATGCCTGCTCAATTTACGTTCGTCATGTTGAAAAACTTTAATTTTAATACGATATAAAATCTAGATCTATCTAGAATCTTGCTAAATTCAAAACGCTTCGAAGTGCACGTAATAGAGAAGCTAACAACAACAGCTAAACTAAAACCAGTTTGGAAACACGAAACAACTCGGCCCGTAATAATAGCACTGTCAGAAAGTTTTACTGGCCTTTCCGTAACATAACCATCTGTTGAAGACAGCAAGTCAGATTTTAAGATTATAGAAAGAGAGAAAGAAAGAGAAAGAGAAACATTTATTGACTTTACACACAATTATAGTAATATTAAAAGTAAAAAAAAACAGGTGTACAGCCAACTAGGCCCCCACCTCAGCATAGTATTGCAACAATAAAAAAAAGTATACTATTGCAACGCTGATATTCTGGAGGAGCCTAATATTGGTGACTTAAATAGAACAAAACAAAAAAATAATTACTTATTTTAATTTTTACTTTTTTGCATTCACAATGCAATTTTTATTACTGAAAAATGAAAAATGAAGTATTCAGAAAAAATCGACCCGTCTCACAACTAGCTCCGATGGGACTCGAACCCACGACCTTTCGCTTTCCGGGCGACTGCTCTAACCACTGAGCTACGGAGTCGTTACGAGAAGCGTCGAATTTATCCAATACTTCTTACGCACTGTTTAGTCAGTGTTATTTTCATCAATGTGGAGATATTACTACCCTCACACGCGAAAGAAATACCTTTCCAGGTATTTGGCAATCGCTAAAGATGAAATTACTATTGCAACTTATTTTAATTTTTACTTTTTTGCATTCATGCGCGATTTTTTCTGAATACTTCATTTTCCATTTTTCAGTAACAAAATTGCATTGTGAATGCAAAAAAGTAAAAATTAAAATAAGTTGCAATAGTAATTTCATCTTTAGCGATTGCCAAATACCTGGAAAGGTATTTCTTTCGCGTGTGAGGGTAGTAATATCTCCACATTGATGAAAATAACACTGACTATACAGTGCGTAAGAAGTATTGGATAAATTCGACGCTTCTCGTAACGACTCCGTAGCTCAGTGGTTAGAGCAGTCGCCCGGAAAGCGAAAGGTCGTGGGTTCGAGTCCCATCGGAGCTAGTTGTGAGACGGGTCGATTTTTTCTGAATACTTCATTTTCCATTTTTCAAAAAAATAATAATTAAGACTCATCACACATGTAGACACAAAAAATAAAAATAAAAGAAAAAACTGGAAACATGCTAAATAAGGTATTATAAACCAGTAACATCAAAAATTTACATCATTACAATTTATGTGTGATAATGATGAATGATAGGCCAAGGCCGGTAATTTATATAAAAAAAAAACAAGGACAACACTAGCTTGCTACATATATAGTGATTTGTGAACAACACCAACTTAACTAATACTATAGGAACTACAGTGCCACAAGCTTTCCTGTTCCGGTGACAGCCGTGACAGAGGAGCCACTTGCAATACCAAATGAGCTGTCAAAATGGACTGTCGTATGAAAACTGTTTTAGTTCCAAAGATAAACACCGGAACAGAAAAGCTTGCTGCACTTTAAACTAGCTAAGCGTAGGTGATTATTTTTAGAAACAAAAAAAGGAATGTATGCATACTCTATTGTATATTTCTAGACCGATAGAATTGTCTATAGCTAGTCACTTTTTCGTCACCTTCAGTGCCTAGCCTAAAGTCCATTTCAATAAAAATGACATAAAAAAGTAAGAAATAATCCCTTACCAAATAACGTAAGTACTTACTTTGAAGTCGGGTGTGCGACATGTAATTTTTTTTGTTGTTTTTGTTAAAACCCGCCCGACTTCAAAGTACTTACGTTATTTGGGTAGGGATTATTTCTTACTTTTTTATGTCATTTTTTTGAAGGCGGTGTTATTTTTTTATAAAAATAGTTTTTATTTCACTCTTTTTAGTGCATCATGCAAGCAAGTTACGTGTATTCTGGTTAATAGGTATGTGATCAAACTCAAAACCTCCTTTTTTGAAGTCGGTTAAAATACCTTGACCCTTTCCAACAAAATAAGAATCATCTAAATCGGTTTATAAACAAAGGAGTTATGCCTAAAGATACGTAATAAATTCACATGAAGTGTTAACGAAAACGACAGTATTTTCAAGATTTCCTGAAAACTACTAAACCGATTTCAAAATGGGACTAACTTGGGAATTATTCTGATGTTATAACGTTTGAATCATTTCAATCGGTTCAGCCGTCTTCGAGTAATCGGTGTACATAAATATATATATATATATATAAAAAAACCTTTTCAATTTTTGAAGTCGGTTAAAAAGAGCTCCAATGGCCATTTGATGATGCCACTGCTGGAGCAGAGCCATCCTTATGGATGGTTATAATGAATGGGCCATGCATCACCCAACATATGGGCTTAATGTGATTGATGGTTATCAAGGGCTATAAACTCAGCCTGGTCCAACGGCTTAAAGTGCCGTCCGAAGCGCGGAGGAGCTGAATAATAATAATAACTTCTTAAATAAATAACTTCTTACATTCACACCAATTATCTAAGCCCATGTTAATTTCATTAAGAAACTGTATCATGGAAAACTTGATAACGGATAAATATACAGGGCGTCCCAAAACTATGCCGCATGGAGGGGCAGTACCTTAAATACTGAAGATATAAAATTTTACTGACACTTCATTTTTATTTTCAAAAGAAAACGAACTGCACTCAAATAATTTCAAATAATCGCATGTCTGAACTGGGAATCGAACCCGCTGAATGTGAAAATTTTTATTTTATTAATTTTACTATACCAATTGAAGGGCTCAATTATAAGCATTTATTTATGCTGAGTAACATGACATCTTAAATAAAAGGAAGACTACGAAATTTAACATTTAATGTTGAATAACAAGTTTGTGCAGCATTATGAATAGCCTTTCTGTGACTGTCGTGCTCAAAACAACTGACTTTTCAATGTATTACCTACCACTAATAATGAGTGAAGATTGGAGCAATATTATACCTTATTTCCCTATCACAAGTGTGTGTTCAATGTATTACTTACCACTAATAATGAGTGAAGATTGGAGCAATATTATACCTTATTTCCCTATCACAAGTGTGTGATCAAGTTATACATAATGTGATAAGTAACACCACCTCGATTGATTTAAAAAGGTTTGAATAATTTGGTGCGGTCTATTCCATCAGTTGAATAGTCGTGGGACGCCCTTAGGGCGCTCTCAGGGCGTCCCATGACTATGTATGCCACATGGTGGCATAGACTGCACCAAATACTGTAGATTGAGAATTTTATGGAAATAAGACTTTATTTTAATTTAAATAAAAATACGAACTGCGTTCAAAGATTTTTAAATAATCGTCTGTCCAAACCGAGAATCGAACTCGCACCAAACTATTCAAAACTTTTGAATCAGTTTAGGTTGTGTTACTTATCACAATATGTATAACTTTATCACACATTTATGATAAGGTATAATATTGCTCCAATCTTTACTCATTTCATTAGTAATACATTAAAATGTTAAAGTTAGTTGTTTTGAGCACGACAGTCACAGAAAAAGGCTATCAACGCTGCACAAACCTTGATAATCAATATTAAATGTTAAATTTCGTAGTCTCCCTTTTATTTAAGATGCTATGTTACTTAGAATAAATAAGTGCTTAAAATTAAGCCTTTCGATCGGTATAATAAAATAAAAAAAAATAAAAAAACATATTTTGTGGGTTCGATTCTCAGTTCAGACATGCGATTATTTGAAATTCTTTGAATGCAGTTTGTTTTCTTTTTAAAATAAAAATGAAGATTCCTTTCAGTAAAATTTTATATCTTCAGTATTTAAGGTACTTTCCCTCCATGTGACATAGTTTTGGGACGCCCTGTATACTTACTTAAATACTTTTTGTTTGTAAATACATACTTAATATACCTACATAGTTAACACCCAGACCAAGACAAATAGACATGTTCATGCACACAAATATTTGTCTTGTTCGGGAATCGAACCCGAGACCAGTGGCGCTGAAGGTGGATAGCCTACCCCTGCGCCAAATCGGTCGTCAACAGAAGATAACAAATTTTTTATCACCCATCCCGTTACCGACTGTTGGGATAGTTGCTTAGCCTAAATGATAGCAAGCCAAGCTAACAAGCGCCACGCAGCTCCTCAATAAACGAGATACATGTTTAGGGCGTTTGTGCACTACACTAAATTTTTCGGTCCGGCAGTCCGATTTTTTACGGTCCGATATGGCAGGCCATAAAATGAATATTTTCGGTTGTGCACTACACGGAATTTTACCGTCCGAAAAAAAACGGATGGTTGTATTTTAATCATAAATTATTTATAATACATAGTAAGAATTTATTTATTTCGTGTATAGGCTTTGAAACATTAAAACTGTGATATTGAACTGAAAACGTGATATTCATGAGCGGGCGGGGCGGGGAGGGGGTAATCACTGCGCTGCCCCGGCGAGTAAAAAGACGGACAAGTGCACAAGCCAATCATTCGTGTTTTTCCCATAAAGTTAATATATAGGTATATTAACTTTATGGTTTTTCATGCCACGCCGATCCGTAAAAAAACGGGCCGCCGGACGGTAAAATTCAGTGTAGTGCACAAACGCCCTTAGTATTATATCGCCATTATTCACACAACTAGCAGTCTTTTTCGCAGTGAGATACAGTATTAACGCTTAATGAACTCGCCAAGAAAGATCTTGCGAAGCTTACCGAATAATGTCGTTTCCGTTTCTAGCAAGTTGTTCCAATCGCGCTTCCGTTTACAGCCCTTTGATAAAACTTTCTTTTGTGTCACTGTTCACCAATAAGTTTCTATTTCATTTCTACTGTTGAGACTAACGCCTGTAGGGGCGCCGGCGCCGCTCGCCGCTTGGTGCGTGGCAAAATTTTAGTACAAAAATTTGCCACGCAACAAGCGGCGAGCTTCGTTAAAAAAGAATTAATAATACTCGCGGGAGTCGCGGGTGCAAACTTTAAACCCTAGAAAGATAATCATCTTGTGATGTACGTATAAGACAATCATGCGTAAATTTGACGCACGTGTTCTATCTAGACGTACATCGAGGTTTATTTATTAATTAATTTACCAATCGGTATTATATAATATTTACATACAAATACTATAAATAGATAAATAAAAACATAAAATAAAATATTTCCATTTATTTATTTATAAAATAAAATAACTTAAAATTTGCTTCTAAAATTAACCAAGAGTTGGGCCTGGTTGTATGTGGTAATACCCGTCGTTGTTTCCAATTTCCATAATAGCACAGATGATATAATAATAATAGCTACTATTCCTTGGTATTGGAACAATGTATGTGTGATGGTGTCCAATATTTCTTTATTTATTTGTAAACTACTTTTCTTTCCTCAGATTTTTTTTAACTTTAATAATCAGACTTTCATATTTATATTAAAAATTAAATAATTAGCAATCTTATGAATATTAGGCATATTAAACAGTTACATAAAAGTCAGTCAGAAAAAGCTTTCCCGCACATCAACATTCTCGACAAATAACTGTTTTGTTCTATTTTTATATTTCAAAATTGGTGACGCTTATCCACTGACCTCTATTAGTGCGCTTATCCACAGCCGTCTCTATCTTCTGTAAGACGATAGAGAAGGCTGTGGCTTATCTCATATACACGCACGTCTCACGGAAGCACAGAATAATATATCGACGAATGAGATGTCTTGTCCCTAAACGCACAGCGACCGATTCACGTCATTGAGAAAGAGAGAGCAAAATTTCGAAAACACATGCGTAAATACGCAGATTATCTTTCTAGGGTTAAATAGGTATCAGTAAGTATTATAGATATTTGAATCGGTAGCCCGACATCCGGAAAATTGAAAACATTTTCTTCATTGTATTATTAACGTTGAATTCAATCAATCATTACGTTGATAGCTTGCTCGAATGTATTAAGTGCCCTATTTAGTACCTACATGTCTACAGACTCGGTTAAAGGAATAAATTTACAAAATACGGTAACAAGGTCTCCTGAGGTCTTGACACTTGCGATCACCTTCTTGCCGTCTGAAGGTCCATAATTCGGAACAAGTTGTCATTTAGCTTATTTTTCTATTTTTTTTAAACCGCTTTTGTGGTCTAGCTAGTAGTTCACGTCACCGGTATCAGGCCCAGATGTCCCGGGTTCAATTCCCACATTGGTTGGTGGTGATGGTGGTCCGACATGAAAAGTCTAAATTGAAAGCGCCCTAAAGGTAATAAGGTAAGGGCCCTTTTACATTGCGACTTTTTGCAGCGATACAGCATCGATGCAAACACGATGCAGCATCGATACCGTCAAAAAACGTCAATCGCGATGCAAGATGCAATCGCGTGGCTGTCAAACACGCGTTTGTATCAATGCAAAAAGTCGCAATGAAGAGGCCCTTAAGCATATTTGTGCACCACGTTGCCCCTAATTCAACACGAGCGAAGTCGCGCACCACGTTGCCCCGAATTCAACACGAGCGAAGTCGCGGGCAAAAGCTAATTGTGAATTGAATTTGTACTCTGCATTCCTTTTAGTTAGTCATCCATAAATGAGCAACTAGAATAATTATAATAGTTGTATATTTTAATATATAATATAATATAATATTAATATTTATTTAGTTCTCAGATATTACATCCATTTTTGTTAGTAACAATTAGCTTAACTCCTATGTTAGTAAAAAAAAAAGAATAAAATTTCAATTATGTAGTCGATTCATTCATAATTCACAATAAAATAAAATTATTAATTCTGAGTGAGTATGTATACCCGTGCCTCGGATTGGACGTATGTCTTTTAAGCATCGCTCTAATTATTTAACTTATTATGTTACTAACAAGAATAATAACTATATTTCAATCAAGACTGTTGACGGTGTTTCGTCAACAAGATACTTAATTTCAAGATCAGAACAACACGCGGTAAGTTTTTGTTGTTCTCGTAAAATTCCTCTGTAATATCAATGCCAGTTTGGATCCATGTACCCCAAACTTCAGGAGTTCGACGCTGTAATCTTCAATTTGTTCGTATCATATGACACAATTGACATTTCACTCGAACTTTGTGACTGTGTTGCCTTTTCTTACATTTAAAGATCCAGATGCTACATAATTCAACCTGCCAGTTAATGACATTGTGCCTATTTCTATAGGTATGTTTTTCTTTAGCTGCTGCTCGTTACATTTTGAGCTTGTTCGTGTTTTGTAGATTCCCACGAGTAATATAGGCTATTTATAAAACTTTTATAACGATAGGAGCGTGTTGTTACTTGTTTTGTTTTTGTACTTTGTATATTTGTATGGATGAATGGGTGGTAGGAAAACATTGACGATTCATAAGTACATATTTATTAAGTCTAAGTGAATAAAGAATATTTTTATCTTATCTTTATGATGTCATGTATCTCAAAAAAAAAACGTGTACAAATAATACGTAAAGTAACAATTTTAAATTATTTTTGCGCATTCACTGGCTGGTGGGTTTTTTCGAATAATTTCGTCAAGGAACCCGATATTTTAAGGTCTTCTAAAAATACAACCTATAATATAATAGAATAAAATAAATAGGTACGTAAATAAAAAAAACATTTATTTTTAGACCAACGAGTCCATCCATAGGTAAGTACTATGTACAACACCATATTTTAAAATTAAATTAAAATAAAAGAAACCTATAATACGTAGCATTAAGAAGTTAAGCATTAGCGTAAAAATTAAGAATAAAAAATTGGTTTAAAAAAATTAAAAAGAAAAACTCAGTAAGTACTTATCACAAAATTATTAAAAAAATACAATACTCTAACTCCCTAAAAAACAAATCTTAAACCAGAAAATCTTGCAAACAAAGCAAATAAAATATTTGTGAACATGGTCTAAGAGCAGGAAAGATTGAATTCTTTCTAAATTTGTTACCGAGCCTTTGAATAAGGCAAGATTGCACAGTGACTCTCACTCAATATATTTATAAGGTCAGGCGTCGTAAAACCGGATAAGCCTTATATTGGTCCAACGTTTCCTTTTTAAGGAATTCCAGCTGAATTTCAAACGTATCTCTTTATTTGTAAAAAAGGACAAGGCAAAATGGATGATCTTAAGTCCTCAAAGTCCTCCAAGTTCATTGAAATAAAACAACTTTTTACGGATTTGAATAAGCACTACACTGGGTGACCCATTCTGTCCTTTTCACTCTTGAAACAAAATATTCAGTGAACCTTATCGCCTTGCAATAAACTGCTTACAACAGTGCTACAACGTTTTCTGTTCCGGTGATAATCTTTGGAACTAAAACAGTTTTCATACGACAGTCTATTTTGATTTGAGGGCTAATTTCGTATTGCAAGTGGCTCCTCTGTCGCGGATGTCACCGGAATAGACATGATTGTGGGACTATACTTTGACGTTTGACATTAAGTAAATCAATCGGAATATAATAAATCGTCCGACAAAAAATTACTAAAACCGACTAAAATACTAGACGGTAATTGGTTGCGGAAAAATAGTAGATTGTACAACAAGTGCATAAAACGTACTATTTTACCCGAGATGTATATATCCATCCGAGCCGTAGGCGAGGGTGGATAGTCAATTCGAGGGTAAAATGGGTTTTATGTACAAGTTATACACTCTGCTTTTCACTTAGAGTGTGAGGAAAATAAATACCAATATTGCAAAAAATAAAAAATAAAGACTTAGCCATATTGGCGGGAAGAATTTCTTTTTCTTTTTTTTATACTTGGCATTGGTAGCACAGTGACTTTAGCATTAGATCGTAGTCCTTAATGCTCTTGAAATACTTATTTCTTAGAAAACTCATTAATTTTTTAGTAATTTAACATGGATTATGTACAAAATTGAAGAAATAATAAGTTTATTTTACGAAGTTTAATTGCGTGTGTGGCTGTTTACCTGACGATCTTTGTCTTAAAGTCTGAGACTTAGACGAAGATTTTACTTTATGCACTAGAGCATAAAAAGCGATTTTATGCAGCCTATACCCAACATAAACACGAACTTTACGAGCATGAGAAGTGAAAAGTAATTTAATGACAAATATCTTTTCAATTTTAGTTCCATCCTCCTGGATCACAGATTGTCTCGTAGATGCTTGCGTCATACCTATATTACATAAAGAAATCAAAATTCTTCCCAGAGCCATTGTGAATTCGTTGCGGAACCAATCATTTTACGGTAGTTATGTAACTTCTTTTAACTGGCAAAACAGATCCGTAATACAACAAAAAAATTAACTTTTGTTACAAAATCATATTTTTTTTTTCTGGAATCTAGGAGGTTATGCTATCGAAAGAGGCGATAGTACGATGACGATAACCATTACAATAATGATAGTGCAATGGGCTGAAAGGCGCAGTTTTGCTGGTCCTGGCCACGAAACCAGGGGTCGTGAGATCGGAACAAATATTTAAGTGATGGACATTTGTGACCGATTGTATTATACACATACTTTTCTCTCTCTTTCTCTCTCTCTCTCTCTCTCTCTGGCAGAATCTCTTTCTTAGAATAATAGTAAATTCATTATAGCATTAAGTCCGCCATTTCTGATCTTAGCAATAACATCTAAATAAATATATAAAAAATTACTTAATGTGATAAGATAATAATATACTTAAAGCCACTTATCTCGGAATTATATTAATAATTTGATTGTTTTCTCAGGCACCGAATGTAATGTTTTTTTTATATAAGTAGGTCATAATAAAATAGTTTTTCTAGTTGACAGCTTCGCGCACTCGTGCGGTATGGGCTCTCCATAGAAAGTCAGACAAACTTCAAGACCAATAAAATAAAATAAATTATCATAATGACCTTCTATCTTCATTCAGGTACATATTGGAATATAAAGGTATATTCCGTTTCAATAGATCGAAACATAAAAGATATTCAATGCCTTTCATTAGAAGCTTTGTGATATGAAAATGACAAAAGAAAAAATCTTACCTTTCATTATAACGTCAAGAGAGATTAAGAAATATGGGCTGAAACAGATACCTCATTTTTATTGAGATAAAAGGTGTGTACTAGGTATCAATGGCAATCAATTCCAGCAGCTGAAAGATTATAACGTTTTGTTATAATTTTTCAGCTGCTAGAAATTGGAATCGGATTTTTTGAGAAGAGTTATATGTATTTTCAGTAAATAACTCCAAAAATTTATGTCAATTGGGCTTCTGAAAATAAAATGTATACTTAAATGGAACTTTACATTATCAGCAAAATAAAATAAAAAAATGTTTGCTATAAAACATAAACGTAAGTATAACGATATTTTCATTTATTTGATTTAACCAGTCAAAAGTCCTTGTGAAAAAAAGAGACATTATGTAAGCTTACTTCCGCAAAAAAGTGCACCTGCACACCACAAAACTATCTGTGCATAATATTATGATGATCGTTGTTGGACTTTGCACGGTCTAACAACTCTTGAGGGTGGTGCGGTTTTGTTTAGGACCTAAACTGATCTGCTTCGCTTATTCGTACCATGACAGCTTAATATCAATGACAGCGATTCAGTGATCGATCAATGACATTTCACAGCCGCTAAGCTGTCAGGAACTCTTATTTGACTTATAACCCGGTCGATTTAACATGTCACCTGCAGGTTATACCCGTCCCTCTCACTCTCCGGGCATGACAGAATCGAGTGAAAGAGACGGGTAGAAGAAAAAGGACACAAATCGTTCGGTCATTAACATTTCGCAATTCATTTGCGATCCAGTTTTTAGAAGGTCAGAGTACGAAAGAAAGCAATTCATTTTAGGAACCTATTCTGCATCGCGCTATTTTTGAATCGCTGTCTTACAGTTGATGGTAGGCACCCAGCTCACGAACCGCTTTGCGGGTCGCTCAACTTGCTATCCCCGCGCTTACCGCTAGTCGTCCACGCGCTCACGTCTCTCCGTACCCGAGCTTACGGCTCTACGCACAGTGGTCTGAAAATGAAAAAGTTAACTAACCACACCACATCACAATTATTTTTCATCACTTTTTTTTTTTATCTAAATGGAACCACTGTGCGGCGAGCCGTAAGTGCGGCGTCGCCTAGCCGTACCCGAGCCGACACGTACCGACGCTGATCCGGTTTGGTTACGTGCTTGCGTTAGGTTGACGCCTGGTTGACGGCGAGACGAAAGGCGATACGGTGTCGATCCCTTTCCGAGTTGATGTAATGTGCTGTGACCTTTAGAATCCTAGATATTTGCTAGACTTCTAACGCTATCCGCGGCATTGTATGGCACCGACCCTTACAACGTGCCTCTACTTCTCTTGGTTTTAAAATAAAAGGGGCAATAATTGCCATAATGCTCTCTCTAAATGCCAATTTACTCCATGAATATGTATTTGTGAAGTAGGTGTGGTGGATGTGTGTAAGCCATATTGTAGTAGTAGTAACTGTAGTTGTGTTTGTAATTGCGGTTTGTAACCGCCAACCAACTTTACTGGCAAAGACGGCGGCCAAGAGAAAAAATCTCTTCGTGTTCCTTTGCGGCGACACATCTTAGAGCCAGTTGAAATATCAGGCAAAGCATCAAAACAAATAATCTTATTAATAATTATTCATAATCTTTTAACTCACAGGATTGCTAGGAATAATTTACTAAGCCTTGATACACTCTATCACTCGAATTATTCACTGGTCTAAGAAAGAACGATCTCCAACTAACTATTAAATCGCACTCTTTCTCAATACCTTTTAAATCCTACTTTTATTTTCCGTCCTTGCGCGAGCGCGGCTTTGACCCGAATCCTCACCTCACCCACGCTCTTCTCGGCCTCGCCCCTCTGTCACAGCGGTGACACTCCGTGTCCGTGAGAGTTCGAGCGCCGGTGACATTTAGCCGACGCTAGGGTTGATACCGAAATGGAATATAGACTTATGCCAAAGAAGATTACACGTAGGATGTTTTATATATCTTATATATAGATGTATTTGCATAGACATAACCAAGGATAATACACCAACAACTTGCTCTGAAACATAATCTTGTGGCATCCGAGGTGCCGTACTACAAGTATGCACCAGAACAGGTTCCTGAAAATAGCCATGCCACATTGTATTGGGATCGATCTATCATTACAGACAGGCAGGTCTATTGTAGCGAAGCTGATAGATCGACATGAACGCCACGCAATAATTGTTTATGTCGCTGTTCCCCATGACATGACAAATTAACGACAACCTTGGAAAAGCTGAAAAAGATATAGAAAACAAATAATCTTGATTTAGCTCACGAGATTGTTGACATGTGGGACATTGATTCAGCAATTGTTGTTCCGATAGTCATATCTGCCCATGGTCTGATAGCCAAGAGCCTCAGACTTGCGTTAGGTGGATGGATCGGGAGTCAGATGCAATGCAGAAGGCAGTAACTTACTGCATTTTTGTATGTTTAAATGTTATATTTTTTAGTGTTATATATTGTAAAAAAAATATGTTAAGAAATATAATTTTGTCAGTAAGTAAGTTAAATGTAATAAAGGAAATAATACTAATAATATATGTACGTAAAATAAGCTACTAACAGTGGGACACAGTTAATGTGTCCGAATAAAATACTAAATCGTCCAAAGAAAATTCTAAGTTAGCGACAAAAATACTGAGTGAGTGAATCAATAATCGCCCAAATAAAAATTAGTCCTCTCAATAATTATTTATTATCGACTGAATTTTAACAACTTTCACATTTTTTGTCTTCCTAGTAGTTCCTATTTGATTGTGCCAGCCCTCGGCCAAGGCATTCACCGACTGCCGGTTCCCCGCCCCGCGCGCCTGTCACGGCCCCCGCTCACATCCAGACACCCACACATAGCCGCAAGCGATTTTACGTGCACACATGCTTAAGTGTCGTTTCTTTTCGCGTAAGTGTATATATTCTTTGCCTCTGTCATCCCTTCCAAAACGCTTATTTTTTTACTATGGTCCTTGCTTTTCCGAATCCCAAGCAATTAAGACCTTTTAGTTTGCACAATATGTTGGGTCAGTTGTTTTAGTACAAGGGTCTTCTTACTTGATAACAGGCATGGTAAAGACAATAGTGTCATTATTTATTGTATTATTTCTAGTGTGGGTTCGTTCGCATTTCGTAACCTATTCAAATCGTCACACCCTTTTTGAGAGACCAATGTGTCAACGTTTGATAATTTTATGAACCCCTTAAAATATACGAAAGTGCAGGATGCCCACCCGTTTCAAAGAAAAGGTCTGTAAGATAAGGTAAGCAAAACAAGTATAGTCTAATCGATGATGGTGCAAGGTGTGTCACTGTCTTGCTATCTGCAGGTGCAGTTATTGTGCACAGATAATTTAGTGGTGTACATGTGCACTTTTTTGTGGGCGAGCGGGTGGTACATCTTGCAGGTTTTTTTCCGGAAGTAAGTTACATTACTTATATCTAATTTTTTTCACAATGGGTAGGGACTTCCGTCAAGTGACGCCTGATTCAATCAAATTAGGTAATGGAAAGATCATACATAAGTACCTAAGTTTTATAGCAAACGATTTTTTTGTATTTCGCTAAAAATTTAATCAATTAATAAAATAAAAAATAATTTATTTAAGTATCCCGATACCGAAAATACTCCGAAACAGTTCCCAAATAACATGTATTCTTCTTTTAATTAATTTTCATGAATTTTTAATTGTTAATAAAAAAAATATATCTAAGCACCTTTTTCAACGAAACAACAATTATATGTTATAGAGTTTAAAAATACATGAAAAATAGTTTTTAGGTACATAATCAGTAACCTATTTGTAAGGTTTTGTGATGCTACGTTATTGATAAAAAGTAAATTGTTATTGTGAAATAAACAAAAATAAAAACACTACTTAACCAAAATTACCTGAGAGAGTAAGGTTATAATAATTAAAGTACTCAACAGTAAATAATGTTATTTTAGGATAACTAATATTTTATCATTCAATATTAGTTTTAATCCTAAAATAACTTGTGCATTCATTGCGTGCTCGCGACAGACGTCTAACCTAGTAAGTCATAGCTCGCCATCGCTCGCCATTTTCGTGCCCGCAGCAGGGACCGTACTCTGAAACGCTAATCCGAAACTTCGGTTAGCCCCACCCCTTTCACTCGATTTTGTTCCGACTAGAGAGTGAGAGGGATGGGTATACCGAAGTTTCGGGTTTTGTGTTTTAGAGTAGGCCCTCAGGAGCCGTACTCTAAAATACAAATCCGAAACTTTGGTTAGCCCCGCCCCTTTTACTCGAGTCTGTCATAACTGGAGAGTGAGAGGGACGGGGCATGACGGGGCATAACAAAGTTTCGGATTTTGCGTTTCAGAGTAGCCCGCCTCGTCGTCGGCGTCGGCGATGTCGCATTGCGTCTCCCGACTCAAGCTTCGCGCGTTCGTTAGTTCCCTCTCCAGCTGACTGTGGTAGGTACTTTCTACTAATATTATTAATGCGAAAAATTGTACCTATGGACCTATGTACCGATGTACCTATGGATGTTTCACGCAAAAACTACTAAATGGATCTTGATGAAATTTGTAACAGAGATAGATTATGGGCTGGAATAATACATAGGATACTTTTGATCCCAATATTCCTACTGGAACGGGAACCACACGGGTGAAACCGCGAGCGGCCGCTAAATTACATTATTTAAAAAAATAAAACTCACTTCCACGTCGTTTACATCCCCAGATTTCTTGAAATCATGGGTAGCGTAAAACTTCTCCCGCTCCAGTGTAATATTATGCATGACATCCATCTTGTAAGGATTTGCACCATTCAACGTAAAAACGAGCGGCCTGTTCCATTGTTAGTAGTTACCACTTCACTTTCAAACAAAAAAAAATGAAAATAACTACACCATTTTAACTTTGTTACCTGAAACAAAAGAAAAAGCGATTAGACAAATGTTGCCACACTTTTTTTATCAATACAAGGATAAGTAAATAAAACTCGACATATCAGACAGATCAAAACTGTGAACTATAACAAACTAGCTTTCCGCCCGCGGCTTCGCCCGCGTGGACTACACGACGTTATCCCGCGGGAATGTGATGTTTTTCCGGGATAATAAAAAGCCTATGATCCTGTCCAGGCTACAAAGTATCTGTGTCCCAAATTTTAACGAAATCCGTTCAGCCGCTTTGGCGTGATTGAGTTACAAACATACAAACATCTAAACATCCAAACATCCAAACTTTCACATTTATAATATTAATAATAATTAATTAATTATAAGTAGGATAAATGTGAATGTTTAGATGTTTGGATGTTTGAATGCTACGACGACGTTATGCCGCGAGAATGTGATATTTTTCTGGGATAAAAAGTAGTCTATGTTCTTCTTCAGGCTACAGAGTATCTGTGTCCCAAATTTCAAACATCCAAACAAACTTTTACTGAATTCCTGTCAGATTCAATGGAGAAGAACTTACAAACAGACGCCATATATACAGATTTTTCTCGGGCTTTTGATAAAATAAATCATAATATGCTCATTATTAAACTTGTAGCAGCCGGTATACATGGAAACCTTCTAAGATGGATCCATTCTTACATTTAAAACAGAAGCCAAGCAGTTTGTGTGAAAGGGTACACTTCAAAGTTCCTCCCTATACCATCCGGAGTCCCCCAAGGTTCACACTTGGGACCTCTGCTATTTTCTCTCTACATTAACGATATTTCTAGCGTTTTTAAATACAGTAATCACCTACAATATGCAGATGATACAAAGTTTTACGGGGTTGTGAAATCTATTGAAGACTGCTACAAATTACAATCACACTTAAATGATATTTATAACTATTGCCTAAGAAACCAACTATTCCTTAATATCAAGAAATGTCACGCAATTACTTATACTCGCAATAAAAACAAAATAACCTTCGATTATTCTATCAACGATACGGCAATCAATAGAGTAACTCATATAAGGGACTTAGGAATTATTATGGATGCAGAGCTTTCCTACAATTACCACATAGATCACATAGTAAAAACCGCTTTTCGCCAGCTAGGGTTCATTCTTAGAATAAGTAAACCATTCAAAAATAAAAACACTCTTAAAACTTCGTATTTCGCATTCGTCCGTTCCATCCTACAATTTTGGAGTCCTGTTTGGAATCCCTGTTATGGTGTTCATATTAGTAGACTTGAAAGGATCCAAAAAAAGTTTGTTAAATCGCTAAACTTTCGTAGTCACTCAGCCAATGACACATATAATAAATCTTTAACAAATTTTAATATTCATACTCTATGTGACCGAAGAAATTTTTTTGATATTGTCATTATGTGACATAATTATGTGATGTATACATTATGTGACATAAAGCCCGTTTCCCGTAGAATCTGTTTCATTTATCGTTACACGGAAGACCCGCTCTATCCCAATCCCAAGTGACAAATTATAAGTTAAATTAGTCTTATGAAAATCGTAGAAAATTCTATTCAAAATAATTTGAAAAGTTTTAAATGTATAGAAGGGTTTTTGAGGTTTTGCTGAGATATTAATGAAGTTGAAATGAGAAATTTCAACCACAAAACATGACTTGTAACTGTATTAAGTACTTTCAATCCGTTTTATTAGGCGATTATTTTTCAGAACATCATTAATTACTTTGATAGATGAATTAATCAAACTTCAATAAGGCATTATGCAAATTAGATATTTCGTAAAATAACGCAATTCTTACTTAACAACACGTTTCTTTGTGCTTTTAAGAGAAAGGATACTCAATCACCTTGTAATAGCAATTTCTATTCGTTGGGCAATTTTCCCGAATCGCATCAATTAATTATTACTTATCAGTTAAATCAGATCGCCAGCACGTCGGGTTACTACGAAATGTCAATATTTAATAATTGAAACTGAACTCTATCAGTTGGACATAAGGTTGAATTTTATTTAAAGAAATTTTACAGTTTGTAGTAACCTGACGTGCTGGCGACTGTACCATCGCCGTTGTTATTTCCATTACGCAGTCTTTTGACTACTTACTTTGAGATCAGTGTAATGTACCTGCATAATATTAGGTATGCTTTGAAAAATAAAACTTAAGATAAGCCTAAGTTTATCTTTCGTAAATCTATACTTAATATTGTATTATAAAGAGGAAAGATTTGATTGTTTGTTTATTTGTATGTTTGTTTGTTTTGTTTGTAAGGACCTATTTAGAAAATTCTTTGACCATTAGAAAGCTACATTCATCCCGAGTGACATAGGCTATATTTTATCCCGCTATTCCCACGGGAACGGGTACCACGCGGGTGAAACGGCGAGGATCCGCTAGTGTATTTATATAAAGCTGTTACAGTAAATCAAACAGTGAATGTAAATAAACTTTATTAATGATCCTTCTACTTTAATCGAAACGTAACACTAGCCCCAGAAGAGAGTAGGTATAAATAAAAACGTCATCTCTTCAAATAAAAGGTTTCGCACTTTTTGACGAGTTTCTCTCAAAAAACTCGTCGTATCTATCCTGCGTTAACGAAGTTTCAAAGTCGTTCGTCCTCACAGCCGTAGATGTAACAGAAGTTGGTTTTTCTTAGAACTTCCCAATCAAAAGAAATCATTCTAGATTTCTTTTTGTTAAATCCAGCTATCTCAATCTTAGCGAATTAAAAAAAAAAAGAAAAATTACTGAAGCGAGAAAAAGTTTCGTAGACAATTGAAAAAGGGACTGTAGGTTTGAAGTCGTGCTGAACTATTATAAGTATACTTTATTGAGGTAGGTACTAGTGGATGCCGTTACGGTGAAAATACCGGGATAAAATTAATATAACCTTTGCCGATCGGGAGTAATGCAGCTTTCTACTGGTGAAAGAATTTTTAAAATCGGTTCAGCAGTTTTTGTGTTTGTCCATTACAAACATACAACAAACAAACGAAAAGTACTTAATTTTTTCCCTCTTTATAACATAACTAGGTACAAAGATTTATTTGTTTGAACACTAATTTGTTTGAATTTCAAGAAGATTGATTTGTTTGAACTCGAAAAAATAATATATGTTTTTATCGCTACTTTTACTTTAATATACAAGTGAAACATTCATACCCAAATACTAATAACTCTCCTTTTGGGCTTCGCCGTAGTCGGGGAATCAAATTAGTATGTGTCTGACACTTTTTAAATCTCTTAAAAAATAAGATATAATTAGTAGTTAATTTATAGGTTTTTTAACCGCCTCTGTAGTTTAGTGGAACACACCACCCCGGTATAAGACCCAGAGCCAGAGGTCCCGGGTTCGATTCCCAGTGGGGGTACATATTGTATTCGGTTTGGTTGGTAGAAGTTGTTATAAGTCTGCCTGGCTAGCTACCATCGTCTTATCTAAGTCATACTTCATAACAATGATGTTTTCAGCATTATTGTGTTCCGGCATTTAGAGATAAAGATAGCAAGTTCCTCAGTGATTGAGAATTTCGGGACTAGTGCTTCATCCTTTAGCCTTATCACGACTTAACATTAGGTGTGATGAAGGCTAAGTGCTAACCCGTTGTAGATAAAAAAACGTTCCGCCTGAACTATTTAACCTCGCACAGACATATTGTAAAAATCCTGGATCAAGGATTAAAGTGGACATAAGAGTGCAAAAAGATCCATCAATGGATTGCAATGGATTTAAGTCCATCGAGGGATTATATTTAAGTAGGTAATATTTTTAAAGTCAGGCATGATGGCAAATGTGACACCAACCTGACATATCTTAGACTGAGAACTACTGTTTATATTTCATACCTGTTTAGGTTTTAATTATTTTTTTATTGAAAAAAGACTATAAGAAAAATTCGACCCCTCACAATTTCTAATACTTAGTTCAATTTTCAATAATTAAAATTGCATTGTGAATGCAAAAAAGTAAAAATTAAAATAATTTTTAATTTATTATTTTTCTGCGATAACAATGCTTTTTTCAATTATAGGTAAAAAAATTCTTTCAACTAGCTACGGCAGGAATCGAACCTGGAACCTTTCGCTGACCGGGAGACTGCTCTGACCGCTGAGCTACAAAGACGTTAGAAGACACGCGTCAATTTTCAATTCCTTTTTCTGATTCTTACTGTACACTGTTAATGTAATGTAACTAATAGGTACTACCCTCGACGCTCAAATCAAAATTTAAGGTTGTGATAATGTTCTACTGTGTAATATTGTGTAATAAAGACAGAAAAAGATCGTATAAATGTGGAATCAAACGATTTCACATTTATTTAATGAAATTCTAAAAGGAGGAGTTATTAATCTAAGGGAGGATGATTGAAGCATAGTCCTTCACAAAGCAATTTAATAAAAACTTTTAATTGGCTTCTGTGTGTTTGAATACAAATTGACATATGAATTTAAATTGGGTTTTGATTTAGTGAAAAGTGATCTCGTTAAAACTCACCCTAAGTCTTAGTAAGTAAGCAAAAGTATATTTGCTAGATGTAGGTAGTTAAATGCTCAAAGAATCCCATAAAACAAAGTTTATTTACAAAAATAATCATTAAAATACTTATTTATACATTTTACTTAATTAAAACAATTTTAGGAAAAAAGTAAGATTTATTCCGTATCACTAAAACCACAATATTAATGTGTAATTTATAGTTTAAATACTTACGAAAGCATCCCAAAAACTATTTCAAACTTTTACACTGAACAAAACTTTCAGAAACTCTACCGAAATCTTTTCAAACAACGAACAATCAAATTAAATTAAATTCCAAACTGGCCAACTATGCTCAAATTAAGTCATGTTTAAAACACTAGACCTTCAAAGTTTTCTAGTCATTTTCATACTACGAATTATGAAAAGCGTTGCGTCGTATCAGACGTCCGCACTCCGCGCCGCTCAGTTGATAACTGAAACTGACTTGACTACCCCGTGCCATTCTTGGGCGGGCGGGCTTGCAGCAAAACAATCCGAGTCTTTGAACCCCTAACTTATCACTTTGAAATGCGCCTTCATATTATGTTTAGAAAGTAAAACCTAATATACACAGATCGGTATGATGGTTGCGTTAAACTTAATATTGGTTATTATGTAACGTACTGCTATTGATGAAATAATGGCTTAAAGCAAACGGTATTGTTCTCAATCCGGAAAAAACTGTCGTTCTTTACCATCAAACAACAAGAAAGAGCACCAACTTTTAGGTTATATTATAGGTACTATTGATTATACCTTAACACATTCTGCTCATATTGATAAGTTAAGTAAGAAATTGGCAAGTGCCAACTATGCTCTAATAAAACTTAAGCCGCTCGTTGACTGCAAAAAGTTATTTTTTTATTTTTTTTATTAAATATTTTCATCGTTATTTTTGTATCGCTATTATGTTAAATAATTTGTAACTTGTATTTTTCAGTTATCTTATCACATGATTGTTTGTTTATTTCATTTTAATTTACCTATCAACTTAGCTTGGTAATATTATTGTCTGTAATATGTATTTTGACTTACGCAGTGTAACTTACTTTGTTACATGGTTAATAAATGATTTGATTTGATTTTTTATGTTTTATTAATACTTTGTGGTATCGAACATATTAACCTGGCGTCATGGGGTGGAAAATTGTTACATGGACCTGGGGACGGGGTCATTATTACTCATATAGACAATAAGTGGACGCCCGCGACATCGTCAGCGAGGAATTTAGATAATCACGCGACTTTGAAGTAAAAAAAATAGTTTGTAGATAACTATTAATTATTTTTATTAATGGCGGTTAAAATAATTAGGGGAAAGCTACCCGTTCCCGTAGGAATATCAGGATATAATGTAACCTATTTCATCCAGAAATGATGTAGCTTTATTTGGGTGAAAGAATATAAAAAATCGCCGCGTTGTTTTTGAGTTTATTTATTATCCCCTTTTTTCCCCCTACCGAGGGAGAGGGTTAATAACAAAACACTATAATAGTACTCACTAACGTCATTGAAGAAAATTATAGGAACAAAGTTTCAAGTGAATCCATTAAAGTAACAAAAAGTTTCACTTAAACTCGGACCCCCTCTTTTACCCCCTTAGAGGAAGAATTATCAAAATACCTTTAATAATACTCACTTGCGTCTCTTGAAGAACTGGTGTACAAAGTTTCATTCATTTAAACTCGGACCCCCTATAAAATCCTTTCTTATTGCTCACTTACGTCACTTGAGGTATTATAAAAAAAAGAGCTAGTTGTGAGACGGGTGGACTTTTTCTAATACTTAAGTACTTTATTTAAAAATTTTCAATAATAAAAATTGCATTGTGAATGCAGAAAAAGTAAAAATTTAAATAACTCGACTTATGTCGTTGTTACAAGTTACAAGTTAAAACCTCCGTCGCGACATGGTTACACACCTAGGTGCTCAGAGCGCGTTGCGGACGTGCGTTGCGGTCGTTAAATTAAAGCTGATACACGAATTTCTCGATGTGGATGTCGCAGCAAATAAATTTCTAACCTATCACGTGTTCTACAGGACTTCCGAGGGGTACATGCTGCCATACTTAACCATCCGCCGGATTCAACCATCCGCCTGCGACATGGATATTTTACAGTGAGTATAACGGAATGGTGAGCAACGCGGATTCAGTGAAATAAATTATTATTATTATTATTTATTAGGTAAGCTAACAGCAAAACATATACAAATTACAAAAAGTAGAGAAAAAAGTAGATCAAGGATCTTATATGTTAACATAATAAAAGCTTACACAGCATTCGCTAAAACAAAGACAGCCGTTACAACAAGAAAAACATAAATACTTAGTACCAAATTAATTAATGAAATTGAATTGAATTACAATAATTATACAGACAGAAAGAATATAAATTAAACAAAACTGAAAATGTCTACTTAAAGCCAAAACACATTTATTTATTAAAATTTAAAATAGAGAAGTATTCGAGAAGAAAAAAGGTTTAATTAAAAAAATTTTTTGCATTCACAATGCAATTTTTATTATTGAAAAATTGAAAATGAAGTAAGTATTAGAAAAAGTCCCTTTTGAGCGACGTACCTAAAATGCACGATGCCTATAAAGCAAAATGCCTGGCTGACTAACAGCGCGTAAAGTCTATACTAATATTATAAAGAGGAAAGATTTGATTGTTTGTTTGCATCGAATAGGCTCTGAAACTACTGGACCGATTTAGAAAATTCTTTCACCAGTAGAAAGTTACTTTCTTCCCGAGTGACATATAGGCTATATTTTATCCCGATATTCCCACGGGAACGGGTACCATGCGGGAAACCGCGAGGATTCGCTAGTATTGGAAAAAATCGTCGCTTCTCCCAGCGACTCCGTAGCTCAGGCATTCGGCCGGACAGTGAAAGATCGTGGGTTCGAGTCCCATCGGAGCTAGTTGTGAGACGGGTCGACATTTTCTAATACTTTGTGTTCAACTTTTCAACATTATTTTATACAATTGTAACTTAAAAAGTAGCCTAGATTTCAATATCAAAGTTCCTTAAGCCTATTTTTTGGAAATGTAGCACTTAAATTAGTCTCGCAATTCGCTTACGAATTTTTCGCGAGATCAAAAAAGTTAGTGACTTTCAAATTTGAATATTTAGCTTGATGAGGGCAATGTACCTCTGCTTCGCAAGAAAAAAGATACAAAATAACAAATAGAAAAGTTGTAAGAGCGTATAAAACAACAACGAAGTTGACCGATCGGGCTTGGGAATTATTCTTTCATTTTTTGCTTATTGATGGTGTTATTGATATCGCAGTAGTTTTATTGAAAAAGTTTGAAAAAAAATGATCATTTCAGTATTTTAGGTGCTTACTTAGTAATTTTTTGTGGCTCAGTTAATTATTTCTCATTAAAAATTGTGGTGTATATTGTGTTTCCTTTTGTTGATGTAGGTTAAATATTTCGGAAAGTTACGTATCAACATCTGACAACTTTTCCCAGTTAGTTCAACTCAAACGAAAGTTAAGAGAGTATCAGCTGTTATCAATCATCCCCTTTGAGTTGTTTAAGTCGACCAAACTCGGCGGAGGGAAGACGAAGTTCAAAATTAGAAACTGGATAACAATCCAGTTTTTAATTTAGAACTATAGTTGATAGAAGATCAACCTTCCTCAAGTGAATTTTACATACTTGCTGTAAATCCAATACAATTTGAAAGAAATCCGTTTGCAAGAAAATGGACACTTGCTTTATTTTCATAGAAAAATTGCTATTAAAACAAGAATTAAATTTCAACAACTTTGGAATACTCAAGGAAGTAAAAATATCATAAAGCATAGATCGTCAAAGATATCCACGCAGTCAGGGTGATCCTAAAGGTCTTAACATTTGTGAAAAATTTACCCTAATTCAAACACTATTTTTAAATTCGTTACCATTATCACATATTTTATGTTGTCGAAAACAATTTTGTCAGCTTTTGAGGATTTGAGTTATACATAATTTATTGTAATTTAAACTGTGTGTTACAGAATTAAGGTATTTTTCAACAATTTTTATATCTTTATAATCACTCTGTCTGCGTCGATTTATTGAAAAGTCACTGCTCTTATATCTACGGCAAATTGTATGTTCTGCGACAACGTTTTCTGTTATTCTGTTCCGGTGATAATCTTTGGAACTAAAACAGTTTTTATACGACAGTCTATTTTGACAGCTAATTTCGTATTGCAAGTGGCTCTTCTGTCACGAATGTCACCGGAACAGACAGGATTGTGGGACTATACTGATGTTATTGACTTAGGCCCGATTTCACCAATGATATTTAAACGCGGGTTAACGCTAAACGTGTTTTAAACGTATTTCTGTCCCTATCACATTCAAACAGATGACAGAGGCAGAACTAAGTATTAAATACCAGTGATGAAAGTCGCCCTTAATTAGTGTAAGTAACGAATTTATTTAAATTTAATGATGCTCCAAAATATTTATCGGCAACATAAACGTTTATCTAACTAAAACATCTGATTACGTAGTAACTATTTAAATAGTAATCTGTGATCTGACGAAGAAATCATTGTAGAAATATGCCTACTGAAAGATTTTTAAATGACTTTGAAATGAGCATGTTTGTATGAAAACAAAGCAAGTGCCCTTTTTTGCAATTGAGTATATGATAGAGATGCTTCAATAAAATCCGATTGTCTATTCGTCAACCATTTGAGTTGGGTAGATAGATAACTAATCGTTATTATTATGAATGGCTGGTCAACTACAATGGGACCACAGTTTGACATGATTGTTTTGTCAAACGGAGGTAAACCAGAACAGATAGCCCGTATAATTGATCGAAATGGAGCTGAAAGGTTCTTAGGATTGATTATAGATAACCGAAAGCGCTTGGGAAGCTCCGGTACCTATATATTATTCGGGTCCAGAATTCCTCTAGGTATATTTCAAGACTGAGGTCATTGACGAGTGTCTGTTGACTGTGACTGTATGACTTATGGAAGCGAGACGTGGTCTTTTACCACAGAGGACTATAGTATTTTTTTTTCCTCTGTGCTTTTACTATGGGTTTCTCATAAGAAGGCTCAAGGTCACCCAGCGAGCAATGGAAAGAGCGATGCTTGGTATTAACCTGCTCGATCGAATTAGATGATGAGATCCGCAGGAGAACTAAAACGACCTAAGCTGAGCAATCCTTCGAGCAATATCCGCTCGAAGGATTGCTCAGTTGCGATTTGCGAAGTGGCAGTGGGCGGGACACATAGAACCGATGCGAAAACCGATGGCTATTGGGGCGGAAAGGCTCTCGAATGGCAACCGCGAACCGGACGACATACCGTGGGCAGGCCCCACTACAAGGTGGACCAACGATCTGGTCAACGTCGTGGGATGCCGCTGGATGCGGGCAGCGCAGGACCGATCGTTGGAGAGATCCTTGCAGGCGGCCTATTTCCAGCAGTGGGCGTCGTACGGCTGAAATGATGATGATGATGATGAACCAAAAGTTACAAGAAAAAATACAGTCATGCCGTTTTTGACGGTTTACAAGAATAGCAATTGACAACACTTCATTTTTTGCAAGGCAGTAAAATTCGAAAACCATTTCGAGATTCGAACTAGTTAAACATTAAAAACATTATTTTAGATTTTTTGGTCGCTTATTTATTAAGATACTAGCTTTCGGACTTCACGACGTTATCCCGCGGGAATGTGACATTTTTTCGGTATAAAAAGTAGCCTATGTTCCTCTCCAGGCTACAAAGTATCTGTGTCCTAAAATTCAGCCAAATCCGTTCAGCCGTTTTGGCGTGATTGAGTAACAAACATACAAACATCCAAACATCTAAACTTTCACATTTATAATATTAGTAGGACTAGCTTTCTGCCCGCGGCTTCGCCCGCGTGGACTACGCGACGTTATCCCGCAGGAATGTGATATTTTTCCGGGATAAAAAGTAGCCTATGTTCCTCTCCAGGCTGCAAAGTATCTGTGTCATAAATTTCAGCCAAATCCGTTCAGCCGTTTTGGCGTGATTGAGTAACAAACATACAAACATCCAAACATCTAAACATCCAAACATCTAAACTTTCACATTTATAATATTATATAGTAGGATATAGTAGGATATATAGGAGGATTTAAAAAAATATATAGAATGGTAAAAGTCAGGCCTTTGTAGCGTGTATGCATTTGCCTGGACTCAATCTAAGAAGAAAAAAATAACAAATACATATATAAACATAATTACTGTCATTTTAATAGTGATGCCTTTTTTTTGCCTTAACGCATACCCCGTCCACGTTGGTGTGCGGACGGTGGTTATGTTGGACTCGCCTAGCCGCTTCCTGACCCTCCATCCAGTCGCAAGGACTCGATGGGGGGTGAGGAAGGGGGAATACCCACTAAACCCCTCACTATTTGATCTCACCGCAGTCGCTTGGAGTCGTAATGTGGAGGGTCCGGTGTGGCATTAATAGTGATGATTGCTTGACTCAGTTATCAAATTACTATCGATTTTTTACTGTAAAAATGGGTAAGCTTAGTATAATTTAAATTGGTAATAATACTTACTGAAATGTCTTTGTTTTATTATTACACAAACGAAGATTTTAAAAAGTACTTACACAGCTATACCTAGTTTTAAGGTCATGAGCAAGTTGGTTAAATATACTTACAAGTCATGAAATCTAGCATTTTTAAAACTATAGTTGTATATCATATGTGAGACGAAACTAATCAAGTGTAGTGTTGTTATATTGCATCTGACTAAATTAAAATAAGTAACCCCTTTAAACAAAAATGCTATTTTTATCAACACAAAATACTAGCGTGCTAGGTACATCTCTACGTAAAACGTCGTCATCGACAGTTTTTTTTTTGGCTAAAGAATCGCTCATAATTATTATGCCTGATATTGTACTTACGTCCTTTTAGAATACTTATACCATTTTCAATTCATTATTGTCTTAATAATTTATGAAAATATAAAGAAAAGAAAAAATACGTGTTTCCTAAAAAACGATAACCTTTCATTATATCCGTAAAAATAAGTAGGTACACTTAAAATTTTGAAATGTTGTCAATTCATATATAAAATATACCTATAGATCGATAAATATATGTAGGTGATACGAAATTCACCGGGTATTCGAGTCTTACATAAAATTGCGTTTACGCTAACCCGATCGATTAAATTTAAAACTAGCAAAACTCACTCAGATTGCGTAGCTTCTTTGACGTTAATCAATTCTTGTACAAGCCTATTTTTTTATCCACAACGGGTAGCACTTAGCCTTTATCACACCACACCTGATGTAAAGTAGTGATAAGGCTGAAGGTGGGAGCGCACTTCTCCCGTAACCTCAATCACTGAGGAACTGGCTATATTATCTCTAACTACTGGAACACAATAATACTGAAAATATCATTGTTATGACGTCAAGCTAGCCAGACGGATTAAGAACAAGTACTACCACCAACAAAACCGAATACAATATGTATCCTAACTGGGAATCGAACCCGGGACCTCTTGGTCTGAAATCGATGGTGTGAACCACTAGGCCACAGAGGCGGCGGCGGCAGACTTAAAGGGGTTGAGCAAGGTTATTAGTTCTTCAAGAACTTGGCTTATTAATAGTTTATTTGATCGATAGTCAATTGTGAGTAACACTAAGGGCCCTTACACACGACGTTTTTCGCGCGTTTGTATAGATACAAACGCAAGTCGAACGCTCAGCGAACGCAAGGAGGCCAGCAAGTTTAAGCCTTACACACGATCCTTGCGTTTGTATCGATACCTCAGATCATATATCGATACAAACGCCACGTTTTACGAACGCAACCAGGACGCGCGTTTATATCGCGTCTGTATCGCGTTTTTATAGCGCTATCGCGATGACATTGCTCGTGAACGAAGATTAAGCTCGTTTGTATAACGTTTGTATCGATACAAAAAACGCGCGCTTACAGTGCGTTTCATTTGCGACGAAAAACGTGTATAATCAGCCAAAACGCGACGAATCGCGCAAAGGATGCGCGAATCAAATATGCGCGTCATCAGCGCTTAAAAAAACGTCGTGTGTAAGGGCCCTAATATGTACTATTGTATTTAACCGCAGCAAGGGAGCTGGAAACTGATAATAGTGACAATAGTTTAAACACAGCACCTCTATTTGGGTTACTTAGCTTATCAGTTATAAATAACTAATCCTTCGAAAGGGATACCTATTTCATGAGCACTATCTACTTATGTTTTAGTATTTCAGTTTATAGAATTCTAACCGACTTCAAAAAAAGAAAAGGTTTTCAATTCGTCGGAATCTTTTTTTTTATGTCTGTTCCGCGATGGCTCAAAAACGCCTAGACTGATCAGGAAAATTGACAAATGAAATTCATGGAATAGCAACCTATTGATGAAAAACAGTGGGTTTCATCGGAAAGCTACAGTTGCAACAAGGAAGCACCAACAGTCAAAGGGTGCGTGTTTACTAACCGTCGCCCAGCACGCAGTCGTCGGCACACACGAGCCACACGCGACAGCCACAAACGCCGCCACTTGAAGCAAAGAAGAAACAAGTGACGACTAGCGGCGGGGCGGCGAGTTCATATAAAATGTATGAAAACTCAGGAAATAGGTCGGTGGCGGCGTTTTGTGGTTGTGGTCGGTTGCCCATGTGCGGAGAGGCTTAGATTCAGACCGACCAACGCGCATAGCCCCACCCCATTGTCTGCCGACGGAAATGTATAAACAGGAACTATAGTCCACTAGCCTACACCCGCGTGTAGGTACTACATGACATTGTACCGCAGGAATATGATATTCTTCCGGGATATAAAGTAGTATATGGGGTACTACTTTATAGTACTTTCCTAAGGTCTCAAACTTTTCCTAGTGGAGTACTTTCCTAGGGTCTCAAACTATCTCCATTCCAAATTTCATCATAATCGCTTCATCGTTTTGACGTGAAAACGGAACATACAGACAGGCATTAAAATAAATTTAAATAAAAAAATAGTGGGTAGTTTCCTTGACCACGAGCCCTGGAAAGGTGCCGAAACTTCGAAAAAAAAAACTAAAAATCCTTTAAAATAACACAAGCAATAACAAAATAATGTGTTGAATAAAGCGTGAAATTATTCGTGGAAAAGTTGTTTTATTTAAATTACTATAAATCATTTGAAATAGTGCTGCTCGGTAAAATAACTTAGTAGGGTAAGCTCTATAAATTTTTTGGTGAACGACCATAATATATTTCACTAACAATTCAGTTAAAGCTGCGGTATTCCATTAAGCACTTCAAATAACCCAACTGCATTTAATCAACTGAACTGAAACCGTTTATTTGCATAGTGAAACGTGTTTAAGAGCAATACGAACTACTGATTAATACGAGTGATTGAAACAGTGAACAGGTAGTTAAATTTTTCGTTGTTCTTTTAAAATCTTAGTCTTAATCTCGAGTAATAATTTTTTTTTTTGTATGACTAGTAAAAGTTGAATAAAATAAAAATGTATTTATTTTCTCTCACATTAACTTGTTCTAAAAACTATTACAAAGCAGTCTATTTACGACATCATTGTGAGAGACTGGTGTATAATAAAGATTAATTAAAAAACTAAAATTACAGGTCACCAGGGTCCTGCTTATGGTATGAGCCCAGGTATGTGTTTATATTGCTTGCATTTATACAACAATCCAGCTATATAATATATAATCTATACAAATAAATAAAATTGGAGTGTCTGTTTGTAATATTAAAATAACCGCTTTTTACTACTTACATGCATATGATTACGCAACGGTTGTCAGTTCTGCGGGCGATGTGGCCTGTCCATCGCCACTTCAACTTCGCTACTCTGAGAGCTATGTCGGTAGCCTTTGTTCTTCTGCGGATCTCTTCGTTGCGAACCTTATCACCGACCATAGCTCTCTCCATAGCTCGTTGGGTCACTCTGAGCTTATTTAAGAGGCCAACTGTCAGAGACCACGTTTCGGTGCCGTATGTCATCACTGGCAAAACACATTGCTCGAAGACTTTGGTCTTTAGGCTCTGCGGGAGACGAGACGAGAAAAATATCGCGTAACTTTCCGAACGCTGCCCAACCGAGTTGGATTCTTCGTGCCACCTCTTTATCGAAGTTGGACTTACCTAACCGGATTATTTGTCCTAGGTAGTTATACTTGTCGACAACTTCGATTGCTTCGTTCTCAACTGTGACAGGCAGGGGTCTGACATGGTCATTGGACATGACTTTCGTCTTGGCCATGTTCATATTGAGACCCACTTGTTGAGAGGCTCTACAGAGGTCGCTGAGCATGATACTAATGTCTTCCAGGGACTCCGCCAGGATGACAATGTCGTCGGCAAATCGAAGGTCAGTGATGTATTCACTGTTTATGTTGATGCCACGTCCGTTCCAATACAAGAGCTTGAAAGCATCTTCCAGAGCGCTGGTAAACAGTTTCGGAGATATAACGTCCCCCTGCCTGACGCAATGGGATAGGATTCGAACTCTGGTCTCGTATACGGTTTAATAAATCCTTGCTAATTGATCCCTTTTGCAATCACATACCACAATTCTAGTTTCAATGGAACGTTGTCTAAGTTTATACAGAGTTGCAAGAAGTTTATTATCAAACATTAATATCAAAACTGATATGAGCTTTTCAATAAGCTTTTGCTACTGCAAAATTATTATTATGAGAATTTCTCACGCAAAACCAGCGAATTGATGAGAAAAGCTAAAACTGCCCGCAAATTAACTATGAAGTTTGACTTGCGGTTGAAAGAGCTATATCGCAAGAGTTTAATTTGCTGACTTGAAACATTTAAATTACATAGCGGGTAAAATGAATGGAATATGACGAGGGATGGAGTAGTTAATTTCATCGACGTTCTAAGTTTAATTGGCTTTGAATGTATAATTGAGTGTGATCACATTTTTATTTATCATTTACATTACATTATCATCAGCTATTTTGAAAAGCTGTAGCAGTAGCACAAAAATCCTACTTATAATATTATAAATGTGAAAGTTTAGATGTTTGGATGTTTGTATGTTTGTTACTCAATCACGCCAAAACGGCTGAACAGATTTGGCTGAAATTTTGGACACAGATACTTTGTAGCCTGGAGAGGAACTTAGGCTACTTTTTATCCCGAAAAAATATCATATTCCCGCGGGATAACGTCATGAATTCCACGCGGGCGAAGCCGCGGGCGGAAAGCTAGTTTTAAATCATATCATCTGTCTAAAGGCGACCTCCGTGGCCGAGTGGTTTACGTACCAGTTTTCATGGTGCCGCTATCTCTAGAGGTCCTGGTTCAATCCCCAGTCGGGTAAATATTGAAATTGAACTTTTCAATATATATCCTCCTCCTCGGAACTGGGTGTTTGTGGTAATACCCGTCGTTGTTTCCAATTTTCATAATACTAGTACATAAGCGACTATACTTTGGTATTGGAACAACGTTTGTGATGGTGTTCAATATTTATTATTTATTTATTACAAAAAAGCTTTAAAAGTGCTGCTGTCAAATATCTATTGAACTTTAGTTCCTTATACGACCGAAAGAGGGGTTGCGCTGCTCTGGTTTTCATCCTATTTCTACCTCATGTGAAAGTTTAGATGTTTGGATGTTTGTTACTCAATTACGCCTAAAAACGGCTGAATGGATTTGGCTGAAATTCGGGACACATAGATACTTTGTAGGCTGGACTGGAACATAGGATACTTTTTATCCTTGAAAAATATCAAATTCCTACGGGATGACGGAAAGCTGTACAATATAATACGACCATTAACTATTGCTTTCTCAGCGGATGCCTACGTCATAATAACTGCATGCCAAATTTTAACTCGATCTATCCAGTATTTTGAACTGTCCGTTGACAGATCATCAGTCAGTCAGTCACTTTTGCCTTTTATATTTAAACAATACCTACCTGCATACAATTAATAAACATAGAAAATTTAAAATTTCATAGCTACATAGACCATTAGGACAAACATATGTATTTTGTATCTTTGTAGAAAATGCCAGGTATTTCGAAGGAATGTTTTTAACCGTAATAACTTGACCATTATTTAACGAGAAATCCGTTCGATCGGAAGTAAGTGAAAGCAAACAAAATGCCAAGACGCTAGCTGCAAGCATGTCCACTTCAAGATATAGCAATTTAGTTCAGAATGTTTTCTAAGTCGAACGTAAAATAATATGTCAAAGTTTTAACCCGGGGTCATGGGGAGTGGGAAAATGTTACACGGACATTGGGTGGGTCTCACAGACCGGTTTATTAGATAAAAATAATTCCAATACTTTATAAATAAAACAGATAATATTTATTCGCGTTCAGTTTTTCAAGTATTACATGTAAATAAATAAAAGAAAATATTATAGTTATTACACAAGCTGACCCGGCTAACTTTGTACGTCATTTTCGATAGCAGCGCCTAATGGGGCCAATTATGTTTTCAAACCATCCAAAAACTCATTGAAATATACATACAAAATTTCAAACAAACTGGTCTAGCCGTTTACGAGGAGTTAGGTGACACACATTCGTCCAGAAGAATTATAGATACTGGCTGTTTAGTGCATCGTGTGTCAAATTGTTCGAACACCTTGTTCGAAACGAATAATCCATGGAACGACTCGTTGTCCAGGGGCAGGTAGAGGGCAAGCGGTCACGCGGTCGATCACCTACGCGTTGGACAGACCTCATTAAAGCTGCGACACAAACCTCCATAGTCCAGAGTTCCCGAGACGCTGAAAACCGCAACAAGTGAAGGCGCATCGCGGGGGCTGCTTTAGCCAATGAAGCAACGTCATCAACCACGACCACTCTGCCAAGAGTGAACGACTGAGGAGGAGTGTCAAATTGAAATGGTTGACTGAAGGGATTGTCTGTTACCATTTCAGACTTCTTAACACTTTCCATGTCATGGGAGAACGCTGATCAGATAAGTTAGTTGTGTATACGGATCTGAATCTCCTCCATTCACTCCCTGGATGGCCATCATCAGATGAGATTGGCGGAGAACCTAGGCTTCGAAAGATACCTCGTTTCTATGAAAATCAACTGTTGTTTTTAATTATCTGACCGCCACTGTAGGTACTTAATATACATAGAAAACACCCAGACCTAGACAAATAGACATGTTCATGCACACAAATATTTGTCTTGTTCGGGAATCGAACCCGAGACCTCTGGTGCAGAAAGCAGGTATCCTACCGATGCGCCAAATCGGTCGTCATCGGTCGACAGTGAAAGTTGATTTGAAAACCTCTACATTAAAGTTTTTTTGAATAGCTGCAAAGTTCTTTTTTTGCTTTTTGGCTTATTTTAAAATTCTTTATAAGGTTCTTGAAACAAGCCAGTATTTCAGTCAAGTTCATAAATATTTTTTTTTTTACTTTACTTGAAACGAAAAGCCCGGCTATTGCAAATTTTGTAAGAAAAGAAGTGACACTATCTCGATCAAAATAATTCGAATATTTACGTAAGTTCACAATAAAACAAACCTTTACAAGTCTACAAAGGAAAATCATTAAACAAGAACATAATAATAAGGTATTATTAATGCTTGAAAGGGTAATGGGACAACTATGCTAATATTATTGGGATAACAAAGATATATAATACTATCCTATCTGTAAATGTGCTAGCAGAAGTAAGATTCACTACCCTTTCAATGTCCTTGAATGGTCCGAATCTACAAACGTTTCTGATATAATCCAGAGGCTCGTTCAATTGAGGGAGATTATGAACGTATTAACGATAGTATGTCAACACCACATCATAATAACAGTGAAAGTAGAGCTTAAAGAACTCATTAATTGTGCGCTCAAGGTCATGTAGGTACCTACATAAAGTTTGCGCTTCTATCGACTGCACGTAAAGCAAAGATAATAAATAAATCTTAATTTTATGCTTTAATCCATACCTACATCATTATCTTCATTAGCCATTATGATCCCACGGCTGGGACACAGGCCGTTCGTTTGGATAAATACGATAAGGAAAATGGATGGACCATGACCACAGACGCTACGCGGGCATAATGTGGATTGGTGGCTATTACAGACTGTATGACGCATTATGGAGCAGCAGCCGGGACTGCCGGCTTAACAAAGTAGGATGATAAGTTGCTATAAGGTACACTGTTTACTCCTGTATTACCCATTTTTTGTTTAAATAAACATTTTTCATTTTCATTTCCACTTTCTATTTGGTCATCCATCCCGTGACCGACCACTGTAAAAGTGGCTTAACCGCAACGATCGAAGGCCGAGCACCATAAAGTAACTCATAGGAAACCGAGCACGCATACGTTCCGTATCCGACCTTCGCATACGGAAGACCCGCGTTGCTCGAAGCCTCGCATCTTCCTCGCATATTTCATGTAGTTTTTCATAAGACCTCTTTTTAGCCCTGACATCTCCTAATGTCAGTGGCATTGGAATTGACGATAAAAAATACGTCACTGGAATGTCAAAAATGAACGAGTAGATTTTTTGGTTCCATTTATTTTGTAACAAAAAATAGAAATCCTAAAAAAGAAATTCCAGTAATATGCCAAACACGAGGCGACGGAGGTTTTCAGTGCAAAATGACGTTGGCGGCAGAGACTCATCTAAAATGCAAAATGGTTTGCAGAGCAGGCAAGTATCTATCGTAGGAATTCAATGGACTGCGTTACAGTTCATCGAATAATTTCTCATTTGATATAGGTTTTCTGTTCATCGTCGCTACCTCAACCTGCCTATTTAACCTAGCAGTGGAAATCTTACAGCTTTGAAAATTTTTTCTCTCGCTCTTTCAACGGTCAACAGTTTTCAACGGTCATTAACGGTTACTCGGCGCGGAGCGCGAGGGGGTGGGGAGCGGACAGCTATAAATACGGTCGCAGCGGGCGTTTTCCAGTCATTCGGTGCTGGATTGCATACGGACAAACATCTCCTGAGGATGCCCCGGGTTGGGGCGAAACACGTGTAGAGTAGTGTGATCGGTGAAGGTGCAAGTTTTGTGATTATTTGCGGAAGAAAGCTACATATATTTATTTTTCACAATGGTTAGGGACTTCCGCCAAGTGACGCCTGATTCAATCAAATGCTTTGAAAATATCTTTTGGCTATTCTTGGCTTATTTTAAAAATTAACAGTGAACTCAGTGAATTACTCATGAATTTATTTTAATTCCCCTCGACGACCGATTTGGCGCAGGGGTAGGATGCCTTCTGCGCCGGAGGTCTCGGGTTCGATTCCCGAACAAGACGAATATTTGTGTGCATGAACATGTGAGGTCTATTTGTCTTGGTCTGGGTGCTTATGTATGTATGTATATTAAGTATGTATTTACAAAAAAAGTATACTTATAAGTATATATTTATCCGCTATCTAGTTTCCGAACACAGTTTCTTAATGATGATCATAACTACTTATGAGCTAGATAATTGGTGTGATTGTAAGAAATTTATTTATTTATAATTCATATACAAAATAAAATAATGATGATGTTCATAAATAATTTTTATTTTATATCTATAGCTTCCAGGACTCCGAACACTCTAAGCCAGTAATGAAATCATCTAAATCGAGGAACAAAATTATCCCAACCAGTTCAGAAAATTCCAGTGACTTAAAAATATTAACGGAATCCGTAAGTTCTATATCAACCATAAAATGTAAAACTACAACAGACAAAGATGTAACTGCGAGTTCAAGCAATATTGATTTGTGTAATATTCAAAGCGAGACAGAATCTCCGACTGACCGATCTTATGATACTCTAAATAGTAAAGAATCGGCACCAAAAATGAGAGACGCTCGACTGCCAAGCAGGGATGGTGCGGGCGTTCAGTTGAAAAGAGATAAACATCCAAGACAACATAGGATCAAAGTGCGGAGTCCAAGACGAAGACCGCCTGCTGTAGAACAAAAGAATTTTGAAAACGCAAATCAACGGTCTGTTGAGATAGCTCCTATAGATTGGGAACAAGAGTTGGAGGTAATTGATAACACAACAAATCTGATCGTTGCTACTGAAGAACAGAATAGATTGAGCAATCATTCATTGGACGATATGTGCCGCATCTGCCATGGGGGACCATCGCTGTCCAATGAACTGGGACAACTGATATCGGCTTGTTCGTGTCGAGGTACTGTCGGAAGAGTCCATGTGAAGTGTTTGGAGAGATGGCTCACCGAGTCTGGGAAGTCGAGGTGCGAACTTTGTGGAACCAGATACGTTACCAAACGGGTCCATAGATACGGCGTACCGAAGGCTTTACTTATGTGGATACTAAGCCAGAATGCTAAACAGGTATTTTTATTACTTATTTGTTGTTCTGATAATACTATGTACATGATCTTCTATGGTTATTGATCGGTATTGCTTAAATGTGTCACGGGAGCCTTTTTGCCTTAAGGGGTTGTCTGTCCCTAGGAGCCACTTTTCATGATTTTATTCCTCCTTTCATCTTTTACTCTCAGCAATTTATCAGGAAATCACTTGAAAATTAAAAGACAATCTCTTTGGTGGGTTTTAAGCCATCTTACTTGACGTTTGATTGAAATTCCGTTAGATTTTTCTTAATGGTGAATTATTTTATTCGAGTTTGGAAACTGTTTCACATACGGATCTTTACAACCGCAGTCAGGTCCTCTGTATAACTGAAATCGGTCTTTACAGGGGTAAAACGCATTCCTTGACATTCACAAGTGGCTAAACAAATTCTGACGTTTTTATGGAACTACAAATTATAACAATTTATTTTCTTCTCAAAGGAAGAATTTTAACATTAATTAGGAAAAAGTTTTAATTACTTTTACACTCACGTACGAACACACAAGTTCTCATATTTTTCGTTTTTATAATGCGCTCCTCCTCGGGTTCGCAAGGTTGCAATGCATGTAAATGAATTACGCTGTTGCATAATAGCAAATATTATTCTGTGATAATAGACCGATATCGATAGATAGATCTTAGCGCACAGACGCCGGGAAGCGATTTTGTTTCATACTTAACTAGTGGCGTGTGGTACTCGTTCCCTTGGGAATATCGGTATAGAATCTAAGTAAGTAGTTAAAGTTAAGACAATAACAATTAAATTTACTATAATTCAGAGATTCAGACTACATTTAAATGTATCTAATTAAGACGCGGCGTATGTGCGTTAAACGCGCCCTGGAGGCTTAAAACTTTGTCTGACATAATTAAAGCCAACGCGAATAGATTTATTATTGCTGAAACTTTACAGTTTCTCAATAACAAAGTGTCTGGTGCGCTGGTGTGATTAAATTATAACCAAACAGTTCAGCAATTAAATCAATGCTCTGAGAAACCCCATAAGTCAGGTTTTGCCCCATAATAATGATAAAATAAAAATTCATTTATTGGTGACTTCACGAACTAATAAACAAACAGATACAACATTGATTAATGCTATAGTAACCAAGTTTGTGAAGGACTGATGCCTGAAAAGGGTTTCTTAGAAACCTATATCACAGGTAGCCAGCCAGCCTCCTCCCGCAGATAGGACTACATCAACACGTAAAGCTAGCTAGAAACTTCTGGCAACTGTTTTTTCAATTCGGTTCCCTTTATTCAAAACGAATGAGAATGCATTGAGAAACCACATTAAGTCTAGTGTATTTCATTCAAATCCTTGATTTATATGGTTCAAATCATTCAGTAGAGAAAAATCATTTTTTAATGTCTTCTGAAAAGTTAATATTGGACTGACTTATGGGGTCTCAAATGACCGATTCAGTTAAAGTCATTTTAAACGAGTAAAAACAGGTCTAATCGTCAGACAATGATTTAAATTAGCTATCCCAAAACATTGACCAACATTGACATAATGTCATTATTTTTATTTTGGACGTGGCGAGCGAAACTAGTAAGTACTAAATATAGAGAAAAAATTGCTGTTATAATGACCGCTGTCCGAACGTTTACGGAACAAAGTAGTCGTAACACGTACACAGTAGTCAAAGCACCCTTTTAGTTGCTTCTTTTTCTTTCTACGAACGTGTAACCTGTTTCTCATGTTCTTATTTGTACCTACTTTGAACTTTGTTAAAGGTTGAACCTTCAACACTTCCCTATCTCGCGATTTTGTCCAAAGTTCATCAGAGCTATTTGCTTTTTTACTCAAACGAATATTACTATTTTCAATAATTTATTTTGCCCTTCACAAGAACTAATGAAAAAAGGCTAATGTTTGAGTCAATCGGTTAGGTGTGTAGAATAAAATATTAGTTTTTCGATTTCAGTAGTATTTAATTTAAAGAGCTTTTATAACTACTAGACTTTTCTCTTTCAATTTAGACGTTTTTTGACGTCCTGCTGCAATGCCGGAAGGGTGCAGTAGTCGTCCTACGCACGCACGATCGTGTTATTTCATACATTTTTCATACGGCCTGCAGTTGTGCGTGAGCGGCACCGACAACGCATCGTTTCCGCACCGCACGTTTTGTACGATTAAATACGATCGTACGTGCGCAGGAGTAATGCACCGCCTCGGCACCGCAGCAGGACGATATAAAAAGTCTAAATTGAAAGAGCTCATAATAGTAGTTTATGTGACTGTCGCATAATGAGGGGTATTAAAACATGACTGGGAGTTTAAAAAACGAGCCTTGGCGAGTTTTTTAATACTATTCCAAGAGTGTTTTAATACCGAGTTATGTGCAGTCTCATACACTACTTTATCTACACTCATTACATTTATCATATATTTCAATAATTAAGTAAAAAATATTAATTATAAAATGTGGATTGGCGCCAAACCCCACTGATAGGAGTCTATATGGTCTATACCTCCCAAATACCTCCTAAATTCAAAATTCTAATTTTAAAAAAGTTTCTTATTGTTGCCGGCTAAAGAAGGGCTTGAAAGAGTTGGAAGTCAGGGCCGGTAAATCCTACGGTTTGTATTCAATCCCATGAAGATTGTAAAATTAAGAAAAGTAAGTGTTTTATAATGAGTGAAAGCTGTATCCGGTTGTATCATAATGACCATTATTAAACACTTTTATTTTTTAAAGTTGACTATAGCATAAAGTGTATCAATATATGTTCAGGCATGAGTTCATAATTCGAATATTATAACATGAGTCTAGATAAAGTTTACTCGCCGCGCCGATTTACATTATGGAATTTTTAGCACCGTCTGGCGGTGAAAGCACTCGTTAACAAACTCAAAGGAAACTATCTAAGGCAGCCATTACACAGTCAATCTAGATCGCGATTCGCGAGATTTACTTTGTAGATATTTTGCGATCAAGATGCGACCCGTCAATTAATTCGTACACAGTCAATCTGGATCGCGAGCATTGATTTTTATCTTGGATCGCGATAATGGCAAAATCTATAACATTTGCACACAAACAACGGTTAATTTTGAGGATTTAAATGACCTCAGACGACAGCGCTATTAGTACCTACAAGTTTATAAAAGTGCTAAAAAGTATCGGTCAAGCTAACTAACTAACAATAAATTGTGTGGTCCCTTAACCTAACCAAGAATTAGCACAAGTTTCTGAATTCTGTGACTACTTGAGTTGAGCGTTATGTATGCCTCACAAACTCGTCTAGCCAATTGGTTACTGTGCAGTCGCCCACATTCAATGTCTGCCACAAAGAAAATTCTTTGCTTATTGCGGAGCCTCTTAGTAATTTACTCCCTTTATAAAAATACTGAGACTTTAACTGCCTTGCTTCTAGGGTCTTTTTTTTTAAAGCCGAAGGAAAGGAAAAGGTTTTCTTCCACAATTCGCTGTCCGTCTGTTTATATTTATTTCAACCGAGACCTAGTTTAAGGAAACATGTCAGTATGAATTGTCGATATATTTCTCAGACCATATTATTATGTCAATAAATTCTTATTTGATAACAAATAAGAATTGAATTATATTTAATCGGTCTTCTTAGACCGATTTAAAATAACTGGACAAGTGCGAATAAAACTAGCGTGGCGAGGATTCCGACAGAAACCTAGTTTCATTCTAAAGAAGGTACAAGTAATTATTCACATTTTATTTTTATTATAGGTATATGACGTTCGGTACAGTTTGCAAAACTTTACCTTTTATTCTTATCTGACCTTAATTAAATGAGTTAATTAGATACGTTATACTTTTATCTTTAAGTCACGGAAAAGCATATTGTATTCTTAATTTTAACTCATTTGATCTAGTAGTTTTGAAAAAAGTTGAAGAGGGGAAAATTTAAAATTTTCGTTTTCTTACTTGAATAAAGGTATCGGTTCGAACCGGGCGTCCGACGCAGTTACTGCAAGTGTCGTCGCTCGATTTCATACAAATCAAAGAAACATCAACTAGAAACTAGTATGGCGTGGCGTCATGTCGCTTGCAGTTACGGTTCGATGCCTAGTTCCAACTTGTACCTTAACTCTAATAAAAATCAATCTAAGAACTATAAAAAAAACATAATTGAATTCCGACAAACAAGACCTTTCTTTTGATAGGCCATTTGATAAAGTAATAAAAAAAAATTAATATCTTTTATGTCTCCCCACAAAAGTCGCCGGTCTCCCAATTCAAATTACACCTTCGTCTTTGAGTCATAAAAAAGCACACGAGTGCCTTTTAACATTTATCAGTTCGCTCTATCAGTGTCAATATACTAACAGTAAAGATTTTATTTTCTTCGCAGTTGATGGTAGACAGCTTGGGCATCATGCTGATGTCCCCTCTAGCAGTTCTAGCGGCTTGGTTGTCCGGGCGGACCCTCGCGGGGCTGATGCGACAAGACAATATAGCGACGCCATGGCCGCTGGCATCGACGTTCGTTCTGGCATGTATGACTTTAGTAAGTAGATGTTTAACTCATTTAGAACAATTTATGCAAATGTATACAGAGCATAATTGGCTTTATAATAACGAATTTTTCTTAAAGCGATGTAGCTACCGATGTTATTCAGCCAATGTGTTTAATAGACCATGAACGGGCTACCGTTTATGAAATAGAATTATTAGAAAGGTAATTTAATAGAACAGCTAGCAGAGTATACAATTTATATCTAATATACACAGAGCAATCCTCTTTTTACCTAGCCTTTCTAGTCCTAATAGCTTTAGCCGCTGATTAAGTTAAATGATTGTGTGTGACATCTCTGCCCACTCAGGCAAACTAAAAGTAGTGCTAGAAATAAATTTACTGGCAAATCTCCGTCTGAGCGGGCCTACGCAACGGATCGTCCATTGTTTTAAGCGCAGGCCACACCGCTAGCTAGCGAGCGAGCGAACGAGCTGGACAAAAGAAACTATACAAACTAAGCGAAGCTTTGGCAAGCTTAACCACCTCTCTGTGGTCTAGTGGTACTGTGGTTCACACCACTGATTTCAGACCAAGAAGTCCTGGGTTCGATTCCCAGTGGGGGTACATATTGTATTCGGTTTGGTTGGTGGTAGGTGTAGCTTGTTACTACAGGTGATCTGTTGTGGTAGGACTTGTTCTTAGTCCGACAGGCTAGCTACCACCATCTTATCTGAGTCTGACGCCATAACAATGATGTTTTCAGCATTATTGTGTTCCGGCAGTTAGAGATAAGATAGCCAGTTCCTCAGTGATTGAGGATTCCGGGAGTAGTGCGTTTCCACCTTCAGCCTTATCACCACTTAACATCATGTGTGATGAGGGCTAAGTGCTACGCGGTTGTGGATAAAAAAAAATAAGCTATTAAGTGGTGTCACACCAAAACCTTCAAACGGGCGAGTGACCGGATGGGAGAGGGGAGCAAGCGGGCGGGAGAGGTGAGCAATCAAGGACCGTACACTGAAACGTTTATCTGAAACTTCGGTTAACACCGCCCCTTTCACCCGATTCTGTCCCAACTAGAGAGTGAGAGGGACGGGTATACCGAAGTTTTGGGTTATGCGTTTCAGAGTAGGCCCTCAGGTGCGCGAGCATCGTTTCACCTCTTTTCATACTTTCAAACAACAGCTAACGCTAACTATAGCTACGCCGACTTGGTGAACGATTACCGTCGCTGGCCTCGCCGTATAAGTATTTCATTCGCATCATTTGCATTAGTAACGTAGCTCATCTGTGTAGTGCGCGGTGTGAACCGAAGTATGGCAAATCGTGAAAAGTTGATCGTCCGCTCGCTAGCTGGCGGTGTGGCCCGAAAAAAGGGACTGAAAAAATAAAATGTTTGAATTTCAGACTATTTACTGTCCCTCGTAACAGATAACACAATCAAATTTCGGCTCTAATAGATGGTTTCCTCTGGGAGTCAAATGAAAATAGCACAAATTTTGTTTTCAATTTTTACCAACCTCGGCATCTCCCTTTGGGTTTTGTCTCGATGATTGTGTATTCATAGCGAAATACGTGATAACCGCATCGCAACCGCAGTCTTCGCGTTGACATAGCACCTTCACCTCTGCCTCTTCGGAAAAATTTAAATTAGCTTTTTTTTAATTATTGACGGCCAGTGGCCACAAATCTTAATTATCCTGCCCTGCGGCTTTACTGCGAACTGTCAAACAACGTCTCGCTTATAATATTACTATAACATTGTTTTTTTTTGCGTAATGTTTTCAGTTTAGTGTCTGAAATTACTTTGTTCGAAATAGTTTGAACAACAGTTCAATATTAAGGTAAATAATGAGGACTGTTTGTCTTCGAGGACTACCATTGCTATTTTATACTTACCTACTTATTTGGAGTACGTTATTATCACTTTAATTTTATAATAGTGGAATGCATTTACGCATAGGTACTGTGAGATCCTACGTGGGAATCAGTTAATTAAATATACCATAGACAATGCAAGGAGGTATCATATCTTAACAATATGATACCACAGTACCTCATTCATGCACAGTATATGTGAGACATGCCTAGCCGCTTCCTGCCCCCTGATTCACGAACCCTCGGAAACGGAATCGGATTCGAATTATGTGCTTTTGTACGTGTCTATTCTATAGTGAGTGACAGAGATAGTGTATACATTCCGCTGTCGGGAGCGTTTCCGACGGTTTGTGAATCAGGAGGCTGATCACCTACTCAGTAACTAGGGTTGTTGGGAAGGGAGAAAACCCACTAAGCCCCTCGCTTTGCCCCCCGCTAAAGCCTGTATTAGAGCGAACGCCCACTTGTGATTTTTAATCGGGCGATAGTTTGATCGTTTTCGGATTCAGTATAGAGTTATATGGCGCGCACTGACGATTAAACTATCGACCGATCAAACTATCGAAAATGACTGGCCTATAGTTGTACGATCAAACTATCGTACAACTATGGGCCGGGCGGTAATGTGCATGAAGGACTATGTGAGCGCGCGCATTGCATTCAACTAAACTATCGCCCAACTATCGGTAGACTGCGCATTCAGTATCGAACTATCGAAAATGACTGGCCAATAGTTGAACAACTGTCGCACAACTATAGGACAACTATCGCACCACTATCGGCCTGTGCATGAAGGACTAACTATGTGAGCACGCGCCCGGATTCAACCTAACTATCGACCAGCTATCGGTCGACTAAAAATCAGAAGTGCGCGCAGGCTCTTAAAACCAAACTATCGGCCGACAGTTTGATCACGATCGTCTTACGATTCCGACTAAACTATCGCCCGATTAAAAATCACAAGTGCGCGTTGGCTCTTAATCTTCGTCTTTAGAGTTTAAGTATTATAGCAACGATTAAAATTGTCTCAAATCAAACCACGCTACAGCCACTCGCGGCGCGAATTGTTGCGATGAAATGCGGCGAGTGGAGAAAACATAAAAGGAAATTGTATTGAAGTATACGAAGCGAGGAGCCCGTGGCGCAGTGGATAGCGCGCTCGGCCTGCGATCGTTGAGGTTAAGCAACGTTCGCAATGGTCGGTCACGGGATGGGTGACCAAAAACTTTTCATCTCGAGCTCCTCCGTGCTTCGGAAGGCACGTTAAGCCGTTGGTCCCGGCTGCACTTGCAGTCGTTAATACCCACCAATCCGCACTGAGCCCGCGTGGTGGGTCATGGCTCATTCTCCTTATTCATCCATAAGGAAGGCCAGTGCCCCAGCAGTGGGGACATTAAATGGCTGATGATGGTGATGATACGAAGCGACCCAGATACGATTGCGACGCGATCAGCCGCCCGGCAAAAGCCAAAGCAGTAAGTCGGTACGCGGTATCATTACTCTTGTAACGGCATTTTTGTTCCCAGGTGTGTTACTACTGCTGGATAGTTTCTGCGGCGACACGACATGCACTCGGTTGGTGGATTTGGTACCGGTCACAATATGAGATCAGGTTACAGTTCCAGGAAACGGAAGACTAAATTAAAACTAGGATACATGGCGGAAACTTATTTTTTATTTGATTGTGATTGGTATTGTCATTAGCATGATTTTTGTGGTCATTTATATTTTAATTGCCCAAATAATTGGACGCTACTCTACTTTGGGTGCATCTTTAACATCAGGGCGTCTCTTTCATACCTTTGACATTTAATTAGACTAGACTTGAGTTGCTCCTAAAGTTGAGAAGCAATCGAGTATTTGGGCGTAAGACACATAATTAGGAATTAACTCTTCAATATATATCTTTATACCTACTATGTTTTCTACAAGCATCTAAATAGCACCCGTAATATTAAGACTTGTTAATTCTCAAGAAGATTTTTCCAGTTAACTTGATATTCGGAGAATCTTTTGAAATAAACAGAGATTGTCGCATGTTGTATATATTCTTTAGGGAGTCAAATTTTTTTTCTTACACAAAATCGTTTTTCGACAGCTTAACTTCTTAAACAGAGTGAATAGGGATGTGATATTAAACAATTCTCCGAAATAAGAAACATAATTCTCAATAATATCTTTGAAAGCTGACGAAATAAGAATATTTGAAAGTGCTTAGCATAAGACAAGATATCAATCATAATAACGAAAATATAAATTCCAATGTTTCAAGAATAGCTTTGCTTTGAATTGTAGATAAGGTAAATATTTTATAGACTCTGTTAAGGTAAGAAAACATTCTTGAAACATCGGAAGTAATAATTGTATGCCTAGTTCTCTCGAAGAAACAGATACTTTGTTCAACTTATTATCTTTGTAGTTCGAGTGTTTCGCATAAGTTTTTTGTCTGAAAAACTTTTAGCAATAAAAGGTGTTTTATACTCATAACTTATTTTTATAAGATTGTTTTGATCTTACAATTTTTAATCATTTATAATGAACTAATTGAAATTAACATGTCGTGATTATTATAAACTTTCACTGTGATGACCAAAGTTGTACTAAAATCTCCGTATTGGAAACTGGAATAAAGCCGCCTCGTTTGAAATAGTATTTTTTGTATTATTTTATGTCTGTGATGTTTTTATGTCTTAGTAGAATGTTAACTTTGTCAAAGGATCATCAATTCATAACTTTCGAAGCAGTATTTATGTATCGCATTTTTCATATTACGTAGTATATTGTATCAAACTGGTACCTACTTATCAAACTATCAAGTGATTTACGTAAAGTATGATTTTTTGAAAGTGGTGTGACTATTAGAAAAAAAATTCTTCGTTGTCACACCAGTGTGAAAAATAGGAAAAAAATTTTTCGTAGTCACACCAGTGTGACAAAACGGTGTGACAGCGAGTCCGTTAAGCTTACTTCCTACTAATATTATAAATGCGAATTGTGAGTATGGATGTATGGATATATTATGGATAAATGGATGTTTACTCTTTCACGCAAAACTACTTAACAGATTTGGTTGAAATTTGGCACACAGATAGTAAACATAACATACTTTTTATACCGATATTCTCACGGGACGGGAACTACGCAGGTAAAACTGCGGGCGGCTGCTAGTATTAATATAAAAAATCTTATCCATAACGCAAAACAATCGGATGTTTACATCTGATAGAAGGCAATATTACAGCGATCTAGCTAGTCAGTGTTTCATGTATACTTAACCGTCTCCGTGGTCTAGTGGTTCATACCACCGATTTCAGACCCAGAGGTCCCGGGTTCGATTCCCAGTGGGGGTACATATTGTATTCGTTTTGGTTGGTGGTAGGACTTGTTCTTAGTCCGCCTGGCTAGCTACCACCATCTTGTCTATGTCTGACGCCATAACAAAGATGTTTACAGCATTATTGTGTTCCGGCAGATAGAGATAAGAATAGCCAGTTCCTTAGTGATTGAGGATTCCGGGAGTAGTGCGCTTCCACCTTCAGCCTTATCACCACTTATCATCAGGTGTGATGAAGGCTAAGTGCTACCCCGTAGTGATAAAAAAATAAAAAAAATTACTTAGCTAGTTATTATGAAATAGTGATACGACGCAAAACATTTTATTTAATTTTTTTTATTTTTGTTAACTTTGATCCAAGAGCCTACTTTGTACCTAATTTTAACTTGTTTACCGTCTGTTTTAATGACGGGTGAACACAAGTCGTTTCGTACTTGGAGACAGATCGAGTATACCGCTTCAAGGTCTAGACTGTAGACCGGAATAGTTTAATTAACAACTTTGCATGGAAATAGGTCTGTTTAACATGGATAGTGAACATCTTATTTATTAGTTATATACTAACATAATAATATAACAGTCTGTTACTGATGTATTAAGCTTGTTACTCTAGTCTAACGGGGGTTATTGTTGTACCTATTTACAAGCTTTTTTACAAGCTTTTTATTAACTTGCCGTGTTAGTTAGTGGGGGACAAATCTTGCAAGCTTAATTTGACCCACTTCCCAGTGTCCGATGGAGCTGAAATTTTGTATACTGGTTTGGTTCAGATGACAATACAATATTAAGGTACCAGTCAGCAAAAAAGCTTGTCATAAAAATATTTTTTTAACTAAAAACTTATATTAATTTGCCATGTTAGTTAGTTAGTAGGTATGTTACTTAGTGGGGGACAAATCTTGCAAGCTTAATTTGACCCACTTCCCAGTGTCTGATAGAGCTGAAATTTTGTATACAGTTTTGGCTCAGATGACAATACAATATTAAAGTAGGTACAGTCAGCAAAAAAGCTTGTCATAAAATGATTTTTTTACTAAAAACTCATTACCTTTGCATGATTTTGGTACAGTTATGTAAATTACATACTTTAACAAATAAAGTATTCTGTTTCGTATCGCGTTAGTCAATTACTCGTTGTTTTGTTATAAGATTATCTTCATTTTTACTTTATTTGCATTTACAATGCAATTTTGTTATGGAAAATATTGAAAATGAAATATTGGAATAAAGGGTTGGTTGTGGTTGTGATACGTCTGGGTAGACCCTAAGACAAAATCGACCCGTCTCATAGCCTAGCTCCGATGGGAGTTGGGAGACGGGTCGATATTGTCATAGGGTCTACCCACACGTGCATACCACAACCACAGCCACAACACGTGGGCGCATTTTGTATTGGAAATGAATAGTACAATTTACATGTACAGTGCCACAAACTTTGCTGTGCCGGTGGCCAAAATGTGAAACTAGCGTGTTTTTTTTAAATGTCATTCTGCTGTCAAGTTGATGTCCAACCATAGCGCTGCTGGTGGCTGAAGTTCTTAGAAATCAGGGCCGGTTAAATTTCTACAAAAAAAAGAAATACGTACGTAGCGCCTCTGTCACCGGAACAGAAAAGGTTGTGGCACTGTACTCACCGCATTTTGCCATCATTATGTAAATAATTATGCAGGCTGTTGCAATCAAAAGTGCCATTTCTGATTTCTGGGATGTGCCCTAGGGTGTTCCCCAAGGGTCACATCTTGGCCCTCCCCTATTTCCTTGTACATTAATGATATTAACAGCTGCTTAAAAAAACAGATAATTACTTTTGTATGGGGATGATGCAAAGATATATAAACTCATTCAAAATGAAGCTGATTGCGCTGCCTTACAAGCTGACATTTTGAATTTATCTCACTACTGGGGGCCAAGCCTGCTAACGTTAAGTCATAATCGTGTCTCAATCGTGTTTCAATTGTAGTTCAGTTGTAGTGCTATTTTCCACACTAGTTACAAGAAATATGTACTTTTTTTACAATACTATTGATGGTCACACCACACACTACATTCACATCACATATACTGTCATAATGCTTGTAACCTAGTGTTTAAAAAAGCACTACAACTGAACTACAATAATTGAAACACGATTGAGACACTATTGTGACTTAATGTTAGCAGACTTGGCCCCCTGTTCTCGAAATCAGTTATTTTTGAACATAGATAAATGTTTTATTTTAACTTATACACAAAAATATAAAGCAATAACGTTTGAGTATTACCTGAATAATAGCAATCTTAGAGTTAATAAAATCCGTAACTTAGGAATACTACTAGAAAGTAAACTAAAAGAACAATAAGATAACATTATATAAAAATCTTATAAGCAACTTGGTTTTCTACTCCGAGTATGCAAACCATTCAGAAATGATAAAACATATAAAATTCTTTACTTCAGTCTGGTACGATCAAATTTGGATTTCTCTTGTAGGCACTCTAAGTCTAGTATTATGTATTTGCTTATTTGTAAATGTTGATATACATGACTGTGTGCTGTCATAATAAAATAAAATAAAATTATCAACCGCGTGAGTGATAACCAAACCAACCACAACGCAACCACCAGCGACGACGCTGCGAACTAGCGGCCGGCCACATCGCAAACGAAACGACGACGTAACCACATCACAACTTCTAGCGACAACGCAACCACATCGACATTCTGTCGCACAACCACAACGCAACTGCAAAAAACTGCATCGACACTATAAACACGTAACCATATTTTGTCGCTGCGATGTGGTTAAGTTATAGTTATATAGTGTGGTTGTGGTGTGGTGTACGTATGGGTCGACCCTAAAACTTCATTTTCAGTATTTTCTAAGACTATCCTCTGTGCTAGAAAGGGCTGAAAAAGCATCTTCAATGCCCTTGGGCTAAGATTTGATCTTGGGACCTTGTGAAGAAGCCGAACGTCGGAAAATAAAACAAAACAACACGAAATTGAAAAAAACTTATATTGTCGTGCCTATTAATAAAAAGGTATGTTAAATTCATAAAAGACTAATTTAAATGTTTTTAAATTATAAATGCATCGATACGTCGTCTGTATCGCACCATCAAAAATATAAAGCTTGTGTGGTTTTAGTTGGCCTAAGATACGAATAGGGATCGACCTACTCCCATTGTTTTATATCAAATTAGGGTTAGCCAAAATTTTCCTGCCCAGATATTTATTTTTATTTTTTCGTGACTTTATCGCAAACTACTATATTTTTTATTAAACTTTCAATCGCTACCAACTCTATTTTCTGCTAGGAATAACGTAGCCAATCAAACGTTTTTACATTCTGTTTACTCTATTCTATCGAATGGTATAAAAATGCAGTTCGATATCGAATTGATCCGATTCCAATCGTCGATTAAACATAGTCTGGAGAGGAAAATTTTAGCCAACCTATTCGCCATAATGTTATTTAACATTGAAAAAATGGGAAATGACGAAAGTTACAAAAAATCGACCCGTCTCACAGTGAATGCAAAAAAGTAATTTAAATAAGTAACTTGTCATTTAACATTTTTTATTAAATTTACTTTTTTTTTCAAAACAGATGGGTGAAGGACGATCTCTATTCGTATCTCAGGCTAAGTGCCTGTTTCACAATGTCCCACTAGGAGATACTTTTCAGTTTAATCGACAGTTTTGTATGGACTATCTTTCAAGTTACAGCTAATCAGAACTTACTTATACCAGGCCTATTTCACTCCCCGTGTCGGCTCGAAAACTCGGCGGCAACGCCGGCGTTGTAAATCCATAGAAATTAGGTCCGCAAAAGAGCTAAAATATATGCGATAGAAAGAGATGCAACGACAACGAGTGGCCGTTCGTAATTTGCCTGCGCCGTACAAGCTGAATTCTACTTTATTGCGTTATAGTTAGAGTTGCTATTTATTTAAATGACTTAGCGGAGTGAACTATCTGTTACATAGTAACTATTTAGTAATCTGTGCTTATACCTACATTGTGAAACATGCCCTAAGTGACGATGAGCTTCACCACGTTGTAGTTAGCGGTCAGGCGGCCGTTATATACACGCCTCATTTGAGAAGAGAAATAACGAAAGAAAGAGAAGTTAGGACCTGTTTCACAATGTCTGATTAGAGGATACTTTCCAGTTTATTTGAGTCAAGTAACAGTTAATCAGAACTAACTTTCACATTGTGAAATAGGCCCACTCTTCGACGCTCGGCGACGGCCCGAATGGGGCCAACAGCTTTAACTATATAATTCTCTGGCCCTGTTATGTCGTTTCGTGTCATATTACGTAGTCAAGGATTTTAAAGCTTTTGTTCTTTTGAAATCATGGCTATCTTCAGTGCTTGAGAGAGCTAGCATCCTCCATCCACTGGGGCCAGGATCTGATCTTGTTGTAGAGCCTCCTGCCAGGAGACTCAGTAGCGATGAGCTGCTTGTGGCCAACCAAGTGGTAGTTGGCGGTCAAATGGCCGCTTTCCACGCCGCATTTGAGGAGAGCCTTCACAGCGTTTAACTGGTCTACCGAGGGCTCATCATCTGGAAGTTGAAAATTTGAAATACATGTAAGAATCTAAATTTTGTCTTCTCATCCTGTCTTCTTTTACTCAGTTTGTGGAAAGCTCATAGAAACTAAGTAAACAATAAAAATTAGAAACCGGTAACACCTTCTGATCTAAATGAGTGTGGACGTTAACTCGTGTGCAGACGCTAGCCTAGTAGATTTTAAACAATTGCTGAGCAATAATATGGCAGTTTTTTTTAAAGAGATTACACAAAACTTGTTCAAAATTTGAAGAGCTTTTAAAAACCTTAATATTTGTGTTCGTAATGGACTTGATACTCGTAGAACCTAACAATTTTAGGTCTAAAATCCAGACTTAATATAACCTATCAGTTTTAGGTCTAAAACACGAAGCTGGTTGTAATAATAATTGTGCTGATAAAGCTAACTATCTGACCATAAAACCTTTTCACGCTGGTTGGTTTAAATTCTATATCAGTATATTTCCAGTCATTAATTTTGCATATTGGCCTAAACAAATTGTTTTGTCAAAACATGAATAGTGAGACTTCCATCCCGACCCTCATTTAAGTGTGGTGATCCGAAATTATCTTTTGTATTAATCAGGGATTGAGTAGGTAGTAACTATTTAATAATCTGTGACTGAGGTTGAATGATTCTAAATGGAGTATTGATAAATATTAATGAGTAAGGTATAATAATAAACACGAATTTCTGAACATTTATACAGGCCAATGGTATTTTGAAATTTTTTCTCGTCATAATAGTAACACGATTTATTTTCATTCTTCGTTTTCTTTTTGTTGAGTTTTGGCTTTAAAACAATGTGAAACAATACTTGAGAAATCTAGAAGGCCGTGCCTTAAATAGGAAAATAATTAAGCTTAATTTAAGTTTTTTTTTTACAAATAATAACTTCTCACAAGGATATTCCTGCTTTAGATTTATATTACTACCTAATATTGTAAATGCAAAAGTTTGGACGTTTGTCACTCAATCACAGCGAAACGCTCGACGGATCTAGATGAACTTTGGCACATAGTTAGAGTATAGTCTAGAATAGCATATTATAGTTCACGCGGGCAAAACCGCGGGTGAAAAGCTACCTATAGTTAAAAATAAACACCAGCCAGGGTTAATGATAAAATGTACGATCCTTTTCCTCCTACACCTTGTTGTAACATAACTAAATTGTGTCTTAAGTTTGTCCGATAGGTTCGCAACTAAATTGAACAGACCTGCGGTCAAAACTTCCCCCGTCTGTTGGCGTATACAAGTAGAAATCTGGCTATCCCTTTTCGAAATTGGTCTTTTACTAACGTAAAGCTTTTTAAATTTTAGAAAGCCTCAAAAAAAAGAGATAGATTCTATTGAGTAGTCAGGGTAAAAATAAAAAACAAGAGTTTCTAAACTGTTGGTTTTTTTAATGCTATCCCGCAAACGAAAATTTCTTTTGTTGTTTGGAGATCCCAAAACACTAATATTTTAGCTGCTTACTTACGTCATTATAAAACTACAATGTGAGTGTTGTTATCCTATATTGTTGTCTGACGTAATGAAATATCCAGCTAATATTATTAGCTAGACAGTCGCTTATTTTGTCCAAGTCAAAAGGAACAACAAAACTTTTAGGTAAGATTTATTAATACGAATATATAAGGTACCTACCTATAAATAACCATTATTTTAAATTGCTTGGGAAACTCTTGTTTCCTAAAGTTATGAGAAACTTTATCATATATTTTTTGCGATATTTCTACACAATTGCTTATTGCAGATTTCCCCTTTTGCTTGTGTTATGAAACTCTACTAACCTAGAAAAATGGAAAATGAAGTATTTAGAAAAAATCGACCCGTCTCACAACTAGCTCCGATGGGACTCGAACCCACGAGTGGGTTCGGGTCGAGTCGAGTGAGACGGGTCGATTTTTTCTAAATACTTCATTTTCCATTTTTCTATTATAATAATTGCATTGTGAATGCAAAAAACTAAAAATTAAAATAACTCTACTAACCTATATGAATATATGATATATGAAACTATGTCACTATTCCGTTTGATGCAGCTTAATATTTGCTTCACTTCGCAAAGCGACTTATCATCGCGCTTTTCTGGCAAATATGGTTAGGTTAGGTAGACGACAAACATTATATTCTTGAAATCGAGTACCTAGGACTAGGAATAATTTAGCAAACTTGTGTGAGTTCACTCACATGCAATATATCTTTTTAGAGTTTTAAAACAACATGAATTTAAAAGGTGATATGCGTCAACAGGGAATTCTGAATTATTGTCTGGGTAGGTATTATGACTTATTTTGGAATATAAAATCCCGTCCAGACCTTTTACTTCTTTGAAGTTAATTTTAGTTTTACTCTTGTCCCATTTGTACAGTCGAATTCAGTAATATCTGTGCACTTTTGAACTTTGTCGTATTAATCATTATGACAATTTGTACAGAAAGTCAAAGACGATGCCGCATTTATTTTCATTTCATGCCTCTGCCTATATTTAAGATCTGGATTATAAGCTCCTAAAAAATTCAGATTCTTCTGAGAAAATTCTACAAAATATTTAAAAAAATCCACGTACTGTTGTAATTGCCTATAAAGGAGATGCCGATTGAACGTGAGTTATATCCGTAGGTGTGAGCGCCCACATGAAGCCAGCCAACACCTTCGTAAACTTTTGCGTTACCTCCAACGTAAAAACTGAAAAAAAGAGGATTTTTAAATAGGTAATTTCATAAGTAAGTATTAGTGATTTTCTGCGGTAGGCTTTAGATATTTCTCTTTCACCACAGCGTTTTCTAGTTTAGGAACAAGAACATGTTAGGTGCTCCCAATTTTATGACCTTACGTGTTTCCAACATCATATTTCAGGTGAACACATACTTTTCAAAGAGCCGAACATATATGAAATTCTATGAAACCTCGCACTCCTGCCGGAGTTGAATCCTCCGAGTTGAATCCTTCCGGCGAAACGTTCGTTGGCAAAAGTTTATGCAGAGTTAAAATTCATAGGTGAAAGATATTTAGAGAAACATTCGCCTATAAAAAGTTTTGTTATCTAATAGTTCATCGGACAAACGGATGTATTTTTCCCCTTTAGACGTAAGACTTGTTTTTTTTTCATTTAATACGTAAGAGTTTACGCAATAACTGTTAACCCTTTAACGGGCAGAATTTTACAGGGGGAAGGGGGTCGACCTATTCTTATCTTCTCTTACAGAGGGGAAGAGGAGGGGGTCAAAAACAAGCAGAAATAGTCTTTCGTAATTAATGGATGGCCCCTTGTCAGTGTTTAAATGCAACATGGTGAACCGGTGACCAGTAATACCAGTTCAAAATAAGTGACAAGTTTCGATGCTGCTCACAAGTACCTACCAAGTTTTAGTCAACTGTCGTAAGCTCCTTTTAAGTAGAACCACGTATTCTCTCACTCACGAGCTTGTAACTTCAGAGGGGTTAAGGTCATCCATAATGTACGTCTCGACTTTTCTCTTGATCTCATCACTGCCACGGCGTCGGAAGTGCAGTGAGGAGTGACCAGGCGGTGCGGTGGGGATGAATGAAGGGTGGTGGGTTCTTTTTTAAACAGTAAAAAATGTTAAGAATCCTTCGATCTTACGTCAAAAATGCCTGGAAGCGATATGAAATAAGAACTTGCCTTTGAAATGCGCTCTTATTTTCACGGCTGTTTTTGACACTACAACCCACAGAACATTGATAAAAATCTTTCCGTGTTCTGTGCTCCAACCGTTATCTAGTGGTTTTGTTGATGGAAGCTTCGCACACTTATTTAAAAGGCTAAAGGCTAGTATTCAAAATATTGAAATTTCAGTCTAGTTTGAAGTTCAAGCAAGAATGCTCGAAGCTTGCGGGATATTACAAATTTATAGCATACACTAACCATCACAACTTTGTTGCACTTATACTTAAGCGTGAAGTCTAGAAGCAAGCATTAAACTTATGCATATAACATAAAATTACAAGTAACTTGTATGTAGGTATCACCTTGTAGGTATTTTTAAGCCAGCGTTTTATAAACCTACAGATTTTTGACGACCTTATGACTACCTCCGTGGCTGAGTGGTGTACGCGCCTATTTTCAAGGTGCCGCTATCTCTTGAGGTTCCGGGTTCGATCCCCGGTCGGGTCGAAAAACGAACTTTTCGATATTTCCTCGGGTATTTGTATGTGGTAATACTGCGAAGTTTCACGACATCTCGGCGGGTAAAAAAGGAAGGCTGCGCTGTTTTCCAGTTTTCCAGTGGGGATTTCATGAAATATTTTCATTATTGCAGTTTTCAGGTCACAAAGGCTACTCGCGGGCGTGACTGACAAATAAGCCCTGACAAATCGCGGCTATGATGGGAGACATTCATGGAATAATAAATAATATTAATAATTAAAAAAAACAACAAAACAATAACATTATAGGCAATACATATTAGTTGCATTTGCGTTTACAACTCATTCCCCAACTCCCAAACTAGGACGTATCCCGTATCCCAGGAGCTGGTGACACCTCCAATTAGAAATTTTATTTAGAATTCTCAATAGCATGCCTGCCGGCCTAGCATGAACGGCTTTTATCGCGCGATATGATATAGTACGGCAAGTTGTCTTGCTTACCCAGCTAAGGTGTAAACAAGACGGCATGCCGTACTAAATCATATCGCGTGATAAAAGCCGCTCATGCTAGGCCGGCTGGTCTATTATGTGCATGTAAATGAATGGCCGGCAGTGAAAAGAAAACAACCGATACCGTCGTTGTATTCAATTTATAATACTAGTGCTTAGATACTATACCTTGTACCTTGGTATTGGAACAATGTATGTGATGGTGTCCAGTATTTATTTATTCTATAGGTACTCACGAGCTCCCAATATCCCAGAAGTTCAGTGTGTCCATATGATGCGTCTGGATATTCCTCAGGATCTCAGCACAGCCGGTGTTGGTCGTACAGCGAGGGGTGACAGTGTGCTGGATGATGACCAGGTCTACTGGCCGTGCCAGGTAATTCGCCCGTACGGGGTCTAGGCCACCCCAATCACTCTTACTTACTACATTGCAATCTGGAAAATGATAAACGAATATGGGTTGCCTTATATTATGAGTATTATTATAAACAAGCCCTCACCACAACGCAGGGTTACTGTGTGCTGGAAATCCTACAAATCTTACTATATTATAAATGACTAGCTGTTGCCTGCGACTTCGTACGCACGGTAGAGTGACTTTTGTATTTGTTTATTTTATGTGTAACTAGCTATCCGCCCGCGTTTTACACGACATTATCCTGATGGAATGTAATATTTTCCGGGATAAACTATGTCATTCTCCAGCTCCCAATCTACCCCCGTACTAAAAATCACATTAATCCGTTACTCCGTTTGGACGTCAAAGACGGACAAACAAATAATACCTACTTATTGATTTTCCCGTGGGAATATGATATTATAATCCTTGCCAGCGTCTCAAATTATTTACTTAAATACCAATTAGTGCCCCCAAATTAGCCCGCGCTTACAGTGATTTTTCCATACAATGAGATTTCCCGCGGTAAAAAGTAAAATATGTCCTTTCCAGGGCCTTAAACTGTCTCTATTCTTAACATCATTCTTCCCAAGAACTCAAACTATCGCCTTAAATACCAATTATATTCTACAGCTTTGCCCGAGCTATAACTTGTTTTACCATGGAAATGAGCCTTAGGTATTCCCGCGGTTACAATTTGCCTAGGTATGTCCGTCCTAGCATCAGGACATGGGTATCCCGGTGCTCCTATCAGTAGGAGTAATTTAGTAGGAGCACCCGGAAGCACTGTCTCAATTCAAAGTATCTCCATTACAAATTTTATCAAAACTGGTTCAGCCGTTTTGACGTGAGCATATACAATTTCGCATTTATAATAATAGTAGGGATAGTAGAAATAGGAATATGAATGGCCGGCGGCCGCGATACGTCCGCGAGTACTACATCGCAAATTTTTGTGTCAAAAAGTAGGTAGATAGGCATTCTCTAAGATCTCATCAGTACCATCATCAATCTATTTTAATGTCTTCGCTGCTCGGTCATAGGCCTTCATATAGATGGATAAGGAGAATGGGCCATGACCTTCCACACGGGCCCATTGAAGTTATGGTGTACTAACCAATCCAAATGCAGCCAGAAACATCGGCTTATTGTGTCTTCCGAAGCACGATATATTTTTAACAGCAATCCCATGATAGACCATTGCAAAAGTAACATAACCTCATCGATCGCAGGCCGAGCACGCTACGCGAGAGCCCCAAGCCGAATGTTTTGCGTTAAAATCACCCGCAACAAGGACCTGCATTGGCGCCAACCGCCGGAGTGCGCCCCCAACCTGGACAAGCCATCTCTCTAGGTCATCTAAAGGTCTGTTCGGAGAGAAATAGATGCCGATGACGGCGAATTCTCCCCAGGATGCAGCCACATAACCCAGTCCTCTCTCCAAAACCGAGAGAGGAGGGGTGTAGCTAGCCTTTTGCGGGACCAGTAGGGCGACGGTCTCATCCTCATCCTGTGCCCAGTTGCTGCGCTGGGGCACGCAGTACGGTTCCGACGCTACAACGAAGTCCGAGTCGTATTCCACTGCATGCTGCATAACGAGGTCTTGCGAAGCAGCGCAGTGATTTACGTTTGCCTGGAGGAAGCTGAGTGTCCGACTAGACATTGGAAGTTGTCTCAGCTACCTCCATGACCTCCGTGGCCCCTCCGCTATTCCCTTTTGGTTTAGGGGGTGACTTAGCTTTGACTGCTGGCGGGCGGCAGCGCTTCCCCCCCATGATGTGCGCAGCTGGCAGTTTTGCTGCCAGACAAACTGCGCAATTGGGATCCTCGCTGCAGCCCGCCGCCTTGTGGCCATCCTTGCCACACCTGTAACAGATGGCGGAGCGGTCGACCTCATCAGGGCAAGAATGACTCATGTGCCCTGGTGTCATGCACTTAAAGCACCGGAGCGGCAACGCTTCCAACGCCTTAATTTGGACGCTGCTAAATCCCACAAGCAATCGGGACCCCACTATTACCTTTGCTGCCGTTATAGGGCATTTAACCAGCACGGTACGCTGTTGCCACGAACCAGGACGAATCGGGCCCACCTTGATAAGCTCTGGTGCGCAACTACCCTTTTTCGCCAGTGCATCGCGGACATCCTCCTCGGTAATAGATTCGTCTAGCCCGGAGATGCGCAGGTCCGCGCACTTGCGCACTTTACGGGTCTGTAGACCGTCGCATAACCCTCTAAGGCTACCTTCAGTTTCTCCGCCATGGCATCTGCCTGGATGCTCTCAGTGCCAGAGATCTCTATTTTGCGGGCGCCCGTTTGCGTCTCCTTCACCTGGAGGTGATCTATCCCCAGCTGCTCTAAATTTATGGCCTGCCTGGCACGAGCGATCACGTCCGGGTATGTGGCCCCCTGCTCTGCTGCCTCCGCCGGGATGGACAGAACCACCGCTGCTGAGCGGGGTGGAGACAGCTTTGGGCCCTTTTTGGTCTTTGACGCTTGTTTTGGTTCCGGCTGAGCCTTTGCCTTCGGCTTCTTGGACTTGACTGCCTTTCCGTTTCTGCCGGCCACCTCCCAGCGGTCCTGCTGGTTATTCTCCTCAATAGGGGGGAGAGATGGAGGGGAAGCCTTGCTCAAATAGGAAGGTCCCGCTACCGCGTCCTTGTATGAAAACGAGGGCTGCGCCACCGTCTTAGCGGTTTCGGCTGCCTTTGCCGCCTTGGCCGCGTTGTTCTTGTCCGCTTGGAGAGCCGGACGGAGAGCCTCACGATGTCAGACCATCGCTACATCGTTTTTAAGGTTAAGCCTAGAGAGGAAAACCCTGCGGCTAGAACACGCCCGGCTGGCTCCCACTTTCCAAGGTGGTCAGTCACCCGCCTGAATACGGACCGAGCGGAGGAGGAAGCGATCGTCCAGGCCTGGTGTGCAGATGCAAGGCCCAGCGGACGAGACATCGCCGAGAGAGTGGAGCAGATCATTCGCTCCCTTACCGCAGTCTGTGACGCTGCCATGCCCCGGTCGCATGGGCCCCCGACAAAGAGGCAGGTGTATTGGTGGTCGGAGGAGATGGACTCTCTTCGAGTCACCACTTTGAGAGCGAGACGGGCTCTGCAGCGATACCGAAGACGCCGCACGGTAGTACCGGACGAAGAGCAGAGTCTCCTGACGGCTTACCGCGAGGCGCAGATGGCCTTTAAGTCGGGAATAGTCCAGGCTAAGTCCCGAGCCTGGGAGGAATTTTTGGGAAGCCTAGACTTGGACCCGTGGGGGCGTCCATACCGGATGGTGAGGAGTAAGCTTCACCACCAGGCACCCCCAATGGACTCCATGGAGCCCGAGCTTTTAGGCAGAGTCGTGGAGGGCTTATTCCCCTCTTATCCCCCGCTGGCCGCCCCACTAGTTGCCCCACGGAACCCCCGTGAGACCAACTCCGGTTTCTTCCCGGTGACAGAGGCAGAGATGGAGGGAGTGATCGACCGCCTAAAGCAGAAGAAAAAAGCACCGGGACCTGATGGTATCCCAGGCAGGATTCTGCCTACGGCTCTCAAACATTTGGGAGAGCCACTCCAGCAGCTCTTCAGCGACTGCTTGGAGTCAGGCGAGTTCCCCGAACGCTGGAAGAGGGGGAGGCTGTGCCTGCTCCTGAAGGAAGGGCGTCCTCTGGACTCCCCGTCAGCCTACCGTCCGGTCGTCCTCCTGGACGAGACCGCCAAGATGCTGGAGCGAATCATCGCAGACCGCATAGTCCAGCATCTCGAAACAGTGGGCCCTGATCTGGCGGGGAACCAGTATGGATTCAGGAGGCGGCGGTCGACAGTGGACGCCCTCCTGGCTCTGAGGGAGCTATGTGAGCGAGCGGCGGAGCGAGGGGAAGTTGTGATTGCGGTCTCCTTGGACATCCGCAACGCCTTTAACACGCTTCCCTTTAGTGTTATCAGGGACGGACTACAGCACCACGGCCTTCCACCATATCTAGTGGCCATGATTGAAAGTTATCTCCAGGGCAGAAGAGTACTCTACCCCTCCGGCGAGGGAGACATGGTAGAGAGGGAGATGTTGTGCGGTGTTCCACAGGGTTCGGTCTCAGGACCGCTCCTGTGGAACATCGGTTACGACTGGCTCCTGAGGGGAGTCCTATTGCCCCGGATGCAGTTACTCTGCTATGCAGACGATACTCTTGTCACTGCCCGGGGCGAGTCGTTTGAGGCGGCGAGAAGGCTGGCAGGAGTAGGTACCTCGCTAGTAATAGAGAGGATTAGGGTGATCGGGCTCAATGTCGCCCTGGAGAAGACAGAAGCGGTTGCCTTTCATGGGCCACGGCGAGCTCCTCCAGCAGGCTCAACTTTGGTGGTAGACGGCGCGAGAATTACATTGCGGCCGTCCATTAAGTATCTGGGGCTGGTTCTTGACGGGCGGTGGAGCTTTGAAGCTCATTTTAAAGAGCTTGCCCCAAAGGTCGCGAAGGCGGCCGGAGCGTTGGCGCGAGTCCTGCCAAACCTGGGGGGCCCGGGAGACAAATGCCGCAGGCTATACGCCGGCGTGCTTAGAAGCATGGCCCTCTATGGGGCGCCAGTGTGGGCTGACAAATTAAACGCCGTGAATCGTCGTCTTCTTCGTCAGCCCCAGAGGGCGATAGCAACCCGGATTGTCCGGGGATACCGGACCATGTCCCACGCGGCGGCCTGCGTGCTTGCAGGTACCCCTCCCTGGGAGCTAGACGCTCAGATACTCAGGGAGCTATACCTTGAGCGCCGGACGCTGCTTGCAGGAGGGGACACGGTGACCCCAGAGGAGATGACCGCGGCCCGGCGTGTGGCTCAGGAGTGCCTGATGGATGAGTGGCAGGAGAGGCTGGAGGGGGAACCAGCTGGAAGACGAACGGTTAATGCCATCCGCCCTCTCCTCCGCGAGTGGTGCAACCGCGGGTTTGGGTCACTGACCTTCAGACTGACACAGGTGTTTTCCGGGCATGGGTGTTTCGGAAAATACCTGTGTCGGATAAGAAGGGAGGCGACAACACGGTGCCATGATTGCGGCGCTGGGGTGGACAGTGCGGAGCACACCTTACGAGTGTGCCCTGCCTGGTCCTCCCAGCGCCGCAATCTGCGCACTGTGGTAGGAAGGGACCTCTCGCTATCAGGCGTAGCTCGTGCCATGCTTGATAGTAACAGGTCCTGGGATGCGGTAGTCTCCTTCTGCAAGGATGTCATCTCGCTGAAGGAGGCATCGGAGCGGATCCGCGAGCAGGAGGCTCATGCGGATCGGCTTCGACGCAGACGGACGGGGCGGAGGTATCAGCGCTTTGCGCGCCTCATTCCTCTCTAGCGGGGCGGTGCGGTGCGGATCACACGGCCCCCTTCCCCGGTTGTCTTGGGAGATGTCCCGCTTGCTCGGCCATCTCTCACCGCGTAGGGGCCTGGAAAACCGGGCTGGCAGTCGAGTCGTAGGAGGAGCTTGCCACACCGGACCCTCCAATTTACTACTCCAAGCGACTGCGGTGAGAGCAAGTAGTGAGGGGTTTAGTGGGTATTCCCCCTTCCTGACCCCCCATCGAGTCCTTCCGACTGAATGGAGGGTCAGGAAGCGGCTAGGCGAGTCCAACATAACCACCGTCCGCACACCAACGTGGAAGGGGTATGCGTAAAGGCATTCCCCTCACTATAAAAAAAAAAAAAAAAAAAAGCCCGAGCACGCTACCCGTGGCTTAGGCATAAGAAGGTAACGAACTATACCTAGACAAACAGGAGCTACTATCGTATGACTAATATTCGGACATTCTCCTACTCTTGAACTACCAAAATGCAAAAAATCAAGTCATAAAGAATGCATGCATAAAGAATTGTTTGCTTTGCACGAAAATGAGCTGTCATGGGACCCATGCTTCATTGAATAAAGTGAACAAAAAAAACTTTACTTTTTCCCGAGTTAAAAAAACCGTATGAAATTTTCCCGATCCCGATCAATTTTGCCGTTTAAGTAGTTGTGATTGATTCTACCCTATTAGGTGTTTTTTTATTTTGCCTACGCAGATCATTTTCAATGATGACCTAGTATCCTTCATACCAATTTCCATACTCCTAAGTCCAGAAATGAGGAAGTTTTCATATAAGCTTTATCCGCCTGTTTTACCTCATTATCGGGGAGTTTTTTTAACTTCGCTTACGCAGATAATTTTCAATCGTGATCAGTATTCAACATACCAATTTTCGTACTTCTAAGTTCAGAAATGAAGAAGTTCCATATAAACTTTATCTCCCCATTTTACCCTATTAAGGGGGAGTTTTTTTTACTTTGCTTACTCAGATCATTTTCAGTCGTAACCAGTATCCACCGTACTAATTTTCATGCTTCTAAATCCATTATTGAGGAAGTTCCATATAACCTTAATCCCCCCATTTAACCCCTTTAGGAGGGGAGTTTCCTAAAATCCGTTCTTAGCGGACGTCTCCTAGGTATAATCTACCTTCCTGCCAAATTACATCTTCGTTGGTCCAGTAATTTTCGAGATTTCGTGATGAGTGAGTTATGTCCCCTCGATTTAATATAAATAGATACACATCCTTCCAGTGACCGCAAAGTATATGTGTGTGTATAGGTGTAGGTCTCGGAAGCGTGGAATTCAGTGTTGCGCTCGCGATTGCTTGTTAACCGAGCTTCACGGTCCTCATCGATTTTAAGAGCTCGAAGTAACCTCATCCTCTTAGCTGACCTAGAGCCTTGCGATAATTACTATTTTTTTCCTAGGCATTTCAAATAACAATAATCGTAATCAAATCACAATAATCAATAAAATCTATCCTGTACACATCACATAGCAGTAATTATTTTTTTTAAATATTTCATGTACAGACTTTTTTTCCGTTTCTGTTTTATTATATGTATAGATGCGAAAGTTTGTGAGTATGGATGTATGTATGTATGTACTCTTTCACGCAAAAACTACTGAACTTTGCAACAGAGATAGATTATAGACTGGAATTACACAAATGATACTTGTGATCCCGATATTCCTACAGTATCCCAGTGTTACCTACCACTGTTTTTTGTGACAGTCGATTTGACAGTTCGGTGGTTCCTGGTTGTTTTGGGGTTAGTAGGGTTTGACAATTCATCATGAGGACAGTGACACAAGCTTTTCTGTTCCGGTGACAGCCGTGACAGAGGAGCCACTTGCAATACGAAATAAGCTGTCAAAGGTCAAAATGGACTGTCGTATGAAAACTGTTTTAGTTTCAAAGATAATCACCGGAACAGAAAAGCTTGTCGCACTATAGACTCATACCGGGGGACCGTTTCCAAATAGTTAACATTACAATTAATTTGCTGAAAGACACATTTTGGCAAGCGTATAATTTCACAAAATGGCCCTACTCTACTGTTAACGGGCCACCGCGTTGGTGCAATTTGACTCCATTAAATTACTTTCTTTGGGGAGTAGGTTCCTATGTTGTCGCATGTCTGCGCCAATAAGTCAGTAACCGGTGGTAACCGTTCATGAAAAACGTTTTGAATATGGAATCAAGTTATATCGTGAACTTATAAATTATTAGGGAAGAGGTTTATAAATGCAGAGCTGTATTTTTTCCAAACATTGAAAATTATAATAAAAATTGTTTTTATGTTTACTTTGTTTTCATTACTGTGGAACAACGGAACTTCATAAACAAAAACCACAAACTTTAAACACCCAAACCAAACTAATAAAGTACAAAATATGGCCAAAGGCATATTAAACTTTAATCTTAAAACTATAAATACTTACCTACAATTTTGCATATAAACAAGGAAAAGTATTTATAATTCAATTGTTCACTTACCAGCTCTTATTACACTGAACAAACAAGTGACCACAGTACAAATTGATATTATCTTTTCTGCACACATTATCAACGCGTGTATTTCTTGAGAGAGTCAGTTTCAAAGTGATGTTGATAGCATTGCACTCAGGGAATAACCTTCGCCCCCTAGAATGTATGTGTCACTCTTATATTATGATGTAGCGCTGTATTTAAACTGCCAATAAGTTTTGATATCGAAAAAATCCCCGTTTCCTTCACACGGGAATAAAAAATAGCGGTCATTTCTTAGCTACCTTTTATGTGTGAAGCTTACGTCATTCTTTGATCAGTTGAAATGGTTCTTAGAATTGTTGCGTCTTGAGTGTTTTTTATTATTTTCTAACGGAGTCCGATAAACTATTTTATTGTTATACTTACATACTACCTTTTAACAGTACACATGACACACACGTACACACGATGCGTACAGCAGGGCATATGTTTAAATTTTTTGTTGACAGTGGAAAAATGCGGCTTTATCGGCATCGACTTCGTGTTTATTTTTAAATAAGTAGGTATCTTAAATATTTTCAGATAGGTATATAGAACATCAAACTTTCTAATTAGACAAGGACAGCGCCTTAGAAACCTTCGTTTCAAAAAGAGACGGTAGAGTCACAAGTACAACTAAACAGCTTTTACTTCGTTTATTCTTATCGGTGCACTAGTTACCGCGCTCAGCGATTGTTTTCGCAACAGTCGTTCGAGTTTCTCAGTGTCATTCTCCTTATCCATCCTGAAGGAAGGCCAGTGCCCCAGTAGTGGGGACATTAAATGGCTGATGATGATGATGAATTTTATACAGATCCATTTTTTCACATTTTATATTCTTAGATCAAATAAAGTGTGGATGGATTGCGTGAAGGATGATATGTGCAAAAAATGGGTGATAGCTGATTTTTATTTATCTCTATAAATGGAAGAAAAAAAATGTTTTAACTTTTCGAAATCCCCAACACAAAAAAATATTCTAAAAGTTAATAAATAAATTTTCTCTCTCGGTCGGGGGACCCCTAACATTTAGTAATTATACCCTTTCTGTACTCTTCTGAGTACTTCTCTTTTTTTTTAGTTAAGTACTTATAAAAAATATGTTTGTAGTTGGTTTGTGTAATATTGTGTGCTCGTTGCGTGTGCCAAATAAAATAATTTTCTTTTAAAGTAATGTAAGCAGATAACGAGCTATAAAAAACCTTTCAGAGATAAACGTAAACGTTCAGATACAGACGTGTGAAATGGTAATTACAATACTTAAACTCCAATAAAGCCAGACATTCAACTTAAATATTTAACTGCACATAAAAAGTACTTACAGCAATTTCAGTAACAGACATTAAAGATGAGGTATTGTCTCAGATAATTTTTCATCTCTTTCTCGCACAGTAGGTGTCGTAAGAGACAAACACTTTAAAGGTCGGGTCACTAAAAAAATAAAAATATGGGCAAACATCATCAGCCATTTAATGTCCCCACTGCTGGGGCACGGGCCTTATGGATGGATAAGGAGAATGGGCGCGGGCTCATTGAGGATAGATAGGTATATTAAGCAGGGTACTCACCTAGCCGAACTACATCGTTCACTAGGGCCCCCGTGGTGGAGGTGCGCGCCACGTGTCCCCGGCGCGCCACATCGGAGGTGAAACGCAATGGCGTCCCGGTGCAGAAGGAGCGTCAACCACGGACGGACGCGGACACGGGGCGGAGGGCGCGGCGCTTGACACAACTGTCCCGCAAACTTCGTCCGCGTGTGAAGGAACACCCCGGGGGTTTTAGTGGGTTCGAGCCCCACATATCCTCTTCGTCTTCCCGGGCGGGGGGGAATGCGACGGCATTTCCCCCGGGTGAGAAAAAAAGGGGGACTCTCCTGGCTGTGTAGCACATAACGTATCAGCTACTGTATCAACCTGCAAGTGAGTACGACTCGTCCACGGTCACCGCGTATCCAGCTACGAGCTCCCGGAGCCGCCTTTGTGTACGCAGTGATACCGCCACTTGACGGGTCACTGCGAGCTTACTGCGCTCTACGTCCGAGCGGCTCGCTACGGGCACAGGGTAAAAAAACTACTATGCAGCGGGCTCGTGCCTACGTACTCATTTGATACAGTAACACGTAACGTATCTGCCACCTATGTAAGTGGCTACCCTACCTCTAGCCACATAAAAGGTGTTCCCAGGACTTGCTCTCTCTTGTAAAGCATATCCGCCCAAATACCTGCTATCTGCTAGCATTCCAAGCGGTTACAGATTAAATACATACTGCCATATCATCGATTTTACATCTAGGTGCTGAGGCACTTATACCATAAAGCCATTACATCGGTCTAACTGCACAAGCAGAGCTCTAATGATTAGAGCTCTGCTTTTGCAATTAGACATTTTATATTTCAATTTCATACCTAGTTGTAGTTGGATTGGATTAACGCCTAACCCAATCCAACTACAGCTAGATTACCCTCAGTTCAAACATAGTTATGAGTGGTCATTTTATTCTTGTTGTTATTTCTTTGCCGATAAAAAGTTAGTTTCAGTAACAACTGGGTTAATGAACCTAAATCTGTCACAGCTACTTACGTTAGAGTATTTTTTTTTCACCTTCGGTTTGCCGATGATATATTTCTCATGCCTCAGATCCTGGAATACCTAAGCACTGTGCGCGGAGATCTCAGAAACGCTTCTCAAACACAAAAAAAAACATATGTCTAATGCCCGTGTTGCACTCGTGCAACCATTTAATGTTGGGAACGTTCCACTCAAAGTTGAGGACCACTATGTTTACTTAGGACTGGGACAGACAATCCAGATAAGTAACTTTAACTTCGAGATGTGATCGATTCGACGAACTCTCATCACAACTAGCTCTTATGGGCAACGGCGACTGGAAAATAACGAGATTATATTCGTTCACGTCTAAAATTTTTAAATGACAAGACAAGAGTCTTCAGTAGACAGCGTATTCCTGGAGTGACGACGAAAACGAGAAGCTACTAAAAGCCGATATTCCCACGAGAAGGAGAAAAACGCGAAAAACCGAGGGAAATCAGGGAAAAGCCCGGGAAAATCTGGAAATAACGTGGTACAGATTTTTTTAAATTAACCCACGCCACGACTTCGAGCCGCCGCGCCGACTAATGTCTCCCGGTGCACCGCCCAATATCTCCCGGTGCACCAACCAATATCTCACGGTGCACCGCCCAATATCTCCCGGTGCACCGACCAATATCTCCCGGTGCGCCGCCGCCGGGAGCCGGCAAATTCCAGGTCGGAATGTCCATCACACCTGTACACACCACACATACCTACTAGCATAGCTTATATTGCCTCAATGCAAAAAATTATATATAACTAAAAATACCATTTCTTTGAACAAATACCAGACTCTTCCTCAAAAAATCGAAATGAAGTTTGACTTTTAAAAACTTTCTTATCTCAAATTATATTTACTTTTTTGCATTCACAATGCAATTTTTATTATTGAAAATGAAAAATTAGAAAACAACGACCCATCCTCCAAGTAGCTCCGCCGGGAATCGAACCCGGGACCTTTCACTGTCCGGACGACTGCTCTTACCGCTGAGCTACGGAGTCGTTAGAGGAAGCGTCGAATCTTTCTAATACTTCTTACTCGCTGTGAGCCAGCGCTTTATTTCATCAATGTAATGATATTACTACCTTCAACACTCGAATGAAATACCTTTCTTATCAATCAATCCTACTCGTATTATAAATGTAAAAATTTAGATGTTTATATGTTTATCTGTTTACTCGATCACGCCAAAACAGCTTAACGGATTGTGCTAAAATTTGGGACACTGATACTTACTTTGTAGCCTGGAAAGGAACAATAGACTACATGTTATCCCAGAAAAATATTACATTCCCGCGGGATAACGTGTAGTCCACGCGGGCGAAGCCACGGGTGGAAAGCTAGTTTGTTATAAAACCAAAAAACAATCACATTGAGGTTAATGATCGATCATCGCGTGTCGTAGCAAAAGTGACTTGACATTTATCAAACGTAAACATATTTTTTTACAAACATTCAAACATCTAAACATCTTAAGATCCAAACATCTAAACTTTCACATTTCTAATATTAGTAGGATTTGCACTATGGAGATTTGAAGCCTTCCAAGTTTCTATTGCATGTCTAATAAACATGCGAGTGTGTCTGCTCTAAACTTGATTGATACAAGGACTTTGTTTCTACGTCACACTTTAAGGTGCATGTAGTCGTGAAACGATCATTTTTGAGCCCCTTAAACTCATAAATTAGCCTACTGATGAATCCAGAATTAATATATATTAAATATTGATATATAAACTTCAATCTGAGCATTAAAAAAAAACATAGTCTTTAAGATACTATTAAAAATAACCATTGAAATGAAGCTGTTTTCAACTTGAAATACGCTACTGCTTCTAAACTACAAGTGATATTTTCACGTTTCTTTCAGGAAAAGATTGCTAACTTGTTTAACTTAAAACTGAGCATTTTTCGTTTTAAAATAATACATAGTTTTAACGAAACGTGTGTTTAAGCTGTTTTGGTACGGGTAACGGCCGGAAAAATTAGGCCACTTTTCTATGCCCAAGGTCGTTGGCGATACCACGGGCCTTAATTCAAGTGCGAGCAATTGTTGCAAACGAAAGCTCGTTTACGCGAAATAAAGTAGGCGTTTATATTCGTTTAACTTCTTTAATAAATGTCGGCGCCAAACATTAAATGAAATATTTAGTCGCAAGTTTTCACCTCCAAACGCCGACGTTTTCTGGCAGTTTAGGCAACTCTACATAAATGACAGTACACTTGCAAAAACAAGACCAATTAATTACGTAGTTACACCTTTGAAAAGACTTTCAGACGATTTAATTTTCGCGGTCCTTTGGTTGAAAAATTGTACAACTGAAATAGGCAAAGGAAAATGTAAAACATCCATATCTACCAATACAGGTTGTTTATCTATTAGCGCAAAACCTCTTAGGTGGTGATTGTGCTCATGAATATGAACAACTTTCACTATAATTAAAATCAGCTGTTTCATACAAATTGTCAATACCTACTTGACCAGAATGTACTGACTATATTTATAAGTTATAGTGGTTCCCTGCGGTTTTACCCGCACGGTTCCCGTTACCAAGGGAATATCGGGGATAAGGAGCATGAGTTACTCAGGAATACTGGACCTTTCTATTGGTGAAAATTGGTTCAGTAGTTTTTGAGTTGAAACTTTCCTGTTTATAATATTAATCAGTAAGTATAGAAAAGTAGATTTTCTTAACATCATTATCTTCTATAATACTTGTATAACTATTAGTGCTATAAGTAAGATTATTGTGTGTGCGTCAAGCAAAATTTATAACTGGACATACATTCGAAAATAATTAAGCATCGCTCTGAATAAAAGGAAGAAGTACCTACTTTGAAACACTTTATTAGTTATTAATCTCGTTTTGCTTATTTTTTATTTGTTAATGGTAATACTTATTAGCGATTTGTAGTCACGCATAGTGATTTTTTTATCCTGTTTTTTATTTTAACATTAAGTCGGGACTACCTGTACTTACCTACGATATGATTCTATGTATTACAAAATTGAGATTAAAAATTTAAATTAAACAAGCGACGTTTATTCATAAAAGTGTTTATTTTTATAAATTTAACAATAGCACAATTTAATAGTTGTTCTAAATAAATAGAGTTTAATAATAGAGTGATTGATTTGGAGTCGCAACAATAATAATATAATATGTTTCTTCAGTACCAATATGTTTAAGCATACAAGGTGCTATGTAGTAGCTACTCTGATACAACTTTGGGTTTTTATAGGTTGAGAGATATTCAAAAAATCCGAGTCAGTAGAAGAACTAAGTATGCTTTTCTCACTTTTACGAAAAAACTCTACACATATCGTTTTTAATTTAAATATTTTTACTCTTATGTACAGAAGCCAGCACGTCGGGTTACTACAAACTGTCAAATTTCTTTAAATAAAATTCAATTTTATGTCCAACACATTGAGTTCAGCTTTAATTAATAAAATTTGACATTTTGTAGTAATCCGACGTGCTGGCGACCGTACCTAAGGTATTTTAATATGTAAATAAAAAAGGTATTTTATATTATTTTTATGCATTTACAATGCAATTTTTGTAAGTATAAGAAAAATGTGATAGTAAAAAACCACGAGCCCTATAAGTAGCTTTCAGGCGGGATTCGAACCCGCGCCTCCGGGAATCCGGCCCGATGCTCTGACCAACTAAGCTACCGAAAGGCTTACACGACTCGTCGAATTTTGCTATCACTTGTTACGCTGTAGGCCAGCGTTGCTTCATCAATGTGAGGAAACCCTCGCATCCGAAAGAAACATTTTTACAAATGTTTAACAATCGATTAAGATGAAACAGCCATATTGAGATTTTATATTATTTTTATGCATTTACAATGCAATTTTTGTAAGTATAAGAAAAATGTGATAGTAACAACGCTGGCCTACAGCGTAACAAGTGATAGCAAAATTCGACGAGTCGTGTAAGCCTTTCGGTAGCTTAGTTGGTCAGAGCATCGGACCGGATTCCCGGAGGCGCGGGTTCGAATCCCGCCTGAAAGCTACTTATAGGGCTCGTGGTTTTTTACTATCACATTTTTCTTATACTTATAAAAAAGGTAATTTAAAAAATTAAACCGACTTCAAAAAGTAACTTTCAAATGAAAATGACAAATATTTTTAAAGTTTAACCTTCTTGAGGTCCGTTCCTTTTTCAGCATGCATGTTTTTGGATAGCACCTCAATAAGGTTAAACTTAAAAGATTTGCCCTTTTTGTGCTTTTTAGTTGAATTGAAAGATAGTTTTTGAAGTCGGTTTAATTTTTTAATTTACTTTTTTCTTTGTTAATTTTTGTACCAGGAGCCCCATATCTCAAAAACGACTGAACCGATTTTGATGAAACATGGACTTTCCCTAACTTGGATTTAACTCAAAAAGAATAATCTCGATATGACTTGTAGTTTTAAGAAATTCGTGGACAAACATGCAAAGTAATACAAACATACATACGTACATACACTTACAAAATTTAGCACACGTGCTTGGAAGCCTAAATACAACGCTAAATTGGAAATATTATCCAATTTTTATTACTGAAAAATGGAAAATGAAGCATTTAGAAAAAATCGACCCGTCTCACAACTAGCTCCGATGGGACTCGAACCCACGACGAGGGTTCGAGTCCCATCGAGTCGAGTTCAGTCGAGGATTGTGAATGCAAAAAACAAAAAATTTAAATAATATTATCCAATTCCAACTATATCACATAGAAACAGTTCTAACTGATAAGCTCCTTCTTTTTTGAAGTTGGTTAAAAATATTTTACATACATTTTCTTCACTAAACAATAAACACGTAAGAACACGAAAGGATAAAATGAATTAAATTTTTGACGACCGATTTGGCGCAGGGGTAGTCTACCCACCTTCTGCGCCAGTGGTCTCGGGTTCAATTCCCGAACAAGACAAATATTTGTGTGCATGAACATGTCTATTTGTCTTGGTCTGGGTGTTTACTATGTATATTGAGTATGTATTTACAAACAAAAAGTATTTAAGTATATATTTATCCGTTATCAAGTTTTCCATGATACAGTTTCTTAATGAAATTAACATGGGCTAAGATAATTGGTGTGAATGTAAGAAGTTATTTATTTATTATTTATTAAATTCTAACGTTCTATTTTAATCTAGGAATATCTTTGAAATTCAATTGCTGATCGTAAAGTCCGATCGATTACGATCTGTTCGTCTAACTGGAACTTCAGCACCAGATCACTAATGTTGCTCCATTTATCAGCTGTCTTATTTCCACCTGCAAAAGAAAAATGGCATTATGAAAATGTGTTTCCTTCAAATACTAGCAGTAAGATTATCATTTGAATATTTTATTATACAACGTGTTAATGAATAAGCGCAAAACCTTAGGTGGTGATTGTGCTCATGAATATGAACAACTTTTACTATGGAGGCCAACTCTGCAGCTCAACAAAATAAATCAGCTGTTCCATACATTCTGGTCGATTAGGTATTGACAATTTGTATAATACTGCCTATTTTTTTGTTGTGTTGCAGATTTAGTTTATAGTCGGGGTTAATAACACCTCTCTTTTTGCAGTCAGGTTTCCTATGATAGTGTGGACAGGAACAAAAAGTGTCTTAACTTTTAAATCATTAAACACAACAAAGAAAACAGAGCGAGTATATGCAAAGCCTCGGTAATAAATTGTGTTTGAAATTATTTTTTCGAGCAAATTATTTAGTTTCTTATCATGGTAGGTAATACCTAAGTAGTTTATCAAATTGTTTGTGAAGCTCAGGTTGCACTGTCAAAAGTTAATGATAGAATTATCAATTTTTAAACATATGATATTTTATTAGACTAGACTCGTGCAGTGCTAAATGCGTCATGGGGACATCTGCAAGAATGCTGATTTTGTTTATGAAACCTTTTCTGACCTGGAGTTCACAATACAATAATTACTTACAATAAATTATACGATATATCAAACGATATATCCCAACGATCAAACGACGACGACGATCGACGATCAAACGATATATCCCAAATACGATAATAGTATATTATGATACAAGTGAGCTAAGGTTGCTCATTATACACGAGGCTGTGGGTTGCAGGTTGCGTAAATCAGCCGAGTGTCTACTGAGTAAGTTGCTCTCGAGTTTCATACGCACTTTTTCAACACACTTGCGAGGAAAAACAAACATTTATTGCATACATATTGTATTAACCTAATATTAGCTAAGGGAAAAAGCGCGAAGCGCGCAAGTTTTTTTTTTTGCACCCGCCAAATGTAAGGTGATTGTAATAAGCCATACAGCCTACTTCAAAATAATTATAATAATAGTAATAAAATGCAAATGTTTTATAAAAAAATATTTTGAATTATAAATAATTTGATAATAATATACTTAATTATGTTTTTTTGTCTTTATTAGGGACACATTTATTTATTCTAAAAACGTAAATGGATTTTCAGCCGTATAAAACCTCTTTGTTGTAACAAAAAAAGAACTGTAAATATTACCCGGTGAAATTGAAAATGCTCTGTTGACTCGCATATAACTTGCAGTTAGGTACTTACTTAACTTTGTAGGGATACTGTATTACCCGGTTAATTTGAAAAGTCTCTGTTTACTCGCATATAATTTGCAGTTAGGTACTTACTTAACTTTGTAGGGATAATTCTATTACGCAACTAGTACTATAATATTATTATGCACGCGTGTGTTATAGTTCGGTTTATGGCCCTAAGATCGATGTAATAAGGCACGCTTTATGAGCAAGTGTGTTGAAAATCTAATTATTAGTCTCAATATGAAATAAACACAACTTACACTTATGTCTTGGATGCAGAAATTTTCAAGTGTAAAATAACTTTACTAAGTCCAAAGTAAATCAGAACAAAGCGAATAGGAAACTAGAATGGAATTTGAGTCTCTTTTGTTAGACATAAAAGAGACTCAAAATAAAATAATCCGAGAAAAGAGAAAATGTACGGAGTAAAGAATGCCAGGATTTACTGAGAACAAACCTTCAAGCTAAGATAGGTGCCGTGAGAATAAAACTGCTTTGAACGTTTGGCGCAGTTCCAAGCTTGTACAATTTGATTCTGTTACAAGTGAAGAAGAAACAAATTTTACTTTGCTGACAATTTGAAGATCACAAGTAAGTCACGTCAAATTTGAGTGTGATGCACGAAAGTCGCAAACGTGGCTTCATGGATTTTAATAATATGGTAAAATTAAAAATAGCTTAATTTAATTATGGTCATTTATATCTAAAATGATAATATTTATGCTCGCCCTCTGTTGCATTAATTTTTTTTCGGATTTTGTATTAAGCGGTTGGTAATGTATTAAATTAAAAATAATAAAATAAAATTACATTATCATCTATATCTACGATTAAAAATGTATCTACACTGCCCAATTTATTATATTATTATAAAATCAAGCTGTTATGTAACAAAGAAGGCGATAACAAAGAGCAAGGACACGAATGAGTCACACCAACGATTTTTGTTATCAGAATATCTAAAAAATATGTAACTCGAGAAAAAAGAATCTGTTTTTATTTTTTTCCTATCTTCAAAAATGACGTTAAAGTACGGCCTCCGAGGAAAATTCGGGTGAACCAATGGCATTAACGTGTGACGTCACGTCGCATTTCCGTATACATACATAGAATCCTTTGACTATATAGTTGCGCTCTCACGGTTTCGTAATAAATTTATTTATTTTTCTTATAGTCGATCAATGAAATGGTTAAGAAATTTTGTATTGAGCCCATATGAAAAAACACCTTCAAATAATGTTTTATTTTCGTGAATAATATATTAAATCAACTTTCGTAATGGCGGGCGGTATTCTGTCAAAATGTACTTAAGTACAACCTTAACTGACTTGGTGGTTAAATATGCACCCTAAAAACTGACAGCCATTTCGATAATTTTGTACTGCTAGTGGCGCCTCCACAACTGGGTCAGGTAAGTTTGTGGGATAAATGTCTTTCGGTATTGACAGTAGGTGACAGTTTTAGAGTGCGCCTGCGCGCGGTCGAAATCGAATACTAATCATTTACCATTACCTTAGAACGAAGAAAATGTACTGTAACTAGCGTCAAAAACGTACGAGTTGCGCGCAGATTGCGCACAGACGGACTCTATGTAGGTACAGTTAGACGGAAATCACCTGTAACAGCCGCAGTCGGAGATGTCAGTGCGACATGACGTCATCGCAATAGCGCGCAAGGAAAGCAAATTTACAAAAGCTGGTGAAACTTTACAACGCTGTAACTTTGGAAATCCTGGACAGATTTCGATGAAACAAAAACTATTAGTACTTGCACGAGTACGCGCATTAAGTGCAGTAATTTTTTAGTAATTTTAAAGTCCTATTTTGATGTGTTGGTGTGACTCATTACGTAGTACAAGATTCAGATTGTCAACTCATTATCAATGTGTTAGAAACAAATCAAAATTTCGCAACTCTTGTCTTAAAATTTTTATACTAGCTGTCACAAAGAGGTCGTTGCTGTACCCCGAGTGTAAGTTTTTATGTCAAGCAAACGCAAACTATTTCGAATGCGTATTAATGTCAATTTGTATGAAAACTATACAAGCGCGCTACTCGCCGCTAGAGGCGCTAATACAGTTTTCATACAAATTGACATTAATACGCATTCGAAATAGTTTGCGTTTTTTGACATAAAAACTTACACTACGGGCACTGAACAGGGGCCCGATTCTCACGCAATCGAAAAAAGTTCACATTTATAGGCTTGAAATTCAAATATAACACAGTTTTTGTATTGTCAGAATTTCACAATCGAAAAAGTTCGATCGAAAACCAGTCGAACGCTACGAGTGGTAGAAACCAATAGATGTTCGTATACGAACTTAACTGTCAAAATGAATTTGTTGACATGTGGGACAGCCTAGTTTGTTTGAAACGTTCTAACTTTTCAATAGAAACCACAAACAAAATGTTCGACATACGAATTACCACACTGAAAAAATTCGAATGATTATTATAATTAATTATTTATTTTAGCAAGGCGCACACTGTTACTTGTACAAGATCGAGACCAAAGAGAATGACATGTCTGGCCGGGTTGCCAGGCTGCAGAAATACAGACTAGATAGATACATTACTAATGTACAATTATTTTATGTTTGCAACACAAGTTTACTTACGCTCTTACTTAATAATAGAAATCGTGCCAAGAATAAATCGAACAATAAATAAAACCGACAACCAAAAGTCAAAGGAACCGCTTTCGAATGGGATATCAAACGTTTCCTTCTTTTCAACTGACAAGGGTTATGTGTGTTTTCTTGGAAAATTTAATCAATTCCTCAGCAAGGTTTACTCAAACAGAAAAACTTCTTAAGATTTCCAGAATAAATTGACCTTTTTAGACGCCTATACAAATTCAATATAATACCATATATAATGGGAACGGAACCCCTTTAAGGTTCCGTAGCCAAATGGCAAAAAACGGAACCCTTATAGTTTCGTCATGTCTGTCTGTCTGTCCGTCCGTCCGTCCGTATGTCACAGCCACTTTATTCCAAAACTATTTCGACTACAGACTTGAAACTTGGTAGATAGATCTATTCTGTGAACCGCTTTAGGATTTTTATAGAAAAATAAAAAAAATAAAAAAATTAAGGGGGGCTCTCCATACATGGAACTAAAACTGAAAAAAATATATTTTCAATAAACATATTAGTGTGAGGTGTCTTTAGATAGGTATTTAAAAATGATATTTAGGTTTATTTAATCATTTTTTATCAAAGTCAATATTTTAAAAGATATACACTTCCAAAGTGGTAAAATGTGTGTCCCCCCCCCCCCCCCCCCTCTAACTTTTAAAGTAAGAGAGTGAAAAATCTAGAAAAAATATATGTTGTAGGTCTTAATAAAAACTTTTAAAGAAAATTGGTTTAAATAATATATAAAAAACAGTTTTTGAGATATAACACATTTTCAAAAACCGCAAATGTAAATTTGTCGTTCATACAAACACTATGGAAAACAAAGTTAATTTTTGCTGACGAAAAATGATAGTGGTATTATGGCTAGGTATAGGCAATGGTACCGTAAGTGGGTACGGAACCCTTCATGGGCGAGTCCAACTCGCACTTGGCCGATTTTTTCTTGTGGTTCTCCTTATGGATATTAGTTGCATTACAACCACTTACGTACATAAAAATTAAAAACATTTTATAAAAAATTTTATATTTCCTTTTAAATTAAATCCAATTCTTTTCTTATTTAGGTTAATCACGTACTAAGATATGTAGGGCGGAAGCCCTGGTGTTGGACACTGCCCTGGTTTTGGCCACTTATTCTATAAATGTTATTAATAACTCTTCGTTATTTTGGCCAATGGCAATTCAAAGAAGGGAATTTAAGGTAATAAAAATAATCGTTAGAATCCCTTATATTGTACCTTCGATTTTATTGTTTATTGCGTTTTGAAATTTCTTTGTAGTGAAAATTTCAATTTACAATTAAATTACTCTATTGCAATTAATTAGTTCCTTGCACACTACAATATATTGATTTAACCTGCATTTGGTTTTGATTTTTTTGTCTATACTTACAAAAGCCAGGCTTTAACAAAAACAACCAACCCTATGTTCTGCCAGAAATAACGTAGCCAACCCAACGTTTTTACATCTTGTAGACTCCATTCTATCGAATATTATAAAAAAAATATTTTTTGATTCGATTTCAAACGTCTCGATTAAACCTAGTCTGGACAAGAAAATTTTTGCCAACCTATTCGCGATATGTTATTATTATTCTTAATTTTATACGAGTAAAAAAATACTTTTAATTCATTAAACGGATGGGTGAAGAGGTCGATCCCTATTTGTATCTCAGGTATGACATTACAATAGCTCATTAGAATATTATTGATTAAACCTGGATTTAGTTTTGATTTTTTGCTATACTTCCAACTATCAATAGGTGGCCAAAACCGGGACAATTGGCACCTTTCGCACATTTTGCGTGATATACAAAAAAAACGGATTTCTTTTTTTAATTTAAAAGATGTACCTTTAGAGGTAGATAGACTCACTATAATTCAAAATATTATTTTTTTCTCAATACTGAGGTAACTGGAGAGTGCAGTACTAACACTTTTTTGTGACCACAAATTACACAGTGGCTGTCTTCCGTCTCACCTACACTTTAAAAAAATACGTATGGTCATATGAGACAACTGAAAGCCACTACATATTAAATGTCAAATTTGCTGGGTACACTTTTTTATTCAGGTTAGAACTCCAGTTACCTCAGTATTATGTCTAGCTCCATGGTCTTGACGTTTGACTTCGTATTGCCGTAATGACATAACGACGCACACGTCACGCAAACCTATAGTCCCACAATCCTGTCTGTTCCGGTGACATCCGTGACAGAGGAGCCACGTGCAATTTAAAATTAGCTGTCAAAATCATCAAAATAGACTGTCGTATGAAAACTGTTTTAGTTCCAAAGATTATCACCGGAACAGAAAACAAAAACGGTTTTGCACGTCAACTGCACGTATTATACATACACCTACCCCTAGTGTAAGTTTTTATGTCAAAAAACGCAAACTATCGTGAGTCCGTATTTATGTAAATTTGTATGAAAACTGTATCAGCGCCTCTAGCGGCGAGTAGCGCGCTTATGCAGTTTTCATACAAATTGACATAAATACGTACTCGCGATAGTTTGCGTTTGCTTGACATAAAAACTTACACTAGGGGTACTGGACTAATGCATCATAGAATTACCGCGATCGGAGCGCTGCAATCAACATTGCAGGACGGAGAGGTTTTTAACCGCCTCTGTGGTCTAGTGGTTCACACCACCGATTTCAGACCCAGAGATCCCGGGTTCGATTCCCAGTGGAGGTACATATTGTATTCGGTTCGGTTGGTGGTAGGACTTGTTTTAAGTCCGCCTGGCTAGCTACTACGATCTTATCTAAGTCTGACGCCATAACAACAATGTTTTTAGCATTGGTGAGTTCCGACAGTTAGAGATAATATAGCCAGTTCCTTAGTAAGTGAGGATTCCAGGAGTAGTGCGCTGTCACCTTCAGCCTTATCACCACTTAACATGATTCAGGTGTGATGTGTGGTGAAGGCTAAGAGCTACCCAGTTTTGGATAAAAAAAACATCTCGAGGCTGCCTGTTCTTGACGCGGAGCGAGGCAGCGGAGCGGAGAAACGGAGAGATATTAACCAATGGGATTGTATAGAATCTGCGAGCGCAGATTTAATATTTCAAAAACTTTTAGAACAACATAATAGGTACCTACTTTAATTATATAAAACGAGAAAATAATGGAAAAATACTTAATGCTCGTTCACACGTTGATGTTTGACGTAGGTATCGTCTTTTTACAGGATTAGGTTTTTTTGATGGCGGTAATGCTTTTTAATTGCTAATGTTACGCATCACGAATCGTGAAAAATTACGGATACATTTTTCTATTCTTTTGAGCATTGACGATTCGTCAAAAATCTTAGTTATTAGAATCCCGTGTGAACGAGCCGTAAGACAAAAATAGGTTAGGTATACTTATATAAGAAAACGGTTTAAAAATACATAATAAAATTATATACCTATCTATACATAAGAAAAAATAGACAACACTTACTAAGACACAAATAGTTAAGTCCCTCCGTTGTTCTTGCTTTTATTCAAATTCTTCTGCCTCTCTTCTTGTAAAAGGCTTCTCTACGAAAAATTCTGTCTAACATTTGCCAAACAATGGAATGCCGTCTGTTAAACGGATTGGAATACATATTATTGTTTATCTGAGAGGAACTCGACTCGAGTGAACTGTTCCAATAGAAGTTGGACACGATGTGATTCTGGACAGGAAATTAGACGAAATGTCACCGACCCGAGTGATAACGAGACGCACAATGAGAATATTGATTGTACACAAACGAGCAAACTAAACAGTCACTTAATACTGTTACTTAAGGCGGTACCTTTGACCGAAAGTGGCGCCCCGCGGTGAATTTAATTTAATGTTGTGTAAGTCTAATACACAATTTTAATAGAGCTTTCTTAAAAAGAAGAATACCTTCTTAAAATACTAGACTATTTGCCCTAAAAAATCCTCGTAAAGTTTTATAAAAATCCTTTTCTATTAGCAACTTATAACATTAAAACCTCTGAGGGCGCCACTTTCGGTCAGGGTACCGCCTTAACACTTACGACAACACATTGTCCAGATATGAAAAACTCTTTTAAAGAAAGCTCTTTTTCCTTTTTTATGCAAATAGGTAGGTACTTAGGTAATTAGCACATAGGTAAGTATCTGGATAAAAAATTAGTAAAATTTCACAGACCCGAGTGATAAAGCGACGCACTGTGAGCATGTAATTTTACACACAGGAGCAAATTTAAATAGTCACCTAAGTGCGTTTGTGCACTACACTGAATTTTACTGCCCGGCGGCGGCGGCGGTCCGTTTTTTACGGACCGGCGTGGCATGAAAAACACGGATGATTGGCTTGTGCACTTGTCCGTCTTTTTATTCGCCGGGGCAGCGCAGTGATTACCCCCTCCCCCGCCCCACCCGCTCATGAATATCACGTTTTCAGTTCAATATCACAGTTTCAATGTTTCAAAGCCTAAACTACACGAAACAAATAAATTGTTACTATGTATTATAAATAATTTATGATTAAAATACGACCATCCGTTTTTCCGGACGGTAAAATTCAGTGTAGTGCACAAGCGCCCTAATACCTACTTTTCCTTTACACTTATGGAAACACAATTTATTGAAATGTTATAATAGGTAGAAGCATGTAAAAAGGCTTGATGTAAAGAACTCTGATTAAAAAAGCTTTAATTACTTATTATGAAATATCCTTTTATTGTGTAGTTATGTGACTATAGTTATTTTTGCTCATAGTAAAACATGACGTAGTTGACGTAGTTATCGCTTGAACTCAATCCAATGTTTTGTTACTTTTATGTCGATTATCAATGTCATCATAATTATAGCATAGTTTGAGTCGCAAAAGTTTTTATTTTGACTACTCGAACATTAGAATATCTTTACGAAATAAGTAGGCATAAATAACGCTCGCTTACAATAGATCCCGTCCGAGTACCTAAACCAGTTGTCAAATAGGTTTATAATATACTAGCTTTCCGCCCGCGGCTTCGCCCGCGTGGACTACACGACGTTATCCCGCAGGAATGTGATATATTTCCGGGATAAAAAGTAGCCTATGTTCCTCTCCAGGCTACAAAGTATCTGTGTCCCAAATTTCAGCCAAATCCGTTCAGCCGTTTTGGCGTGATTGATTCAAGATTCAAAATTCAAATTTGTTTATTCAATTTAGATTGTTATTTACAATACTTGTGAACGTCATAGAAGCTACGCCATCGGTTCGCAAACCCTACAGCGGGAGACCTTGGAGAAGAACCGGCAAGAAACTCCAAGGGTTGTTTTTTTCTCCCTGTTTTATTTCATACAGAGTCGTCAAATTGAAAAATGACCTTAACATGGTATGACTAAGGTCAGTTTCCATCACAATTACACAATGGGTTATGACAAATACAGTTAAGTATAGGCGAACTAATGATCATAGCGGTGAACATTTTTCAGTTACTACTTAAAGTTTTAATATTAGTTTAAAACAAAAGACAATTCTACTATATACTGCAAGTTGCGCCATACATGTTTCAAATGTAATTCTTAATAAAATGAATAAAAACAAAAGAAAACACATTTTAAGGCAAGCAGATAAGAGCAGACCCATTCCCACTGGCAGCACCCGTTCAGGAGCATGACGCATAATAGCCATCGCTTCGCTCAACCATATTTTAGGGAACGTAACGACGCGCCTCACACGCCACCACCGTAGAAATGTTTTAGTGAGCATGACATACTATTGAGTAACAAACATTCAAACATCCAAACATCCAAACATCTAAACTTTCACATTTATAATATTAGTAGGATATATTAGTAGGACGGAGTACTTAGTAAAACAAAAAAAAATCCAAATACGTATATGAAGTGTAGTGTAGTGTATAGTAAAATCCTACTCCCTACTAATTTTATAAATGTGAAAGTTTAGATGTTTGGATGTTTAGATGTGTAGATGTTTGAATGTTTGTTACTCAATCACGCCAAAACGGCTGAACGGATTTGGCTGAAATTTAATTGGGACACAGATACTTTGTAGCCTGGGGAAGAGCATAAGCTACTTGTTATCCCGGGAAAATATCACATTCCCGCGGGATAACTTCGTTTAATTCACAAGGGCGAAGCCGCAGGCAGGCGGAAAGCTAGTATCGACCGAAATAGGCACGCGAAGGGCGTTTGTGCACTACCACTGAATTTTACCGATCCGGAAAAAAACGGATGCTTGTATTTTAATAATTAATCATTTATAATAGTAATGAATTAAATACAAGCATCCGTTTTTTTCCGGATCGGTAAAATTCAGTGGTAGTGCACAAACGCCCTAACGCTTGCTCGGCCGCGCGCGATACACTTCACGCGGACCCAGCGGCAGCCGGCAGTGAACTGTGAACTCGCCAGCGCCCCGCGAGTCGAAAATCACTTAAAACTCAATCAAAAATTAAATTTAAAAAATAACCTTATGACGGCCGGACTCCCTCGGCTATTCAAAGACAATTATTTTCGTATATTTTTCTACTTAAGACCAAGTATACTGCAAGTAATAGGATATTTGGATTACGATTAGACGGAATCGGATGTTTGGGATTTTATTTGACACAGTTAAATATCACCAATCGAAAAAAAACGGCCGGAAGCACTAGATAAATAACTGCAAAATAACATATATTTTTTCCAAATTTTGAGTCGGTACTTCAGTACTTGTAGTTTGCGAGTAATCCATAATTTAAAATAGGTACCCTATTTTCGGGAATCGGCGCCTTAAAAAGTATACAACGATATTTTCATAGAAATAACTATGGGCACTTATTTTTGTCAAAGAATATTATTGAATTTTTTTTGTTGTTTGTGAGTCTGTTCATCTCTCATTATATTTGTAGACATTTTGCATGACTAGCATTCAAATCAGACTAGACATCTAAAAAGTGAAATCCAAAATAATAAATTTGGAATATTTTAGTTTTTTTGTAGGTTAGGTTAGGTTCGATTGGTGAGCAGTTAAATACTATTCTTTATTTATAAGGTCAACATATTATTGATTTTTTGCTACTAAAATATTCAAGTTAGTAACCACTGATTTACAAAAGCGACATAATACCGCTTCTATTTATTAAATTATATCAAAAGCGTCGCTGTTCGTTTGAATAGCGTTCATACATATCAAATGAAATAGATCCTCCCTAAGGGCAAATATCAATCTTATTACCAAATTTCCCTAATGCTTTCTTTGTATACTATTAAATTCTGGGTATTCACTGTAACTCGTGTTTTTTGGTACATAGTTCGGAATAAGTTTTCCCTTTTTATTCAAAGATCATAATATGTGATCTTTTAGTGCAAGGTATATTTTAATAGCAATATATAGAGCAGAGGTACCCTTTGTGGCCATTTTAAGGATTTTTTTACTTTTAAGCACTAAGTAGGTACTAAATGGTCTTAGGTATTTAGGACACAAATTATATCTTAAATTATAGATAATTTATCTACCTTTAAAGGTACATTTTTCAAATTTATAAAAGTAAAATAGTTTTTTTTACATCACACACAATATGTGAGAGGTGCCAAATGTACCGGTTTTGGCCTTTTACTGATAGTTAAACTTTTGTAAGTATTGCGAAAAATCAAAACCAAACCTAGGTAAAATCAATATATTCTAATGCGCTAGAAACCAGTCAATTTCAAAGCAACAATTTAATTGTAAAAAACAAAGTTTTGTAAAATATTTCATCCAAAACAAATTTCTTAAAATTTTCATACAAAACATTTTTTCAAACAGAAAATGGAATTTATTGAAAAAAAATCTTATGACATAAGGAATTCTAACTGTTGTTATTATTACCTTAAAATATCTTATTTTAATTGCCTTTATCAAAAAATGGCTAAAAGTTGTTTAGAAAACTTTTAGAGCAAAAAGTGACCAAAACCGGTGCGCCTGCTACTTGAATATATTACTAAGTAAATACTAACGTGGATAGTTTAGTTGGGTGTTATTTTGTTATTATGATATATTATTTGTATTGATGATTGTTGTTTTCTGAATAGTTTAGTAAGCCTCATTGCTAATTGTTTAATATTCCTGATGTCAAAGCATGTTCGTATTAGGGAAAAAAACGCATCTAGGTACAGTAAAAACACATGTGAAAACTATTAATTGGCTAATGACTAATTATATTTTTTAGAAACATTTGTATTTAGTAGCTGTAAGCTTTCCAAGAAATAAAATAAAATATACTGAGAAGGTGGAATCCGGGTTGAATCTTATTTAGTACTAGCGGATCCTCACGGTTTTACCCGCGTGGTACCTGTTCCCGTGGGAATATCGAGATAAAAAGTATCATATGTGTTATTCCAGCCTATAATCTATCTCTATTGCAAATTCATCCAGATCCGTTCAGTAGTTTTTGCTTGAAAGAGTAACAACCATCCATACATCCAAACTCACAAACTTTTGCATTTATAATACTAGTAGGATTAGTAGGCTGACGAAGAGCTATTTGGTACGATGTATTGATAAGACAGATTTTTATATGGTTGGGCTTTTATGGGCCTTATTTCGCCATGTCAAACAATGTAAAAGTAATGTTGATTGCAGGACGGAACTATACCTACACTGAGTATAGCGTCGTGCGCCATAGTACATTTTTTGACAGTTCGCAGTAAGGCCCCATACCTGTATTTGATAGTTATATAATTCGATGTGATGGTACAGCCGCCGGTGGCAATGTGCACACAATTGGTCCAATTTAGTCCAATTTCCTCAATCCATATTTAACTTAAGCGTTTTGCAAATGAAAATTCAATATTATTTCGAGAAGTTTGACAGATATGTGAACTTAATACCCCTTATTTCAAACCTTGGACTAAAGTAAGACCTGGTTTAAAACTGATGCTAATTCTGTCTTTCATTTGGAAAATGAAAGTGACAGCACCAGTTTATTACCAGTTTTAAACCAGGATTATTTTAGTCCACGTTTTGGAATAAGCGGGAATGTGTTTTGCAGTAACCAGTGTGTTAATTCACAACCTTTGACGATTCTTAAGTACATATTTATTATGTCTAAGTGAAAAAATATTTTTTTCATTTTCATTTTATTTCAACAGCTATTACTTGAATCAATCGATTTTGGAACTCAATGCGTTTTGCTTTTTGAGGTGGCACATTCATCTTCATCAGCCATTTAATGTTCCCACTTCTGGGCACTGGCCTTCCTTATGGATGTAATGTATTAGAAGAATGGTCCATAACCCATCATGCGGGCCCAAATTGGTGGGTATTAACGTGCAGCTGTGACCAGCGGCTAAACATACCTTTCGAAGCACGGAGGAGCTCGAGATGAAAAGTTTTTGGTCACCCATCCCGTGATCAAACATTGCGAAATTTAACATCAACGATCGCAGGCCGAGAGAGCCACGGACCCCTCTAGGTGGCACAAGCTTAAATATGAATCAAAGGTCGTAATTTAAGTTTTCTTTCAAAGTTTTAAGGCGATACTCGAAAAAGTTATGCTGAAACGAGATAGCAATGAGAAAATGACGAGCGCGGGAGCGAGACCGATTTTGCAGATTAGGCAAAACAAACACAAAATCACTTCGTATTAAAAACTATAGCGATTTTTTAAAAATGCTTTTACACGATTCTAATTATATTATTGGTGTCCACTAATTAAACCAATTTTCAATAGTATAATATATGTAACCCCATTTCAGATTCATCTTGAAATTTCGTATTTTTAGAGGTCTTTTCGAAAAGAAAAAATGTCGAGGTAAAATCATAAAATCGTGCTTCTTAAACTATAATTATGAATCTAGATAAAGGTATGAAGAAATATATATCTTATTACCAAATTTGTAACAACTCTAACCGCCCATTAGTTTTATAACAAATTTACTAATACTTTTTCCGAGTAGCGCCTTAACCAAGAACTGTAGCCAAGAATATATAGTTCTAACGTCTGTTGCCTAATTGGGTAACTTCAGCATCTATCTCAGTTTTCAGTTCGATACACACCGTACGTACCTACATACATTACTAAGCCAATACTTAGTACTATTATATATTCCGTGCCAATACAAATTCTAATAGCTGGCTTCCTTTGTGAGGTAGTGATGGATGTACCAGATTATCATATTGAATGCGGCGTTGAATGTGAGAATATTAGGCCCCTGAATACTGACTTGACTCATACAAATTGGATAATTGGAGAGGAAATATTCCAGGAACTGCACAGTGGACCTTGATTTACCCTTGGACGCACATAAACTAAGAGCAGCAAGTGGCGCCCAACTGTGAAGGCTTATTTATATGTACCTACTTTAAAGTAGGGCGGAAGCCCCGGTTTTGGGCACTGCCCAAGTTTTAGCCCCTTTTTGCTCTAAAAGTATTCTAAATAGCTTTTCGTAATTTTTGCCAATGGCAATTAAAATAAAATAAAAACATCAAACAGCTTTACATTGATGGCCTTCAACTGATATGAAGTACGAAGGCATATAAAAAACCATGTGATGATAACATGCGTGCTGAAGAGAGCACTGGGGAAACCAAGGTCAGATCCAGAAACATAGAAACTACTGGATCTACATCCAAAAGTGACGAATTGTTGTATCAACAAAAAACTAACTTTTGCGCCTTCGATAGGGCTGTGAAAAGCATAAACATTGACAAGCTTGTGGAAAAGTAGGAAATTGACGATGAACTTCAGATGATTCAATCTCGTTGGAGAATTATCGATGATCTTCACTGGCAACTTGACAATCTAGTAGAAGGATCTGACGAAAACATTTAATATGAAGAATCTTACGAAACATTTAAGTCCAAATTGCATCGGAAATTAAACTCTGTCAAACACCAACAAGATACAACGTCGCATAACGAATTTCCCGTATGTTCCGGAAATTACACCAACTGATTAACTTTCTCCGATTTGTATTGTGAAGCAATTATAACAACCCTAACCTGAACATGTGCTAGAAAATGCAACACCTAAAAGGCAAACTCAAAGAAGAAGCCGAACGTCTCGTGCAGTATCTCGCCATCTCAGCCGGTAATTACGATACCTGCTGGGAGATTTTGAACCGACGAAGGTACAATAACATTCAACTTTTATTCACGAAACAAATGCAAATTTTCATGAACCAGCCTACCATGCAAAAACTTCGTTTACATGATGTGAGTCTGGAGACAGTGCACGTCGTTCACAACCTTGGAGTGCACATCACGACCGACAAAATGGATTCAGAAACATATACAGTTTGCACGGACGCCCGAAAACACAAGCATGACCTTCCATCATTTGACGAATTAATTTCAATATTAGAATCCAAATTCACTGCATTAGAGCCGCTGCACAAGAAAACCAAACAAACAACAAATGCAAGGGAAAATGAACCTAAACAACAACGAAACTACATGGATACGAAGCTTACATTCGTCAAATCGTTCAAAAGCCAAGTTGAACGTATTTGTCCATTGTGCAAGACAAACGATCATGTTTTTATTACGTGCAAAATAAGTCACAAATCACAAAAATAAGTGTACTTCAACCAAGAAATGTAAGACTTGTAACAGCCCACATCATACCATCTTACATGATATGGTATGACCGTCAACCCTCATTGAGCAGTGACCTTTAACCTTCAACTTCAATACCTATGTTAACAAAACGTAAGTCCAACCACGTGGCCGGAAACTACGACGAAGTATTTACTTTCTACCGTGGAACTGAACGTAAGAGCCAAGGATGGCACCTTCATCATGATGAGTTGTTTATTAGATCAAGGCTCTCAGATCAATTTAATAACTGAATCGGCTGCGCAACGTTTGAACCTTGACAGATGTAACCAAAGCGCTTCAGTATTCGGGATTCTCAGAGTCACGGAGCAGTACGGCTGATTTGTAAATCGAGATATAACAACTATACATTTATAACAGATGCATTGGTCATGCACAAAGTGGTTGGATGTAACAGAAAAACAAACATTATTAACGTAAAAAACAGTCAACAAACAAGAAAAAAGCAGAACACACGAGTGAACATAAGCATGTTTTTATGTTATTACTTACCAGCACTTTCAGCTTTTGGAGAAACAACTCACCAACTTGGAAAAGTGACAACCCTACAGCAAAATCAACCATTATAATTCGACAAGCTCGCCGACATGCTTTTGGTACAGGTCGAGTGGAAAATGTTCGTTTAATATACTGGCACAGTCTTGGTAACATCAAGTATCATGTTAACCCGTTGAACGCCATGGGGGACACCATGTGACCCCCACTAATTTAGTACACGGGGCCAATAAAAAAATTTAAAAATGTCCAAAAAATAGTAAAACAGTTTTTTTGTTCTGTATGACAGGAAATACATCAAAACCTATAACGCAATATAAAATAATCGATTTATTTACTTATTTCAACGTAAATACAACGGTCACTCAATAGCTGTCCCCCGTGGCTTCCCAGGACTGAAATTAGTTTTTCCGTTACAGGGGGCCGCGCGGGTCGCGGTGTCGGACACCCCCGCCCGCCGCTTAAGGGCACGATCTTCCAAATTATCGAAAACAACCAATTTTTGATTCGAAAGTAAACAATCAAATATTCTTTACTTTGAGCAGATAAAATTATATGTTGAAGTTTAATAAACGATCTTGTTTATTTTGAGGCTAGAAAAACGATATTCGTATCTTATCTCGACTTTGAAAAATTTCAAAAACAAAGAATTTTTTTCATAATTTTTATTTTTTTTGTTTTATACTTAGATAATTAATCTCTAATTCACGAATAATATATAGAAAAATATGTAATGACATATAGTAGATTATTCTCAGGCTACTTTTTCAAAAAGTGAATTTATGCTCAAAATAACAACAAAAACATTGAAAAAATGAAAAAGTGATGTTATTTTCATTACTCTTCACACATAAAGAAAAAGACAAAGACAGAGTTTTTGGAAGATCCTGCCCTTAAAAAATTTTTTGTGTTTGTCTTACAGTATTCTTTACTTTTTGAACAAGTAGGTTTACCTATTTACAAAAACAAAAATTAATAGATAAAACTGGTCAAGAGCAAGACGGACTCGCAGACCTAAGGGTTCCGAACCATAATCCTTAGAAAAGCGACAAGATGGTCAAGCGATGGTCAGAGGAACACCTAACCTGCTTGTTTCCGCACTACGCGGCAGCGGAACTACGCGCCACGGCGGCGGCGCTGCGCGACAAAGTTGATCAACTTGTCAAATATGACGCGCCGTGGTGCGTCGCGTCGTAGTTCCGCTGCCGCTAGCTGCCGCGTAGTGAGCTAGTGCGGTATAGCAAGCGGCGGGCGCGACACTACAAGTTATTCTTCGGTAGGTACCTACTAGCTGTTGCCAGCGACTTCGTACGGACGGTGTAGTGACTTTTGAGTTTTTTTTTATATTTTTTTTTTATTCACTACGGCGAAGCACTTAGCCTTCATTATTATTATTTATTCGCGATACAAACAATACGTACCTACTTAACTAAACTTAAGTAAGTTATTAAAATTTTTACTTTTTTGCATTCACAATGCAATTTTTATGATAGAAAAATGGAAAATGAAGTATTTAGAAAAAATAGAAAAAACAGAATAGAAGTACCTATATAGAAAGTTGTGAGACGGATCGATTTTTTCGAAATACTTCATTTTCCATTTTTCTAAACTTAAGTAAACAAATTAGTGTTATTTTAGTTTATGCGTATCTGTTGCTATTAATTGCTTAGATTAATTCATAAGGCTCTTTTTGAAGTCATAATTTATCTACTAAAAGGGTCTAAAGAAATGAATATAAACAAGGTACGACGCTGCATGAACATAGTTAAGACCTTATAAATCTGCTGTCCATATTGTGTCAAGAACCTTTTTCTCAGAAACTCATGTAGGTACATATCAAGTTGAAATCAATATTAAATTCGCAAGACTGCAATCCCTTAGAGCCGAAAAAAAATTCAACCGAACTGAGAACCTCCTCCTTTTTTTGAAGTCGGTTAAAAATCAAACTACTACGTCAACAAAATATATAGCCGTTTATGCGCCGCATATTTTGACCCTCTCAATGTACTTAATTAAAACCTATATAGGGTACTTCCCGTTGACCTTGAATCATGAAATTTGGCAAGAACTAAGATCGTAAATAGTAATTTATAGTTCTATCACCGAAAAAACCTATTACAAAGTTGTATTTGTAGTTAATTTCATACAAAATTAGTGCATACGCCTGCAAATATAAGGTTGTTATTTTTTATAAGATGTCAAGTAATCTTCCTGCAATAAAAGGTACCATATAATATTATGTTGACCCTCGTTGTAAGTTCCCACTACATAAAATCATATAATGGTAGAAATCCGTACAGTTGCTTTTGTGAGAAAAGTGAACAGACAAACCAACAAACAGACTAAAATTTCAATATCGATAGTTTTGTAATGTGTACAGAATATACACATAAAATTTACACAAAGCATTAATTATTTCTTTAAAAATATTTCATGGTACAGTTTTTTCCATAATATACTTATATAGATTATGAAATAATTATTTTCAAATTACTGTCATAATTTTAAAAAAGTCCAAATATCAATTTTTTTACCTATTTTCAAGTTTGACTCATACAAAATTCCAACCCCTAGTGTAAGGGGTTGGGGTGTAAAAGTTTCAAGACTTACAATCTTTTGGTTGTTTGTGTACTAATCTTATATCAACAATAACACGTACTAATAGTATATACCATACTACTATACTTTAAGTACTTCTATTCAGGAAGTACCCTAAGGATTTTGATAATCAACCGTGAGTGAGTGACGAAATCGGGTAATTTTAGGTACGAGTATCAATAAAATCTGAAGTATAAATTGAAATGCATGCATTGCAAGCATTTCAATTTAAACTTTATATATTTAATGAGTCAATATTGCACTAATCATATCCCGCGATTGTTGTTTAATTGGACGAATCCAAACCCTTGAAAGGAAAAAATACTAACTATCCTCGAAACAGCATTTCCTTATTTATTTCTGTGTCATGTACTATCACTGTTTTCGTTTTTAGCAACTGTTCCACTGGGTCACCCTGTCACTTTAGATAATATTTACTCCACTTTTTCCCTTGTGACCGGAATACGTAATTAGCAATTTCAGCTTTGTTTTGTATCATTGTTGAGATGATTTAATTATTTATTATGATCACGCACAATTGTGATGACCACATCTACTGTGTTCCACAGTTTATTGAAACGAAGGTTTCCCATGCAAAAATTAAGTAAATTAAACTAATCCTACCTTACTAAAATAGTGTCCGTAATCCAGGGGGGCTGACGTTGTCTCGCCGGCGCGCGCGCGCCCTGGCAAAACGATCTCCACACAACCCCCGATGGGATACTCTTACAGCTAACACTCTTATACTACACAATGCCCTAATAGGCCGCTAAAACTTTCCCGGCGCTTTTCAAAGCGAACACACACGGGTTACACGTCCGTACCCCGACCGGAGCCCTAGTAGGTGCAAAACGAATCTCGGTCCCAAAATGGGTAGGTAACTTGCGCGGCACGTCGCTACAGAAACACACGAACTTGTCTCGCGGCTGCTTACGGCCAACTGCCGATCCTACACCGGCCGGCCGAGCGCATTGTCTCGTGACCTTGACAATGACAACGCACCGCTCGCAGCGCGGCGCGAACATCCCCCCGTCCCGGACAGTAGCAAACTGTCCGCCAACTCAATCTAAGGGCAGGCGAGAGAGGGTAGCGATCGCTCGCTTCAAAACAGAGTCCCCCACCAGGACCTCGGCAAACCTGGGCACACCATCCGACCCCGGATGAAGCTGAACAATGCGTCCTAAACGCCAGCGGAGGGGCGGCAGGTTTGGATCCTTTACCAACACGAGGTCTCCTGTCTTGGGTGGGGTCGTCCTATCCGACCACTTAACGCGTTGCTGCAAAATGTGCAAATACTCCAGATGCCAACGGCGCCAAAAACTCTGCGTAAGCTGCTGGAGCAATTCAAATCGCGAGAGCCGTCCGGAGGCCACTTCGGAATAAGGATATTCCGGCAAGGCGTTAAGCGGTCTGCCAATCAAAAAATGGCCCGGCGTAAGGGCCTCTAAATCATTCGCGTCCGAAGACAACGGACACAACGGACGCGAGTTGAGGACCGCCTCAACCTTACAAAATACGGTCGCGAGTTCCTCAAACGTGAGGACCGTCTCCCCAATAACGCGACGAAGGTGAGTTTTAGCGGCCTTTACAGTTGCTTCAAAAATCCCTCCCCAGTGGGGGCAGGATGGCGGGGAGTACTGCCATCGTACCCCTCTGCGAGAGAGTGTGGATCCGATCTCAAAATTATTCCTATCCAAAAATTCACAAACTTCCTTTAAATACCTATCGGTGCCCTTGAAATTGGTTCCACAATCGGACCTTATTAACGACGGCATTCCGCGGCGAGACACAAAACGATTCAACGTGGCTACAAAGGCTTCTGTGGTGAGGGCACTAACCACCTCCAGGTGGACCGCTTTAGTGGCCAAACAAACAAATACACACAAGTAAGCCTTTTCCGTTCTAGCATTACGAAGCCGCGATGTCTTAACGGTAAATGGCCCCGCAAAATCCGTTCCAACTCCTGAGAAGGGCATCGATTCGTTCACTCGATCGGCAGGCAAATCACCCATCTGGGGCTGCATCGTATCGGCGCGCAAACGATAACACGGGAGACAACGAAAAATAACGGATCGGATTATTCTCCGCGCTGACAAAATCCAGAACTCTCGTTGGAGGAGCGCGGTCAAAGCATTACAACCGGCATGAGCATTCTTTACATGTCGGTCTGTAATCAACAGTCTAACTAACGGTCCATCCTTGGGGAGCAACAAAGGGTGGCGTGATCCGTACGGCAGGTTGGCATGTCTGAGCCTACCTCCGACACGCAGCAATCCGGTACTGTCCAAGAAGGGATTCAACCGCACCAAGGGTCCCTTCAACTTGGGCTTACTTGAGCGCAGGGCTTTCAGCTCCGGTTCAAACTCTCGCTGTTGCGTCACTCGCAACCAATGCAACAGAGCGTCTTGCCGCTCTTGTGGGGCGAGGACCGGAGACAACAATTTCTCCTGAGGCTGGCGACAATTTCGCACAAAGCGCCTCATCCAAGCAGTCACGCCGAGCAACTTATCCAAAGAACTGTAGCGGTCTAACAAAAACTCCATCTGCGGAGCCGCCACCGTCTCCACGGCGTGAACACGCATGCCTAGGTCTGGGACTCTGGCCACAGCCGGGGTGGCAGGCCATGAGCGCTCAGGCCGTAACAACCATGATGGACTCCACCATAGGTGGTGGTCCACTAACTCAGGCGCCTCGCAGCCGCGGGAGGCACAATCTGCGGGGTTCAATTCGCCCGGTACGTGGCGCCAAATCAACGGGGCCTTTGAAGTCTGAATTTGTGAGACCCGGTTGGCCACAAAAACCTCAAGGGTGTGGACTGAACTCTTCAGCCAACAAAGGACGACCTGGCTGTCAGACCACGCAAATATCGACTCCAAGTCGACACCGTTTCCCAAGGTGTCGGCAACATGATTGAGTAGCCGTACTAAGAGAGTGGCGCCGGACAACTCCAACTTCGGAATGGTTAGCCTAGTCCGAAGGGGGGCGACCTTACTCTTGGCCGTAACTAAGTGTACGGCGACAACGCCTGCTGCATCCACCGTTCGGATGTAAACGGCTGCCGCGTATCCGCTTTCGGACGCGTCACAAAAGCCGTGCAGGGAGGCTTTAAACTTTCCCGAAGGCAGCATTTGCCTCGGTATACAAACCCGATTGACGTCGGGTAGGGATGACACGAACCTCACCCACTCTCGTAGGAGGCTACCAGAGAGGGGCTCATCCCATGACAATTCCGCAGCCCAGAGCTCCTGTAGGAAGCACTTCATCGAAAACACTACAGGGCTGAGCCAACCGTTCGGATCAAAGGTACGGGCTACAGTAGACAGCACCGTGCGTTTAGTCCAGACCTTTGGGTCTGGCAGTTCCAATCTATAGGTGAACAAATCCGGGACTGGTCGATACTGGACTCCCAAAACAGACAGCATGTCTGGAGTCTCCGGATTTTCAAAGAGGAGCGGCTCTTGCTGGTGGTCCTTAGGCAAATCTGCCAAGAGGTCCGGTGAGTTAGACAGCCACTTCCGCAACTCATAGCCACCAGCCCTCAAGAGCGCAATCAGCTCATCACGTAAGACGAGAGCCTCATCTAAGCTCGAGGCCCCCGTGCAGATATCGTCGACAAATAAGGCCCCCCCCTCAATAAGAGCAGATGCCCGGGGATAGCGAAGCCGTTCGCGCTCTGCGAGCTCCAAAAGCGAACGGATCGCCACAAAGGGGCTCGACCGCAAACCATAAGTGTTGGTGTTCAGCTCGTAAGCCAACATCGGATCCTGGGGATCCTCACGCCAAAGGATGAGCTGGTATCGTCTATCCTCCGGGTGAATCACGGTCTGTCTGAACATCATGCGGATATCGGCCACAAAGACGACAGCGTGCCGGCGGAAGTTGGTCAAAACATCACAGACATCGTGATGCAACTTCGGCCCCGCATGCAGACACTGATTCAACGACACTCCGGTTGACGTGGGCGCTGAACCATCAAAGACCACGCGGATCTTCCCATTGGAAGTCTTCAAAACAGCGTGGTGTGGCAGGAAGTAATGTTCCACATTACGCCAGTCCAACTGCGAGATGGACATGTGCCCAAGGTCCAAATACTCCCGCATGAAGTCTATATACTTCTCCTTGAATGCGGGATCCCTGGCCATCCTACGCTCCATGGACAACAATCTCTTCTCGGCCATCGGCCGGGAGCTCCCTAAAGGAGGGCGAACCGCCAAGAAGGGCAAGCGGGTAATCAAGCGACCCGAGAGGAGGCGCCCAGTGTTGTTCTGGTAGAACAATTCGCACTCCTCCGCTAACGGATCCAACCGCTTGGCAGTGGGAGGTTCCTCCACCTCCCAAAACTTTTGGAGAACGTCGGACAAAGTAGAACCGACAATGGTCTGGCGGTCTACCGACGGGGTCTCTGGTGTCTGTGGTACCTTTCCCATCACCACATGACCCAGCGACGAGGACAAGGCGACAATATCGGCTGTCTGCAAAACTCGCTTGCTTCCACACAGTACACGACCGAGGACATCCGCACCAATCAACAAGTGTATTGGGCCCGGTCGGTGGAAGGAAGGATCAGCCAAAGCCAGTCCAGACGTCAGCTCAATCGTGGATGGCGGCACTCGCACTTGCGGGAGTGGTCCAACCACCTTATCAAAGACTATCGCCGAAGCACCGATCTTCGGCCTTGGCGTGAAGTGGGGGGAGAAGGAGAACTCAACTCGACCAATCGGATCAGGGATCCGCGAGTCTCCCACCCCCCGTACCGCTTCGTGATGCGGCACAAGCAAAAGACCCAGCTGTCGGACAAGCCACCTGGACATTATGCACCCCTGGGCACCTGAGTCCAAAAGGGCACGCACCGTGACAACATTGCCCTTAGGTCCCCAAACATTCACGGAGGCTGTTGGCAACAGCACAAGCTCCGGAGGGGTGGTTGGGTCCGACAGGGGCGCCATTAAAAATTTTGGGGGGGTACTTGTCCCCCTCGCGCCTGAGTCGGCGCGCCAAATGTGGGACGCTCGTACCGGGCGAGCGGGTCCCAATCGGGTACATACTGGCCCCGACCAACAGCACTCCTAGGTGCAGGGTAATACCCGTGTGGGGCGTGCCTCGGTACATAGTACCCCAATCGAGGCCTCTCCATTAGGGGGGGGGAGTAGCAAATAGGGCCCGTGCCCATCGCCACCGTGGCGTACTCTTGTGGTACCCCCCTACCCCCGCCCGTGGCGGGGGCGTCTCTCCTATAGTTCCCCCTCTCCGGGGGGGACTGAACGGGGGGGCTAAGCCCCGCCGAATCTCTAGGGGACCGGTTCCGGGCTGCCGGGCCCCCGCCCGTGCGCGAGGAATTCGAACCCCGGTCGCTCCCGGCGTCCTTGCGGTCCAAACAAAGGAGGGGGTGATGCCTCCCTCCGCAAAGACGACAATCCTCGGTCTGGGGACACGCCGACTGCATGTGTCCCCCCAAACACCTATAGCACCATTGGCGCTGTTTCGCAACGGCCCTCCGTCCCTCTGGGCGGAGGCCTCTAAATTTGGCACATTCGTGTACCACGTGCCTATCTCCCCTGCAATACCTGCACCGCTCACTCGGTGCGGGGGGAGGGGACTGCTGGAAGGCAGCATAGCGATTGGTCGGGCGACGGGGCTGTTCCCTCGCCGCCACCATACGACCAACACCTGGAACCGGGGCGGGCTCCAGGTGGTCCGTCACCCTACATTCGTCCTCCAAAAAACGAAGGAGGTCCGCGAAGGGCGGGAGATACGAGGCGCTGTCGCCTCCGTACCTCTGCTCGAAACGCCCCTTCATTTCAGCGGGCAATTTGGCGAGGACTATGTGCAGCAGTACAAAGGACCACTGATCCACCGGCAGGTCCAATCGCCTTAGGGAGTTGACCGCTGACAGTAGCGGGTTCAGCAACTCCCTCCGTAACAGGTGTACCCGCGTGATTCGCGGGAGGGCCAAAATCGTGGCCACGTGGGTGTCCGCCAGTAACCGGACATTCTGGTACCTGCTAACCAGAAGCTGGCGAGCCACCTGGTAGTTGTCGTCACTGATGAGCAGGTGCTGGATCACCGAGCTGGCCTCTCCTCGCAGGGAGGAGCGCAAATAGGCCAACTTCTCACTAGGGGATAAGTCCCGTCGTGAATCCACCAAACTGTCAAACAAATTAATGAAGCCCATCCAGGCTGACAGATCCCCATTAAAAGTGGGAATCTCCAATGTAGGCAATCGGCCTAGCAACGCCGTCGGGGTAGGTTTGACCTCCCCGCTCAAAACCGGCTCCCCCTTCCGAACAGCCAGGGCCCTCTCAGCCGCCTCCGTGAACTGGTCAGCCAGCTCATAGGCCTGGGCTACATCCTGCTCCAGCTGTTCCGACACGGCATCATCAGCTGGGGGGTTCTCCATATAATACGCGCGACACTCCATGGCGTGGCGCTCCAGGTCTTGCAGCCGAGCTGCCAGCCCGCCATACCGAGCTAGCAACGCGCCTACCCGGTCGGCTCGGTCTATTAATGTGACCGCACAAGCAAGCCAACGCAAAGCTCCTTGGATGCCAGCCCTGGATACGGCGGTCGGATTCGTAGGAGCCATTTATAAGCCGTTTAATAAACAAAGCAAACAAAGAAATATAAAAGTGGTAAACATCAACAAAAAAAACAATAGAAATAGGTCGCGTCACGATAATATAAAACACAAGTAATCTGTGCCGGCCGGCGCCTGGTCAATATTGGCCGCCCCGGGTTTGAGTGAACGTTGACAGCTATATGCGTGGTCAGAATTGGCCCCAACGGGGTTCAAGGGTTAAAATTCGGACGACATACACGGACCCTACTAGTTTCATAAATTATTAGCAACTTACCAATTTCAAGGGCTAACAATATAACGGTATAAACAAAACGTATAGGATTAACGGTATGGCATACCTCGCAAATCAACTACTAAACCGTTATCAACAAACGAAAACAAAACTATTTTTAATAATAATACTCGTAATTTAATACTACTAATAATTAAAACTAGTTCCACTTTTTTAACTAGGCAAGCGGACTCGGAACAAACACTAGTATGTGGTACTAATAAACAACACTTTCGAACGAAACTATTCGTCAAATAAATCCGGACACACCAAAAAAAAAATATACACATCTAGGCGAGTAAACTCGTATCAAATCACTAGTATGTGGTACTAATAAACACACTTTCGAACGAACTATTCGTCAAATAAATCCGGACACACAAAAAAAAATATACACATCTAGGCGAGTAAACTCGTATCAAAACACTAGTATGTGACAACAATTATATTAGTGTCTATCTATTATCGGATCCACCAAGTGAGAAACATTCGCTTCGAGAATTTACTAGAACAATTTCTTAGTACTTCAAATCGTCTCGGGATCTTCAAATACCCTCGAGATTTCAACAAAAAAAAATAATTTTTAGGTACGCTTTTTAGGTACGCTTTTTACTATGAAATTTTATGTAGTTAATTTTAATATGAAAATTAATTATATCAACTAAGCTCTGCTACCAAAAATATGATCACGCACAATTGTGATGACCACATCTACTGTGTTCCACAGTTTATTGAAACGAAGGTTTCCCATGCAAAAATTAAGTAAATTAAACTAATCCTACCTTACTAAAATAGTGTCCGTAATCCAGGGGGGCTGACGTTGTCTCGCCGGCGCGCGCGCGCCCTGGCAAAACGATCTCCACACAACCCCCGATGGGATACTCTTACAGCTAACACTCTTATACTACACAATGCCCTAATAGGCCGCTAAAACTTTCCCGGCGCTTTTCAAAGCGAACACACACGGGTTACACGTCCGTACCCCGACCGGAGCCCTAGTAGGTGCAAAACGAATCTCGGTCCCAAAATGGGTAGGTAACTTGCGCGGCACGTCGCTACAGAAACACACGAACTTGTCTCGCGGCTGCTTACGGCCAACTGCCGATCCTACACCGGCCGGCCGAGCGCATTGTCTCGTGACCTTGACAATGACAACGCACCGCTCGCAGCGCGGCGCGAACAATTACCACAAAACATGAAATTCTGTTAAATTTTGATACTCATTTTTTTATGGATAGACTTTAACATTTCAATATAATGAGTAAAGATTACTACAAGGTACTACTATTAATGATGTGATGATACCACCAACTCGATTGGTTTAAAAAGTTTGGATAATTTGGTGTGTGTTCAATTCTCGTTTCGGAAATGCTATTATTTGAAAATCTTTAAATGCTGTTCGTATTGTTATTTAAATAAAAATAAAGTTCTAGTTCCATAAAATTTTATATCTACAGTATTTGGTGCGGTCTATGCATGTGGCATTGGACGCCCTGAGAGTGGCCCGGGGGCGTCCCATGACTATGCCACATGGTGGAATAGACCGCAACAAATTATTCAAACTTTCTGAAACCAATCGAGGTGATGTTACTTATCACATTATAACTTTATCATACATTTATAGTAGGGAAATTAAGTATAATTGCTCCATTCTTCACACATTAGTAATACATTGAAATGTTAAAGTCAGTTCTTTTGAGCACGATATCGACAGTCACAGAAAGGCTATTCATAACGCCGCACAAACTTGTTATTCAACATTAAATGTTAAATTTCGTAGTCTTCCTTTTATTTAAGATGCTATGTTACTTAGAAGATCGGTACAATAAAATTTAAAAAAATTATATTCAGTGAAATTCACAGTTCAGACAGGCGATTATTTAAAACTCTATGAATGCAGTTCGTTTTCTTTTTTAAATTAAAATGAATTCTTCTTTCAGTAAAATTTTTATATCTTCACTATTTAAGGTACTTTCCCTCCAGGTGGCATAGTTTTGGGACGCCCTGTATAAACAAACGCTCTCGATAAAATGAACCACGTATTTTTGAAACAACATGAGTCCACTTTTTGGTGACAATAGTATTTTTATGCTGGCAATCATGCTACACAGCTTCACAAGTACTTTTCTTTCCACGTATTATATTTTTGTAACAACACTAGTCCTGGACTTATGTGGTTTCTATAATTTCTTTCTGACAAAATGTAATTTCTATAATTACAGTTACTTAGTCATAATTTGTAGTTATGAGACTTCGGATTGGATACGAATTAAATGTTTGCTGTAAGCATGAGTGATGAACAGAATCCCAGACCCAATAAATGGAAAAAGCCCGGCCAAGTGCGAGTCGGACTCGCGCACGAAGGGTTCCGTCTGTACCAACAAAAATATCACGTTCGTTGTATGGGAGGCCCCCTTAAATATTTATTTTAATCTGTTTTTTGGTATTTGTTGTTATAGCCGTATTTGTTGTTATTACATCATCTGTAAAAAATCAACTGTCTAGCTATCACTGCTCATGAGATACAGCCTTATGACAGACAGACAGATGGACAGCGGAGTCTTAGTAATAGGGTGCCGATTTTACCCTTTGGGTACGGAAATCCTCGAAAAAAGCATATCCATTGGGCAAATACCAATAAATATTAAGAAAATTGCAGATTTAAATAAAATAGAAAAGTATCTACCCCCTGAAGAGGATATAATGACTTTCTATCAAGATAATCCTGTGGCCAATGTCAGAAAATTATGATGAGGACGAAGAAGTAGATTTAAAATCCTATTCTTTTTTTTAAATACAGACATATTATTTAACACGTTGTCTTTAATTTTTCGAAAAATTCTAGTAAGAACATAAGTCCATCACTTTTGATGCATTTTTTTTCATTAATGTGATTTTTTTACTATCCATAATACGTGAGAATATGTAAACTTGTGCATATTTTATAGTACCCGAACAAAGACATCATGCATCCTTTATTTTTTATCAGAATTTAGTTTTTTACCTCTTCTGAAAAATTTGGTATCATGAACTTGTGAGCTTTCAAAAATACCTGATTCTAATATACCAGGGGCCCACCGACACTCACGAAAATTCCACTTAGAGCCAGACCTCAGATCATATAGGTACAATAATGATCTGAGAGCAAGACCCAATAATCAATCATTAGTAAGAGATAGGCCTGTCTTGGATACATTACAAAGCAACAATTATAATTTCCGACTGAATAACAAAAATATTTAGGCAAATATGCTCTAGTATTTAATAATTATTTTATAGAACATTGCCAAAACCCACGATATCTAGTATAGTCTGTTCGAAACCAATTTGGAAAAAATGTAAACAAACCTTTTCCATTAAAAATTCTCACACTTTCGGCCACTAAATGGATTTAAAATCACATTCATTAGTAATTAGAAGTTTTCAACTTATATCTCACTAATTTGTTCCAAAGATCGTAGTATGTTTATTATTTTTAAAATTTATTTGAAAATTTTAAGAAGAAAAGTGAGGTTATTTAGCCAAGCAAAAATCTTGTCTTATCTGTGATCGCCATGGTGATCGCATAGTGCTTGACGTAATGTCTATCAGATAATTCAATTATTAGTTCAACTATATTGATTATTAATCGATGTTATGTAATCGAAGATAAAATATCTCCGTCTTAATAAAAATTATCACAAAAATCACAAATATTAAAAAAAGTATATTCTCGGGTCCGTTAGGGCTGGGACATAGCGGAATCCCGTGCGCATAATTTGCTGAAACGATGTCATTGCTACTTTATCGTAAGTAGAGTCTTATGAATATGATTTATTGTACAACTTTTGACTTTAAATTTGAAAATATTTTTTTCGCTATTTATCAAGTAGGATAAATACAATTTCTAACGAGTGAGAATCGAGTCCGTGATCAGCAGCCGCGATCGAATCGCGATAACTATCACGCGTGTAACGTTTGCCAGCAAGTTAGCAACACTGTCGTCGATACGACACGACGCATTACCATTTTTATCGGTAATTATCGATTGTTCACATTGGACCGATTACCGGTAAAAAACCGATTACCGAATACCGTTTTGCATACCCTAGCATCCGCCATACTGTTTATCTGTTTAACACCTTCGATAGCTCACGAGCGTTAGTCTTTTCGTTTTTAATTATATTTTTGGTAGGATGACAGGCAGGATAGTATGATCTCCCTATGAAGATAATTCCTGTGCCACTATTATGCACTCCGAGTTTCCAAATAATGTAGAAATGTCACTGATAACCGATGAGTTTGTACAATAATAACACCAATAAATCAATGCATATGGAAAATCAGCATTTGCAGCCGAATGTAGTAGTAGACCGATCACACGCATAATATCTTCGCGCGCGGCCGACCGAATACTGGTGGCCGACGACTGCTGCGCCCGTCACAGCCGGGTCGCGGATTTGCGGATTACCCACATATTAAGAAAATACTATCCTGCCTGAACACTTGGATTCATAATGTTTTCAACTTAACTTTACAAAAACATATTATTTATAAAATAATTCTTAAAAAATTCCGAGACTGAATTTGACGTTATTTTGACAAAATGTCATGGTAATTATTCTTTTTTATGGTTTAGCTCATAGAGTTTAAGGTGGGTTGCACCATCTTACTTTAACCGTAACTATAACAGACACAAACTTATCTTGAGTCAGTGGCCAAATGTAGAATTTATATATGTCGCAGGCGGATGGTTAAGTATGGCAGCATGTACCCCTCGGAAGTCCTGTAGAACACGTGATAGGTTAGAATTTATTTTTTAGTGACTCCTTCAACTTATGGAAAGATAAAATAGCTTACGGAAAAAATCATCGGCCTAGGCGTTTAATTGAATGGCGGATTCAACCAGTTGGCTGCGACATATATATTGTATATTGTTACTTTTTTGTAACCACATCGAGGTAGCACTTAACTTAACGAGGTAGCAGGACGTCAGCCTGTACGAGATTAGAATGGCTCTCAAGCAGCTCAAAAACAACAAGGCGGCGGGTGATGACGGAATCACAACAGAACTTCTGAGAGCGGGCGGTAAGCCGATACTTAAGGTCCTCCAGAAGCTTTTCAACTCTGTCATCCTCGAGGGCAAAACGCCAAAGGCATGGGGCAGAAGCGATGTGATGCTGTTCTTCAAGAAGGGTGATAAGACTCAAGAACTACCGACCCATCTCGCTTCTGAGCTATGGCTCAGAAGCGAGATGGGTTGCAACTACAAGTTGTTTTCGAGAGTCATTACGAATCGTCTCGCTCGCAGGTTTGACGACTTCCAACCTCCCGAACAAGCCGGGTTCCGAAAAGGTTATAGTACCATAGACCACATTCATACGCTGCGACAGTTATACAGAAGACCGAAGAGTATAACTTGCCACTATGCTTGGCGTTCGTGGACTATGAGAAAGCCTTTGATTCGATCGAGACCTGGGCAGTGCTGCAGTCTCTCCAGAGGTGCCAAATAGACTACAGGTACATCGAGGTGCTGGTCAAGGTCGCGGGAAGCCGCTGGATGCGGGCAGCGCAGGACCGATCGTTGTAGAGATCCTTGGGGGAGGCTTATTCCCAGCAGTGGGCGTCGCACGGCTAAAATGATGATGATGATGATGATTATGTACCGGGTTCTCTATTTTGTTTTAATATTTATGATAAATTTGTAATGGAAAGTGACCTTACATAATATATATTATGTTAAAGTCACTTTTTAATTTGTTATGTGATGATGATGACGTGTTTGTGTGAAATTAAAAAAATCCCGCCTGATAGCTACTTATAGGGCTCGTGGTTTTTTACTAAGTATTACATTTTTCCTATACTTACAAAATTGCATTGTGAATGCATAAAAATAATTTAAAATCTTAATTTTTACTCGGTTCACTATAAGCCTTTTATTTCTCTATAATCGCGATGAACACCGTCATCTCTCGAGGCTTGAGAAGTAATAAACTAAAAACTCTTCACTAACGCGAAGCTCCAACATAATAGCATTCAATTAATTGAATCGAAGCAATCAAATTATTTATCGATTTATAAATGGTATAATTTTTACCACATCACTAAATAGTCTATGGTCAGAATAATGGCGTCTTTGTTTACATTTTTTCCAAATTGGATTCGAACAGACTTTAGTACCTAACGTGAAATCCCACTGCATCCACACGAAAAAGAAGGTCTGCACTAAAAAAAGGAGCACCTAACAATTCGAACAATTGACAATTCGTTTATTAAATACTCGTAGGCCCCTGTTTTCTTTACTAACTTTTCCTGTGACATACATCGGTGAGGGCCTCGAGGCCCCCGGCGATGAGACCTTATTACTATAGAAATAAGGTCTCTATTCTCCACTGCCAATCGGCACCCGGTATGATTCAGAGGATATGAATTGAGAAAAAATCGTACGAAACTTTTTTGTTTCAACACGTTTGTTCTGATTTAAACACATCTTACCGCCAGTTTCTGAAACGCCAATCAAAGTTAAAATTACCTAATTCCCAATTAATCTCCAATTAATTGTAGTTTGGGTTTCTGAAAGAAAAATGTGACAGACTGTCAACAGTCGGTTAATAGTCAGTCAGTGCCCATACAAATCTAAACCTAATTGTGAGATAATTTTCGTTTCAGAAACCCAAGGTGCTTTTAATTGGGAATTAATTGTGACAGTGTGTTGATGTAATTTTATTTTGATTGGCGTTTCAGAAACCGGTGGTTAGTGTCGTGTGTTACTGACAGTCACAAGCTATACATTAAGGAAAACTAGGTATCGTAGAAAAAAGACCAAGTATTTCAACGGGCCCATAAACCAAAAAAAAATGCGCGGGGCGCGGGGGTGAATGCGACAAGAAAGCGCGAATCATGACTGTATCAATCAAGAATCAAGCCCACTTAATTTAACATCTTACGCAGAAATTCAATTGAATAAGCAAACATGGATTCACTTAGACTTAAATAAGTAATTAATTATGAATCGTCAACAACAATAGGACGACAACCTTCATAATTGAACGCGTTGACTCGTGAAGGAACCCATTATTGTTCGTTATCCGTTGCTTACGACACCGCGTTGAATTTCCTTATCCGCCGTGTGAGTGCCGTGATTCGACGACGCCCGTGCTCGCATTTTGCTTCCGGGGAGTCGGTTTACTGCGAACTGTCAAACAATGTTATACTTAGTAAAGAACCCCACAGACGACCAGTCCGCTTGTAGTCCTAAATCAGATCGGCCGTCTGACGTTCGAGACCTCCATCGGCCACACACTAGACCGATCATTTCCTGTAGACAATAGTCGAAAACCGGCTTTGATGTTTTTTTTAATTAACATTTACATTGCAACTTACAGTAAGTACAGCTATTTTGCCAAAACACTACAACATATAAAATACAGAACTGAAAAGATTGATATAGGTTATTACCTACCTTATGAGCAATAGTAAACTACCTATACCATCCGCCACGGCTACCAAAGCTGTCAAAGGGCTGCCTATTGAATTTTAGTTCCATGAACGACCTAAGATGGCTCTGCTCTGGTTTTCATACAAAATAATACGATAACGATTACAATACGATAACGACAACAACGAATTTTTATTTGTGCTTGGAGTACTGTGCTCTTTTTGAGTCGTTCAAACTATACCAGAACCAGAATTCTAGGACTTAAACTTGCTTCTCTAAGGGCTCTCACACGAAACTGCGAATTTGCGCCATGCAAATAGAAAACGCATCGCCACACGAATTCGCACGCAACGAATTCGCAGTTTTGTGTGGGAGTCCTAAGTATGCGCAATTAAAACACAAAATAGTCTCTAGAGATTCGCAGTCGCGCTCTGTAAACGAATCTTTAGAATTGCAACGCTCGAAACACGTGCCGGTTTGCGTGCCAGCCTCGCAAATATGACCCCGCTACGTGAACTCAGAATACTAGACACGCTTATGATTATGATATTTCGAGGAAGCAAGAGCATGTGTGGCCAAGAAAAGAGTACCCATTTACACCCGAAAGTAAACGATCGTGAGTTTTGACTTTAAAAAAGTCTGTACCTTACGCGAAACTATTTTGGCGAACGCAACCAATGTCGATTGATAGTGATTATGGTCTGGTTGCTCGAAGCTTGGTTAGGGTTAAATTATGGTTAAAGTAAAATTAACCGGCGGTCAAATTTAAAAAGCGTTGTTGAAGCAGCGGTTACTTTAACGAGCAGTCAAATTACAGATTTAACGGCGGTCAAAATAACCGACAGGGTGGGGGTGGTTTAAATTTTGACATTAGTAATTAAGGGAAGGTTAATAAAATAGTACAGACAACACGTTTAACCCTAGATAAACAAAGTATTTTTCTTTTACCGATGTCAAAATTGACAACAGTTAAATTTTAACTTTTGTCAATTTTGACCAAAGTTAAGTGTACGAGCAACCGGACCTAAGTATATCTGAGAGCACGATAAATAATACTTTATGGGTATTGAAACAAATAAAAACTCATCAGTCATCGAAAGGACGCGGCATGAATGTATCCCGTGTGGAAGTACCCGTTCGGGTAACTAGGTAACTACCTAAAAATTCAATAAATAATAAAATAAAAATAAAAAAAATAAAAAAAATGCTAGAAATAGTACATGGAAATCGTACCAAATAAGTGGTGTTGCCTTGCATTAAATGAGGTAGTTCTGATTTTTTTATATGTTAGTAGTGATGAGATGGTAATGTCAAATCCAAGTTTTCCACCTCGAAAGCCCTTTGGATCATTGTTAAATACTTAAAAATCCATAAAATTTTCGGTTATTTTTCAGTTTTTGTCAATTTTAGCCACCAAGGATCTGAGTTACGGCAAATGTCACTATGCACTGTTTAAAGTAGACTAAATTTGCAATAAAAAGAGAATAATTTTAGTTTTTGTAGGCCAAATAGTTTTTAAGATACGGCTATTTTAAAATTTGCAAAATCCCAAAAAAGGAAGTACTACAGTTTTTTTATTTTTCGTCAACTTTGACCCCCTAGTAGTGGGTTTATGGCAAAAAATAGTAGATTGTACAACAAGTGCATAAAACGTACCATTTTACCCGAGACGTTTATATCCACCCGAGCCGTAGGCGAGGGTTGATAGTCAATTCGAGGGTAAAATGGGTTTTATGTACAAGTTATACACTCTGCTTTTCACTTAGAGTGTGAGGAAAATAAATAACAATATTGCAAAAATGAAAAAATAAAGACCGCCATATTGGCGGGAAGACTTTCTTTTTCTTTTTTTTTATACGTGGCATTGGCAGCACAGTGACTTTAGCATAGATCGTAATCCATAATGCTCTTGAAATACTTATTTCTTAGAAAACTCATTAATATTAATTAAGTTATTTAAAATTGATTATGTACAAAACTGAAGAAACAGAATGCAATACCTAATAAGTTTATTTAACGAAGTTTAATTGCGTGTGTGGCTGTTTACCTGACGCCCTTTGTCTTAAAGTCTGAGACTTAGACGAAGATTTTACTTTATGCACTAGAGCATAAAAAGCGATTTTATGCAGCCTATACCCAACATAAACACGAACTTTACGAGCATGAGAAGTGAAAAATTTATTAGTTATTAAAGTCCATTAAATTTCCAACCTCCCACCAACCACCTGATAGTTCCTGAGACACAGCTGTTCAAAGTTATAGAGGTAGGTCAGTAAACAGGGTTTGCAAAAGGTAGTATTTCCTAAAGGAAGAAGGATCTGGGAGGCGTTCCCATTCTACCCTGTTAATGACACGCAAACCTTAATCACCTTGAAAGCATACCAAGGTTGTACCAGCAGATGTGGTTCAGGAAAGCAGAACTCAAATGTTCGGCTGTTTGCAGCTACTACATTGGCCAATCATGCGAGAACATACCAGACCTGATGTGTGATGACATTGATGAACCATTGATTGATAACCCACCATCAAAGGACGATTTTGACCTTCCTGAGCAGTTGGATGAAGAAATTATACCTCAGCAAGCTGTCCCCAAGAACTGTGCTGTGGATTCCGAGGACGTGCCTGGTCTATCAAAAATATACATACAATGTACATAATTGATCCCAACACCTCCCAGATCCTCCTTCCTTTAGGGCGTACTTCATTTTGCAAACCCTTCTATTACATAATTGTTTACTTACCTCAATAACTTTGAACAGCTGTCTCAGGAACTATCAAGTGTAAGTTGATATTACTAATTGGTCTCATTTTGTTGAAAATTTAATGGACTTTAATTACTAATAATTTAACTTTTGCCATAAACCCACTACTATGGGTCAAAATGACGAAAACTAAAAAAACTGTAATACTTCCTTTTATGAATTTTAGCAAACTTTTAAATAACCCTATCTGAAAAACTATTTGACTCACAAAAACCAAATTATTATCTTTTTATTTCAAATTTAGTCTACTTTAAAGCGTGCATAGTAACTTTTGCCGTAACACAGGTCCTTGGTGGTAAAACGTCAAAAACTGAAAAAATCTGAAAATTTATTGGATTTTTAAATATTTAACAATGATCCGAAGGGCTTTCGAGGTGGAAAACTTGGATTTGTCATTACTATCTCATCACTACCAACATACAAAAAAATATATTAATAATATATTCTTTGAAATGAAACTCCTTTGGTCGTCGTGAAGGTCTGATTGCCGGAGAACAGCTCCATCAGGATTTTTTAAATATTTTTTTCGTATGATTTGGACACTAAAGAAATTAAGTAAGTAATAACTTGTTAACAGTATTTTACATAAAAAAATCTCCGTTGTAAAGGGGTACGTGAAATGACTATCACCACTGCCTAAAATACAGGGCCCCAAATTTATCTGACTCGGTGGTCATTTATGGAGCTAAACATTTTTTCATACTTGTGACCATTTTGAATTCGTTACTTTCTATTTACACTTGCTCATATTAGTCGGTATATTACTTGAAAAACTAAAATTATCCTCTTAATTAATATTAATGAAGTCAAAAATGCTTTAATGAAACACGACATAATTACGCCTTCCCATGCAATCCTTAATTATGGCATCAAAATTTTTGCCCGAAGTAATTACTTTTGCTCAATAATAGACTATAAGTACCTACTCTCTAGGCTACGTTTTGCGTCATCGTCGTTAACGATAATGGTCTCTGGTAAGAATGGCCAGAGACGGATACACTTATAAATCTTTTATTACAAGATAAAAAACAGTATTAGGAAACTAGTCAATTACTTGCAAAAAAACCAACACTACTCTTTCATATAATATGACACTAAGGTTTAAACTAACTAGCTATGGTCAAGTTGCAGAAAGTTCCATTGAAGTTAATGCTTCATTAACGGCATCATTAATTTATCCACAGATAGGGTTATGCATGATCCAGATTACTTGCTAGGCAACACCTATAGCAACACCCTGACAAGTGTCGTTAATTCTATGTTAATATCAAACGTTGCATAGCAACTAATCTGGATCATGCCTACCCCTATCTGTGGATTGATTAATCAATTGCAGTCACTTTTCGTTGTCAACAAAATAAAAAGTGACAGCAATAGATTTAATGAAGCATTAACTTTAATGGAGCTTTCTGCAACTGGGTGAATAGTATTACTCATCTGATATCTACCAATATTCTAATATGTATATAAAAATGAATTGATGTTCGCTAGATTCACTGGCGTAGGCGTAACTTAACAAACCTTTACCGCCACTGACCTCTTTCCCGCAGTTATCATACATTTTTTAAGAAGGCCGAACGCCGGTAGTCGGCACTTGTTTCTTTTTTGGCTTCAAGTTGCGGCGTTTGTGGCTCGTGTGCGGGGACCATGGAGCTCAACTTAATTCTGAGGTAACTGGAGAGTGCAGTACTAACACTTTTTTGTGACCACAAATTACACGGTGGTTGTCTTCCGTCTCACCTACACTTTGAAAAAATACGTATGGTCATATGAGACAACTGACAGGCACTCCATAATAAATGTCAAATTTGCTGGGTACACTTTTTTATTCAGGGTGAGAACTCCAGTTACCTCAGAATTAAGTCGAGCTCCATGGCGGGGACGGTTAGCCATAGATAAATTAAAGTCATTTAAGCTTAATGCCTGGGGTAGATAGAGTAAGTGCCAACGCGCTCTTGTGATTTTTAATCGGGCGATAGTTTGATCGTTCTCGGTTTCAGTATAGAGTCAAATAGCAGTGCGCGCACTGACGATTAAAAATCGACTGATCAAACTTTCGGCTGATAGTTGTTCGATCAAACTATCACACAGCATAACTATTTGATCACGATCGTCTTACGATTCCGACTAAACTATCGGTCGCCAAAAATCACAAGAGCGCGCTGGCTCTAAACGGTACACTCGTAGTAGCTAGGTAGAGTGCTACGAGAGCTACGAACTTATCTGACCCGGTGGAAGTAGTGAAAATTTGCTGTTAAAATGGACTGACGGCTGTCAGAACAGAAGTATGATTTTTTTTAGTTTAAAAAATTTAATCCGGCTCTGATAAGTTCGTAGCACATTAAGGCGCGCTTACACGAGCAATTGAAATTGCGTAATTCCTGTCAATCCCCGCCAAATATGACGTCACGACCACATCAAGCATATAAGGGCGATGGCAAAATGTCAAATGTAGCAACCTGATGCTAAGATACGGCCATACAATACCACGAAATATGGAGCAACATCGCTCCACTTTGCTCCAAATCGATCAATTACAGCTGCCAGGCAATTATTGTGTCCATCGTTCCAGCAGCGCCACGGTCTCCGATTTGCTTGAAAAAAATACACCATGCAGACCAATTTTTTACCAGTCGGGAAAAAATACGATTGATTTTTTCCCCCCACTGGATCCGAGGATATACGGGGATTTCTGTGGCGCTGCTGGAACGACGTCGTCCTGGCAGCGCCCCGCTATTTCTCATTAATTACAAAAGCTATAATAAATCTAATAAGACACATATTTTTTCCTTTTTTTTCCATTTCACATAAGCTAATGTCCACCTGTAAATGTCGACAGATTCAGGAGTAATCGTAGGTCACTTGGGGCGCTGCTGGGACGACGTCGTCCCAGCAGCGCCACGGCCAAATCTCAGCAATTCGATTTTTTTACTGAAAACAGTGTGCCTGTATATTTAGTTCCTTCATCATAGGGTACGGAAAAAATTGAATTTCTACATTTCATCATGGAATAATGATTTTATAGGCATCGAAAAATTATAACCTCAAAAAAATTTTTTTTTGCTCTAACGCCTTTAATTGATGTATTAAATAGCATTTGCGCATTCTTTTATCTTCCTATAAAGGGAAAAAAATAAACCACTCTCGCAGCATTAACTATTCCAGAGAAATCCTAGGTTTAGATTGTGTTCATACATTTAGGCATCGTTCCAGCAGCGCCACACCCAGTACAGCATGATCCAGGGCACCTGTCACCAAACTGAGCATGCCAATATTTACTACTACCATAGCGAACACGGGAAAAAATCTGATAACGAGTATAACACAGCGAATTTCCGAGAAATAAGCCTTTGATTCAATATGCCATACAATTGGTACATTCGAGTAGAAAAGTTTTATTTAAATTCTTTTTAGTGCCACAAACTTGGGGGCTTTAAGCCCCCAGTACAGGCTGTCCGATCATGTTGGCCGACCATGATGGGCCATCGTGTACAGGGGCGGTTTGCGTGTGATTGCCGTCTGCGAGCAACGCAAACCGCCCCTGTACACGATGGCCCATCATGGTCGGCCAACATGATCGGCCATCCTGTACTGGGGGCTTCATACTTCATGTTTACCGGGCTTGTCAAGCATTGCATTGCATCATTGGGGCACAATATCGGTATCGCTATGCGGATCGCAGCTCAGCATTATGGTGCAAATAATGCAATGCAAGCAAAGTAATATTAACGTAATATAGAACGTACGAGCCAAAAAAAACGTTGGCCATTTGTTTCCACATGCCATAGAGAAAGGTTAACCTATGGAGTGTAGGATAGAAGCATGATAGAAGTGGGTAAACCACATCATCCATCATAGCCTGACAAGGAATAGAGTCTAATTTTCTAGCGTAAGCTACATTGTCATAAAAAATATCTGATGCGGTTTTTCTTGAGCTTTATTCCAATAGCATAAACATCTTTTTGCTTTGCACAAATGAGCTGCTATTCCAACCATGCCAAATTTTACAGACTGTAGTGTCATATAGTGACATGACAATGACAGTACAGTTACCTTTGAATTGTAGAGTTATTTGGGCGGTAATTTAGGGCCGTTTATTTATTTATCTGTCGTTGTTAAAAAGTAAATTTCGTATTTGGACGCATTTTGAGAAGAGAGGGGGAACTGGGGGCCACGTGCAAAACTTGTAAAAGAAAAATAAAACTTGTAAAAAGAAAATAAAGCTTTGTGGAAACATAGGTACCTAACCATGAAGCTCGACTTAATACAGAGGTAACTGGAGAGTGCAGTACGAACAATTTTTTGAATACCACAAATAACACAGTGGCTGTCTTCCGTCTCACCTACATTTTAAAAAAATACGTATGGTCATATGAGACAGCTGACAGCCACTACATACATAAATGTCAAATTTGCTGGCGACACTTTTTTATTCAGGGTGAGAGCTCCAGTTACCTCAGAGTATTAAGTCAAACTTCATGTACCTAACAAATCTTCGAGATCATTTAAAGAGACTACACTGCATATCAGATAACTCTGAGGAGCCTAGTATAAGTTTAGGATTCTGTGTTCTCATAAAATTAAGACAATTTCATTTTCAAATAAATCCGTTAATTAAATTTTTATCGCTCTTATTCGACGTAGGTATATAGTGATTGTTGCCGGATAATCGATTCCGAATCGATTAATGAGCAATTTTCTGAGGCTATTTAAAAAAAAAGCTTCCAAATGCTTCACTAGATGGCGTTGAACGAAGTATGTACATGGTATACTTTGGTATGAATCATATTTAATTTATTTACTTTAAAAAACCCAAAGGAAACTTAAAATAAATTAAATAAGTACTGATAGGTACTACTGTGAGGAACAGAAACGAAATAGGTAAATTTAAAGATTAAGGTAAATAAATAACATCTGTCTGACGTTCCGTTTTACGTAACAAAAGTCGCGTCAAAGTAAAATTTATAACGTTCCGTTCCTTCTAACTGCATAGGTGGGACAGCGCCATCTAGTGAGCGAGCTTTCAGAAAATCACCCATTGTATTGTAGATTATTTTTGGGGCTCAAATAATCTAAGTATCGATTACCCAATCAAAAGTATCTGACGGGACCGAGTTAATGTTGTACCGAGCTCGGCCGAGTACTGTGTTTACATGTACCTAGTATTCGGCCGAGCCGAGAGTACTTGTCTCCCCACTCTACTCGGTAGGTGTAATCAGGCTATGATGGATGATGTGGTTTATCCACTTCTATCATGCTTCTATCCTACACTCCATAGGTTAACCTTTCTCTATGGCATGTGGAAACAAATGGCCAACGTTTTTTTTGGCTCGTACGGTCTTTATTACGTTAATATTACCACAGTTAACTTTTCATACAGTAGGCCGACGGAGACGTCTAGACAGGTCAATCGTGCGGGGCTTGCGGGGTGAGACGGGGGAGTGGTTGTCCCGAGTTACATACAACGCCGTTCATAGTAACTCGGGACAAGTCTTCCAGGGCTATCACGTCTTTATCGTTATAATTTTTTTTTAATTATTATTATGGTGCATACGACATGTAGTGTGAGTGCGTGCAAATCTTCATCTCGCTTATTAAAAAAAGGCAATTTCAAATCAAATTTTTGTTTGCGGACTTTGATGAAACTTGGTTTTTAGTACAATTTTGACAAGAAAACAACAACACAATGTCAAAAATAAAAAAAAAACAAGATGTTGGCAAACTTTTTTATGGTAGGCCGATTTTGATGAAATTTAGTTTCTAGTACTATTTTGAAACGAAAACAACAACGCAATGTTAAAAATATTAAAAATCCAAAATGGCGGCCAACTTTTTTGTTAGCAGGCCGATTTCGATGAAACTCAGTTTCTGGTACTATTTTGACAAGAAAACAGCAACGCAATGTTAAAAATATTAAAAATCCAAGATGGCGGCCAACTTTTTTGTTTGTGAGCCGATTTTGATGAAACTTGGTTTTTAGTACAATTTTGACAAGAAAATAACAAAGCAATGTCAAAAATAAAAATAAACCAAGATGGCGGCCAACTTTTTTTTGTAAGCCGATTTTGATGAAACTTAGTTTCTGGTACTATTTTGACAAGAAAACAACAACGCAATGTTAAAAGTATAAAAAATCCAAGATGGCGGCCAACTTTTTTGTTTGCAGGCTGATTTCGATGAAACTTAGTTTCTGGTACTATTTTGACAAGAAAACAACAACGCAATGTTAAAAGTATAAAAAATCCAAGATGGCGGCCAACTTTTTTGTTTGCAGGCTGATTTCGATGAAACTCAGTTTCTGGTTCTATTTTGACAAGAAAACAGCAACGCAATATTAGAAATCCAAGATGGCGGCCAACTTTTTTGTTTGTAAGCCGATTTTGATCAAACTTAGTTTCTGGTTCTATTTTGACAAGAAAACAGCAACGGAATGTCAAAAAAATAAAAAAAATCAAAGTGGCAGCCAACTTTTTAATTTGTAAGCCGATTTAGATCAAACTCGATTTTTGGGACTATTTTGACAAGGCAACAGCAACGCTAAATTATATATACATAAATGTTACAATTACCACAGTATAACCAATGTTTTGTTTAGGCCAACGCCCTTGAAGTTAGGCGATACCGACGTCTGTATAGGTATTTCCGTAACTACGGAAGGGTTGTAACAAAATTAAAATGCGGCAGGTACATTTTGGTGTATTGCGAAATAAAATAAAATTAATAATTATGGTAAGCATTTTAGAAGTATCAAAATAAAATATATTATATGTTTTATTTAGTTTCACCTATAATTGTATCTGTCTGTCTGTCTGCCATGAAATTTTGCAAGGTAAATTTTATCTACTCCTGACGTTTGAATGGGTTGAAGTTTTGTTAAAAAAAATTTCAGATTGGAAATAAGCCGATTCATATTTCTTAACCTTTGAAGCGCCTTCGTCTATATATCAAAATCATCCCATGTCACAATCATTATTTTTTTTAAACTCTGTAACTTAATATAAATTATTATTTTATTTAAGTACTTATTTTTTATTTTTTTTAATAGGGTTTACAGCTGTCAAAAACACAGTAAATTACGAAGGATGTTACGTCGTAATTTACTGTGCTTGTGTTAAAGCAAATTAATAATTAGTTAAATCTTTTACTTGACATGATGATGATGATACTTGACTCTGTCTCAAGCTTTCAAATAAAAACCTGTTACATTTTAATAAGCGAAAAGAGAGAAACAAAAACAAAAAACGGCCACCATCTTGACCATTTGTATTTTTTTACATTGTGTTAAGAACGGTTTTCTTGTCAAAATAGTATAAATAACCGAGTTTTATCAAAAACGGCCCACAAACAAAAAAGTTGGCCGCCATCTTGGATTTTTTAATATTTTTAACATTGCGTTGCTGTTTTCTTGTCAAAATAGAACCAGAAACTGAGTTTTATCAAAATCAGCCCACAAACAAAAAAGTCGGACGCCATCTTGGATAATATGTTTAACATTTCGTTGCTGTTTTCTTGTCAAAATAGTACCAGAAACTGAATTTCATCGAAATCGGCCTGCAAATAAAAAATTTGGCCGCCATCTTGAATTTTTATATTTTTAACATTGCGTTGCTGTTTTCTTGTCAAAATAGGTACCAGAAACTAAGTTTCATCAAAATCGGCTTACAAACAAAAAAGTTGGCCACAATCTTGGATTTCTTTCTATTTTTAACATTGCGTGTCTGTTTTCTTGTCAAAATAGAAACAGAAACTGAGTTTCATCGACATCGGCCTGCAAACAAAAAAGTTGGCCGCCATCTTCGATTTTTTAATATTTTTAACACTGCGTTGCTGTTTTCTTGTCAAAATAGTACTAGAAACAAATCGGCTTACAAACAAAAAAGTTGGCCGCCATCTTGGATTTCTTTATATTTTTAACATTGCGTTGCTATTTTCTTGTCAAAATAGTACCATTAAGCCTAGCATGACCACCCAAAACGCGATATGTATCGAATGATAAAGCGACTTATCGACATTCAAACGTCAAAACCCATAGTCTTTTGACAGTTAAACCGGATAACTTATCATATCATATCCCATTTTGTTGGTCATGCTAGGGGGGCAGAAATCGAGTTTTATCGAAATCGGCCCACAAACTAAAAAGTTGACCGCCATCTTGGATTTTAATTTTTTTGACATTGCGTTGCTGTTTTCTTGTCAGAATAGTACCAAAAACCGAGTTTCATCGAAATCAGCCTACAAACAAAAAAGTCGGCCGCCATCTTGAACTTTTTAATATTTTTGACATTGCATTTGCATTATTAAATTATTTTATTAAGTTAATATCGCAATACCAATGTACCTACCCGGGGTCGTTAAAGGTCCACCGTCACATTTTAAAGTGACAACCCTTACGTACTTACGTAAATACCTATACAGGCGTCGGCATCGCCCAACTTCAAGGGCGTCGTCCAACTGTATAGAAAGATTGCTTAAACTGTGATATTACTTTGCTTGCATTGCATTATTTGCACCATAATAATGCTGAGCTGCGATCCGCATAGCGATACCGATATTGTGCCCCAATGATGCAATGCAATGCTTGACAAGCCCGGTAAACATGAAGTATGAAGCCCCCAGTACAGGATGGCCGATCATGTTGGCCGACCATGATGGGCCATCGTGTACAGGGGCGGTTTGCGTTGCTCGCAGACGGCAATCACACGCAAACCGCCCCTGTACACGATGGCCCATCATGGTCGGCCAACATGATCGGACAGCCTGTACTGGGGGCTTAAAGCCCCCAAGTTTGTGGCACTAAAAAGAATTTAAATAAAACTTTTCTACTCGAATGTACCAATTGTATGGCATATTGAATCAAAGGCTTATTTCTCGGAAATTCGCTGTGTTATACTCGTTATCAGATTTTTTCCCGTGTTCGCTATGGTAGTAGTAAATATTGGCATGCTCAGTTTGGTGACAGGTGCCCTGGATCATGCTGTACTGGGTGTGGCGCTGCTGGAACGATGCCTAAATGTATGAACACAATCTAAACCTAGGATTTCTCTGGAATAGTTAATGCTGCGAGAGTGGTTTATTTTTTTCCCTTTATAGGAAGATAAAAGAATGCGCAAATGCTATTTAATACATCAATTAAAGGCGTTAGAGCAAAAAAAAATTTTTTTGAGGTTATAATTTTTCGATGCCTATAAAATCATTATTCCATGATGAAATGTAGAAATTCAATTTTTTCCGTACCCTATGATGAAGGAACTAAATATACAGGCACACTGTTTTCAGTAAAAAAATCGAATTGCTGAGATTCGGCCGTGGCGCTGCTGGGACGACGTCGTCCCAGCAGCGCCCCAAGTGACCTACGATTACTCCTGAATCTGTCGACATTTACAGGTGGACATTAGCTTATGTGAAATGGAAAAAAAAGGAAAAAATATGTGTCTTATTAGATTTATTATAGCTTTTGTAATTAATGAGAAATAGCGGGGCGCTGCCAGGACGACGTCGTTCCAGCAGCGCCACAGAAATCCCCGTATATCCTCGGATCCAGTGGGGGGAAAAAATCAATCGTATTTTTTCCCGACTGGTAAAAAATTGGTCTGCATGGTGTATTTTTTTCAAGCAAATCGGAGACCGTGGCGCTGCTGGAACGATGGACACGCAATTATTGCCAATAAAATTCCACGTCTACGCGCGCCTTTACGATGCTAGCTGTACCGTTTACTTTACCCGTGTAAAGCAGGCTTAAAATATTGAAATCAAGGTTTATAGACATTTTATTATTTAAGCCCCTCAGCATTTTAATCGTTCTTTTTTTAATTAAGAAAAAGAATAGAAAAGCAATCATAAACATCTTATTTCAAAGCGGAAATTGATGTCCCGGTGTTGTTGTTGCTTTCAAAGTAATAAACAAAGTAAACAATAGTACGGTGTTATAGTTGATCGAAGACACATAATGTAAAGACGTAGAATAAGTAGGTACATGTGAAAGATAAATATTTTTTATGGGATATAAATAAGCTGATCCCAAATCGCACTTTCCATATTAATACACATTGCGGACATATCGATATGATGTTATTACCTATTACTATTAGATATTTTATTTAGATAACGCTAAATGGCTAACCACAGAACACGGTTTTTTTTTATGGCTAACGTACCTACCTACTAAAGATGTTAAAACAATAACTATGTGATGATGATCATTTATTATCTAGGATGGAGTTGGTTAGTATGTTATAGTCTTACGAGTTTTGTTTGAGAGAGTCTTAGGTAGGTACTTGCTTTGCCGAAACGGGAATTAAAATATTTAAATTCTAAAAAATCGATACCTAAATAATATTTTGGTTTGAAGGATAACCTCTCGTAATAAATAACTCTCGATACGTTGGTATAATAGTTCTTTCAATTTGTTTTTTTTTTCGACCTTCAGGTAAGAGGAGAGCTGACAACCAAATCAAATTAGGTCTCGCAAAACAAAGCATAAACAAAGTAATGGATACGACATTTTCAATTTGTCGGTATAATACAATATCAAAGAACTAATTTGATAAAAGGACAGACCCAGGTGGAAGCTCTTATTATCGGAGGGCAAGACTCACTTTGGGTCGCTACGCCATCCTACTAAGTAAGTAATTTGATAATAATGCTTCAAATTGAATAATAAGTTCTCAGAATTGTACGTATGGTAATATCTACGTACAATTCCGAGAACTCTTCTGAATTGAACGTATCGCTTCTAAAACGAAAATTCAATTTTCATAATTCCCAATGAGAAGCGACGCGGATTTTCGTTACAACAATATTTTAATATTCAAATTGGACAGTAGGTGTCTGTTTTTTTATCGCATTTCACCAGAAGCACTACCCTTAAATGAGGTACATGAACAATGTGATTTTAAGCGTAGTGTGTCCAATTCTGGAAACTCCTGGGAGTTCTAGTGTTCACTCGTGTTCACAGAGAAACAATCGTCCTTTGTGCAGGAGATTGCAAAGGTATCGTACGATTATGTACTTCCTAGCTTTCAGCCCGCGGTTACGCCCGCGTGGACTACACGACGTTGTCCAGCGTGAATGGGATATATTTCCAGGATAAAAAGTAGCCTATTATGTCATTCTCCAGCCCCCAAACTATCCCCATACCAAAAATCACGTCAATCCGTTGATCCGTTTTGTCGTGAAAGGCTTAGGCGGACAAACAAACAAACACACTTTCACGTTCATAATATTAGTATGGATTATACGGAACTACTAGTACGTACGACTGCGTTGGTGCGGCTCGGTATAGTAAACATATTATGTGGTCGTCCAAATCAAATGCGACCTTATTGCGGTGCGGCCGGCACATACGTCTTTAGTGTTGTTGTTTTGTATTCGAACAACAGCAATAAAGGCGTAAGTGCCGAGCGCCACAAGGTCCCTTTTGATTTGGACGACCACATATTTGCTTTACGGCGTTATAGTAATGTAAATGTGAGCCACACTAACAGGGTTGGCATGATTAAAACAAGTTGTTTTAAAACACATGTTTAAAACAGTTTGAATTTGAACCGTTTTTTTTCACACGTTTAATACCCCAAATATTGGGGTTTCCCCTATTCATAGAATAAAATTCATAGTTCACAGGTAATTCCCCGCCGGTATAGTCCCGAGAGGAAAGTCTCTATGTGTCGCCCATTTTAAAAAATCAACATTAGTTAGAACATAGGTACAGAATGAATGGCGTTCAGTATTGATTATAGATAAATGTTTATCCATTGATCGTTTTTTGTTTACTATGGCAAATTTGAAAAGATCTAGTCTAGAAATGAAACATGATAAATCGGATTAATTTTAAATTTAATGCCGTAAACTAAAAAGAACAAAAAAAACAAAAAAACTTCTGTAAAACAATTTGAACAGTTTGTTTTATAAAATATAAAATATACTTACTGTTTTTTTTTCAACCCTGTACACTAAACGGTCTACAAAATACTCTATTTTTATAATTGTTTTACACGTGTTTGTACGCAGACAAACAATCAGCCTCTGTGCAACGCTCCGATCGCGGTAATTCTTTGACGCATTAATCAGGTGTATAGTGCAACAAGCTTTTCTGTTCCGGTGATAATCTTTGGAACTAAAACAGTTTTCATACGACAGTCCATTTTGACAGCTAATTTCGTATTGCAAGTGGTTCCACTGTCACGGCTGTCACCGGAACAGACAGGAGTGTGGGACTATACGTGCAGTTGACGTGCAAACCCGTTTTTGATAACGCGCGGCGGGGCGTTGACAGAGCGACAACGTTTTCTGTTCCGGTGATAATCTTTGGAGCTAAACAGACAGGATTGTGGGACTATAGGTTTGCGAGACGTGTGCGTCGTTATGTCATTACGGCAATAAGAAGTCAAACGTCAAGACGCAAACGTGATCAAGACGCACTGCATAGAATTACGGCGATCGGCCCGCAGGATTGTGGAACTATAGGTTTGCGTGACGTGTACGTCGTTATGTCATTACGTCAATACGTAGTCAAACGTCAAGACGCAAACGTAATCAAGACGCGCTGCATAGCGGCCCGCAGGAGACGGCAAATGGACTTCAATGGATCGCATGATAAACACATCTTAAGCGCTGTCCTAATAGAACGCTTCTATCACATCCTGATAGAACGTATTATCACATTAATAGGCGATTTCGATAGTTTTAATTTAAATTCATGACTAAAAACTTCTCCCAGCAGGCCCCAGGAGGGTAGAACGTTCTATGACCGCGAATGCCAGGAGTCTTGGCGTCTACTATAAATAGCACTATTATTTATTCTGTGAAGTCCGGTTTGAGCAATGTAGAGATTTGATGTTTCGATAGTTTTAGTTTAAATTCATGACTAAAAACTTCTCCTAGGCCCCAGGGAGAACGTTCTATGATCGCTGCCAGGAAACTAGGCGTCTGCTATAGTCATAATATATCTGCTATAGTAATATATAGTAATAATTTAGATTTGATGTAAACCCTTTTCCTCGTGACAAGTACGATTACTTATCTAGAAAGAAAAGGTGAAAATAACTAAATCTGCAGAGCTATATTTAAACCTATTCCGTTTCGTGTTTCGTTTCGATTCGATGTCGATGAAACTGTCATTGTATTCACCTACGAATTATTTTGTGACCCGCGCAGTCTGGCGTCTATTTTCGTAAGGGTCGATGTATCCGTATAGGTACTGTATGATTCTGGGTCGTGTGCTATCGTGGTTATATTTCCGTTCCAAGAGTGCCTAAACTACATACTTGAGGCTAGAATGTATTATTTGACATCAACACTTCACCCGAATTAATTTGTTTATCTCTAAAATACACTAGCCTTCGCCCGCGTGGACTACACGACGTTATCCCGCGGGAATGTGATATTTTTCCGGGTTAAAAAGTAGCCTATCTCACTCTCCAGCATCCAAACTATCCTCATACCAAATATCACGACGATCCGTTGCTCCGTTTATAAGCTCCGTTTATATAAATAATAATAAATTAAATAAATAAAATATCTATATGCTGTCGGTAGTAAAAGAAATTCAATACTTATAACGAAAGTTTAAAACAAAATACCTATTACATGACTCTCCGACCAGGCACCGACTAGTCGCAATCATCCAAACTGGAGCCAATTTATCAACTTTAACTCAATGTAATCAAAAACAATTTGTTTAAGGACTGTATTCCAAAGTCCATCTCTATTATTTACACGTACACACCTTACTTGACGTCAGTCAGTCTTAAAGGTTAATTAACAATAATGGATTGACATAATTATAATGTAACGATGATAGATAATTTAATGGGACAAAGGCCGTCAGTATCGATGTGCAGTCAACAAACACCTTGTCAATATCGAATCATTCATTTTAGTGGACAAATACAAAATATTTTTATAACCCCATTTTGTAAGTTGTTATGAACCTAGTTTAATGTGAAATCTTACATACATATACAATACATAGGTACATACAATACATACATACTCAACTCACGCCTGTCTCCCACGGGGATAGGCAGAGGCTATGTATGGATCGCCACTTGCTATATAATCCTTGCACACTTCTTTCGCTTCATTCACATCCATCAATCTTTTCATACATGAAATGTTATATCGATACAATACAACTCAAAAAGTTATAAATCCTGCCTATATTTTTGTTAATGGTTTAGCAATTTTATTTATTACCAGTACTTTGATCAAACGTTAACGAAAATTTCCCAAATGTACGTATTAATTAGGTGGGTATGTAGTCGTACATACCTACCTAATTTATTGACAAGCATTGATAATGATAAGGACAAATAAAGGGAAAACCCGTAGCCCGTTATAACATTGAAACCAACTTTTTCCTATTGATAAAATTTACAATTAATGTTATTTTAAGTTGAAATATTTTATAGGTATAACAGTCATGCGATCGGATTTAAAGTATTATTAGCTCTTGATACTCCTATCTACTTTTATATCATAGGTATTTACTACATAGTACTGACCTTAACAATAAATAAATAAATAGAATAGATAAGGCTTTCCAATGAGTACCTAACTAGCCATTTTTTCTTTAAATTTTCTTCCATTCGTAGTTAAACAAGTTGCTAGCCGTAGATTGTAAAACCATCTATAATTCCTAATTAGCATAACTATTTGCTTACTGATAGAACAAACTTCAAGAGAACAGCAGGGCAATGTGCAAATATTTGTTTTTAATTTTTTTAACGTATTTGAGCGAGCGAGTCGAGTGGTCTCGGGAAATTGCCCAGTTTTGTTTGACCCACTGTTAATTTTCCGGAATGTGAATTTCCAGACAACCCTCAGCAAAAGTTTAATATATTATACTTACTTGATAAGGACCAAGTTATAAATGGCATTTTTATAATGCCCGGACATTATGAATAATGTCAAGGTACCTACTTAGGGCAGGGTAATATTTTATCATAATTTGAACTTCCTTATTTATCACATTGGTCAGAGATTATAAACATTGCCCTGTGGGGTTCGGGCTATCATATTATTGTAGGGGAAATAATTTTTCCAACTGTTATTTAAACATTTGGCATGTTATTATGATCAGTTGAAAAATTACTTGAGCGGTTATTTAATTTTCGTGTGGTTGTAAATTTACTACAGCAGTAAAACATGAATAGTAATAAAAATAAAATTTAGCGGTTAATTCATCCTACAATGAAGGCTCAAAAATTATTCAAGTAGTGTAATAAATGAATGGCCAGTAAAATGTTGGAGTGGGCAGTTAGATACATAGTTCGGCAGTTAGATACATAGTTCGGCAGTTCACGTAAGCATAAAATATAGTTATTTCTGTACCGTGAACTGCCTAAAGTCAGAAGGGGAAGTGGACTCACATTTTACCACTGAACGGAACGGCAATGACTATCATTCAAAATAATTATTTTGATAAAAAATTGTTTGAGAATACTTAAAATAAAGTGGATGTGACATACGGACGGATGGACGGACATACAAATATACAAGGTGTACATTTTACCGCCTTATTTCTTAAGAACTGCTTAGAATGAGATTTCTTATCGACTAATTTCGATTTGTTAACTGCCCACTAATAACTGTCCATTCAGTCATATTACTGCGCAATATTTATTTAACTACCTATGTCAGTATTTCTTACTAATCATTTCTATTTAGTTTACTGCTCAGTTTTTACTGCTGAACTTGTTATTAAACATGCAATTTGTAATTTTAAACTTTCTAATTCTACAAAATACAACTGCCGCTTTAAATCAATGCCTTATTTGTAGTAAGTAGCGCTCCGCCCGCGACTTCATCCGCGTGGAATTTAGATATTCAACACGACCTTTAATAAAATAAAATAGTTATTTGAATTCCTTTTATTTAACATAAAAGGAATTCAAATAACTATTTTTTGTAAATGCTATTAAACAGATGTAATTAAATAAATAAAAGAGTTTTCTAAATCGGTACAGTAAATTTCAGCTTCATCCCCCCAGTAGTTTCGGCTTTACCTATGTTCTCTGTCAGTCAGCTACGCAAGAGTTTTATATAAAGGGCGTCCCAAAACTATATCACATGGAGGCAAAATGCCATAAATACTGAAGATATAAAATTTTAGTCAAAGGAGACTTCATTTTTATTTTGAGAAGAAAACGAACTGCATTCAAGGAATTTTAAATAATCGCCTGTCTGAACTGGGAATCGAACTCGCTGAATTTATAAAAAAATATTTCTCTTATTTTATTGTACCGATCGAAAGGCTCGATTATACCTAAGCATTTCTTCTAAGTAACATAGCATCTTAAATTAAAGGAAGACTACGAAATTTAACATTTAATGTTGAATAACAAGTTTGTGCAGCGTTATGTATAGCCTTTTCTGTGACTGTCGTGCTCAAAACTTTAACATGTCAATGTATTACTAGTGAGCGAAGATTGGAGCATTTATACATAATTTCCCTATCATAAGGGTTTGATAAAGTTTTATTGTGTTGTTTGATAACACCAGCTCAATTGGTTTAAAAATGTTTGAATATTTTGGTGCGGTCTATTCCACTTTGTGGCATAGTCGTGGGACGCCCCCAGGGCCTCCAATGGCTAAGCCACATGGTGGTATAGACCGCACCAAATACTGTAGATAGAAAATTTTATTAAAAAAGACTTTATTTTTCTTTAAACAACAATACGAACTGCATTGAAAGATTTTTTTAAATAATAGTATGTCCAAACTGAGAATCGAACCCGCACTAAATTATTCAAACTTTTTTAAACCAATCGAGATGGTGATACCTATCACATTATCAAAGACTTATGGTAGGGAAATTAGGTATAATTGCTCCAATCTTCACTCATTAGTAACATTGAAATGTTAAAGTATTGATCACGACAGTCACAGAAAACTACCCATATCTTTTACCCATATCCTTCCTTTTCTTTTATTTAAAACGCTAAAAAAGACGGTAAAATCGAGCCTTTCGATTGGTATAATAAAATTAGAGAAATATTTTTTTTTTTACATTCAGCGGGTTCGATGCCCAGTTAAGACAGGTGATTATTCAAAATTCTTTGAGTGCAGTTTATTTACTTTTAAAATAAAAATGAAGTCTCCTTTCAGTAAAATTGTATATCTTCAGTATTTGAGGTACTTTCCCTCCATGTGGCATAGTTTTGGGACGCCCTGTATATATAGGTAATAGTGCGGTTTATTCAACTACAATTAATTAACCTAAGGGCTGACTCACACGCACCACAACTACAACCAAAACACGTGGGCGGGCGCATTTTGTATTGGAAATGAAAGTACAATTTACATGTAGGTAGGTACCACATTTTGTCGTCGACCGCGTGGGTCATACCGACCACAACGCAGCCACAACGAAACCACAACGCAACCGTCAGCGACGACGCCTGTGAACTAGCGGCCGACCAAATCGCAAACACAACATTGCGTCGACACGACGGACATTAGCAACAACGAAACCACATCGACATTTGCACGCATTGTTGCAACACAACCACAACGCAACTGCAAAAAGTTGCATCGACACTATTCACACGTGACCGCATTTTGTGGCTGCGATGTGGTGTGGTTGTGGTACGTGTGTGTCAGCCCTAAGATTGATTAAACTAACGGACGAGCATTCACTCTACATCTTTGCTGACATTGAAATTCTTCTAGAAGAATTTCTTACTTTTGCTTGCCAATAATAGTTAACACAATTTTTTTCTGTAAAAATAAGTAGGCAGTTAAAAGTAAGCGCTCTAAGAGGAAAACTACAAACATTATAAAGTTAATATCTAAGTTATGTTACAAATGCGAATGTTTGGATGTTTTACTCAATCACGTCACGCACGACTAAACGCCCTTGGGCCTTACTGCGAATTGTCAAACAATGTTATAGTAATATTGTAAGCGAGATGGCGCTATACGCAGTATAGCTCCGTCCTACAATCAACATTACTATAACATTGTTTGGCAGCTCGCAGTAAGGCCCCTGGTGGAAATTTGGCGCGTGGATAGATAGCATAGGCTACTTCTTACCCGGGAAAATATCTCATTCTGACGGGAAAATATCGTGTATGTACAGGGGGAGTTTTTAAGATGGGTCTGTCTGTATGGCCAAATCATAAACTATGAGAAATAACGAAAAGTGTTCAAAGGAGTCATGAGCTAGATTTTTGATAAAACAAAATCGGCATATTCACATTTTTGAAAAATCTGTTAGTTTGACCAGGAACTAAACGGGTGTGTAATATATGATATAACAAAATTTCATATAATACTCACAAAATATAACAACACATTACATAAAATCATTTCATATAACGTTCATTTTGTATAATCAACGAATGATATAAATTCAAAATATATAATTTTAAACCGTATAATGAACATTTGATATAAAAACGTTTCATATAATAAACATTTACTATAACACTTACATTGTATAATATTTAAAACACATGGTTATATAACATAAAATCATTTCATATAACGTTAATTTAGTATAATCACCGAATAACTATTTCTGGCGCTTCGCCGGCCGCTGCCGCGGTTATAGTTTTTATTTTCCATTTTCTTTAATTTTATTTTATTTTTATTTTATTTTACTCTTTTCATAGTTATTATAATAGGTACTTTATTATATAATTTTGATTGCACTATAATAATTAAAATAAAACCGCCTTCAAAAAAACCACATCAAAAAAGTAAGAAATAATTCCTCACCAAATAAATCACGTAAGTACTTTGAAGTCGGGCGTGAAACATGTACTTTTTTGCTGTTTTTGTTAAAACCCGCCCGACTTCAAAGTACTTACGTTATTTATTTGGTGAGGAATTATTTCTTACTTTTTTGATGTGGTTTTTTTGAAGGCGGTTTTATTTTTTTATAAAAATAATTTTTATTTCACTCTTTTTAGTGTATCGTGCAGGCAATTTACGTGTTTTCTGGTAAATAGGTATATGATCAAACTCAAAACCTCCTTTTTCGAAGTCGGTTAAAATACCTTGAGGTATCCCCTTTTTAACAAAACAAGAATCATGTAAATCGGTTTATAAACAAAGGAGTTATGCCTAAAGATACGTATTAAATCCACATAAAATGGTAACGAAAACGACAGTATTTTCAAGATTTCCTGAAAACTACTGAACCGATTTCAAAATTTCAAAAAATGGGACCAACTTGGCAACCAACCTGATGTAATAACGTTTGAACCATTTCAATCGGTTCAGCCGTCTTCGAGTAATCGGTGGACATACACAAAAAAAAAAAAAAAAAAAAAAACATACATACAGACGAATAGAGAACCTCCTCCTTTTTGATTTAGAAGTCGGTTAAAAATTAATTTAGCATTGTCAAATTATGAAGGTAGTTATGAACTTCCAAGCTTGAAACGCAAATTAAGTTTTGGGTAAAGTTAATTATGTAAGTGAGCATTCAGCCTGGAAAAGCCTATGGGAAATTAGGACGATTAAAACTGGCTCCCTTGATGGTGCCTTTAGGGGTTTTATCTCCTCCAAGGGTTGCAGAGCTGTGCAATCCGGGTTAATTTTCTAAGCCGTATAAAGAAGAACCATAAACTTTGATTAACTCTTATCACGTTACTGAAGGTAACAGAGAATTTAAAAGAATTAAAAGGGGAATTATGAGAGGAAAATATCGGATAGGTGTTAATAAAAGAATTATATAAAATGAAAATAGGGACATATAAAAATGGCACGATTACAATTAAAAATTAAAGTATTTACAAGTAATACACAAAAGAAAGTTTATTTACAGACCTAGAGGTGTCTGGCAACTAACACATGAAAGCCACGTTGCACCGAAAGCCACGTTGCACCCAGACACATTTTTTATTTTATTGCCGACTGCCGTCATTTCTTGCTTTTTCCACGTTTTTTTTCGTAAACTTTTTTTTCTTCTTTTGCATTTGCATGACATGACCAGACCAGGGTGCCTACCATCAACTTTAAGACAGCGATTCAAAACTAGCGCGATGCAGAATAGGTTCCTAAAATGAATTGCTTTCTTTCGTACTATGACCTTCTGAAAACTGGGTCGCAAATGAATTGCTAAATGTGAATGACGGAACGATTTGTGTCCTTTTTTTGTCATGCCTTTTTTGTCATTCTGTCATGCCCGGAGAGTGAGAGGGATGGGTATAACCTGCAGGTGTCATGTTAAATCGACCGGGTTATAAGTCAAATAAGAGTTCCTGACAGCTTAGCGGCTGTGAAATGTCATTGAATGATCACTGAATCGCTGTCATTGATATCAAGCTGTCGTGGTACGAATAAGCGAAGCAGATCAGTTTAGGTCCTAAACAAAACCGCAATAAGAGTTGATGGTAAGCACCCAGACCATAGCTTATTTTTTTTCTGCACTAAGTTTATTTATTTGTATAAAGGGCTAAGGAATTGATGAGCCGACAGCCACGAGTTGTGCTCAACCAAGCTCAATGCTTAGGCTTAACAATTTCTTAACTCTGTTTCTTTTCTTTAATTTCGTATTTCAAGTATTATATTAATATGCTCATGTAGGTATTTCATATTTATTTTATTTATATTGTATATTATTTAATCTTTTTTTATGTACTTCTTCCTTTTTTAATGTAGTTATTTTTTTTTCTCTCATGGTGTTGTCCGTGCTGTCTCAAGGCCCTGCCAGAATAACAGCGCTTCTGGGTTATTCTGACCATCTACGAATAACCCGGGAGACTTTGTGCTGAGGCAGGGCCCTTTAGCTACACACTTTGTACTTGTTCTATTTTTTTCTTTTTGTAATGTGTTTTGTAAGTAGTGTGTTCTAATAAATGTTTTTTCTTTCTTCTTTCTTTCTAACACACCTCCGAGTCGTAGTCGTAGGGCAGGCAAACACTGAGCACCAAGTTCCTCGATGATGAGAGGATATATGGTATGGTAAGGGCACAGAATATATAAGGTTTTGATCTGATTGTGTCTACGTTGTATACAAACTCTTCAGCTAGAGCATAGTTACTAACCGTTCCATCTTCAACATCCCGCTACGCATAGGCATTGTTTCGCGTAAGCGATATCGTGCTACAACTTACCGACGCCAACGAGTGGCCCCATTAAGCTCGGCGTCCTTTATATAAGGTCCTTCTTAAATAGTGCACATAATTTTAAGGGGTCAATGTACTCACGCATACAATCAACTTTTACTATGGTACCAACATTGAAAACGCGAAAAAAAATCAGCTTTTCCATAGAAAATTTTAAATCGAATAGATCAAAATGTATGGAACATCTGATTTTTTTTTCGCATTTTCATGTTGGTACCATAGTAAAAGAAGTTTGTATGCATGAGTACATTGACCCCTTAAAATTATGTGCACTATTTAAGAAGGACCTTATATAAAGGACGCCGAGCTTAATGGGGCCACTCGTTGGCGTCGGTAAGTTGTAGCACGATATCGCTTACGCGAAACAATGCCTATGCGTAGCGGGATGTTGAAGATGGAACGGTTAGTAACTATGCTCTAGCTGAAGAGTTTTTATACAACGTAGACACAATCAGATCAGGATATAAAGAGCAGTAAAATAATAATTAATGATTCTTTGAAGAAAAAAATTGTATCAGACGGTTAGTAGACCGACCAGTTTAGTAGGTACGTAGCTCGAGTCGTCCTCCCAGTTTGGCTGTTTCAAAATCACCTTCATAAAAATTCAAATAATTCTATTTTCTTTTTTATTACCACATTTTTAAAAAGAAAACCAATACATGATTATAAAATAAAGAATTAAAGAGATAAGACTTTTGACGAACGTTCAATAAGCAAAATTAAATGTTTGGTTGAGCGCGCTAATCTCAGGAACTACTGGACCGATTTAGAAAATTCCTTGACCATTAGAAAGCTACATTCTTTCCGAGTTACAAGCTATATTTTATCCCAATATTCCCACGTGAACGGTTACCACGTGGGTAAATATAAGTATTCATGAATCTAAATGAATGAATGAATTTCAATTATGATTTTAATTTTTTTATGTAGTCACCATGCTATGTGTAAGTAAAGGAAAAATTCAGAGCATCAGGCCGAAAATATTCAACAAATTTCAAGATAAAAACTTGTATTGTGTATTTGATTGAATCAGGCGTCACTTGGCGGAAGTCCCTAACCATTGTGAAAAACGAAATATAAGAAATATAGTTAGCTTAGTTCCGCAAAAAACACAATATGCTAGATGCACCGCCCGCCTAAGGTCCGTGGTATCGCCAACGACCTTGGGCATATAAGCGTGGTCTAATTTTCCCACCCGCTACCCGCACCAAAACAGCTTAAACACACGATTCGTCAAAACTATGTATTATTTTAGAACGAAAAATGCTCAGTTTTAAGTTAAACAAGTTAGCAATTTTTTCCTGAAAGAAACGTGAAAATATCACTTGTAGTTTAGAAGCAGTAGCGTATTTCAAGTTAAAAAACAGCTTCATTTCAATGTTTTTTTTTAAATAGTATCTTAAAGACTATGTTTTTTTTAAATGCTCAGATTGAAGTTTATATATCAATATTTAATATATATTCATTCTGGATTCATCAGTCGGCTAGTTTATGAGTTTTAGGGCCTCAAAAATGATCGTTTCACGACTACATGCGAGAAGCAATACACCTTAAGTATTGCTGTCTTGGTAAATGCAGGTATTGTGCACTGGTATTTTCGTGGTGTGCATGTGCAATTTTTTGCGGGCGGGCGGGCGGTGCATGCGCTGTGGATGCGGAAGTAAGCTACATATATTTCGTTTTTCACAAATATCAATCAAATACCCTATTGAGTTGTCACCGCCTGTTGTGTCAATGTATGAAAACAAAGCTCGATGGCACAGCTCTGCTTTTGTGGAATCGCAGTCTAAAATCTTATACCAATTTTCATTTTTTTTATTTACACCTTCATCACACCTGATGTTAGGTGGTGATAAGACTGAAGGTGGAAGCTCACTGCTCCCGGAAGCCTCAACCGCTGAGGAACTGGCTATCTTATCTGTTACTGCTGGAACACAATAATGCTGAAAACGTCATTGTTTTGGCGTCAAACTTAGATAAGATGGTGGTTAGCTAGCTAGGCGGACTAAGAACAAGTCCTACCACCAACCAAACCGAATTCAATATGTACCCTCTTTCGATCATATAAACTCGAAGGTACCCTTAGTGGGAATCGCACCCGGGACCTCTGGGTCTGAAACCCGTGGTGTAAACCACTAGACCACAGAGGCGGTTACTTAGATTTGTATTTTATTTCTCGTTCATATCATTATTTTATAAAATTACAATAGCAAAAGAAAACAAGTCTAACATCGACGACCTTCTGTCGAATTTCCAATTAGCATAATTTAATAAAGATCATGAAATTATTTAATTATCAAAGGAAATGTCGGTAATTAGCGAAGCTAGCTCAATTTTCATAGCCTCGGGAAATTAGGGAATGATTTTACCTACTTAATATATTATAAGGCAGCCTATGCCTAAGTAGTTACGCGAATTCAGTTGTTTAATACATTTGATCATTAGTATGCATTGCCTCTGTGCCGGGTGTTAATTAAAATATGCTGTAAGTTGCTTCTTAATGTTACTGTTAGTAAAATATTTTACTTTACATTTGGGCACACTTAGATCTTCATACTTGGAAATAAATTGGTAGGTAGTGTTTGATATAAATACTGATGATCTAACGTTCAAGTTATATAATTTTATTTGATATATTTTCATTTGATATAATGAATAACTTGGTCTAATAAACATTTAGTATAGTTTTGGCTTCTATAATAACATGTGATATAACGTTAATTTCTTATAGAAAACACTTTCTTATAGAAAATAATATATTATATTAAGTAAAAATTATATCAAACGAAATTATAGAAGAGGATTATTTTACTAATATAGTTTTATAGTAAAAAATATAGGATGTATATTTAGATCACGTAAAAATTATATCCAATGAACGTTAATGAAATTTGTTTATTTATAAATTATATTAAATGAAATACACCAATAATAATCAATTAAGGGCAGGATCTTCCAAAAACTCTGTCTTTGTCTTTTTCTTTATGTGTAAAGAGTAATGAAAATAACCTTACTTTTTCATTTTTTCAATGTTTTTGTTGTTATTTTGAGCATAAATTCACTTTTCGAAAAAGTAGCCTGATAATCTACTAAATGTCAATACCTATTTTTCTATAGGTATCATCATCATCATCATCATCAGCCATTTAATGTCCCCACTGCTGGGGCACTGGCCTTCCTTATGGATGAATAAGGAGAATGAGCCATGACCCACCACGCGGGCTCAGTGCGGATTGGTGGGTATTAACGACTGCAAGTGCAGCCGGGACCAACGGCTTAACGTGCCTTCCGAAGCACGGAGGAGCTCGAGATGAAAAGTTTTTGGTCACCCATCCCGTGACCGACCATTGCGAACGTTGCTTAACCTCAACGATATTATTCGTGAATTAGAGATTAATAATCAAATAAAATAAAATAAAAGATAAAATAAAACCAAAAAAATATAAAACTAATGAAAATTTTCTTTATGTTTGAATTTTTTTATAGTCGAGTGAAGATACAAATATCTTTATTTTAAATTATTTTTAATACATTTACAATGCAATTCTGTAAGTATAGGAAAAAATGTGATAGTAAAAAACCACGAGCCCTATAAGTAGCTTTCAGGCGGGATTCGAACCCGCGCCTCCGGAAATCCGGCCCGATGCTCTGACCAACTAAGCTACCGAAAGGCTTACACGACTCGTCGAATTTTGCTATCACTTGTTACGCTGTAGGCCAGCGTGCGTTGCTTCATCAATGCGAGGAAACCCTCGCATCGGAAAGAAACATTTTTTACAAATGTTTAACAATCGATTAAGATGAAACAACCATTATAAGATTTTAAATTACTTTTAATGCATTCACAATGCAATTCTGTAAGTATAGGAAAAAATATTCCTATACAAATATCTTGTTTCTAGCTACAAAATAATCAAGATCGTTTATGTAACTCAACATAAGTATATTTTTATCTGCTCAAAATAAAGAATATTTGATTGTTTACTTTTGAATCAAAAATAGATTGATTTCGATAATCTCGTAGATCATGCCCTTAAGGTGCGATATCTCTTTAAATTTTAAAGAGATATCGCGATAAATCAAGTGACCAGACTAATGATAGCACATAAAAAATAGTAGGACATAAATTGTGTCGTCGGTCGAGACAAGATTTATTCAGAAGATTCAAATTACTGCCTCTAAGGGCCAGTTTTTTGATCCGTATTAACTGAACCAATCGTTAAACAAGTAATTAATAGTCAAATTTCTTGAAAATTTGTGTTTCAAACAATAATTAGCTAGCACAACGTTTTGTGTCGTCCTGTGAAGTACCTGTACTGTACAAGACGACACAAAACGATAAGGCAAGGCAAACCTTATGCAAACTTTCAAGAAATAGGTAAAATTGATTATAAAAGTAATAACAAAAAGAAAAAGAGATTGTGGATGATTAATTTAAAAAAATAATTGTGAAAAACGAAAAATATGTAGCTTACTTCCGCAAAATTCTGCTAAACTACATAGATATACATAGAAATAAGCTACATATTTTTCGTTTTTTCAATGTTTAGGGACTTCCGCCAAGTGACGCCTGATTCAATCAAATACTTAAAAAAATAATCTTATTTAGAATCAGTACCCCATTATCCCATAATAATGTGATAAACTAAAACATGTCATATGAAGTACGGAAGACTGGAATTATAATTATTATTACTGGAAAGGCGTACGACCAAAATATATTATAATTTAATTTAATTCACTCTTTGATACGCCGGAAAAGGCCGCCACTCAATTTATCGTTATAATTGCACGTACCAGTCAAAGCAAGCCCTTATACGCATATTTTACTTCTTTTGAACATAAATTAATAAACATCGTTAACATAAGAGCAGCCTTCGATTGTTGCATAATTATTGAGTGAAAGAAGAAAAGAAAAAATCCTTACAACGCACATTGTCATTTATCGTAACAATCAGAAAATTATTGAACAATAACTTTCTTCCGTATTTATCTAAAATATAAAAATCTCGTGTCAGTGTGTTTGTTGAGCTGTCTGATTTTTATAATTTTTTGTGTATTTGGTTGGTCTGAAAATGGATTGGCGCGATGAAATCCAAGTGGAGGAAAAAGTGTTGTAGGATCTATCAATAGAGCCATCTAATGGATCCAGGTAGATTTAGGAAGACGTAGGCTATTTTTTATCCCGAAATTCCCGAAAAAAAAATGAGTTTGTTATGGAACTCTTCCGAAACAGCTTGACCGATTTTTATGATTCTTTTTGTGTATTTTTGTTATGACTGAGAATTTTGTAAGCTTACCTAGAATAATTTACGTATAGAAAGTAAGTCCGCGTGCCCATTTTGAAACACCTTTTTTGGAGCCAGATATGGCTCAAAGCACCGAGTTTTCAATGTACAAGTGTAAGTGTGCGTGTCGCCGAGCGCAAGCAAGTAATCGTCACGAAAGTGTGAATTTGGTTTACCTATGCCCGAATACTCGTACGCTACTATAAGTAGTACATGGAAATCGTACCAAATAAGTGGTGTTGCCTTGCATTAAATGAGGTAGTTCTGATTTTTTTATATGTTAGTAGCGATGAGATGGTAATGACAAATCTAAGTTTTCCACCTCGAAAGCCCTTTGGATCAATGTTAAATACTTAAAAATTCATAAAATTTTCGGATATGTTTCATTTTTTGTCAATTTTTACCACCAAGAATCTGAGTTACGGCAAATGTCACTATGCACTGTTTAAAGTAGACTAAATTTGCAATAAGAAGAGAATAATTTAGTTTTTGTAGGCCAAATAATTTTTAAGATACGGCTATTTAAAAATTTGCAACATCATTAAAAAAGGAGTATTACAGTTTTTCTTATTTTTCGTCAACTTTGACCCCCTAGTAGTGGGTTTATGGCAAAAGTTTTTATTAGTTATTAAAGTCCATTAAATTTCCAACAAAATGAGATTAATTATGTCAATTTACACCTGATAGTTCCTGAGACACAGCTGTTCAAAGTTATAGAGGTAGGTAAGTAAGCATAGAAGGGTTTGCAAAAGGTAGTAAGCCCTAAAGGAAGAAGGATCTGGGAGGCATTCCCGCTCTACCATGTTAATGACACGCAAACCTTAATCACCGTGAAAGAATACCAAAGATGAAGGTTGTACCAGCAGATGTGGTTACTGGAAAGCAGAACTCAAATGTTCGGCTGTTTGCAGCTACTGCATTGGTCAATCATGCGAGAATATACCAGACCTGATGTGTGATGACATTGATGGACCATTGATTGATAACCCACCATCAAAGGACGATTTTGACCTTCCTGAGCAGTTCGATGAAGGAATTATACCTCAGCAGGCTGCCCCCAAAAAGTGTGCTGTGGATTCAGAGGACGTGCCTGGTCCATCAAAAATATACATACAATGTACATAATTGATCCCACCACCTCCCAGATCCTTCTTCCTTAGGGCGTACTACATTTTGCAAACCCTTCTATTATATAATTGTTTACTTACCTTAATAACTTTGAACAGCTGTCTCAGGAAATATCAAGTGTAAGTTGATATTACTAATTGGTCTCATTTTGTTGGAAATTTAATGGACTTTAATAACTAATAATTTAACTTTTGCCATAAACCCACACTTTGGGTCAAAATGACGAAAACTAAAAAAACTGTAATACTTCCTTTTTTGAATTTTTGCAAACTTTTAAATAGCCCTATCTTAAAAACTATTAGACTCACAAAAACCAAATTATTATCTTTTTATTGAAAATTTAGTCTACTTTAAAGCGTGCATAGTAACTTTTACCGTAACACAGGTCCTTGGTGGTAATAATTGACAAAAACTGAAAAAAATCTGAAAATTTATTGGTTTTTTTAAATATTTAACAATGATCCGAAGGGCTTTCGAGGTGGAAAACTTGGATTTGTCATTACTATCTCATCACTACTAACATACAAAAAAATCAGAACTACCTCATTTAACGCAAGGCAAAATGTACGATTTCCATGGACTATTATCTTTTGGAGCGTCTCAAACATCGCATGTCAAACGTATGATAGAGATGCCATGATGTTTGAGACGCTCCCAAAGATGATTTGCGTTCGAGAATTCGGGCGCTAGTGATTCACTTTTGACAGAGCGCTTGTATAAAGACTATCTTTCTAGGTATACTTCAATGATATTAATAAAACGTCATTGGTATACTTACGTAATTATTCTGAGGTCGTATAGGCAATTTTTTCCAAAATTCCACGGGAGCGTAGCCCCGTGGCGTAACTAGTATATGTACAAGTACTACCAAAAAGGGATCTCTTTAGAATATCTATTGGCTTTTGTCTCCCAAAATACCCGCTTCCAATAATTTAATTTACTAAAGAACAAATTAATACTGTTTCTAGTTTGGCAATTTTAGATGAAAGACCCTTTACCTATTTAAGTGTACTATACTTAAATTGTAAGCATGCGAACAATAGGATATTATACTGAAGGGATATTGAATCTGTATTGATTGATATTCTTTGGAAATAATCGACTTATTTCGTTTAAAGTATATGGTTTCTCTTTATTTCTGATATACTTGAATTATTCGCTTTTAAATTTATTTTTGATGAGAGAAACACAAAATTTGTGAAGTAAAAAGCAAACAATGTAGATAAATATTGTTAGCTAGCACGTAAAGTAAGTAGTACTTACTACTTACTTTACATGATTGATAAGGATACTAAGATAAATATTTTGTGTACCAGTTTCTTTTTCTGCTTTAGCCGCCTCTATAGTCTAAGTGGTAAAAATTTAAAAAAACTATTGGCTATGTGTGAATTGGAGTTGAAATTAGTACTAGTATAAATTACCACATGCAACTTGAAAGGCGTAACAATGAAATAAAGAGGATGTTTATAGCAAAGTATTCCTCGATACAGAACATTTAAATTAATATTTATTTAAGATATTAATAAATATATTAGAATTTAAGATTTTCAGGTAATTTATTAAAGATTTTAATTGACAATAAAAGTTTGGGTGTTTTCTTACAAACATACACACACAGAACATGGAAAGAAAAAAATCTTTCCGTGTTCTGTGCATACATATAATACCTATCCCCCTTACTAATAATCGTGGTGTAAAGTTACACGATGTGTAAATCTGTTGTTGTCTCTGTCATAATTTTAGACAACATAACTGACAACAACAGATTTACACATGGCGTACAGTGCCACAACCTTTTCTGTTCCGGTGACAGCGGCGCTACGTACGGTTTTCTTTTTTTTGTAACAATTTAACCGGCCCTGACTTCTAAGAACTTCAGCCGCTTGCAGCGCTATGGTTGGACATCAACTTGACAGCAAAATGACATTAAAAAAAACACGCTAGTTTCACATTTTGGCCACCGGCACAGCAAAGTTTGTGGCACTGTAACTTTACACCACGATTATTAGTAAGGGGGTATATGTATAGGGACCTAAGCACTGTCGTGTCAAAATATTGAGATTTTAAAAATGACGTTTGCAGCTTTCTCTTTTTTTCGCACGTAAAAACAGACACGATACAGTGAAAATACAAACAAAGAGTAAACACACAGTAAGCGGCCTTATTGCTACATAGCAAACTCTTCCAGGCAAACTCAATGTTGAAAGAGAATAAATCAATTTAATAATAGGGCATTGGGTGCGAAAAGAAAGGATTGTTGGTGGTAGGACTTGTTCTTAGTCCGCCTGGCTAGCTACCACCGTCTTATCTAAATCTGACGCCATAACAATAATGTTTTCAGCATTATTGTGTTCCGGCAGTTAGAGATAAGATAGCCAGTTCCTCAGTGATTGAGCATTCCGGGAGTAGTGCGCTTTCACCTTCAGCCTTATCACCACTTAACATCAGGTGTGATGAAGGCTAAGTGCTACCCCGTTGTGAATTAAAAAAAAGAAAGGAAATGGACTAACTACGCAACGTAAGTACAAATGAAAACTGATAGATTATACCTACTGAGAAAAAAAATATAATAAATTTACTAACTATAAAATCGGAGAAACTGAAAGGGAATGACTTCCAACCTGATCGCCGAAGGATCTAAGAGTTTGAACCTTTCGAATACTTCCTGGTAATGCGTTTCACAAACGAACGGCATGCACACTAAAGGAGTGGGAAAGGAAATCGGAAGTGTGACAAAGACTTTCAAAGGAAAGGTTAAAGGAAGAACGCAGAGTACACTGCATGGATAAGGATGAAGATCGATAAGAAATGCATTTTTTAAGATAAGGTGGGGTAGAAGATAGGAAAAGTATAGGGTAGAGAAGTTTGAGAGTGTAAGTCCCTTCTATAATATAAAATAGGTAAGTACCTACTTGCATAGGTCGACAGATACTTATCATAAATCCGTAAATTCTAGTTAATACAGCTCAACATTTCGAAAAAACGTGTTTAGATTTAGTTTTAAAAGCGGACAGACTATCAAGAAAAAATTTCAACATCTATTATTTTGGTGTCCATATCATGACCACAATATAACGTTGGTCACTGTCATCTTCGACCAAATCCAAATTTTACTGAGATACCTAATAGAATGTAATGAAAATGATACTCTCTCGAGACCTCGAGACACTTGACAAACTTTTGTGAGTCGTCCTTTAAACTATTAAACGATCACCAATTAATTAGTAAGCGCTTAAAATTAATTAAATTTTGTTAGAAAACAACAAGCGGTTAACATTAAAGGTCACAGACAAATTGCACTTAAAAACTTTAGAAACACTTAATTTTTTTTCTTTTTGTTTTTTATTTTTATTTTGCAACAAGTTTTTGATTTTCGTGAGAATAAAACCATCTGTTCCTGCGAACATCCACGTCATATGCCGACTATAATAACATCGAAATAGCAAACTAAATAAAGCTACCTAATATCATCGGTGAATTGAAAGCTTCGAAAGTAGTTTAAAATTCTATAATTTTATACGGATTGTTTAGATTAAATATTTTACTTGTGGCACCAGCAGGTCTACTCTAATTCAACGAAAAACGAAATTTCTTTCGAAACTTCGCACATTTCCTACCACCGACTTCTTCGTTTCGAAACTTCGTTGAAACGAAAATGCTTTGACGTTTAAATTTTCTAAGCCTACTCTAATTCAATTTAATAACGAACGAAAATTGAAGTTTGGCAGTTTTTAGTTCGCAGTTTTGACGAACTCAAAAGCGTTACCTTTCTATTTTCGTTTGGGTCGATTTTTATTAAAATATTAACTGATATGGCTACGAGGCAGCTTTTAATCGCTGCTGCTTTGCGCGAAGAACGCCTGGAGAGGAGAAAGAACCGGCAGCACCTGCGAAATCAGTTATTTATAGCGAATATTCCCGATCTAGAGTTTATAGGAAATAACAGACTCAGTCGGGAATTATTCGAGGAGCTGTCCACTGAGATAGTGCCTTTATTACCTCCAGGGGCAAGGCGACAAGAGATCAAGCCAACCCTTAAAGTAAGTTTGTACTATGTAAACACGCATTTCAATGAACTTTTCGATTTTACTTTTCATAAGCCTGGTTATCGCTTTTCAGATATAGATATTGACTTAAACAACAGCACTTAATGCACCGCATACAGGTGTTCTTCAAAATCTCAAAAAAAGGAATCATATTAAGCGGAAATAAGTAGTAAATATAGGTACCTAGTGATAACCGATTAACGATTTTTTCATTTACTTCATTTTCAATACTAAAGTTCTATTTTATTTATTTTCAGGTGATTCTGGATATCTTCTAAGGGAGTGATGACACCCGTCGATAATGCTGTTGAGGACTCTCTAGAGGGAAGATACTGCCATCCAAAAACGTCCACGCTGCACCGTTGAACGCACATTTGGTGTATTGAAAGCTCGATGGTAGAGATGTCTTTTGTCTAGCTTGTCCATTACTGCCCAGAAACAGCAGCTAAAATTATAGTAGCCTGCTATGTGTATAGTACATATGTATAAGGGCTGGTATGGAGGTCCGGAGTTTTTTTTTCCCGAGGAGGGAGGTCCCTATTTGACAGAAGAGGATCACCAAACGGACAGAGCCAGGCAGATTCGCAGGGAAATTGAGACAGCCGCATCTTCGACTCGAGCTTTACAGGCAGGTCGAGGGAAAAGCGCTGTATTAATACAAACTTTAGAAAGGAACCAGGAAGATACATTCATACCAAACCAATTAATAAAATTGTAATATTGAAATAAAACCCACTTGTGTAACTTTTTTTTTATCATAGGAGATAATCATCAGTGTCTCAGTTAAATGTACCTACGACAAGACGAGGAAATCGTTATGCATGCCTAACTGCGTGTTTGCTACATATTTGCTTGCTGCATTCTTATAATATCCAAATAAAATGTAGCCTATGTCACCCGGGAAGAATGTAGCTTTCTAATGGTCAAAGAATTGTCTAAATCGGTCTAGTAGTTTCGGAGCCTATTCGATGCAAACAAACAAACAATCAAATCTTTCCTCTTTATAATATTAGTTTAGAAGACTAGCGGATCATCGCAGTTTTACCCGCTTGCTACCCGTTCCCGTAGGAATATCGGGATAAAATATAGCCTATGTCACTCGGGAAGAATGTAGCTGTCTAATGGTCAAAGAACTTTCCAAATCGGTCTAGTAGTTTTGGAGCCTATTCGATGAACAAACAAACAAACAATCAAATCTTTCCTCTTTATAATATTAATATAGATTAAAAAGACAATATCAATGTATTTAATGGTTTTTATTTCTTACTTCAATACATGATATTAGCTTACATTTAACATTTACAAAACAAGAAACATATCGTTACATATTACAACAAATTGGTTATAGGATAAGCACTGATTATACAACATTATAGTACATTATATTATAACCTTTATGAGAAAAAAAATCTCATATAAATATTAGAATATTTTCCTTTTAAACAAATATAAAGTTGTAGGTTCCTACCTAAAACCTATAACTTTATATTTGTTTAGTCCTTTTATCCTTCGCGAGCAGTCGCCCGGATAGCGAAAGGTCGTGGGTTCGAATCCCATCGCAGCTGGTTGTGAGACGGGTCGACTTTTTCTAAATACCTACTTCATTTTTAATTTTTCACTAATAAAAATTGCATAGTGTATGCAAGAAAGTAAAAAAATAAATAACTAAGCAATAAGTTTGAGGTGCGAGGTTGGAGTTGGTTGGTAACAGGAGAAAATCTTTATTATTTAAAGTTGTTCTCACAATAGCTCACACAGCTGCAAATGGCATGGCAGCCCTGATGCCTGCGAGCTCAGCGTTCCTTACTGTCTCTCTCTCTACGCGCCCATCTTCATACTGGTATTACTGATACAACCTGCTTCTGACGTCTGTAGCAGGCAGGTAAGGCTGCAAAACAACATTCAAATAAGTTCCAAAATTGTATACCTACATACATTGCAGGGAATACTTATTATATTTTTTAGTGATACACAGTAACTTTCTTGTAATTTTAATTGTCTCCGTAGTTTAAAAGTATGTGGATCACAGAGGGCGGCACAGGTAGTTTTTGTATGGATTGTTAGGATGTAAGTATAATTAGGTACCATTTGCCACTACTGAATCGTCTTTGTGCAACCACCCATGGAATTGAGAGTGTCGCACAACTCCTCCCACAGCCTCTTTGTCTGGACCTTTCCTTCTATACTCCTCAATCTGCCGCGAGCATGATCTTTATGTTCATCGAGTAGTACAGTGATTTGCTGAGGAGTTGTCGAACAGGAATTTGGAGCCATACTGAAAAGATGTGGTGAAACTAAATAATAGGAACCTATTACGAAAACATTATTTAAATAAGAATTAGGCGTGCAAAACATAAATATTAATACTTACTTTCTTTGGTAATTCCGTATAAATAACACCAAATTATGCACCAAATATTTTGAAATTTTGAAGTAACGGCTGACGGCTCAGCTAATGTCATACTGCGGACAAGTTACGTTGTCATACGACGACAAGCATAAATCTGGGTCGGTGATAATCATTGGAACTAATTTTTCATACGAATGTTCATTTTGACACCTAATTTTGTACTGCAAGTGGCTCCTCTGTCACCGGAACATACAGGAATGTGGGACTATAGAGGTCAGTGGGGACTATAGACATCTTAACTTGGGCGGTTATCAGTCATTGAAAGGGTTCTTTTAGTGTCACTGTGTTTTTCGACATAAACTTGAATTTTAATTGCTCATTTATCAGTTTCTGGGTTATTAAACATAGTAAACCATTACTAATTAAATACATTCTTAAAATTATTAAACCAACGTTTTAATTTTAAAGTTAATTTAAAAACCGGTTATTTACCGTAAATGACATTAAAAGAACCTACGTAATGTTGTTCATTCCATTCGTTCACGAAAATTGTCTATGGATTCGAACTTTTCGTGCGCGTCCGAAAATGTTCAAGAGTAGCGGCAGAAACGAAACTTCGTTTAAATTTCTTTCGTTTCCGAAATTTCGTTTCGGAGAACAAGAGTAGAGCTCCAGGTCTACTCTAATTCAACGAAAAACGAAATTTATTTCGAAACTTCGCACATTTCCTACCACCGACTTCTTCGTTTCGAAACTTCGTTGAAACGAGAATGCTTTGACGTTTAAATTTTCTAAGCCTACTCTAATTCAATTTAATAACGAACGAAAATTGAAGTTTGGCAGTTTATAGTTCGCAATTTTGACGAACTCAAAAGCGTTACCTTTCTATTTTCGTTTGGGTCGATTTTTATTAAAATATTAACTGATATGGCTACGAGGCAGCTTTTAATCGCTGCTGCTTTGCGCGAAGAACGCTTGGAGAGGAGAAAGAACCGGCAGCACCTGCGAAATCAGTTATTTATAGCGAATATTCCCGATCTAGAGTTTATAGGAAATTACAGACTCAGTCGGGAATTATTCGAGGAGCTGTGGACTGAGATAGTGCCTTTATTAGGTACCTCCAGGGGCAAGGCAACAAGAGATCAAGCCAACCCTTAAAGTAAGTTTGTACTATGTAGACACGCATTTCAATGAACTTTTCGATTTTACTTTTCATAAGCCTGGTTATCGCTTTTCAGATATAGATATTGACTTAAACAACAGCACTTAATGCAACGCATACAGGTACTAGCAAAGCACATATGATTTCTTCAAAATCTCAAAAAAGGAATCATATTAAGCGGAAGTAAGTAGTAAATATAGGTACCTAGTGATAACAGATTAACGATTTTTTCATTTACTTCATTTTCAATACTTAAGTTCTATTTTATTTATTTTCAGGTGTTTCTGGATATCTTCTAAGGGAGTGATGACACCCGTCGATAATGCTGTTGAGGACTCTCTAGAGGGAAGATACTGCCATCCAAAAACGTCCACGCTGCACCGTTGAACGCACATTTGGTGTATTGAAAGCTCGATGGTAGAGATGTCTTTTGTCAGCTAGGGAACTCCATTACTGCCCAGAAACAGCAGCTAAAATTATAGTAGCCTGCTATGTGTATAGTACATATGTATAAGGGCTGGTATTGGAGGTCCGGAGTTTTTTTTTCCCGAGGAGGGAGGTCCCGTATTTGACAGAAGAGGATCACCAAACGGACAGAGCCAGGCAGATTCGCAGGGAAATTGAGACAGCCGCATCTTCGACTCGAGCTTTACAGGCAGGTCGAGGGAAAAGCGCTGTATTAATACAAACTTTAGAAAGGAACCAGTAAGATACATTCATACCAAACCAATTAATAAAATTGTAATATTGAAATAAAACCCACTTGTGTAACTTTTTTTTGTCATAGGAGGTAATAATCAGTGTCTCAGTTAAATGTACCTACGACAAGACGAGGAAATCGTTATGCATGCCTAACTGCGTGTTTGCTACATATTTGCTTGCTGCATTCTTATAATATCCAAATAAAATGTAGCCTATGAAACCCGGGACGAATGTAGCTTTCTAATGGTCAAAGAATTGTCTAAATCGGTCTAGTAGTTTCGGAGCCTATTCGATGCAAACAAACAAACAATCAAATCTTTCCTCTTTATAATATTAGTTTAGAAGACTAGCGGATCATCGCAGTTTTACCCGCTTGCTACCCGTTCCCGTGGGAATATCGGGATAAAATATAGCCTATGTCACTCGGGAAGAATGTAGCTGTCTAATGGTCAAAGAACTTTCCAAATCGGTCTAGTAGTTTTGGAGCCTATTCGATGAACAAACAAACAAACAATCAAATCTTTCCTCTTTATAATATTAGTATAGATTAAAAAGACAATATCAATGTATTTAATGGTTTTTATTTCTTACTTCAATACATGATATTAGCTTACATTTAACATTTACAAAACAAGAAACATATCGTTACATATTACAACAAATTGGTTATAGGATAAGCACTGATTATACAACATTATAGTACATTATATTATAACCTTTATGAGAAAAAAAAATCTCATCTAAGTATTAGAATATTTTCCTTTTAAACAAATATAAAGTTGTAGGTTCCTACCTAAAACCTATAACTTTATATTTGTTTAGTCCTTTTATCCTTCGCGAGCAGTCGCCCGTATAGCGAAAGGTCGTGGGTTCGAATCCCATCGCAGCTGGTTGTGAGACGGGTCGACTTTTTCTAAATACCTACTTCATTTTTAATTTTTCACTAATAAAAATTGCATAGTGTATGCAAGAAAGTAAAAATTTAAATAACTAAGCAATAAGTTTGAGGTGCGAGGTTGGTAACAGGAGAAAATCTTTATTATTTAAAGTTGTTCTCGCAATAGCTCACACAGCTGCAAATGGCATGGCAGCCCTGATGCCTGCGAGCTCAGCGTTCCTTACTGTCTCTCTCTCTCTCTACGCGCCCATCTTCATACTGATACAACCTGCTTCTGACGTCTGTAGCAGGCAGGTAAGGCTGCAAAACAACATTCCAATAAGTTCCAAAATTGTATACCTACATACATTGCAGGGAATACTTATAATATTTTTTAGTGATACACAGTAACTTTCTTGTAATTTTAATTGTCTCCGTAGTTTAAAAGTATGTGGATCACAGAGGGCGGCCCAGGTAGTTTTTGTATGGATTGTTAGGATGTAAGTATAGTTAGGTACCTTTTGCCACTACTGAATCGTCTTTGTGCAACCACCCATGGAATTGAGAGTGTCGCACAACTCCTTCCACAGCCTCCTTGTCTGGACCTTTCCTTCTATACTCCTCAATCTCCCGCGAGCATGATCTTTATGTTCATCGAGGAAATAGAGGAGTACAGTGATTTGCTGAGGAGTTGTCGAACAGGAATTTGGAGCCATACTGAAAAGATGTGGTGAAACTAAATAATAGGAACCTATTACGAAAATATTATTTAAATAAGAATTAGGCGTGCAAAACATAAATATTAATACTTACTTTCTTTGGTAGCACCGTATAAATAACACCAAATTATGCACCAAATATTTTGAAATTTTGAAGTAACGGCTGACGGCCATAGAGGAAGATAAATATCTGACGGCTCAGCTAATGTCATACTGCGGACAAGTTACGTTGTCATACGACGACAAGCATAAATCTAGGTCGGTGATAATCTTTGGAACTAATTTTTCATACGAATGTTCATTTTGACACCTAATTTTGTATTGCAAGTGGCTCCTCTGTCACCGGAACATACAGGAATGTGGGACTCAAGGAATTTATATTACAACAGGAAGGTGCACTCCGTATTTTTGTGTATTTAAAAATACACTTTAACTTGAGAAGATAAGGTTTATATTTCAATACAAAATGTCAACGGTCCAGCTGAGACCGCAAGAACGAGGTGAGGGTGTCCCTTTCTTTCAAATTGCCAGCACTCTTAAATAACAGGTTTAGTAGATTTATGGTACACAACTTTCGTTATGAAAATAAAATTTTCGCTTCGTATTATTTTTAGTCAATAGAAAACATCGTATATTAATTTAGGTATTAGCGTATTATGCATAAAAATGTATCAGGTCGTTCAAGTTTTTTACGGCTTATCCTAGAAAAAAATTGAATGATAGATTTCAGAATTTTAAAGTGGCAACATGACAAGCTGAATGACATCTTCCGTCTTCGTTGTGTCAAGTTGGTTATGCGTAAATATTTTGCCTTGTGGTGGTGTTTTTTGCAATATCGTGAAAAGGTGTTGCGTTAATAATTATGGGCTGTGGAAATGAAACATTGCTGGTTGCAATATTTCTTTTCACAGGTGAGATAGAATTTATTGAAAATGACACGAGTTCTTACTATGGAACAATTAGGGTGACTACAAATTTCCTTTTTCTTTTCATTTGATTCTATAAAACGTTGATACCTAAAATTATTGTCTGATTCGTATCTTACAATTTTATTCAGTAATGTATAGGTAATCATGTTTTGTTAAACATCTGTGTAACAATAAACTATTATTATGATTTATTTCTTTTATTTACTGGCACCTATTTCCTGGCATCCCTACTAGTTTAAAGTCGGAAACACACTTTGGCGGTGTGGCGCGACGCCAGAATGTCTGTTTCATGCACTTAGTATGGACGCGACAGAGACAGAAAGAGTTGCGCCACACTGCATAAGTGTGTTTCTAACCATATACCTTGGTACTATTTTATACAGGCTGACGGGGAAACTCGACCCATTTCTTGAAAGGGGTTATACTAGAGGTCATTAGCAACAAATTAAGTCCAGTGAACCAGGGGTCAAAACTAGATGGTTACCGCGCTGTGACGGTTCTTCGATTTCTTAAAATTTTTCTGAATTGTTACCAAAAATCATTGATTGTGAATAAACTACTCTACTCTTAACATTGAATCAATACTTTTCTGAAAGCTGAATAATTAGTGATCATTTAAAAAAAACTTACATAATCTCAGAAATAAAAGATTTTTAGTAACAATAATTTTTATTTTTTGCATTTTTCTCCAACTTCGCCCTAAATTATTGGAAAAAAACTGTATGGAAGTTGGCGTACAAATAAGTAAAATGTCTAACTAGTTTCATAAGCTTTCCAAAAGGGTACAAAAATTATTAGGTTACCTAGCTGTTTTTAAAAAAATCAACAAAAGAGCGCAGTAGGGCAATTTTCCTTTTAAATTTTAAATTTAATTCAGCCCAAAAAGTGGCGAAGCGATGGCTGGCTTATGCGTCATGCTCGTGAACGAGTGCTGCCAGTGGAAATGGGTCTGCTCTTCTCTGCTTGCCTTAAATGTGTTTTTTTTTTTGTTTTTATTTCTAATGCGGTGGTGGCGTGTGACCGTGTGAGGCGGGTCGTTACGTTCCCTAAAATATGGTTAAGCGAAGCGATGGCTGGCACTTCGTCAAGCTCGTGAATAAGTGCTGCCAGTGGGAATGGCCAAATGGGGCCGGAGAATTAGGTATATAAGTAGAGAATAATTATTACCGACGTCGGCGTCGGTGGCACAGACTGTTTATCAGAGGTCACCAGTCGCAGGCACGCCGGATGTCGCTGCGAGTCGGTGCGACCGTATACGCTGCACGGGCCCTTACGTGATGCCACGAACATCCAAGTTGTTAGTATTGTTAATCTAGTGTGTTATTTAATACATCCGTATTACGTAAATATCCGAATGCTATCGTATTTTAAAAATAAAATATCCTATAAGTATTCAATATTTTGACAATTTATTCATGGATCAAATTTCATCAAAATCGGTTCACTACACGAAGCGTGAAAGCACAGCCGAAAACCACTTTCGCATTTATAATTTTAACCAATTATAACAAATTGTAAAAAAAACAAGTCTTTTCTTTTAAAACTTATGGTCACCCTAACGGCCTAGACACGAACATGCGCGACGGCGCCGGCGGTGGCGACGAGCGAATTGCGCATCAGTTGGTGCGTCTCATTGACTTATTTGATTAGACGTCTTGTCGCGAGCGCGCAATGATTCCGCAATTCGCTCGTCGCCGCCCGCCGCCCGTCGCGCATGTTCGTGGCCAGGTCGTAATGGAATAGAGTGAGATAAACTGACCTCGTTCTGACTATCTCATTAGGACCGTTTTTTAGCAGCAGTGCACCTTCCTGTTGTACGTAGTACTTATAAATTCCTTGGTGGGACTATAGAGGTCAGTGGGGACTATAGACATCTTAACTTGGGCGGTTATCAGTCATTGAAAGGGTTCTTTAAGTGTCACTGTGTTTTTCGACATAAACTTGAATTTTAATTGCTCATTTATCAGTTTCTGGGTTATTAAGCATAGTAAACCATTACTAATTAAATAAATTCTTAAAATTATTAAACCAACGTTTTAATTTTAAAGTTAATTTAAAAACCGGTTATTTACCGTAAATGACATTAAAAGAACCTACGTAATGTTGTTCATTCCATTCGTTCACGAAAATTGTCTATGGATTCGAACTTTTCGTGCGCGTCCGAAAATGTTCAAGAGTAGCGGCAGAACCGAAACTTCGTTTAAATTTCTTTCGTTTCCGAAATTTCGTTTCGGAGAACAAGAGTAGAGCTCCGTGTTACCTGTTCCCGTCGGAATATTGAGATAAAATTATAGCCTATGTCACGCAGGAAGAATGCAGCTTTCTCATGGTGAATGAGTTTTTAAAATCGGTATAGTGCATTTAAAGTTTATACATTACAAACAAACAACCAAAAAATTCCTCTGCATCATTTAATTTTTATGTTATAGGTACTAATATTATGAATGTTAAAGTAAGTTTGCTTCTTTGTTTGTCCGTCTTTCACGTCAAACGTAAAAAAGGGATCGATTCGATGTGATTTTTGTAAAAGTAATAGGTATGAGTATTACACAAATTATTTCATTTCCCATAGGAACTGCAATTACGATGTATTTTGAAGGAAATTTTAGACCACGAAGGAAGATAAAATAATAATAAATAAATAAAATTTTATTTTCAGACCAGACATCCATAGTGTTAGTAACAAAGTGGTAATTAACCTAGTGTTAGTAAACTATAAAACTACAAGGGAGAAACATTATTCGTATTTGTAAGAAATCAATAATTGATTTCTTAATTATTATAGGGCTACTACAACAGCAGGTCTACTCTAATTCAACGAAAAACGAAATTTCTTTCGAAACTTCGCACATTTCCTACCACCGACTTCTTCGTTTCGAAACTTCGTTGAAACGAAAATGCTTTGACGTTTAAATTTTCTAAGCCTACTCTAATTCAATTTAATAACGAACGAAAATTGAAGTTTGGCAGTTTTTAGTTCGCAGTTTTGACGAACTCAAAAGCGTTACCTTTCTATTTTCGTTTGGGTCGATTTTTATTAAAATATTAACTGATATGGCTACGAGGCAGCTTTTAATCGCTGCTGCTTTGCGCGAAGAACGCTTGGAGAGGAGAAAGAACCGGCAGCACCTGCGAAATCAGTTATTTATAGCGAATATTCCCGATCTAGAGTTTATAGGGAATTACAGACTCAGTCGGGAATTATTCGAGGAGCTGTGGACTGAGATAGTGCCTTTATTACCTCCAGGGGCAAGGCGACAAGAGTTCAAGCCAACCCTTAAAGTAAGTTTGTACTATGTAAACACGCATTTCAATGAACTTTTCGATTTTACTTTTCATAAGCCTGGTTATCGCTTTTCAGATATAGATATTGACTTAAACAACAGCACTTAATGCACCGCATACAGGTACCTACTAGCAAAGCACATAAGATTTCTTCAAAATCTCAAAAAAAGGAATCATATTAAGCGGAAATAAGTAGTAAATATAGGTACCTAGTGATAACCGATTAACGATTTTTTCATTTACTTCATTTTCAATACTAAAGTTCTATTTTATTTATTTTCAGGTGATTCTGGATATCTTCTAAGGGAGTGATGACACCCGTCGATAATGCTGTTGAGGACTCTCTAGAGGGAAGATACTGCCATCCAAAAACGTCCACGCTGCACCGTTGAACGCACATTTGGTGTATTGAAAGCTCGATGGTAGAGATGTCTTTTGTCTAGCTTGTCCATTACTGCCCAGAAACAGCAGCTAAAATTATAGTAGCCTGCTATGTGTATAGTACATATGTATAAGGGCTGGTATGGAGGTCCGGAGTATTTTTTTCCCGAGGAGAGAGGTCCCTATTTGACAGAAAAGGATCACCAAACGGACAGAGCCAGGCAGATTCGCAGGGAAATTGAGACAGCCGCATCTTCGACTCGAGCTTTACAGGCAGGTCGAGGGAAAAGCGCTGTATTAATACAAACTTTAGAAACGAACCAGGAAGATACATTCATACCAAACCAATTAATAAAATTGTAATATTGAAATAAAACCCACTTGTGTAACTTTTTTTTTGTCATAAGAGATAATCATCAGTGTCTCAGTTAAATGTACCTACGACAAGACGAGGAAATCGTTATGCATGCCTAACTGCGTGTTTGCTACATATTTGCTTGCTGCATTCTTATAATATCCAAATAAAATATAGCCTATGTCACCCGGGAAGAATGAAGATTTCTAATGGTCAAAGAATTGTCTAAATCGGTCTAGTAGTTTCGGAGCCTATTCGATGCAAACAAACAAACAATCAAATCTTTCCTCTTTATAATATTAGTTTAGAAGACTAGCGGATCATCGCAGTTTTACCCGCTTGCTACCCGTTCCCGTAGGAATATCGGGATAAAATATAGCCTATGTCACTCGGGAAGAATGTAGCTGTCTAATGGTCAAAGAACTTTCCAAATCGGTCTAGTAGTTTTGGAGCCTATTCGATGAACAAGCAAACAAACAAACAAACAATCAAATTTTTCCTCTTTATAACATTAATATAGATTAAAAAGACAATATCAATGTATTTAATGGTTTTTATTTCTTACTTCAATACATGATATTAGCTTACATTTAACATTTACAAAACAAGAAACATATCGTTACATATTACAAAAAATTGGTTATAGGATAAGCACTGATTATACAACATTATAGTACATTATATTATAACCTTTATGAGAAAAAAAATCTCATATAAATATTAGAATATTTTCCTTTTAAACAAATATAAAGTTGTAGGTTCCTACCTAAAACCTATAACTTTATATTTGTTTAGTCCTTTTATCCTTCGCGAGCAGTCGCCCGGATAGCGAAAGGTCGTGGGTTCGAATCCCATCGCAGCTGGTTGTGAGACGGGTCGACTTTTTCTAAATACCTACTTCATTTTTAATTTTTCACTAATAAAAATTGCATAGTGTATGCAAGAAAGTAAAAAAATAAATAACTAAGCAATAAGTTTGAGGTGCGAGGTTGGAGTTGGTTGGTAACAGGAGAAAATCTTTATTATTTAAAGTTGTTCTCGCAATAGCTCACACAGCTGCAAATGGCATGGCAGCCCTGATGCCTGCGAGCTCAGCGTTCCTTACTGTCTCTCTCTCTACGCGCCCATCTTCATACTGGTATTACTGATACAACCTGCTTCTGACGTCTGTAGCAGGCAGGTAAGGCTGCAAAACAACATTCAAATAAGTTCCAAAATTGTATACCTACATACATTGCAGGGAATACTTATTATATTTTTTAGTGATACACAGTAACTTTCTTGTAATTTTAATTGTCTCCGTAGTTTAAAAGTATGTGGATCACAGAGGGCGGCACAGGTAGTTTTTGTATGGATTGTTAGGATGTAAGTATAATTAGGTACCTTTTGCCACTACTGAATCGTCTTTGTGCAACCACCCATGGAATTGAGAGTGTCGCACAACTCCTCCCACAGCCTCTTTGTCTGGACCTTTCCTTCTATACTCCTCAATCTGCCGCGAGCATGATCTTTATGTTCATCGCGTAGTACAGTGATTTGCTGAGGAGTTGTCGAACAAGAATTTGGAGCCATACTGAAAAGATGTGGTGAAACTAAATAATAGGAACCTATTACGAAAACATTATTTAAATAAGAATTAGGCGTGCAAAACATAAATATTAATACTTACTTTCTTTGGTAATTCCGTATAAATAACACCAAATTATGCACCAAATATTTTGAAATTTTGAAGTAACGGCTGACGGCTCAGCTAATGTCATACTGCGGACAAGTTACGTTGTCATACGACGACAAGCATAAATCTGGGTCGGTGATAATCATTGGAACTAATTTTTCATACGAATGTTCATTTTGACACCTAATTTTGCACTGCAAGTGGCTCCTCTGTCACCGGAACATACAGGAATGTGGGACTATAGAGGTCAGTGGGGACTATAGACATCTTAACTTGGGCGGTTATCAGTCATTGAAAGGGTTCTTTTAGTGTCACTGTGTTTTTCGACATAAACTTGAATTTTAATTGCTCATTTATCAGTTTCTGGGTTATTAAACATAGTAAACCATTACTAATTAAATACATTCTTAAAATTATTAAACCAACGTTTTAATTTTAAAGTTAATTTAAAAACCGGTTATTTACCGTAAATGACATTAAAAGAACCTACGTAATGTTGTTCATTCCATTCGTTCACGAAAATTGTCTATGGATTCGAACTTTTCGTGCGCGTCCGAAAATGTTCAAGAGTAGCGGCAGAAACGAAACTTCGTTTAAATTTCTTTCGTTTCCGAAATTTCGTTTCGGAGAACAAGAGTAGAGCTCCAGATGTGGTTGTCTACATCTACACAACACTAAAATTTTTGATGCAGACTTACCCAATGTCGCAGAAAAGGGGAGTCCCACTTATCTGCCAACGCGATCAGCAAGCTGTTGGTGCTGGAACGAACTCGTCCTAATAACGACGCGCACCTCTTGCGTATAATAGCATAAAAGTCGTTGGTTGCAGCCTCGGCAAACATGCTGGAAGCGCTACAAAAACGTCTCAGCCCCAACAGCACCCTGAACGCGTTGTTGTATTGTACTTGAAGGACATAGATAAGCTACCTACAAGTAGGTTTAGAGAATTTATAGGGATCTGCAAAATGCCCGAACAGTTTAACTTGCGACGGCCACTAGTCTTATAGAAAGTTTGATCGGTTTTTTACATATTATATACCTACGTATAGGACTTGTTCTTAGTCCGCCTGGCTAGCTACCACCATCTTATCTAAGTCTGACGCCATGACAATGATGTTTTAGTTAGAGATAAGGTAGCCAGTTCCTCAGTGATTGAGTATTACGGGAGTAGTGCGCTCCCACCTTCAGCCTTATTACCACTTAACATCAGGTGTGATGAAGGCTAAGTGCTACCCTTTGTGTAGAAAAAAGAGAAAATAGACGCCTGCAGTTGAGAGTTGACTTTTTAACCGACTTCAAAAATTGAAAAGGAGGAGGTTATCTATTCGTCGCGTTTTTTTTATATGTATGTACACCGATTACTCAAAGACGGCTGAACCGATTGAAATGATTCAAACGTTATAAGATCAGGTTTTGTTCCAAGTTAGTCCCATTTTTTGAAATTTTGAAATCGGTTCCGTAGTTTTCAGGAAATCTTGAAAATACTGTCATTTTCGTTACCACTTATGTAAATTTATAACGTATCTTTAGGCATAACTCCTTTGTTAATGAACCGATTTAGATGATTCTTGTTTTGTTGGAAAGGGGGTACCTCAAGGTATTTTTTTATTTTAACCGACTATCAAAAAAGGAGGTTCTCAGTTTGATCACATACCTTTTTACCAGAATACACGAAATTTGCCTGCATGATGTATGATGCACTAAAAAGAGTAAAATAAAATTTGGTGTAAATACAGTATTAGAAGGATTATTTCTTACTTTTTTGATGTAATTTTTGAAGGCGGTTTGATTTTTTTATAAAACTTATTATTATAATAATACTAGCTTTCCGCCCACGTGGATTTCACGACGTTATCCCGCGGGAATGTGACATTTTTTCGGGATAAAAAGTAGCCTATGTTCCTCTCCAGGCTACAAAGTACCTGTGTTTTAAATTTCAGCCAAATCCGTTCAGCCGTTTTGGCGTGATTGAGTAACAAACATACAAACATCTAAACATTCACATTTATAATATTATTAATAACTAGCGGCCGCCCGCGGTTTCACCCGCGTGGTTCCCGTTCCCGTGGGAATATCGGGATAAAAAGTATCCTAAGTTACTCCTTATTACATCAGCTACATGCCAGTGAAAGTCCCGTCAAAATCGGTCCAGCCGTTTCAGAGATTAGCCAGAACAAACAGACAGACAGACAGACAGACAAAAATTGTAAAAAAAAATATATTTTGGTATATGTACCGTATATATAATCATATGCATGTAGTAAAAAGCGGTTACTTTAATATTACAAACAGACACTCCAATTTTATTTATTTGTATAGAGTACTAGCTTTCCGCCCGCGGCTTCGCCCGCGTGGACTACACGACGTTATCCTTCGGGAATGTGACACTTTTCCGGGATAAAAAGTAGCCTATGTTCCTCTCCAGGCTACAAAGTATCTATGTCCCAAATTTCAGCCAAATCCGTTTAGCCGTTTTGGCGTGATTGAGTAACAAACATCCAAACATCCAAACATCTAAACTTTCACATTTATAATATTAGTAGGATTGAGTAACAAACATCCAAACATCCAAACATCCAAACATCCAAACATCCAAACATCTAAACTTTCACATTTATAATATTAGTAGGATAGATTAAGTAGGATAGCTTTCCGCCCGCGGCTTCGCCCGCGTGAACTACACGACGTTATCCCGCGGGAATGTGATATTTTTCCGGGATTAAAAGTAGCCTATCTTCCTCTGCAGGCTACAAAGTATCTGTGTCCCAAATTTCAGCCAAATCTGTTAAGCCGTTTTGGCGTGATTGAGCAATAAACATCCAAACATCTAAACTTTCACATTATAGTACATTACAGCCGAGGACAGGTAAGTAAGAAATTACATTGTCGAGGATGGTTTGAAGCACGAGCCGCAGGCGAGGGCTTTAATCATTCGAGGCAAGGTAATTTGCTTACCGTACAAGGCTTGTATAGTGCTTTTCTCAAGAAATGCGAGGAAATAAAAAAAACTGTTTAACTAAATAATATTTATTAAAATTTATATCACACATGTTCGGGCAATTATTCAATGTAAATGTTATTGTTTTCCCTGGCACGCTTATGTATAAATCGTCCATAATAATATTATTTTAATGATGTAGGTATCATTAAAATACGCCAACAACACAGATTCCGAAAACGTATGCGCCTTTTTTCACTTTTCCAAATCAGATCGTAGGTTTTCATTTATATCTTTCTTTTGATTTTGCTGGCAGTAAGTTTTCTGTTATTCATTTTGCTTCTGCTCTCAAATTTGGTGGAGTAGGTACATACAATGTCTGTATATGTTTCATTGGCAGAACTCATTTTGATAATTTATTATACAATATAAATAAACTGTATTGATATCAAATCACTGAAAATCATTCCCGCCGTTTTTTTAGTATTGGTTTGTGAGGCCAAGTGGAACGGTCATACAGCCTATTGATACTTACTACTTGCTACTAAAATGCGCAACTTCAATACCCGCTTCTGGGTGGTAGATGGCGCTGTACATATTTCCCATACAAAATTACTCGTAAAGGATATTTTGTCTATGATAAATCTCATTTTTTTTCGATTGATGTTCGTGCTAAGGGTACATAGCGCTTGTGGTACAATACGAGGTAATATACTCTGTGCGCACCGTATTTAAAAAAAAGTTAACCTAATTATGATATAATAATTACCTATTTATTAATAATAATAATGTGGCTGTATGGTGCAAGTGTCCCTTTGCTTTTTCTGTTTTTATACACAGGAATAACGAAAGAAAAAATAAAGAAAAAATTTGGTAATAATATTTTTGGGTAGTACCTTTTCCGAGGTAAACATTCTAAATTTGAAAATCACTGCAGTAATGAATTTTAGTGCAGTAAGTAAGTACTGAAATTCATTACTGCAGTGATTTTCAAATTTAGAATGTTTACCTCGGAAAAGTGCCACGTACTGCAGTCTTTTCTCAAATATAATATTAACATTTCAGAGCATAAGTGTGAAAATTATATTATTAGTAGGAAAGAAGGATTAAGGCGGGTATAAAGGCTCCAGGTTTGTATCATTTGCCCGATCCGATCACTGTATCCGTATCGCGACGCGTATCATGATCGCGCCGCCGTTATGATACGGCCCGTCTTATGCCGTGTCGGTTTTTGTCCGATCATCAAACGTGATATCATGACTAATGTGAAGATACGGATACGGAGCAAATCGCAATCTTGATACGGGGCTTGATATGTGATACGCTGATACGGATAAGGTGATCGGATCGGGCAAATGATACATATCTGGACCCGCTTTAATATCACTTGCCTGATCCGATCACCGTATCATGTTGGACTGGTCATGATACGCGAACATGATATAGAGTCTTAATACGCCGATCTGTACAGACCAAATATGCGACCGTGATAAGCGTCGGTGATACGGATACGGTGATCAAATCGAGCAAGTTAATCTGGACCCGCCTTTACGCATTTTGGACCCATTGGGGTAAATAAGGGTAGTGATATTTAACGCTGAACTCTTGAAAACGCTACGAATTCACACCTCATAAGTATTATTGTTTAGTTAGTTACTAAATAATAATATTATGTGTGAATAAGTAAAAATATGAACACCTGAATGTGCTAATGAGGGTAAGCCTCTGTTGTTTCCAGTATAGTATTTCGATTCACAAACAATGTAAACAGTGAACAAACAACAAATCGGGTAGCTTACAACAACATTATGGTAGGCTCTTAGTCCAGTCAACGAACGCTCCAGAAACAGTATAGAGGGAATATTAAAGAAAATACATATCAAAAGTCCCCGTTCGGAGCCGGGGTAAGGAGGAGAGAGGGGGGGGGGGGGGTGAAGGTCTCATTTTTCGGTTTTTTATTATATCTCAGAAACTATACGTCCTAGCGACATGCCTATTATGTGGGTTTTTCGATATATATATATACTAGCGGCCGCCCGCGGTTTCACCCGCGTGGTTCCCGTTCCCGTGGGAATATCGGGATAAAAAGTACATATAAACCTTCCTCTTGAATCACTCTATCTATTAAAAAAAACGCATCAAAATCCGTTGCGTAGTTTCAAAGATTTAAGCATACAAAGGGACATAGGGACAGAGAAAGCGACTTTGTTTTATACTATGTAGTGATAAATATATAATTTTGGGCGGATAACTTTTCAACGATGCATCGAAAAACTAAATGTAAAATTAGGTTGTAGAGCATTGAAGTCTCTCCAATAATATATTACTTCACTACTAGCGCTCCTCCCGCGACTTTGTCCCCGTGGAATTGAGTTCACAATAGTTTCATACAAACTTTGAACCCCTTTTTACCCCCTTAGAGGGGGAGTTTCCAAAAATCCTCTCTTACTGCTATCCTAAACTCCCCAAGGAAGCTTCTTGCGCCCAGTAGTTTCGGCTGTGCGATGTCTGTCAGTCAGTCAGTACTTAACGCAAAAGTTTTAAGTATATGTATAAATGTACACCTCTAAATTTTAATTAGTAAGTACAAAGATTTTAGGGAATGATAGTGTCCATCAGTACGAACAATTTTTACTAGGGGCCATCACAAAAAATATGCTGTTCCATACATTTTAGTTGAGTCGATGTTGTAGGTACTTTTGTATATAAATATCATTAATTGTTAAACTTTCAGGGTTGCTTTCAGCGATATTGTCAACTTAAAGTGGTCATTTCATGAACATACAACTATATTGAAAATGAAGTAGATACCTAAGTATTAGAAAAAATAGACCCGGCTCACAACTAGCTCCAAGGGACTTAAACCCACCACGTCATTTCACTGTCCATTCAGAGCATTCGCATTCCATTCATGCAAAAATATAAAAATAATTTGAAATACGAATATTTCATGAAATGACCAAAAGTATCATGAAGTTATTAATGTTATGATCTGACCTATAGTAGGGAGGAATTGTTATATGTATGCCAGTCGTCTAATCTCTCTAGGTCCAACCCAAGTGTGAAAAGACTCTACATAACTCCGTTTCTTCGCTCTCAATTTATTTAATCTAATTTTATAGTCATTCTGCTTTGTAGGGCTAATATAATAAGTGTTTCTTCAAAAGCATTGTGTATTGGAATTACTTGTTAATGGTTTCAACTAGCCAATTATGTAAAGCAGGTTTGGAGTCGGTATCAAAAAAAAGGTCGTTTAAAGAAAATTAAGTAATTAATTATTTTGTTGTTTAGTAAAACAGATGTGTCCTTTTTGCGTGCCAGCTGTTTTGAAATCTAATATAGTGTGCACGAAGTTCGAAAAGTCCAATTAAATAGATTTTTTACAAAGTAGGTACTTATGTATAAAAATTTGGATTGTACACCAAGCACGAAGAACTCTCGATAAAGTAAATGTGTTTACTAGAAAAACATTAACTGTGTGTAATAGTACGTTAGTAATATTATAGTATTCTTTGGTAATAGTAAGTGTTTGGGACTGTAGGTCTAAAAGATTTTAACCATATGTATCATCATCACCATCATCATTTCAGCCGTACGACGCCCACTGCTGGGCATAGGCCTCCCCCAAGGATCTCCACAACGATCGGTCCTGCGCTGCCCGCATCCAGCCATATGTATAGATCAATATAAATGTAAAACACTGTTTGTTTCCTGCATAAAAAAATAATCGTAATAATGTCAGAATAAACAGCAGGCCTTCCTTGTCACTCCGCCCACCTGTGTGTGACTTGGAAGCAATCCGCTGAGACAGGGTCCTATATTGGCTGCACACACCTTATACCTACTACTTTCTTTCCTTTTTTTCTTGTCTTGTTATCGTTGTGTTTGTAGGGTAGGTACTTGCCTATTCTTGTCCTGTCATATTATTGTTGTGGGTGGGTATGTCAATAAATATTTTTTCTTTCTAGTACTAACCTTGCCGTAGCGCGAAAACTGTCGTTGTGGTAAGCACAGTGAGCTATAGCACAGTCTACTATCCGTCAAAAGCTGTCAAAGTGCTAGCACACAGCCTTCTCTATCGAGACGATAGAGAAGGCTGTGGCTGTAGTCAAATATCTATTGAATTGACATGTTTTCATTTTTAACAAGGTACCTTAAATCGAAAACCATTTCGAGATTTTTCAATTTCTAACACTGTACATATTTTTTCGGATTTTTAAATCACTTATTTATTGAAATATTCGGAAAAAAGCCCCTTTTATCTTGATGAAGGAACATTATGATGACATTCCTTAGCATAACATAAAAAAACGCCTCTCATTAAAAAAAAACTGTCGCTGCCAAGATGAGTAATGAGTACAAAAATTGTACCGCCTCTTTCACTCAATTCTGTCATGCCCGGAGAGTGACAGAGATGGGTATAAACTGCAGATGTCAAGTTAGTTGTAGTGATACTCTTCGCTAAACCTAACCTGTTTTGTTTAATGACATATTTTGACATAGATAGAAATATGGACTTGCGATATCAGTAAAAATTTAAAAATAATATTGTGCCTCCTACCAGGGGGGTGTCACTCCGCAGTTTAGGTACGTTCGGACGGCGCGCCTGCCGGGCAGGCGTATGGCATAGAGATTAGGTCCGCAAAAGAGCTAGAATATATGCGATAGAAAGAGATGCAACGACAACGAGTGGCCGTTCGTAATTTGCCTGCGCCGTACAAGCTGAATTCTACTTTATTGCGTTATAGTTAAAGTTGCTATTTATTTAAATGACTTAGCGGAGTGAACTATCTGTTACATAGTAACTATTTAGTAATCTGTGCTCCTACTCCTACAGAAGGAAGATTAACATATTAAAGCTAACTTATCATAACTTTACTAAACTAACAATTGAAAATTATGAAGGTGGCTGAAGGATTAATATATGGCAGACATTCGCAACCTTCCCAAAGTTGACATGATGATCTTATTGGAATATGCGTGAACACGACTCATTTAACGTTGCGGAAATAAGGGGAGCTGAAGTTTTATTTTCATCGAGAGATGCCTACGTAGAAACTTCAAACTTCTGTAGGCTATGTGGAAGTAAAACGAGAGCAAGCCATGTGTACCATCAAGGGCAGAGTAATTCCTGAACACAAAGTTCGATCAAAAATGTATATAGTTAAAGCAGTTATTGATGAGAGTAAAGACACTTTAGTATACACACATACACAAGTATGCTTTATATACCACATAGCCAAATAAATAGCATGTTTGAGAAATTCTCCAGTGTTGTTGTTTCGTTCATAGTTACTCTGCCCGCCATTACATGTGTGGTGTGAAATATCAAGTCAGGCTATAGTTTAGTGTTTAAGTACCTACTTATTTTTGTTATTTTAAATAGAAGTCTGTGTTTGATAATATTTAAAAAGTAGTCTTGTTTTGTCTATTTAATAAAATACAATTTCATTTTGATATGCGTTTATTTCAATCTTTATCTACTTCCTGATCTAGGAATCTACCTTTCTAAACTACTAAAAACTAGAAAAATGTCTGTACATTGAATATATTCCAGAAAAAAACAGTTGGATTAGAGACAACAGGGACATAACCAATGCAAAAAAAAACACACAACACCTTTTTCTTGTGTATTTGGGAAGAGATTTAAATGTCCTGATGTTGAAGGAAATGTTGGATCTTTATTAACATTTTGAAGCCTTCTTGGTAATTGGGGTTTTAGTCGAGGTCTTGTGACTTTATTCTCCATCCAATCCCTGTAATTTAGTACACACTACCATATGGTACTTTATTTTTATATAAAGCAGCACACCACTGTGAATGTGTGGACATGGGCACGTAAAAAAATGTTTTTTTGGACATTTCAGAACTGTATTTTTGCAGCCAGGAACTACACATAAAATTAAGGGATCTAATTCACGAACAGTTTTTTCCATTTTGATTTAAGTATACGAGTTATGAAGAGAAATAACATCAAATAAAACAAATTAAACCAAACGAGAAACCGTAACAACAACAGACAACAAACGTCATTAGTGTCACGTTGACTTGACGACGTCAGAATGTATTTTTTTAAATAATTTGCAAAGGTATGTCTTGCAAAGGTATGGTTTATTATTTATATAAGATAGAAGATAACAAAGCATAACACATGTTAACACATGTTTTACGAAATCGCGATAAAAATTTGCGCGATTTAAAATTGCTATGCGGGGTATATCCTAATTAAAAAATAATTTCTAAGAAATCGCAAGACTAATAAAACAAACATTATTCATTAAACTGACGTATAATCCCGTAAGTCTTGCGTTGTGGTCAGACAAGACGGGTAACTTGTATGACTAATTAACGTCGTCAATGGTTTTTATGCCTGAAAATTTCATTACAAATATTTTTACAGTGACATATTTTTAAATTGTTCTTATACGTAGAAGGTATTAATTAATGTCACTACATCTAAGATTATGCTAATGGCCAAAGCCAAACCAAGGCGTCGCTATCCCATGGCTCTAGGGAGGTCGGGAGCAAGTTGATACTGGACTAGATGGAAGACGAAGTATTTTTTGTTGATGTTATGTAATAAAGATTGTTATTAATATATGGTATGGTATGTTCATAATAGGGGGACCGGACTGATTTCTTTAAGTATTTATATAAGTATAAAATGTTTTTATATATATTAGAAACACAAGACAGGTATTTATTTAAGGGTGTCTCAAAAGTACGTATCGGATTTGAATTTCGCGCTATTTCCGAAATAAATTCAAGATGGCGGGTTGAAATTTGACATACGTCATCTTGACACATGTAAAATTAATCATGGAGCATTTCACAATAAAACAGCGCATAGAAGTTATACAAATATGTACTTAACGAAAATTCACGATCAATTACAAACACTCGTCGAAAGGTCGAAAAATCTCGTAATATCAAGAAGAGGTGGCCACCGAGATCTTGCCATCTGATGCCACTGGATTTCTTTCTTTGGGGCGTCAAAGATAAAGTCTACACCAACGATCCAAAAACATATCGTATATAAAGTCTACAAAACATAGACAATATAGACAAAATATTTGCCGAGTTATTGGTGAAATAAGTAGCGAAATGTGTGAAAGTGTCATGAAAAACTTGCACACAGCTATAATGCCCGTGGCGGCCATTTAGCAGATATTCTATTCAGATAAAATTGTACAAGTCTCTTCTTTAAAATAAAATAAAACTACGAAGAAATTCCAATCCATTCGCGTTTTATTGAGACAAATCATCCTATACCTACTTTTGGGACACCTGCTATATGAGAAAGCTACGAATTTTGGAGTCTATGCCAACTCTGGCCCCTCTCCCCTTTTTTAAATTATAGTGAGGGCAAATACAGTCTTTACGTATACCACACGGCATGTTGGACTCAGTCAGACACGGCCTCGTCGCGCCCAGCCCTCCACCCAAGCCTAATAGGCTTCGCGTCAGGGCTGGGCGGTTCTAACCCCTGCTCCGGCCCCCTAACAAGCTCGAAAGCTTGAGAGGGGGCCGGACAGAGGGAGGGAGCCCCCTAACAATCTCCCCATGCCCACCCTGGGGAATTAGCGCAATGGTCGGTCAGGAGATTGGTGACCATAATGTTATTATCTCGTGCTCTTCCATGCTACCATCTACTAATAGTGCTAGTGCATAATAAAAACATAGAGTTAAGGAAGTATTTCAAACTATTGACTTAACTTTACTTTTATTACCGGAAGGTTAGCGATTAATAATGAGGAACCATGTAAGTAATTTGATAACATTTATATAGCGCAGATGTACCGCGATTATATAATTACCATTATGACTGACAATAATGGCGCTCATAATAAGCGCTCATTTATTAAATACTTAATAAATGACAATACTGCGAAAACGACATTGAAGTATGTCCGGCATGTTCGTACGGAAAATTAAGTAAGTACCTACTTAGTCATTATAGTAACGTTATATTATTATTATTTTTACTGACAATATTACCATAATTCATTTTTATTGTGCTAGATGCATTAAAGACCCATTAATAAAATCTATGGTAGTAAATAAATATGAGAACTGACTCATCGGGTGCGGATTTTTGAGAATATTACCTAACAATTTTTTTTATTACCTACCTCTAGATTACAAAATAATAGGTTGAGGAAAAAGTTTCTTCGCATTTTATATGAAATATTTTCAAAGTTTATTTACATTTAATTATAGTAGATATATATCTGCCATTTTGTTCGATGACTTTCTGCTATCTTGTAGGTAGTGACATGATCCCGTTGCTGTAGAAATTTTGGGACTTCTGATCAAAAAAACGCGACAAGTAGTTTTGGCGGTCCTCTCTTGATGTTAACCTGACTCTGCCTAAAATACTAACCTGATACAGGTGGAAACCTGAAGGTGCAAGGTCAGGGCTAGGTATAAAAGGATACATAATCTCTTAATTTTTGCTCCGTGGCTAGAGTTGTGCGTGGTCAAGCGTTCGTGATGAAAGATTATATTGATCAATTGCGGCCGCTCTTTTTCAACTTCTTGCTTTAATCTCATCAGTTGTTGGGAGTAGAGATCCAAATCAATGGTTCTGCTTGGCGGTAAAAGCTCGTAATGAACAATCAACGCCCTTCCAATCCCACAATACACACATCATCACCTTATTGCGAGTTAGCCTTGGTTTTGCCACAGCCTGAAGCCTGACTGACCTTTGACCACGACTTTTCTTTATTAGATTCACTCATTTTGTCAGAAAGTAAAACAAATAACTAACTTATAACGATATTTGGAGCGTGGAGTTCGGTTTATTATTTTTCCTTTTTAAGAATTTTGAGCGGTATTTGGCAATTTTCGAAAAAGAGATTTGACAATAAGGCGTTTGGTCTCTCCATTGACGTAAAAATCATTTCAGTGATGCAAAAAGTTACTCATCTATGAGAAGCTAAAGCGAGCACGTGTGTATGAAAACAGCCCAGAGGCCCCTATTTTGTTATGAGTGGTATAGTAAACAGTACGGTGCCTACGTCAATAACAGTTTAATCACCGAGGCACTTAAATGACGTCTGTCGGTCAACAAATGATTGACCCGATGCGCACGCGGCTCTACGAGCTATAATAAGAGTGGGAGGCGCGCGCGCTGCAACGTCAGATTTACATTGACAGTCAAAGCGAGCGGACGTGTTTACGCTAACCCAAAATGTTTACCAATCCGTTTGAGAGAAAGCACTCCTCGTTGAGGCAGGCCCTTGACCGCTTCATCGGCGAGACGAGGCTGAGCTTCAGGAAGAAGATCAGCCTTTCGAAGAGGAGCAGCGGCAATAGCAATGCTTCTTCAGTGTCGTCGACGTCTTCGTTTTCGTCCTTGCAATACAAACCTGCGTGCAACGGCAGGAGGTGAACTGACCAGTGCAGTGTTTGGTTACCAGTGATCTTCAAGCGAATCCTACTCTGAAACAGGTTGGTATTTACGCCTGTGTTACGTTATACAATTATAAGAGTGCATAATTTTAATTGTTTCATCGAAAGTATTATTTACACGTTTGTAACTCTTTGAAAGAGATTGTTTTTACTTTATTGCATAGGTACAATGCAATTTTTGACATTGAAAATGAAGTAATTATTAGAAAAAATATTAAATTTAAAAAATTATTAGAACTATCGCCAGGTTCGAGTCCCAGCGGAGCTAGTTTTGAGAAAGGGTCGCACGCACTTTGAAAATATTTATTTTAGCATTTTGATAGGTAATCTCAATGGTAATCTATATGGATTAATTTTATTGATAACTTAGACAAATTAGATAAGATTTTACGAAGGATAACTTAAATTAGCAAGTTGATATTTAATTTACACGTCTCTTTGAAAGAACAACATTCAACCTTAAAATCTCAGACACACACGGTTTTCGTGGTTCCTACCGATTTCTCAACGGTTGCCTTGAGCGAGTAAACAAACTCGCATATATTTCTGAAATCCATCTTTTGCAATAACACTATTGGTTCAACAAGAAACATATTACCTATATTAGTAAAAAAATAAATATATGACTAAAATAAAAAAAAAACAAGAAATATATGACTGTCTATAAAATTTCCTTTTATTAATAAAAATAGTGCTGAAGCAGACTCATTATGTTTCCATTTCATTAATATATATCTCAACTAGATTTCAATATTAAGCTTTCGACTTGTTGTGAAATAGGTATGTGTGTACCTATGAATTACTGGAATAGACGGAATAGTGTATCTGTCGAACTATAGAATAGTTCTTTAATTATTTGCTCTTCATAACATTCTGACATTACTTCTCTTAATGGTATTAACGTTATTAAAAGAAGTTATATACCAACTTTCAAATTACAGACTTAATTGTTTTTACTTGTAGTACACCTATACTTATAAAGCGGTACAAGGTTCATAGTGTCAATGGCAAGCTTGACATAATAAGTAGGTACCTATATCGTAAATGGTTCAATATAGGACTGTCCCTTGAAGAACCGGATTAAACGTCATTAAGTTCTGTTCACCTACTTACATTAATTTCCATTACTTTTGAAATTAACAATATATTTGTGTTATATTGTACCGTTTTGTACAGTAAATATAAAAGTAGTTTCGAAATTATAATAAACTAGGGCGGTTTTACACGCGTAGTAACCGATCCCGTAGAAATATAGGGATAAAATGTAACATAAGTCAATCTAAAATAATGTAACTTTGAACTGGTGAAAGAATTTTTAAAATCAGTTCAGTAGGTAGTTTTTTACTTTATCCATTACAAACGAACAAAAAATGAAAATTTCTTTTTTACTACATTGCTACATTGTAGTACTATGTCTTTCCTGTTTATAAATTTTTAAAATCAGTTCAGTAGGTAGTTTTTTACTTTATCCATTACAAACGAACAAAAAATGAAAATTTCCTTTTTACTACATTGCTACATTGTAGTACTATGTCTTTCCTCTTTATAATAGAAGTAAAGATTATAGAAAACAGAACAGAAACTTTATAAGCAATATGTGCTTATAAAGTTTCTGAATAAACATTTAAGATTTTGTCAATTATTCATTATGTTGCGTAAATAATTATATTGACTAGTATAGGAAAAATCTAACTCTGTCTTGAACGAAGAGAAAACACTAAATTACAGAATTTTGTAATTTTGTTTTGGCGAATCTTATGCAATGTAATATTTTATGCATATTGTAAGTATCGGTTGATATCTTAAATTAGAAAACCACAAATTAAATCAGTTTCTCACTGCCATCAAGTATTTAAATGATCCAATAAACATGTTATTTTTTTATCAATACGCTGTTCATTATATAAATTCTACGCCATTGCATAATATAACGTCGCATAAATTATAAGAAATACTTATTTAAGTAGATATTTTTGAAATAATAAGTAGCTTAACCATTTCAATAATAAAAATTGCATTGTGAATGCAAAAAACTAAAAATTAAAATAACAAGTGGTAACCAGTTTAGGAACAGTAGGTATAATTCTGTAAGAAGTAAAGGCAAATTGGCAAACACTTTGCTAAGATTTTAAATTATTTTTAGTATTTACTATGCAATTCTGATCCGGATCCCTGATTCTGATTTCTGATCCCGCCTGAAAGCTACTTGCAGGGCTGGTGGAATTTTCTACCTCAATTTTTCCATAACAATTCGTTTTCATGATTTTATCAAGATGCTACGCACTTAGGTATAGTAAAGAAAATGAAATCCTTTACAAATGGAAGGAATGTGGTACGGTCAATAATTCCAACACACATGTGCATACCTATATCTCGTTTATGTTAATTTCACTCGTTCAATTTGCATTTTTTTTAATTTATTGTTTTTTCTTGTTCTCAGATCGAGTGGGGAAACCCAAACCAGACTTTTGACGTCACACCGAGACTCGCGGTCGGCCAATACCTCCTGCGTTTACGTCAGAAGAAGAAATAATAATCAAATATACATTAGAATAATGACTTGAACGATTCGTTTCATTTAAAACCCATCCTGATTAGTTAAATGTTAATAGATCCGTTATTAGAACGCTTGAATGATAAACAATCGATTCGATTTGATTATAAATTACATATTTTTAGTTATGATAATGAGGTGTAGTGTCTGTCTAGAAGTCATATGTTTATAAAAGTAACATTCAAAAACAGTAAACAATAAAGCATAGATAGGTCCATTGAATTGCCACTTGCTAGAGGTCGCTAGGTCAAAAATTATAATATCATTTCTAGTGACTTTTGCCATTATTGTTTTTAAAACTGCTGTTTGAGTTGAAAGACGCCTCTACTGTACGATAAGTAAATATAAATAAATAAATATTGGACACCATCACATGCATTGTTCCAATACACTTCCAATACCAAACTATAGTAGCGTGAGCACTAGTATTATGGAAATTGGGAAACGGCGACAGACCCGAGGAAATTTTGAAAAGTTCTTTCACCTTGAAAACCAGTGTAATAAGTTAAACCTATGTTCAAAGTAGAGTAGACCCAACTAGCAAAATCAGTTCTTATAGCTATCTTCAAGACTACTTCTAACCTCTCTTATAAGAAACTTGTAGTATGCTACAAACCTGGATTTGGGCGCAGTTATAGGAGCTATTATTTCTGTAATTATCTTATAACCAGCTTAAAGAATGTCACTAAGCCCTATAGCATACTTGAGAAAGCGTTCGCGAAAAGCTATTGCTTTTATAATAATCTAAGACTAAACTTATTATTATATTACACAAGTATCTTACTAATGCAATCTAGTTTATAGTGTAATTAGCTAATGTATTTAGAAGTAAATTTTATAAGTTAATATTGTTCCTTGTTATTTTGTGATTAAAGTTAAATTGTATACGTAAACACACTTGCTTTTATTATAGAAATAACAATACATTGTAGTAAGTATTTGTAATTAAGTACCTATGTGAATGGGAGGATGGGGAATTAATTTTTACTGTAAATATGTACAGTAATTTGGTTAGTTTCACCAATGCCCCTCAAAAATAAGCACATAGTACAATGTTGTAAAAATTTTATTTAATCAAATTCTTATGTATATCCGCCATGTTTTAAAATTGCACTGCATTAAGTACTTTGTAGAACCATTATAGGTAAATTAGTGCTTGTAGTAGTTTTGGTCCAGATAACTCTTCTCCATTTTGAAACAAATTAGGGTTCCCTAAAATCTATTTACACTAATGTTTTTATTCACTTTTTTGGGACTCATTTATTAGAGAATTCATTCATTCATTTGAAATGGTGTTTTTGTTTCCAATGTTGAACTTCTTCATCTTCTGAGTGGTGAGATGAGGAAGAAAAAATATTGCTAATAGAATAATATGCAGAACCCTCTGTCAGTTCACCTGAATTCGCACTGGAAGAGCTTTGTTTGCTTTCTGATCTTGTCGGATTTATTCTCCGAATGGTCACCTATTCACTAACTCATCATACGTTTTTGTCACTTTTCTTTTGTAACCACTGCTCCTTTTGAATCGTTTCCAATAACTTATATTTAAACTTATTTTCTCAAGAGGATGGAGAAATCTACAACATGGCAGATGTTTACTAGTTAAGTGCTTGATCTAGTGGTTCATTAGCTTTTTTGATCTCATAACGTTCTTATTGAGTATAATAAGATTTAAAAAAGTCTCAAACAAAACTATAGCAGTTCAATTTTATAGTAATCTCAGAGAAGTGTGTTATAAATCTTGTTCTACTTACAACATGCTACTATTAGATCAAAATATTATTCAGGACTATATAGTCTTACCAAAAACAATTATACGAGAGTTATTCTTTAAAGTGTCCTATAAGATACACTTGCAGCTAACTACAAGACTGAGATATAAAAGCAAAAGCTCTTAAGAATATCTATGCTTGTGAATTGCTATTACTAGTAAAAGTGTCATATAAATGTTTTAAACTTTAGTCTTGTAGCAAGCTATAAGATAGATATATAAAAACTAATGCCCTTGAGTATATTACGACTTGTCAAATGATATTATAAGTTAAACGGTCTACAACAAATCCTTTACAAGAACGTTATTAGTAGAGGCAGACTTATAATCAATCCTTATAGGATTACTTTGCTTGTTGGGTAATTAATGCACTTTCACACAACAACAGGATATAATTATTGTGTTGGAATGTGCCACTTTGTCAATCTTACTGGAAAAAAGTAAATGTAGGTACAAGTATAAACAAAGTCGCCTCTCTCCGTCTCAGTAGGTTAGAACCACAGAACACGGAAAGATTTTTTTCTCTGTTAGAACTTTCAAACAACCCAACGGATTCTAAAGCGGTTTCCATCCACAGACTTTTTTCTGAAATGACACAAGAGGGAGATTCATAAATTTAAAATATTTACATTGCGCCTAGCCAGTGCGATACCGGGCCGGCCGCCATTTTTTCAGAGTTAGATAGATAGATAAATAGGTATATATTGGACACTATCACATACCTACATTTGTTCCAATACCAACCTGTAGTAGCTTGAGCAATAGAATACTAATCATAATAATGAAATGTAATGCAACGACTGGTTTTATTAACCACATACACCCAGATCAGAGGAAATACTGAAAAGTTAGTTTTTCAATATTTACCCGACTGGGATGCGAGCCCGGTACTTCTAGAAATAGCGGCACCTTGAAAACCGGCGCGCACACCACGCGGCCACAGAGGTCGTCAAGATAAAACTCGAAAAACCATAATATTCCAAAATTACACCCAATACACATTACTGGATCCTTAATGCTCACTTCTTAATATTATTTTTTACTTCCATCGATTATCAGCGAGGACACAAAAAATATCATGAGGCCATTGAGCTCGGTAAATAAACATTACTCCACTGCATTTTTTTTTTCTTTCGAGTTCCAATTATCCTGAAAAATAAACGAAACTCGAAAATAATAAGCGCGCGATTGTTTGTTGACTTTCAAGACATTACTTATTATAAATTTCTTTTACAAACATAGTCTTCGTTAAAACACCCATTAGATCAGAGTTGTACGATTGCTTTTTTTATTATGCTTAAACGTAATTCACACCTTCGCCAACACGGAACTTGAATGGAAACATATTTATTCTTGAATACGTCATTCAAAATACCGGTGCGTTTACAAATTCATGGAATAAAAATATTTTTCACTCTGGGCGTTTTCAGAAACTAACTGGGAGTAAAAATGTTCATGAAAGCCTTTTGCTAGATGGTATACAAATAAGTACATACATATTTCAGTTACAACAACTTACACTAATAAACTAGTGGTCGCATTTGGGTTGGCTATGCCTTTTTTGAATTTTTTTATAATTACTTTTAATTTATGCTGTTACTTTTTATATAGAGTTATAATAAGTGCTCCAATTAATTTTCGAATCATATAAGCGTAAATTAAACTTTTATTTATTTTTATTTATTTTTATTTATTAAACTACTTTTCTCTTAAAGATCTTGCTTAATTGCATTACATGACAGTCATTTGCATTATATATTAAAATTAAATTAAACTTTGTTTTATGTCTGTCAAGGGTCAGTCATTATTAAGTAATTTAAAAACTCGCAGTTATCTACATAAATTTTTAACAATTTCTAATTGTTTAAAATTTATGTAGATACACAAACTAATCAAAATGTTCCAAATAAACAAATGAACTAGTTAACTCATTACTTAATTTAATATATTAAAGGTGCTATTACATTATATTTAATTTGTAATGTCCAAAACCATTATCAGTCATTAAATTATACGAGTCACTGAACAATGTTTCAACATAAATATTTACAAATATCCGACGATATATTTACTATTATTATTACCTTGATTGTTCTCGTAAATTGACCGATGACCGATTAATTACAATCTATTATTATATTTCGACCTAATAACTTAGATGATATAATATTGATATCGACTCAATTATAGTTATTATTACGTACTTATATCAAACAACATTGCTTGAGTTGCTCTGAGTGCGAAGTAGGTACCTAAATAGTCAAAGTATAGTAAATGTAAGTAAGCAGTATACTTTTCTACATTGACCCGGTATCGAATCCTGGACCTCAGCAACACCTTCATTTTATAATTTTATAGCTACTCGACCTGATTAGAATATTAACTTTATAATACTATGAAGAAAACGCAGACTCCAGATAACACTCATATAATTATTGATCCAACTTACAGGTACAGGCATAGTTCAGGTTTAACAATATAGATACAGTCGACGTCTTAGTGAACTTATCCCCTCGAGGCTAGTTTGAAGAATGACCTCTCTTTGCTCGTTAATCGGGCTCAAGTCTAGCTACCCCCCACCAATTTTACCACAGATTAGCCTATTAAATTTAACAAAATGGCGGCAAGAGACGGCATTACCAGTGTTGCTATTAAAAAATATGAAAAACCTTCTAAAATCATGACATTCGGCCATCTGATAACGTGCTGTCTCCCGACGCACATATAAAAATTATTTAGAATCAATTAATTAGGTAAGTATACAGCTAATATACTGATACACAATTATTCTCAATAGTAAAGTCTTACAACTATGTACCTATTTAGGTTAATCTTATAGTGATAAAAACCTTAAGTTAAAACTTAAAACATAATTGAAACAAATACATTATATTACACAATGCTCAACAATAATCTTTTAAGGAAGCCGATGACTTGTTTAGAATATAGATATTATCGTGAAAATATTGTTTTAGTAAATCGTTAAGTAATACATAATCAAATAAAATAAATTATCAATAACAAACTAATCTAAAACTATTTGAATCAATGTATAAATTAACATAATCATGACATTCGTTAACAATCGACTATTATTACTTAGAAAACTTATTTTGAAACTATACTTGTTATATAATCATGTATTGTGTAAGTAAGTATATGGAATGATTAAAGTAAAGTCTGGTTATAATCTATAAGCATTAGTTATGGGTCATAAAAGAAAAATGGATTAGCTTGGTACTAGTTTACATCAATGCATTGTCAGGAGCTACATTCAAGAATATTAGATGGTGTCAGAAGCAAAATCCCTAAGAATGTTACATTAGGAATAGGTAGGTACAGAATTTAACTTTAACCTGATAACTAGACACCCTTATCACTTCACTCAAATAGTGGAAAAAGCAACTACGAGTCATGAAAGGATTAAAGACCTAATATTAGATGAATTTAACTATCGCTAAGTTTGACCTAGTTTAGTCCTTACAAAAACAACTGTAGGCCTCTGCACAGTTACCAATTTTTACCCAGATATGAGTAACAAACCAAGTTATAGATACGTATTTATCATAGTGCACAATTTGTAATAAATCAAAATATGAGTTAGGACAACTAAAGGAATTATTTAAAGGCATGTTCGTAATAGGCATTATTACCGATTAATTTAAATATTCTTATAAGGAAGTTACACTGATAATGAAGATGCCGCAGGTACAATTTGAACCGTCACAGCAACAATTTGCTTTTTCAACTTGTCAACCAGTTGTCCAAGGTTTCCAGAGCATTCTTTTCCAGCACCAAATCTTAAATGCATCTATTCTCTGCCTCTGTTAGAATAGTACAATACATGGTTCCACTCCGTACATGAAAATCAAAAGATCATATTATTATCATTTCTAATGAATAAGTTAATGATTTTAAACAAGTTCGCAATTTAATATCAAAACTTAAAAATGTCTACAAGGTATCCTCATACGAGCATGACCCGCATCCTTATCAACAAATATTCATATTACTATGAATAATATTAGTGTAAATAGATTTAATAATTATAATTGGGATATGAAGAAGTATATTCATGGATAGAAATAGAACAAGTAAAATCATGAACAGCTTTTCGCCCAAATGAATTAACTACACGATGATTTCCCGTGAGAATAAAATATCCTCCCGGGGTCAAAAGAAGCGGATATGCTATTCCACAGACAAAAGATTTCAAAGATCCGTCCAGCCGATAGCCGTGATTGGGGAACAAACATACAAGCTTTTGCAATCATAATAGTAAAATGAGATAAGATACATGACATGATAATATATACTTCAATATAAGTCAATTTCAGTATCAGCGATCCACTCGTCTCAATATCCGACTTACAACCATAGCCCACGATGATCATCATCACAACAACGATCACTCTGTGATCTGCACCTTCAGTATCATATTATCTCCTCTCATTACCACAGCACGTACACTCTGCTGTCTCCAGTTTGTATGCTGTGTTGGTTCGTACGTTCAAGGGTAGCGGGATCCTCATTATTATATTAACTCGATGCTAGCTCATGATAAGTACCTACTGGATGCTACAATTGGCATCTGAAAGCAGTAAACTCACAACACACATAGTAACCAAATCAATTTTATTAATCATTCAAAAGAAATAGATGTATCTGATAATGAATCAATAGAAATAAATGTAAGTATATGAATTCTCATATTCTTTTATAAACATTAGTATGTAAGGTACGTAGTAACTTCAACCATAGTAGAAACAAATGATCAACTGACCAGATCTAAAAAAATATGGAAATGATTACTACACAATATGTGAAGGAACTTCAAAGGTCCGTGAGAATGGTAAACTGCTAAGAATTTTAGTATCACGAGCCTACCAAATGAGACGGTAAATTTGACAGATCTACTTGATTTTTGGTTTAATAAAGATATTAATTCTCATTAAAATAACAATAAATTAGATTCACATAATTTGAAATCATATTTTGTCAATACGTACACTAGGACGGTAGTATTAAAATCCTCAAAAACTAATTATAAATCATACCGCCAATAACAACAAAAACACGGCAAAACTAACTTGGTATGCTACAGCAGTGGTTACTTGTGGCTTTATTTGTTAGAACAAGTTTAAAACATGAATTAAAATGTTTGCATGAAGCTGTATAGAACATTTTAATAAATTGAGAGGTGTGATTGAGCAATAATCGTTTTACTTTATTTTGCTTAATTAGGAAAACATCAGTTACAACTTGACAGTGTAATAAACACGATCTACTTAAATGCACTATGGACTGTTTACATGTTTTTGCATTAAAAACATAATTTCATCACTATGTTAATGAAAACAACTAGAATAGATATCAGTGAATGCTTCTTGCAGTGCTGTCTAAGCAACTAAGTATTTCTGCTTTTGATTTGCATCTAAATCATTAAGAGAGATCTAGAACACTACGCAGTACGCACAAATAGCAAAATAGCTTCTAGTGATTTTGGCTGTAAAATTTTCCATCCGTCTAAACCAAAACTGAGTTGCCCGGAAGAAACCGCAGTAAGACGATAAGGCCACCATTTGGTTAACAGTTTGTTATCTTTGTATTATTATTATTATTTCGTGTGTAATTGTTCCGTTCGTAATATTGTGTACAAATAAAGAATTAATCTATGTATCTATCAAACTAGGTACTTAGATAAAGAATCTTCGACGTTCCCGGAAAAATGTAAAGAATGATGATTTCTAATCAGTCTTATGGCTTTATTGTCTAATTATGTAGAAGACTCGGAAAAGTATGTTCCTGATAAACTTTCTCTAGCACTCATCCACAATTTAGTTTGAATTTAAATAAAATTTGAGATTTAAGTTTGCCACTAAACTCAAATTTAAAAAGTCAAGCATAGTGAATTCTTTTAAATTAAGCTACATATAACAAAAATAATAGACGAAATGTCCACTTGAACAAAGTTACAAAAAATAAAATAAGTAATAGGAAATAGTAAATTTTGGATATCTTTGCGTACCTACATTGCTTCCATCCCGAACTTAGTAACTCAAGCACTTGTGTTATGGCATTTGGGAACAACGACGGGGATTACCACATACAATCGGGCAGAATGTTGAAAAGTCCGCTTTAAACATTCACCCGACAGGGAATCGAACCCGGTAGGTACCTCAGAGACAGCGGCACCCCGAAAACTATGCGTACGTACACCGTATCTACAACACTGCTATGGAGATTGTTAAGCTTATACCAGAAACTAATATTGTTTCCATAGTTAAAAGGTCTATAACAATCTAAGTGACACAGATCACAGTTTATAAAAGTATTACCCAATCGCAATCTTGGAATACTAAATTCGCGACTTTAATAGTGTGCTCTTATTCAAAAGTGAATCGTCATCATGTCCAATCTTATCAAGATCAGAAATACATCCAGTTCTGCGTAAAGGTCACCTGGGCATAGACCTAGGCATAGAAAAACAAACCTAGCTCATGGATATTGACCACTCATGAGAGAATCAAGATATGGTATGGATTTCGTATAAATGGAAACTAAGGTAATTATAAAAATCTTAAATAGATAAGACAATAACCCCTACTCAAATTGTGGAGCATGTGGATACTTATTATGCAAGGAAAAAGAAATGATGCAAACATAATTTAGTATATAAATATCTTTATAAGTAAGTAGGTACTATGTTGCGATAATTAGAGCGCATATTGACAATAATACTTTAAAGGTATCTACTGCTACAGCTGTGGTACCTACTAGATACTCAATGTCAAGCACGTAGGCAACTGTAGATTTAAAAGGCTTTTCATTCTTCCCTAAAAGTATTTTGATAACATCTAAATGATTCTATGAAAAGATAAGTTTTTATAGTTTTGTTTTGTTTTAGGTAGACCTTTACAAACTTTATTTAAGGGGGTGTTACAATCAATTTAGTCGGTTATGCGAGATGAAAATTAAATCTTAAATAGTTTTATTCGATATGCAAATAAATAAACATGAAACATTTTAATCAAAACAACTTCAATACTTTCCCATAAACAAAATGCTCTGCATCATCTCAAATCCTCTTTGACCAGATTCAGCTACGAAGAAAGGGTATTCCTCCTTCGCTCAAGACTCCCCTGGGTCGGCCACGTCACCCTGGAGGCCTACCAAGCGGCGCACCAGGTGGCGCGGGCCGTATTCGTCCTCAGACGCTATTTACCTTGGAATGTATACATTATTCATCGGCAAAAGATCGTTCCGTGTCATTCTATAATAAAATCATTAGGTTATCAACACAATATGCCCTTCAGGAAAATTCATGATTTATACTGTTCACTAGCTACAGTAGCTACCTACATCCTTTATTATTTACAAAAACCATTTCTTTTATTAAGAGCTACTTATCTAGTGCAAAAATGTAAAATGAGTATTGTAAAAACAAGAATAAAACGTTTGAAATTATCTTTGTTCTGTTGTAGTTTCATTTAAATCTAATAATCTTAAAAGTGGCCATACGGGTAGTAAACCAGTATGAAATATAAGTAGGTACTCATTTAACCAGCCTGTGAGAAACGTACTCACTTAACATTTAAACATATTCAGACGAATGTATGCCACCAACATACATCGTTCGTACTCTTAAATCCGGCGAGTGTATGCCACAAACATATACCGCCCCCTTAATTCCGACGAGTGTATGCCACAAACATACATCGTCCCCTAATATCCGACGAGTGTATGCAACATACATACATCGCCCTCTAATATCCGACGAGTGTATGCAACATACATACATCGCCCCCTAATATCAAATTCAATTTAATGCATTTCAACAAACAAATTCAATGTATCTCTTATAACCAGTGAGCATGCATAGCTTGCTCACTCAACCCAGTGAACACCTTATATTTGTTCGCTCATCATTAAAAATTAAAAATATTCACATTAGAGATATCCAAATTCACGTAAAGACTTTCATATTTAAATATTTAAAGATACCATATTAAAATATTTGTATTTAAACTCATATTCATAGTTCAAGCAATTTATATTGCTATTCACGGTGTTCATATTAATTGAATCCACAAAATTTGTACCTATTAATTAATATATCAATAAATAGAAAGCCAGAATTCAATTGTAAGTAAGTAATACGTACCTATTAAACCAATCTTACCAGGTAACGTAGGTAACCAGTAAGCATACATGACTCACTCAACCCAGAGAACAACACGTTCGCTCAATACATTAAAAACAAAGGAAAATTAGTAATAATTAATTTCAATAATATTAAGATAAATGAAATGTGAGCAACCAATCATAAATTATTCTTACTCTTTACTACTTCTTACTAGCTTCATAACTTATAGTTTTCTTTTATTTACTGTTGGTATTAGATACCACGTTAAAACATGGATTGTATGCAAGATTTAGTAGCCATAAGTGATTTCACTCTGTGCAACAGTTAAGGCTATCAAAACTAGCTCCAATTAGTGCTAGCACTAATTACTTAAAACATTACATGTAGGTACACAGCCAAAACTGCCAGTCCTAGCTCCATGTGTAAGATTATAAACAACATAAACAGCAAGTACTCTTATAATATAATAATGCCAATCATCTCCATTAATTCTGTACAATCCACATTTAATACATCATGTAAATTAAACAACAACAATCAAGATATTATGCCAGATTCATGGTACGCTATGATCGTGCCATACGGAAATATCTACTACATACCCGCGTTTAAAATTATGTAAGTATAATCGGAGGGTAGCCCCGACCGTACACGAACACAATTAATCAATTCAAATAAAAGTGTGATCTAGTTTATGTCCGTTCCGTCGGAGAGTAGCCCCGACCATGTACGGAACACAATCCGCCACACAAATATTCCAATTTTAACGCTTTAGATTTAACTAACACGATCGGAGAGTAGCCCCGGACACGAATTAGTAAAATCTTAGTACTAAGCTACGCATATAGACTTTTTAAATTATGTTAGTATAGTCGGAGGGTAGCCCCGACCGTATACGAACACAATCAATTAAAACACAAATGCGATTTAGTTTATGTCCGTTCCGTCGGAGAGTAGCCCCGACCATGTACAAAACACAATCCACTGCAAAGGTATTTAAAATGTCATTTAGATAAAAAAAAATACGCATTAACATGGAATCTGGAATATTTATCCTTTCTCTGCGTGAAGAGAATAAAATAACTCGTTTGGCATTACTATAGCACAGAATAAGCAAATTATTCTTATTATCAGGTTTAGAAATAAACTTACGTGGGTACTTTACCGCTTCTGAAATATGAAGAAAACGCAGACTCCAGATAACACTCATATAATTATTGATCCAACTTACAGGTACAGGCATAGTACAGGTTTAACAATATAGATACAGTCGACGTCTTAGTGAACTTATCCCCTCGAGGCTAGTTTGAAGAATGACCTCTCTTTGCTCGTTAATCGGGCTCAAGTCTAGCTACCCCCCACCAATTTTACCACAGATTAGCCTATTAAATTTAACAAAATGGCGGCAAGAGACGGCATTACCAGTGTTGCTATTAAAAAATATGAAAAACCTTCTAAAATCATGACAATACAGTACTTAATATCGGTGGTTTTTTTTTACTTTTTAAATTACGGTGCTTTTGGTAAATGAAAATTTAATCTTCTCATTAGAAAAAGAGAAGATTAAAATTTCATTTACCAAAAACTTGATAAAGTGGCTGCCCTCGATAAGCTCGAGTCAGAAATATGAAACTGAGCGAGATTATTTCTCGAAACGCCGTTTTTTTGTAAATATCAAACAACATTTTGGCCAACTTTGTTTTTATAGAGAATCTTGATACTTGACCCTCAGATATTTTAAATTAAAATCGTTTTCAGCTTCATAGCATTCAAATGAAAAAGTTGTTGTTTGACTGTTTAGAAATATATGTGCTATTGCGAAGTCCATGTTATTGTCAATAAAGGCTACTCTGAAGAATAGGAAGGTTATAAACCAAACAACTGGAAAAACAAGACAACATATAAATTCCTTCTCTCTCAAACTAGATAATAAAACAATTGAATCTAACGATGAGGTTGCCCGTGTCTTTGAAGATTTCTTCTCTCGGGTACCCTTAGAAACATTTGAATTTAAATTTCAAAGGATGAAAATGCGCGACTTTTTCTATCTTATCTTGGTACTTACTGAATTGTCTGAAGTCGGTGCTAAGCAAATACGTCGTACGAAATGTTACGTTAGTCCACCCCCGCCGGATTTCCGGAGGTTCCGTAGCCGAATGGCAAAAAACGGAACCTTATAGATTCGTCATGTCTGTCTGTCTGTATGTCTGTCCATCCGTCCGTCCGTCCGTATGTTTTATAGCTATGCACGGCTCCAAAATCTCCCCATATATTAGCCTCCACTTCGACATCGTCGTGTTTCAAGATAAGAGCGTAGACCTGCATGACATACAGCGAATATAGTTTCGATATTTTGAGTATCAGGTACGCTACCCTACCCGACGCACTGCCTTTGGTGACCACTTTGTTAACGAGGGATTTGTGGACGATAAACCGGACAATACCAATGGACTATTGGCAGCCCTCCCGTTGGTAAGTATAGCAAGTTACCAGATTGAAGGATAAAAGAGTCCTCCCTCACCCTCTCTTTGGACTTCAGTTATGCCTATGACATCCTAGTGTAACTTACTAATCGCCTCGTAACTTACTAGAGGAGGCGCTGCTGCCCTTCTCCTGATTTCGGTTTCCCTTAGTCGACTTTTACGACACCCACGGGACGATAGGGGGTAGTGCTATTCTAGACCGGCACCTAAACGGCCTTTTTAGTTCATCATCAATAAATCGTCGTTCTTAAGTAACTTACTTCGGTATTTAATAAATAATTAGTAAGGTCTTTTTTTAGATAAATTAATGTGCAGAAATCTGTTAAACTGCAAGTTATATATATTTTTAGAATCACCATAAAAAATACGCCATTTAGATTTTTTTATATTTTAATGTACCCAGTGTCACTCGTGCTATCAAGACGAATCTAACGACACATACCTACGTTACAATCCTTCAAACCGTTTAGGCTGTAGCGGGGAACATATAAATCTACATAGGTACATACATACATAGGTACTCTCGTAAAACCTAACCCTCCTTCTGTCGTAGTCGGGTAAAAGTAAAATTAATTAATATACTGATTTTAATTTTTTGTTTAAGGCGCTACTCGGAAAAAGTATGGACTTTTTGATTTAAAACTATAGGACGGTTAGACTTGTTACAAATCTGGTAATAAGATATATATTTCTTCATACCTTTATCTAGAATCGTATAGTTTCAGAAACACGATTTTATGATTTTGGCTCGACACTTTTTATTTTCGAAAATACCTCAAAAATATAAGAAATATCAAGATTATTCTTAAATGGGGATACATATACTATTGAAAATTGGTTTAATTAGTGGACACCAATAATATTTAGGATCGTATAGAAGCATTTTTTGAAACTCGCTATAGTTTTTGAATACGAAGTGATTTTGTGTTTTTTTTGCGTAATCGGCAAAATCGGTCTCGCTCCCGCGCGCGTCGTTTTCTCATTGCTATCACGCTTTAGCATAACTTTTACGAGTATCGCCTTAATTTACGAAATTGGACACGATACATACATAGATAGATCAAACATTCTGTTAAAAATAAAAAAGATCACGCGATGCTGTTGGTCCAAAAATTCATTTCCATAAGATCACGAGATTGGCAATTCATAAATTGCACACTTCTGTGTGTGTTGCGAACTATAAATAGTTTTATCGCTCTGGCAAACCTACATGTGATTGTGAGCATAGGTGTAATGTCTGTAGAAACCGGTTAGACGCAGACAATTATCACACACACAGCACACTCAAACAAACAAACGTCATTAGTATTTAAGACCGCACATAATATTCGTTTTTTATGAACTAACGTCATTATACCAATTTTAGAATCGATGAACTATATATACCAACAGTTCTATTTTGGGAATTCGACGCTTGTTTACGATAGCCTTTTATTACATTAGTTACTAAATATAACTCTGACGTCCTTCGCGTTTTTTTGTCCAGTAAATAAAAAAACTTTTATGTTTGAATTTTATACCATTTGTTTTAAACTTTTTACGCAGTTACTTTAGAGTATTTTCAACTATCTTTTTCAAGGTTGCTTCTTTAATACAAGACAAATAACTGTGACACACCTCAGCCTACGCCATCCGAAAGGTATCAGCCTTTTACTTTTTCCTTGCATTTTGATTTGACAACCAAGGGACAATACATGAACCAACAGCGCGAGCCGAGCGAGCGAAGCGCCAGAACCGACTTCATACTCTCCCCCTACCCCCCACTTTAATATGAAATGGGAATATGTTTAAAGTCGTTTCTGGCGCATCGCCGGCCACTGCCGTGGTTCATGTAAACTTAAAATGCTCGTCGCTTCGCTCCTCGCACCTATCAGGAGTGCGTGACTCACTATGTTATACTTAACAAACCGTAGGTGAGTTGACCGTAGGTGAAATGACCAGTAGTGATTTCGTCCATTAGTTATTTTAAAAATAGGTGTAGCGACCAATAGTTAGTTTGAACAGTAGGTCTTTTGACCGTAGTTATTTCGACCATAGTCGAAACGACCGTAGTTATTATGAAACATACCCAGGTACGCCATACTGCACATACGATCTCATCCAGCCACTGCCCGCTACCTTCTTAGGGCGTTTGTGCACTACCACTGAATTTTACCGATCCGGAAAAAAACGGATGCTTGTATTTAATTAATTACTATTATAAATGATTAATTATTAAAATACAAGCATCCGTTTTTTTCCGGATCGGTAAAATTCTGTGTAGTGCACAAACGCCCTTAAGGTTTCGGTCCATCTGGCTGGAGGTCGTCCGACGCTACGTTGTTTGCCGATACGTCATACGTGGTCTCCATTCGAGAACCCGTCTACTCCGCTGCTCGTCGGTTCTGCGACAGATGTGGTCGATGAATTGAAAAGTAGATATTATTGAGGGGTACTTTTCATGTGAAGAGTTGCAAAGAAGTATTTTTTTACCACCCACAATAATCATAATTAGAACTTTCCCAAAACTATACCTAAGTATTGCTAATAGAGAAAATCCAGCACAACGTATACAATCATAATTTATTATGATTGCACAAAGTATTAATTTAAACGAACGTTCTAGTTCTTGGGGTGACCTTCACGTGTGCGCACGCGCAGGCCGCATCGGTTCGGTTTCCACTGAACGTAATTACGGGCAGAGGTTGCATATATTAGAGCCCTCTTGGAATTAACTATAATATCCTGTAGAACAACAATTATTAAGGCGAGGTTTGCCTACAGTAGGTAAGTACATTTTACAAAACAAAGTCGCTTCCCGACCCGTCTACGCGACAGTACCTACAGCAAGTTTCAAGCAATGCAACTGATTTTTAATAAATTGAAAGAGCGGTTCAAAGGGAAGATTTATCATCTTTATATAATACACTAGCTGTGCCCGCGACTTCGTTCGCGTGGAATAGTGACTTTCGGCAGCATTTTTCATTTTTTTAGCTAATAAGGTTTTTCGTTTTTTGTGTATTTATTTTAAATATATAAGTTTAGCGCTATAATACATATTAACACATTAAAAAAATATTTCACATAGCCTTCCGCCCGCGGTTTCGCCCGCCTGTACTACACGACGTTATCTCGAGGGAAAGTTATATTTTCCCGGGATATCAATTAGTCTTTTTCACTCTCTAGCTCCTAAAATATCCACATACTAAAAAACACGCCGATCCGTTGCTTCGTTTTGACGTGAAAGACGGATATACAAACAATACAAACAGTATGTCAAAAGAAAGAACTTATCACACTGAACAACTTCTCTTAAGATGCTATCTCATATAGTTTAACCTGGCTGCTAGGGTTCCACATCATCATCATCCCTAAGAATATCCGGGGTGATAAAAAAATACCGTGTATATTACATAAACAGTACCTACTTACGTATTAACATAAAAATTTATATCACATAGCCTTCCGCCCGCGGTTTTGCCGCGTGTACTACACGACGTTTTTCCGAGGGAATGTGATATTTTTCCGGGATAAAATTAGCCTATGGGACTCTCTAGCTCCTAAACTATAAAAAACTACATACTAAAAAAAACAGGTCAATCCGTTGCTTCGTTTTGACGTGAAAGACGGACATACAAACAAACACACTTTCATTTATAATATTAGTATATATTGTATGTCAAAAGAAAATACTTATCACGCTGAACAACTTCTTTTAAGATGCTGTATTTGTATCTCTTATAGTTAAGCTGGGCTGCAAGGGTTCCAAATCAGGAGTACCAGACCTTCGATATTTTTCCGTCAATAGAAAATGTCCATGACGTTAAACAACTTTTCTTAAGACGCTATGTTTGTATCTCATATAATTTAATCTGGCTGCTAGGGTTCCACATCAGGTGTACCAGACCTTCAAACTTTGTACGTCAATAGAAAGTGCTCATCACGTTTAACAATTTTCCTTAAAACGGTATTTTTATATCTCTCATAGTTTGGCTGGACTGCTATGGTTCCACATCAGAAATTGCGATCTTCAAAATAAATCATAGCTATATGTTGGCAAGGACCAATAGCTGTATAACAAAAAAACTTTCATCAAAATCCGTTCCGTAAACTTTTTTGCCGACGTCATCACACGAAAAAATTCATCCCCTGTTTTCACCCTCTTTAGGGTAGTTTTTTTTACAAACTTTGAATGTCGTATTTATTTATCTAATCAAAAGCCTATAAAATAATTTTGAAGCTTCTAGCTTTAAAAATAACGTAATTTCCATACAAACTTTCATCCCCTATTTCAACCCCTTACAGCCCTTTGTTCACATAAAAAAGTAGCCTATGTCCTTTCTCAGGCTCTAGACTATCTCTGTACCAATTTTTATTCAAATCGGTTCCGTAGTTTAGACGTTATTGTGTAACACATAGACAGACAGATTCGCATTTTCGCATTTATAATATAAATAAAGTAAAGAAGTAAAGATTGAAAATGCACCCGTGCGAAGCCGCGACAAGTAGCTAGTTAAGACAAATACAAAGTACTCGCTGGTGTACACATTAGCGCCGTTTTTTTAATTTGACTAAGAAATCATTAACTATAAAATATAGAAATAGCTTGCTTAGTGCTACCATAGACGATCTTAACCGCCTCTATGGTCTAGTGGTTCACTCACACCACCGACTTCAGACCAAGAGGTCCCGGGTTCGATTCCCAGTGGGGATACATATTGTATTCGGTTTGGTTGGTGGTAGGACTTGTTCTTAGTCCGCCTGGCTAGCTACCACCATCTTATCTAAGTCTGACGCCATAACAATGATGTTTTCAGCATTATTGTGTTCCGGCTTCCGGCAGTTAGAGATAAGATAGCCAGTTCCTCAGTGATTGAGGATTCCGGGAGTAGTGCGCTTCCAGCTTCAGCCTTATCACCACTTAACATCAGGTGTGATGAAGGCTAAGTTCTGTGACTGGACTGTGTACGGACGGACTCACGGAGTAACTCCGTGATCATTGCGTGTGCAACTGCGCCGAAATATCGGAAACTCGAAAACAAATTTATAGTATACTAGCGGCCGCCCGCGGTTTCACCCGCGTGGTTCCCGTTCCCGTGGAAATATCGGGATAAAAAGTACATATAAACCTTCCTCTTGAATCACTCTATCTATTAAAAAAAATCGCATCAAAATCCGTTGCGTAGTTTCAAAGATTTAAGCATACAAAGGGACATAGGGACAGAGAAAGCGACTTTGTTTTATACTATGTAGTGATTATGATACAAGTGAGCTAACGTTGCTCATTATACACGAGGCTGTGGGTTGCAGCCCGAGCCGCAGGCGAGGGCGTAAATCAGCCGAGTGTCTAGTGAGTAATTTGCTCACGAGTTTCATACGCACTTTTTCAACACACTTGCGAGGAAAAACAAACATTTATTGCATTCATTCATAAATTAATTAACCTAATTAGCTAAGAGAAAAAGCGCGCAAGTTTTTTTTTTGCACGCGCCAAATGTAAGGTCATTGATTACATACAGCCATACCAGCCAGTGAATTATAAATAATTTGATAATAATATACTTAATTATGTTTTTTTTACTTAATTAGGGACATATTTATTTATTCTAAAAACATAAATGGATTTTCAACCGTATAAAACCTCTTTGTTGTTACAAAAAAAGAACTGTACGTATTACCCGGTGAAATTGAAAATGCTCTGTTTACTCGCATATAACTTGCAGTTAGGTACTAACTTAACTTTGTAGGGGTAGTGTATTACCCGGTTAAATTGAAAAGTCTCTGTTTACTCGCATATAATTTGCAGTTAGGTACTTACTTAACTTTGTAGGGATAATTCTATTACGCAACTAGTACTGTAATATTATTATGCACGCGTGTTTTATAGTTCGGTTTATGGCCCTAAGATCGATGTAATAAGGCTCACTTTATGAGCAAGTGTGTTGAAAAATATGTTAAAAACCCGTTTTTCATAATCGTTATAGTGATAATGACCATGTATGTTTAAAATGCTAATATAGTAAGTAAAGTTAGGAATTATGGTGCTATATGTCTGTTTTTAAACAGAATATCACCCAGGTAAGTGCCTTTGCAAGCACATCCTACTAATATTATAAATGCGAAGTTTGTGAGTATGGATGGATGTATGTTTGTTACTTCTTCTCGTAAAAACTACTGAATGGATCTGGATGCAATTTGCAACAGAGATAGATTATAGGCAGGAATAACACATAAGATACTTTTTGTCCCGTGGGAATCCACGGGAACGGAAACCAGGCGGGTGAAACCGCGGGCGGCCGCTAGTTCATGATAAAGCTCTAGCTAGCAAGTTGTTACGACTATGGGACATTATATGATCTGTTTGTCTGTTTGATCAAATCAAATTACTTGAACGTCAATTTTTTTTATCCACAACGGGGTAGCACTTACGCTTCACCACACCTGCCGGCCTAGCATGAACGGCTTTTATTGCGCGATATGATATGGTACGGCAAATTGTCTTGCTTACCCCACTAAGGTGTAAGCAAGACGGCATGCCGTACCATACCATATCGCGTGATAAAAGCCGCTCATGCTAGGCCGGCAGATGTTAAGCGGTGATAAGGCTGAAGGTGGAAAACCGCAATACTCCCGGAATCCTCAATCACTGAGGAACTGGCTATCTTATCTCTAACTGCCGGAACACAATAATGCTGTCAGACTTAAATAAGATGGTGGTAGCTAGCCAGGCGGAGTAAGAACAAGTCCTACCACCAACCAAACCGAATAGAATATGTATCCACACTGGAAATCGAACCCGGGACGGTTAAAATTGTTGTTTTGTTGTTGTTGCTTTTTGCAAAGAGCCCACGTTGTTGTTTCTACACGCTCCCCGCCCACTAACTTTAACGTCTTTGAAGTTCTGTGAACTTATTGGTGGCTAAATCCTTCGCCTTAAAATAGAATATAATAATAATCTTCAACACGTAGGTATTGTACATAAACATCTTTGAAGTGCTCTTCATTTTCCAAAATGGATCCAAGAAGAACATTATTTTACATGAAACGATGAACGCTAATCAGATAAGCCTTGGCTATTGGAATAATTGAGTCAGGAAGAAAAATAAGCCTTCCACGACTTTATTGGATGGCACAGCTGTGAAAAATAAAAGAAGTGGTTTTTTTATGTTTTTACGGGGTATGCATTTGACCACTATCCAGCATAGCAGACAGGATGCAGTCTAGGGTGTTGCATGCTCACCCAGGACGTGCCCATTCACTCTTGCTTTGAAAAGGCCAATATATATATATATATATTTTAAGTTCGTACATCAAATAAAGCAACATCAACTGCACGAGGAATCGTTATATCTACTTTAAATCTCAATGGCAATGCAAACAAATTACTTTTCCGGTAGTATAACGGGTCCAATTGAACCAATCAACGACTTCAATCATAACCAGTTTTAACCAATTCAAATTCGTCAACTGCTGTTGATTGGTAATAGTACTACAGATTTTCTCATCCAAAGATAGTCTTATAAAAATAAGTTTTTAGTTTTACCCGGCTGTGACAGAAGGAGAGTTATGTTTTTCGAGAGAATGTGTGTTTTATTTAAGAAAAAAGCACTTAGGACAGATATTACTTTAACGAGAATAAAATCTATCTCACGTTCCTTCATTCTATGTTTACCATAATAAAATTGGACTACCACCTCCCCCTTCAGGAAGCTTTACGAAAACGCTATCGTATAAGTATGCACTTACCCACTAAAGACAAAGCTACGGAGATCATCCGTGACTACGGCATATTATTCTGTGCTACGGCCCCTGGAAAGGTGCCGAAACGTTGAAAAACGTTGGAAAACCGAAATCAGGCGTCACTTGGCGGAAGTCCCTAACCATTGTGAAAAATGAAATATATGTAGCTTACTTCATAAAAAACACAATATGCAAGATGCACCGCCCGCCCGCAAAAAAATGCACATGCACACCACGAAAATACCAGTGCACAATACCTGCATTTAGCAAGACAGCAATACGCCTTGCACCTTCACCGATTAGACTACTCTACCGAACCCAACCCGGGGCATCCTCAGGAGATAGTTCGTGCGAAAACCAACACAAAACACCCTAAAATACAATATTAAAATTCACTTAGTTTTTTATCCACAACGCACTTAGCCTTCATCACACCTGATGTTAAGTAATGATAAGGCTGAAGGTGGAAGCGCACTACTCCCGGGATCCTCAATTACTGAGGAACTGGCAAACTTATCTCTAGCTGCCGGAACACAACAATGCTGAAAACATCGTTGTTATGGCGTCAGACTTAGATAAGATGGTGGTTGCTAGCAACAAGTAAACTAGCCCTGCCACCAACCCGAATAGATAAATAAATAAATAAATTACATACTTCTTACATTCACACCAATTATCTAAGCCCATTTTAATTTCATTAAGAAACTATATCATGGAAAACTTGATAACGGATAAATATATACTTAAATACTTTTTGTTTGTAAATACATACTTAATATACATAGAAAACGCCCAGACCAAGACAAATAGACATGTTCATGCACACAAATATTTGTCTTGTTCGGGAATCGAACCAGAGACCACTGGCGCAGATGGTGGGTAGCCTACCCTTGCGCCAAATCGGTCGTCGAATACAATATGTACCCCCACTGGGAATCGAACCCGGGACCTCTGGGTCTGATACCGGTGGTGTGTACCACTGACCACTTTACACGCGTGTTAAAAATCCGTAAAAAATATTTTTTTTTTCAACCAGCGGAATTTCGCGGTTTCACCCGCTTGGTACCCGTTCCCGTGGGAATATCTGGATAAAATATAGCCTACTAGCTATCCGCCCGAGGCTTCGCCCGCGTGGACTACACGACGTTATCCCGCGGGAGTGTGATATTTTTCCGGGATAAAAAGTAGCCTATGTTCCTCTCCAGGCTTCAAAGTATCTGTGTCCCAAATTTCAGCCAAATCCGTTCAGCCGTTTTAGCGTGATTGAGTAACAAACATCCAAACATCCAAACATCTAAACTTTCACATTTATAATATTATAGTAGGATTAGTAGGATGTCACTTGGGAAGATTGTAGCTTTCTAATGGTCCAAGAATTTTCTTATTCGATCAAGTAGTTTCGGACCCTATTCGATGCAAACAAACAACCATACAATCAAATCCTTCTTCTTTATTACAAGCTTTTTATTAACTTGCCATGTTAGTTAGTTAGGTCCGGTTACTCGTACATTACGTAAAGTTAAAGTTAAAATTTAAAAGTTGTCAATTTTGACCTGGGTTAAGAAAAATACGTAAGTGTTGTCTATACTATTTCATTAACCTTTCCTTAATTACTAATGTCAAAATTTAAACCACCCGCACCCTGTCGGTTATTTTGACCGCCGTTAAATGTGTGATTTGACTGCTCGTTAAAGTAACCGCTTCTTCAACAACGCTTTTTAAATTTGACCGCCGGTTAATTTTACTTTAACCATAATTTAACCTTAACCAAGCTTCGAGCAACCGGACCTTAGTATGTTAGTTAGTTAGTGGGGAACAAATATTTGCAAGCTTAATTTTGTGACGATGTCGATTCGTACCGGTCATTATGGATTGTTAAAAACTCCATGATGGATAGATAGATAGATAGATAAATCGTTTATTGCTGAATTATTTCACATACATACAATTACCGAGATAAACATAAAAACAGAAAACACAAAATATACCTAATAAACAAAATTGGAAAGTACATATTTTAGAAAAAAGAAAGAAAAGAAAGAATTGTACGTATGTGCAGCAGCAAAATGGGCCAAGGCTCAGTGTAGTTTTTGCCGTGTCCTGTTCATCATTTTTGATTCAGTTCTACTAAAATCTTCGGTAGTATAGTGGTCAGTATCCCCGCCTGTCACGCGGGAGACCGGGGTTCGATTCCCCGCCGGAGAGCCAGTGCGACGGGTCGTCCTCGTCGGCCAGTGGTACACTAGCCGGAACGTCGGAAGTCACCGCCCAGTATTTAATTTGTAGATAATAGATGAATAAAAAGATGATGTTTATAGGGACTTGACTTTTATTTATAAAGGTAGTAATAAAGAAACGTATAGGAAGAATAGGAAGATTAGGAAGATTAGGAACCCTTTCCAAGGGTCACGGGTTACACTTATTTAAAACTATAATTAAACAACTCAAACTGATATAAAAACTGGTAATGCTCCGAGAGCTCTGTACGGCTTGGTGATTTTAGTAGAACTGAATCAAAAATGATGAACAGGACACGTGAAACGAAGATTTTGAATTTGAATTGAAGGAACAGGATAGGATTCGATAAAATTAATGGCCAGTATGTAGAACTAGATGGAGTTTCCAGCCATCATGGAGTTTTTAACAATCCATAATGACTGGTACGAATCGACATCGTTACAATTTGACCCACTTCCCAGTGTCCGATGGAGCTGAAATTTTGTATACAGGTTTGGTTCAGATGACAATACGATATTAAAGTATAGTCAGCTAAAAAGCTTGTCATAGGAGCTGAAATTTTGTATACAGGTTTGGTTTAGATGACAATACAATATTTCAGTACAGTCAGCAAAGAAGCTTGTCATTAAAATGTTTTTTTTTACAAAAAAACTTATAATATTGTAGTATAGATGAACAGTACGCGCAGAAATCTAAAAAGATTTATCTTTTTGGCAGCGTGTGAAAACTTTGCTCAACATTTTATTACCTTAATTACATACAATTCATTTAGCCTCGACATCCATGTTAACAAATCATTCATAATATTCGCATGAATAATTATGTAATTATGTTCACACCTTTTTGCTCAAACAACTTTGATAAGTTTAAGTATTGAGACATGAAATTAATGACCAAGACTAGCGTCATAGCATAGCACATGGGCCACTGCAAAAACGCCGCCACAGACTTATTTCCTACATACATTTTACATGAACGCCTAACATAACACAATGTGAAAATGTGAAACTAACGTCTTTTTTTTAATGTAATTTTGCTGTCAAGTTGATGTCCAAGCATAGCGCAGCTGGCGGCTAAAGGTCTAAAGTCAAGGCCGGTTAAATTGCTACTGAAAAAAGAAAAAGTACATAGCGCCGCTGCTGTTCGGAACAGAAAAGATGAGTTATTCCCATCCGATCCACTGTAACTGATCCACCAAGAATTAAAAATCCCAACCGATCCCCTCTTAGTTTTCAATTCCAAAGATAAGGTAGCTGAGTACAGTCAGAATAAAAAGAAGTACTTATTAAAATAATAAATAAAATATATTATTACTAATATTCATTTATTGAGCAATTCTTTTAATGTAAAAAATATCACAGATAATCGGATTTGTTTTAATTGTTGATAATTTACATCCTAGCATTATGAAATATTCTTTCAGTAAGCTAAACTCAAACACAAATATAATAAATTAGTGTTTTTCTCGATATGGAATTGTCACGTTTAAATTACAATATTTCGTAACACATGGTAAAAAAGACTTTTTATTTATTTTGCTACTTTGAAAAGACGTGTAAATTAAACATTTTAACTAATCGAAATTACTACTAAATTAAATAATTCTTTAAAATCACAAGTAACAGAAAATCAGTCTTAAGTATAAGTAGCTTTCAAAGAATGATATAGAACGGTGTAATCAAGCAATCATAAAGAAAAACTAACGGAAAAGATTTAAAAAATCATAGTCATTATGATCTTGATATCCATACTAATATTATAAATGTGAAAGTGTGTTTGTTTATTTGTTTGTTTGTTTGTCCTTCTTTCACGTCAAAGCGGAGCAACAGATCGACGTGATATTGGGTATGGGGATAGTTGGGGAGCTGGAGAGTAACATAGGCTTACTTAATATTCCGGAAAATTAAGTAAAAATGGTAATTTTGTATGAAAAATCGTTTAACTGTCGTACCTTCGATACAAAACTGTCATTTCTTCCATGACCGCTAGAAAAAAGAGTATGTAATCACTGACGTCTGCGCGCGGTCAAAATCGAATACTAATCTTTTCCATAAGCTTAGAATAAAAAAATGTAAAGTAACTAGCGCCTAAAATGCCCCAGTCGCGCATGCGCGCAGTGTTATCTGACGCGCACTCTACTTCACAGAGTAATTTTTTATATGTAGGAAATAGAGACCAATCTTTGGGCCTCTTTATTGGTAGTGTATAACTAGCGCTATCTGTTGTCTGGTGTAGGCAATTTTTGGTGTTTACAAACACATTAGACATAGTCTTCTATTTATTCTACTTTAGTCCACTATAATTTATATGGCAAAACAACGTTTGCCGGGTCACCTAGTAAGGTCATAAAGGAGAATGCCCAAGTTGCAATGAACGGCCGTCTAATGTTGCATCAAAGCCATACCTGTTTTATTATGTAGGTAAAATATCTAATTACTTCTCTCCATTATTATATTGAAAGTAAAAACAAGGGTTTAGAAATTATTTCCTAAAATGTAACAGTAATTAGGTATAAACAGCGATTGTTTCAGACGAACATTCTTCCAAATAACAATGCACCACGCGAATGATTCGATATTTTTATAGAAAATATCACGATTCACAAATACCACAATTTAAGATTTAAAGTCTACACCAACGATTTTTAAATCAAAATAACAGAAATCCAGTTCATAAGCCCGTCCGATGTCGATCATAGAGTATGTAATCACTAAAGAGTATGTCACGCCAGATAAGTCTGCGCGCGGTCATAATCGAATACTTACTAATATTTCCCATAACCTTAGAGCAAAAAAATGTATTGTAACTAGCGCCAAAAACGCCCTAGTCGCGCGCAGAGTTATTACTCTCTGGTCGATATTGTCGATGACTGACAGTCAGTGTTGCCGCCTATCAAACTAGAAAAAGTCCGTAACCGAATCAGAAATTACCCGGATTAGTCGGGGCTAGGGCGAATAGGCTAAAGATAGTAATAATGAGTGTTTCAAGTAACATATTAACTTCTACGCCTTTCATAAAAAAATAACACACAATAGTTACTATTTTACAGTGTTGGGTTCCTGCCTGTAGTTTACATTTTGGCTTTTTCTACACGATCGCCACAAAAATACCCATATTTGTCCGACAGTCGTCTCTACCCGTAAACGTACCCGCTCAAGACTAAATTATCCGAAATCAGGTAAAAATACCCGCAACGGCAACACTGCTGACCGTGGCAGTCACACAGCAGTGTCCTGGCTTCCGTGGTTGATAAAATACACTGTTACTTTAATACCTAAAAAGTAAATCCCAGTTCAAAATTAAAACTCTGGGCCATGAAAAATGGTCAAATATTAAGAAATTAATTGTAGTATATTTTTTATCTTGAAGCATGACACAAATGAGTACCGTCCATGGGCATTCTCCTTTAATACTTATGCAAAAAAAATGTCTAAAAAGAGCTTGTATGAAACTTTTTATTTCTTCAATGGATTCAGTAGAAACTTTATATACTTATAGATTTTGAAAAAGATTTGAACTATTTTTGAAAGAAGTTTTGAAAGAAGAACCAAAGAATTTTTGGAATTGTTTTGTGGCTTAAAGTTCAAACAGCAGAGAAGCTGCTCCTACTACTGGACCGCTTTAGAAAATTCTTTCACTTAATTAATTCAGTAGCCTTTAAAAATAAAATAGTTATTTATTTATTTTTTTAAGATAAAGGTCGTGTGAACATCTAAATTGCACGCGGGCGAAGTCGCGGGCGGAGTGCTATTTTCTGATAAACTAAATAAAACATAGTATAATCCTAAAATGCATTTTATTGTTGATTGTACCACTCTACCTACTAAAAATAAGCTCATAAGTACTGGGGTATCAGATGGAAATAAAATATTAATATTTATTCTTGATCCCCTACACAGGGGATTAGATGGGAATAAAAAATAATTAAAAATAAAACCGATCCACCAGGGGATCGGTTGCAGGGGATCGGATGGGAATAACTTGAAAAGATTGTGCCACACTATACGCTACGCCCGGCCGATAGTCGTCACTTGTTTCTTCTTCAAGTAGCGGCGTTTGTGGTATGTGTGCGGGGAAGGTAAATTGATTACAGGGTATGAAAACTTAAAAAAAAAAGTCTAGTTAAAAACAATACTTCTTTGAATTTGAGTTAAGTACTACCACAGAATATATATTAGTACCTGTAATACTGTTATTTTAATAACATTTCCAACTTACATGGTCATTATTATAACTGTGTGACTGATTATGGCGTGTGAAACTGCGCCGAAATATCGATATCGGGATCTCGATGTGACCCGTAAAAATCCCGTTTTTCATAATAGTTATGATGTTATTTTATTATTATGTGGCTTTCATCAAAAATGTTTTGTGCTGATTGTTGTAATAAAATTTATTAGAACATTCAATTAAGTAATTAGGTACCTTTTCCTCTTAAAGATGTGTAGCAGATTCACAACATCTATTACTACCCAGAATTAAGTAGATAAACACATATAAAATAATGATATGCTGCAAACATCCAATAAATAATGTCTAATAACTCAGTTTAAATATAGATGGAATGTTTGTAAACAGACTGACTAAACTATGGCTAAAAATAACATTTATATTACGCGTATTTTTATACAAGTATAGGTTAGTATAGATGTTATTCAACGTTATGTTTTTCCTAATATGAGTCATATGTATATCTTTCTCCCTCAGTTGACTCTAGAATCGGTAAAGTCACATTATTTAGATCAATATTGTCGATTATTATCACAGATAATTTAAAATGGATGTTAAATTTAGGACATACTCTCCACGGAATTGAAAAGGATGTTTTGTAAAAAAATGTTAAGGCGCCCATTCCCCAAAATAGGGTATTTTAAATTATGGATTACTCGCAAATCACAAGTACTTAAAACTTGGAAAAAATATATGTTATTTTAGAGTTATTTATCTAGTGCTTCCGGCCGTTTTTTTCGATTGGTGATATTTTACTGTGTCAAATAAAATCCCAAACATCCGTCTAATAATAATGCAAATATCATATTACTTGCAGTATAATTGGTTTTAGTTAATGAAAAACATATGAAAATAATTGTCTTTGAATAGCCGAGGGATACCGGCCGTCATAAATTAAATTTTCTAATTATTTAATTTTTAATTGAATTTTAAGTGATTTTCGATTCGCGGGGCGCTCGCTAGTTCACAGTTCACTGCCGGCTGCCGCTGGGCCGCGCAAAGTGTATAGAGCGCGGCCGAGCAAGCGTTAGCGTGCCTATTTCGGTCGGGATTCCTCGCCTTAAGGAGAAGTTAAATTCTTTTGTTATAATTGCGAAGTGTCACGTTTTATGAATGACCTTTGTAAAGAAGCGAAGCCTTCAGGCGGTTTTATGGGTCTCAGTACTCCAAGAGTTACAAATTTATATGGAGAATAATAAAGGGACTTCCTGATAATTTTAATTCGAGTTTCAGATTTGTGTCAGAAAAAATCAAAATATATTAATATACTTACGGGTGCCTACCGAGTAATGTAACCGTGTTCATAACGAAATGTCACATGAACGTTTTTAGAATCTATTTAATAAAAGTTGTGCAAAGACGTCTAAAATGTTAGCCAACGAAAGCGGTAATAGAACTTAGTTACAACACAGAAGACAGCCCGATCGGTCAGTCAGATCTTACCGATCCTACCAAACCTTTCATAACGATATAACATCACCGGGACATTGATCTTGACCCCCGGCGTTACAAAACTGGCCACTGGCCGCGCGCAGGTGAGCAATGCATGTAGTATAGCAGCACTCTTGCATTAACCGTAGAGTCGTGCGCACGAGTCCAAAATGTACCCAAACCCATTCGACAGAAAACATTCGACGATCAGACAAGTATTAGACAAAATATTCAAAGACTCGCGCGCAATGAAACCAAAAAACACATTGAAAAGGCAAGACAGCAACAGCTCGTCCTGTTCAAACTCATCAGCAAGCAGCAGTAGATCGACGAGCAGTAAATTTTCCCGCCTCAGTGTCCAAAGCACGTGAGGCGAATTTAAAGTGACAGTTTTATAAGTTACAAAGTGTATCGTAAACTCTTGTTGTTTTTCGGTCTACTAGTCAAGTCTTTTCACGAGAATTTTTGGTGAGTCCTTACTTTCATTTTAATCACAAAAGTATTTTTTCTGATTTATAAAAAAGATACCTAACCAAAAGTATTGATTATCTGTTTATCATGGTTTTAATTAATTCGATTACTAAGAACAATTCTGTGATTTTTATTAAATTTTTCACCGTAATTCCACTTACATTATATTGTAAATATGTTTAAAACCGATTCTCATAGTCTTAAACACAAGTTAGGGACGTATCAGTCACTGTTCAAATCATAGGTAATCCACCGTACGATACGCCATACGTGATAAGACGTCACGGTCGATTTATCGAGTAGCGTTGCGAACGGAAGCGTGCAATTCAAGTGTGGCGAAGTTATACCTATTTACAGTATAAAGTACCGCTTGCTTTGAGGTCGTTTCAACTTTTTCACTATTACTTATCAGAACAGTTAAATAATATAAACAAAAAAATAACTTTTTACAATCACACGAATTATCTAATTTGTAAATTTCATTGAGAAACGGTGTCATGGAAAACTAGATAACGGATAAATATTTACTTACTTATATACTTTTTGTTTGTAAATACATACTTAATATACATAGAAAACACCCAGACCAAGACAAAAAGACATGTTCATGCATCGAACCCGAGACCTCTGGCACAGAAGCCAGGTATCCTACCCCTGCGCCAAATCGGTCGTCAATTTACAGTTACTTGCTTATACTTGTCTGGATTAAGGCGCGTCCTCAGGGCGCGTCTCACAACTAGCTCCGATGGGACTCGAACCCACGAACACTAAGTAATACTTCATTTTCAATTTTTCAATAATAAAAATTTCATTGTGAATGCAAAAAACTAAAAATTAAGTTAATTTGGATTAAGGCGCCTAAATAATTACGTCAGATAATAAAGAAATAATCATGTGTCAGCTATTTTTCTTATCCATATTTAATTATTCCTTATTTCTTAATAACATGCAACAAAAAGAAAGCTAGGTATTTAAATTTTTACTTTTTTGCATTCACAATGCAATTTTTATGGTTGAAAAATGGAAAATGAAGTACTCCTCTCACAACCCATCGGAGCTGATTGTGAGAGGGGTCGGTTTTTTCTAAAATACTTCATTTTCAATTTTTCAAAGCTAGATAATTATATTGGTTTTAAAGTAAATGAGTTACTAAATTAAAGCTCATTTAATACGCTCTTATCCTGTCCATCCCTAGGTTGTCTGGAAGAAATCGCTTTTAGCGATAAGGCCGCCAATTGTATGTCTCCTTTGTATATTTTTTTTGTCTATCTGTATTATCTGTGTGTACAATAAAGTGTAAATAAATAAATACGGTCAGCCCCCCCTAGCGTGACCAACAAAACGCAAAATGATAATGCGCTTTATCCCGTTTACCTGTAAAAAAACTATGGGTGTTGACGTTTGAATGTCGATAAATCGCTTTATCATGCGATATATATCACGTTTTGGGCGGTCATACTAGGCTTACAGGTTGGTAAACGTGACAACTTGAATCATACAGAATTCAGCTTTCATAAAGTATAATGCAGCACTCAAGGAATAACAGAAATATTTGCTTTAACCGCTACCGGCAATCGGGATGGAGGAAAATACGAAAGTAACCCCTCCGGAAAGACCCTCGCAAATCTCTAAACCTCAAGTTATTTTGAAGAATCATAAAGCTGGGAAGGGTCTAAATATTTTGTCGCGATAATTTCTAACCGGTTTTTTGAGACCTTGAGATATTGCATGACATATAATAGCGTCGAGTTAACAGTATTATGGGCATTTACCCAACATGTTGGTACATCTAGCGTTGAGATCTGTGTTGAATTTAATGTTATTTATCTATTAGTTAATGTTTAGGAAATATTGAGTTAAGGTGCGTGTCCCGTTTACTAATGCACAAACACTTTATTCTTGTCTCTTGACTTAAAAAGCTCAAACATTATCAACGACTTTTGTGTTAAAACGTTTTATTCTCTTAAATTCATTCAACTACTCTTCAAGTTTTAAAGTGGTTTAATAACCTTGCCTGCTTTATCTACAATCAATAGAAAAGCTTTTGTAACATTGTTAATGTTACAAAAGCCAATAGGGAAACTCGTTTCGAACCATTTAATATTCTTCTGGGTGAACTAGCAATATCGTAAATGACACTCGAAACCCAACCTTTGATAGTAAAAGTTGGGCCTATGTATTACATTTAAGAATGCTGATATACCACTAAAATGTTTGCTTAAAGTATGATTTTATTTAAAAATAAACAGGCTTAGTTTCTTCGATCAACAATAACAACAATTGTGATCGAAGCTTCATCATCATCATCATCATGTCAGCCGAACGACGCCCACTGCTGGGAATAGGCCTCCCCCAAGGATCTCCACAACGATTGGTCCTGCGCTGCCCGCATCCAGAAGCAAGCTTAGTTTATAAAAATCTTTATTTATTTATTCCCGAATATCTAAGACCTGACTATTGTACCTACCTATCTATACATTATATGTTTCTAAATATTACGACTATAGCGTCGATATTACGGAGAAAGTGCCTTTTCATACATTATGTAGCAAAATTGTAGTTAAAAATAAATAAGTAGGACAAGATTCACCGAGACGTCAGAACGTTAAAACGTCACTGTTTATAGAAGAAGCCGCAAGAGATATTATTACACATTGTTATAGTTCAAAACATGATGAAGGTAGGACCTACATTGTTGTTTTCTTGTATGCAAAACAATAAAACAACATAGCACAGGGTTGACAGGGTTAAAGCCGGTTGCATACTAGCAAATTTTACTTCTAATAAACTAGACATACTTATAGGAAAAATGTGATAGTAAAAAAGCTCGTGGTTTTTTACTATCACATTTTTCCTATACTTACAGAATTGCATTGTGAATGCATTAAAAATAATTTAAAATACTTACTTAGAAACTATTGAAAAACCAAGTGCAGGAAAAAACATAGTAATACAAATCTTACTTCTGTTAAAAATACAAAAGATTGGACTACGAGTAGAAGATTGATGATTTTATTGACTAAACTATATTATAATATGAAGCTTATTTTTATCCCGATATTCCTTCGAATATTCTCATCACCACACGACTATAGTACACTAAATAGAGTCTTAATTTGTGAAGAAAGAAGAATTTGTGGTCCCTGTTTCTTTTGTGAAACTAAAACCTTTCCATTTTGACAGCAAATTTTGTTTTGCAAGTGGCGCCTCCGTCACGGCTGTCACTGGAACAGACATGAGTGTCGCTGTGGCACTACAGGCGCTCTACAAAATGCCCTACATACAAAATCTCTTACATACAAAATGTTCTATTCATATCAACAACTAAGCTAGTGTAAGCAGTTCAATTTGGCAGACGTGTCCATACGAAAAGTTGGTTAATATGATCGATGAGGAAAGTTGGGGCATAGTTCCGGATCCGCATATACTACGAGTAACTTATGCTCACTTGTTTCAGTTAGCGTACATAGCTTTTGGTAAGTATAATATATGTAGGTTCCAGGATAAAAAGTAAAAAAGCGAAGAAAGTACAAATAATAGCTTAATTATAATATAATGTAACTTAGTTTAGCCCTTGCTCTGCATTCGGCATTAATTTTCTACACATTGTATTATGTTTGTAAAAGACAAATCTGTGAAACCATGTGCGGAATATTTATTTTATTTTATATATTTTAAAGCATACTGCAGCATAGCAAAGTAAAATATAATGTAAATGTAATAACTTTGAGTACCTAAGCATCTACATAAATGGTTTTAAATAATCTCTATAGTTAATCCTAATCTATTTTGGAAAAAAATGCTATCTCCGACTTATCTTCCCAAGTTTCAATGAGATATAAAAAGTCTTTATCCTATTTTCGGTTCTCGGTATTTAGTCGGCAACATCACCAGACTGCAGGGGTCTTTAAACTACCTTCACGAAGTTAGTTAAACGGACGCGTCTACAGCTGATGCAGGTGTGTGCACTGCTATGCTATCTATTCCTTGCCAAATTTCATTGGAGTCGACGACTTTGGTAATATATTCTGTCTGGATATTTATTATCATTATGACTATGGATAGGAATACTACTGCAGTCATATTGCTATCTGCTTTAATATTTTGGATTCGAAAGATTCGAAATGAACTTTACCTCTTTCTGTTACTTTTTAACATATGTCGTCGTCCAAATCAAAAGGGACCTTATTGCAACCGGCACATACGTCTTTATTGTCGTTGTTTTGTATTCGAACGGCGTAAGTGCCGAGCGCCACAAGGTCCCTTTTGATTTCTACGACCACATTTAAGCCAAAGAACCAACATTGATAGAATTTTTAAAAGATTGAGGGGGTTTTGTAAAAAGATTTAAACTAATTTTTGTAGTGAAAATCAGTACCCTTTCACAGATTCATGTTTTTTTTATCCTCAACGGGGTAGCTCTTAGCCTTCATCACACCTGATGTTAAGTGGTGATAAGGCTGAAGGTGGAAGCGCACTGCTCCCAGAATCCTCAATGACTGAGGAACTGGCTATCTTATCTCTAACTGCCGGAACACAATAATGCTGAAAACATCATTGTTATGACGTCAGACTTAGATAAGATGGTGGTAGCTAGCCAGTCGGACTAAGAACAAGTACTACCACCAACCAAAAAGTCATGTTTAGGCTTTTGATAATATAATATACCTACACTACTATTGTTATTTTTTTTGGTGCAAACATTTTAGGGGCTAATAGTGTCCAATAATACGAATATAATATACTACGGGACCAGCTACCAATTCGTGAAAAAAAAACAGCTGTGGGTACCGTACATTTTGGTCGAGTCAATGTTGCACGTTAATTTTTACTGCATTTTTGCGCAATATCTCGAAACAGAGGCCTCACTGCGAGCTATCAAACAATGTAATACCTACTTAGTAATATTGATTGCAGGATGGAGCTATACACTGCGTATGGCGCCATCTCACTTACAATCTATATATATAAAATTCAAAGTCCTGACTGACTGACTGACTGAGATATCAACGCACAGCCCAAACCGCTGAACCTAGAGACTTCAAATTTTGCACATAGATACGTTATACAGTGTAGGCATCTACTAAGAAAGGATTTTTGGAAATTCCATCCCTAAGGGGCTGAAATAGGGGATGAATGTTTGTATGAAAGTCCGTCAGTTTTGAAGTTAGGATCTTCAAATTTTGTATTAAGGCTGGCAATTGAAAATTAATATTAACTGTGTCAGCGTTTTTGACAATTCCATCCTCGAAGGGGTGAAAAGGGGGATGAAATGTTGTATCTGGAAAGTCGTTCATTTAATTTATTATTTAGGCTTATGGTCGGAATGTAAAACAAATAAGCAAATACATATTTCGTATTTTTCGAAAATCAACCCCTTAGAGGTTAAATGGGATAAATAAACCTAAAAATCGATATGGATGTCGTTATTGAGGTTTTATGGGATGACGATTGCAAAAATGGCATTTATTTTGATGTTTAACACGCTGAACATGATCCAACCCCTAAAAGGTTGAAATAGGGCTGAAATTCTGAAACTTTGTAGGCTTACTTCTTAAAACAAATAGGCAACCTATTTCGTAGTTTTCCGAAAATCAAACCCAGGGGGGTAAATAGGGTATAGAAACCTAAATCATCTTAAGTGCCCTAAAAGTTCTTGGTACCTAACAAGTTCTTGGTACCTAAGCTACTCAGAACTAACTTTTTGATTGTGAAACAGACACTTATTATTTACTAGCTTCCGCCCGCGACTTCGTCCGCGTGAACATTCGAGAAAATACTTAGGGGACCAATAACCAGGATAAAAAGTATTCTATGTTTTAATTTCATAAAAATCCGATCAGGCGTTTTACGTGATTAGGCGGGTCCTCCCTCACCAAGTGAGCATCCTCGTGCGAAGCCCGCCGCACGTGGCAAACGTTCTGCCTCGGGTGAGGCTGCTCGCTTGGTGAGGGATTATTTTAGTGCAATACTATCAGTAAGCAGCAATACTATCGATAGTATCGATAGTATCGATCCCTGACGGCGAATAAACTATACTATCGATACTATCGAAAACTATCGATACTATTGTTTTTGCTTAAACTATCGATAGACTATCGAAATGCTATCGATAGTGGACTATCGATCGGCAACACTAGCACTGACCTCTATAATAAAAAGAGGTCAGTGACGGGTAGCATGATCACAATGATGGACTCGAGAAAGATTTTGTCTATGGCTACCATTAAACAGTCAATCTCGATTGCGTTCCGCGATCAAAATCAATGATCGACTCGTATTATATTCTGTGATCACGATCCAGATTGACTGTGTAATGGCAGCTTTACAAAGTAAATCTCGATCGCGATCAATGATCACGATCAGTGATCGCGATCCAGATTGACTGTGTAATGGCAGCTTTACAAAGTAAATCTCGATCGCGATCAATGATCACGATCAGTGATCGCGATCCAGATTGACCGTGTAATGGCAGCTTTACAAAGTAAATCTCGATCGCGATCAATGATCAAGATCAGTGATCGCGAACTGTTGTGCGATTAATCAACAATATCGACGTTCTTTCTCGTTTGACTTTCACTTGTTTACTATGAATTTTGACATAAAGAATCGAAGTGAACGACGCGACGATGTGAATGTGAAACTTCGATATAGAATCGCACCCCGATGACTGACTGTGTAACTGCCTATATCGAAACCATATCGAAACCTCAAAAATGACATTTCATCGTAGAGAAACCTATTGTTTAGCTGTCAATTATAGACTTTCGTTCGAGGTAGACAAATCCCTTCTCGGGTTTGTCATGATACGCGTGTTGGTCCCATAGTAAAAGTTGATCGTTTTGATGGACACATTAAGCACATGAAATATTTGTACTAATAAAAAAATGTGGTATTGTGTTTAATGTGTCAGCGATATTTATTTCATTTCTCACAACACAATATCATAATAACGACTCACAAAATGATAAACTTGCCAAGAAGACGTGGCAGACGCTAGTTATTCTAGGTAATCAACTCAAACATGACAATAAGAATTTCATTTTCATTTTATTATCCTATTTTGTGGTCTGTTATTTTCTAATAACGTTTCGACATGTGTCATAAAAAGAGATGTTCCACGTCTATATTGAACTCGGGCCAAGAACTTACATCTAAAGTGAATTAAATAATCCCCCAACTGCGGAGCGTACAAAATTATAATATCTGCTCATAACGTATGTTCGCCATATTAAAAAATAATGGATCCGCAGTTCAAGGGATACGTAAATTACTTACGATAAGAGTTTTATGCCTTTAAATCTCGATTTAATTTCCATACTGATTATGATTATGATAACTTTAAACAAGTACCTACTTAGATTGAATAGCAACTTTCCTTCAATCACGTTATTGAAAATATGTTTTTTTCGACTAAGTACCTACTTAAAATGCGCCTGCCTGTGAAGTTTTAAGCAAATCATACCTTATAACAGCATACTCAGTTTGCCTCTGCCCTAAGGATAATACAAATGAACATCGTTATTTTCGATATGCATTTTTCTACTGCAGCTGTCAAAGAAAAACAAAATTATTATTATTATTGTATGTCAAAAAAACGTCCATATATGGAAATCCGAACAAGATTATGGCAGCGGCGCCGAATAATTGTTATTATTGATATTACTTATTAATTAAACGAAAACTAAGTTAGTCTCAAATAAGTTTTTTGAAAACAAATCATTTTCATTACAACCTTTTTTGCTGTCTGTACTTAAATATTGTATTGTCATCTAAACAAAACCTGTACATATACAAAATTTCAGCTCCATCGGACACTGGGAAGTGGGTCAATGCAAGATTTGCCCCCCACTATCTAACAAACTAACTAAGCACGATGAGCTCATTGGCGCCGCCAATAGAAATAAATCAATTGCATTTTATTAAAGGCTTGTATTAAAAGTTTCGGTTATTTCGCGCAGGTGAAAGAGTGAAATGCATTTTTTAAATATACTTTTGAGAACTCAAACTTACGCAATAAGTCGTGAATCTCAATAGTGCCAAAAGTGGCCACATTTGGCAATATCGAGATCCATAACTTGGTGCTCATATTTGAGGCCATAAAAAAACAATTAAAAATTGCATTTTGCTCTTCTATTTGCGCGAAATAACCGAAACTTTTAATCCAAGCCTTTAATAAAATGCAATTGATTTATTTTCATTGGAGGCGCCACTGAGCTCATCGATACACCTTAAATAAAAGCTTGTGAAAAGCCGTTATTATACTTTTTCCCCACTATATAGGGTCCTAAATGAAAATAAAAATGTGCTTTGGCGTAAATAAGCAACTCTGTGGAGTGTAATGTTAAGCGAAAGTATTTTCTACGAAATGAAATGGAATATTTCAAGAATATTTGTGAGGCTTAACACGTTGTACACGACAATGCTTGCTCTTTGTACATAAACAGAGTCGTATAAACGTATCTTGGATTACATTTCATGCTTTGTGTAATCCCAGAAGTAGGTTATTTCTCATTCATTACGAGCTACATACTTTCGCAGTTCGTAAAGAATTTATTTCGGGTGACTGAAAAGGTTTTGGAATAGAATAAGTAGGTATTATTCTTACTTACCAAAAGTACTTGATTAAAATTTATAAAATTTATTTATTATTAAAATTTTATAAGTTAGAAATTAAAATTATAAACTAACACTATTCCCGAACGAAAAACAATTTACAGGTATTTTTTTTAAACCCCTAAACTAGGTGGGTATTTGCGAAAAATAGTAAATAAATAAATATCTCACAACATCACGCACATGGATCTGATTCCGATGTATTGCGAAAATCAGAAGCAACGGAGAAATTACAAATAGGTGACTTTTTTTTCTATTTGAAGAAATTTAAATGGATGGTCAGATCTAGTGTTTAGAACATAATAGAAGCATAAAAAAATGATTTATTTTTATTTAATTCATAATATATTTTAAAATTTTAATTTTATTTGTTGGGAGTCTCAATTATTTTTAAGCCTAGACATGAAAAAATAATAATCAAATCATATATTATATACTTCATTACAACGTTAGCCTTGGGTTTTAAAAAAATGCATCAATCAATAACAAGTAAATACCGCATGCAATATAATAAAATAAAATGTTCGTACGACAATTAAATAATTTTGTCACTTTAAATTATTTTCATGCATTCACAATGCAATTCTGTACTTAAGTATAGGAAAAATGTAACTAAGAGCACATATAATATAATACTATACTAGTAAAAAAACCACGAGCCCTATATGTAGCTTTCAAGCGGGATTCGAACGTGCGCCGCCGGGGATCGGGTCCGATGCTCTGACCAACTAAGCTACGCCTGAATCCCGCCTGCTGAAAGCTACTTATATGGCTCGTGGTTTTTTACTACCACATTTTTTTTGAGATTTTATATTATTTTTATGCATTCACAATGCAATTTTTGTAAGTATAGGAAAAATGTGATAGTAAAAAACCACGAGCCCTATAAGTAGCTTTCAGGCGGGATTCGAACCCGCGCCTCCGGGAATCCGGCCCGATGCTCTGACCAACTAAGCTACCGAAAGGCTTACACGACTCGTCGAATTTTGCTATCACTTGTTACGCTGTAGGCCAGCGTTGCTTCATCAATGTGAGGAAACCCTCGCATCCGAAAGAAACATTTTTACAAATGTTTAACAATCGATTAAGATGAAACAGCCATATTGAGATTTTATATTATTTTTATGCATTCACAATGCAATTTTTGTAAGTATAGGAAAAATGTGATAGTAAAAAAAGCAGCAGGTCAGAGCATCGGGCCGGATTCCCGGAGGCGCGGGTTCGAATCCCGCCTGAAAGCTACTTATAGGGCTCGTGGTTTTTTTTACTATCACATTTTTCCTATACACATTTTTTTTATATTTTATATTTTTTTTTAAAGTGAATAAGTAATACAAAACAAACTCAGACCAGTTAAAATACAAGAGAGTTCATTCATAATAATTAAAAGTACCTACCTCCCTATAAAATAAGTACCTACGTATAAGAGTACCTACTCTACTAAAAGAAATTAAGTGAAGCGAAATGGTGGTAAACAGAGAATTCCGTGGTGAAAAGCGCTCTCTGAAACCTTTTTTAAAGGAAATGTGAACAGGGGCTGTTCAAATCCAGACCCCGATATTCCTCTATTGAGTAACTTGAGCAGCGGTTCCCAAAAACCCCTTTGGGATATTATATCTAGTATATAAAAACGTCAAGTCACAATGTATGTTATCGAGCTCCTCCGAATAGGCTTGACCGATTTTAATTATAGTTTCTTGTATATATTTTTAGAATAGGTCGTATGCTATTTTTGATCCAGAAATGCCACGGGAGAGAAGCCACGATGCGCAGCTAGTATACATATTATAATAGTTGTTTTCCTATTTTCTAACGATAGAAAAATAAATATGAGATAGGTTTTTCAAAGAAGGTATCTGCAGTATCAGCAGGCCTACTCTAATTCAACGAAAAACTAAACTTCTTTATACCCGTCTCTCTCACTCTCAGGCATGACAGAATCGAGTGGAAGCGACGGAGCTAACGGAGCCAAGAGTTCATTTTGGAAAGGGGGTTGCTTACCCAAAAAAGTTTGGGAATCCCTGAGCTAGAGTAAAATCGTGAGCCAAGAATCTAAACTCGGAACCCGGAGCGAAGTACTTACTTCGAAGTAAGTTGTTTAACTCGATCTCAACTTGTCTGAAGTAGAGAATACAAGAGTCTTCTGAATGCTACTAGGTTTTCACTTACCAAGTCTCAACTTAGGTAGATGGGCTCGTGCAGCTGCAAAATCAAATCTTGAAATTTTTCAGCCTAGTTGCATTATATATTAGAGATATTTTAGTAAGTATACTTCTGGCAACGTTAGTGACCGCTTTGAAATTTTGTTTTTTGCAATGTTATTGTCAACCGAAACCGAATATTTTTTGGTGTAAGTGAAGCAACGGTAAGCTATTTTGATTTAATAATATTCATCGTTGGCACTTGTTCGGAATGTATCGGTTTTTATCCAGAAGTGACGTTCTGTAAGGATAGGTATTCCGCCGGCACTTCGCTTTTACTTGTACTCGAACACGAATCTTTATGCCATATTCAAAACAAATAAGTGAAAGTGAAAAGGGAAGTGATATAGCGACAGATGATTGAATTTGAAAGAAGCTCTCAGTAAAATTAGAATAGAAGCAAATATGTAAAACAGCAACTAAATAATATCTGAAAGAAAAATCACAACCTTATAGCCGTTCCAGCGCAAAATGAAACCTGAGAGTGTACTCGAATGCTTTAGTGCCTAGCTTTTGTGGATTTTAACCTATCTAAAAAATAATATGAGGAATTATTAATTGCCAAAGCAAAAGTAAATACCTGAAAAAGTAGGTATTCGGTGTTGTGAAAATAGCTTTCCCAAAATATTGAACATCGCAACGGGCCTTTCAAAAGCTTTCTGGTTTAATGCGTAAATTCTTTGAATATTAAATGCAAAGTGGCAAATATTTCAAAGCTGTTAAATTCTTCACATTTCTTAAATAGTTCAGTACTTCTGAGAATTGTTGTTTCAAACAAAGTAATATTTTATTTGGAGAGATAGGTAAGTACATTTTATGGTTTATATACTTAAAAACCTCCCATTGAGTTATAAAAAACGTTTATTCATAATTCAGAAGTCTTGTATTTGCTTCTTTTGACACAAGAGACTGTACAAAAAAGTATCTAAGTAAATAATTAAAAGAAATTTTCATCGGAATAGCCTTACTTTGTTTTCTAAATACTTTTTTACGAACTGTTTATTTCACTATAAAAATGTTGGCTCTACAGATTGTAAACAAAAACGGATAAATTTTTTCACTAGAGGGTTTTGTACAAACAAACAAATAATCAACCCTTTCCTCTTTATAATATTAGTATAGAACTAGCGGCCACCCACGGTTTCACCCGCGTGGTTCCCGTACCTTTTCCGTGGGAATATCGGGATAAAATGTGTTCTATGTGTTATTCCAGCCTATAACCTATCTCTGTTGCGAATTTCATCCAGATCCGTTCAGTAGTTTTTGCGGGAAAGAGTAACAAACCTCCATACATCCATCCATACTCATAAACTTCGCATTTATCATTACTAGTAGGATAGTAGGATAGTCATTTGGTCTCACAGTCAGTGGCGTAGCTAGCATGGGTGGGTAAATGAGGCACCCGGGGCTGAACCTTGTATTGTAAGTAATAGCAAAAATAATAGGCACAGAACACGGAAAGGTTTTTTTTTCATAATAGCTGTCAATTTTATACATCCCTAACCCAAAGATACAAAATCGGTTAGTATCCAAAAATAGTTAGAAAATCGTAACTTCCACGTTTTTATACAGGATAATATATTTTTTATCAGTGCACAAATTTTTAAGATCGACTCAGAATCGGTAAGTCAACAGCTTTCTCGTAAAAACATGGGTCGAAATACGACAAATTTTTTTGGACTTCCCATACTAAATCGATAACGTGATCAGTTCAATTTGTATGAAGAGAAAAAAAATATTTGTCATATTTCGACCTACCTATATTTCTAGGAGAAAGTTGTTCACTTACCGATTCGGAGTCAATCTTAAATATTTGTGTACTGATAAAAAAATTATCCTGTATATGTATAACCAAAAAATTGCATTGTGAATGCAAATAAGTAAAAAATTTTAATAATATCTAGCTAGTCTTAGCAGTCAAATTTAATATCTACACGAGCAGCAGCCGGCGCGTGAGTAAACGTGTTTGGCAATACGTCTTTCGACGCATAGCGGTTGCACAGAAGTTTCCAGACCAGTTTGCATCGCAATGCGTTGGGCAAACCGGCAAGTGTTTACGAAGGAAATATACCTGCTACATGTCTTCGACCTCTGTTATTATTACGAACGGTCTGCCTTGCATCCTCTTGTATTGTGTTGTTGCAGGTTGTTGGTTTATTCGACCTCAGGTGGGTTACTCTTGAACGAAAATACAATGGACATCCGTGGAAATGGAATCTTCTGTCAAACATCTTTGTTAAACTTAACATGAGTCTTACTTACATTTTGGTTTGTACGAATCAGCTGTCATAGGTAGGACCATGGCCATTACTCTCGGCTATTATTTCTCGGCTGCTTGCAACGAGCGAGATAGAAGATGGCTTTGGTAGAACCCATGCTAAGGTCACGGAATAGTGATTCCAAACGACACCACCGGTGGGTACAGTTCTGGTGGTATCGAGTGGAAGGAACGAGAAAAAGAAGAACAATTTAACCGCCTTGTTAAAATAGTAGTCATAGGTAAGTATACCCAGAAGCAAGCTTGTAGAAAATAAACAAAAAACCTAAATTTAATTTAAACTTTAGTAGGAAATGGGAGGTCTATTTGTATTATCTATTTCTTCCAAGGAATAGTTTACTATTCGTAAATTTCAGACATTGCCGGCGGTAACACATATATAAAATAAGTTTTATTACTTATTATGTCTAGATTTGATTCTTCCCCTCAGTAACTTTTTATTTGTTTTGTCTGCGAAATAGACAGCTCTCGTATTAGGTTAATGTATGCCTCTCTTCACACTTCATTAACATTATGATCCACCTGACCTCACATGCTCTCCGAAATATATACGGGCCTGCTTTATTTGGTACGTATGTACCCAGTGACACGAGAATAAGCTCACTAAAATGTAAGGTCAGGAAATTCTCTAAGATTATCTATTTGAACATCAATTGGCTGAAATTGTGCTCTACGGTCGGTTAAGGCGATACTCGGAAAAATTATGCTAAAGCGAGATAGCAATGAGAAAACGACGCGCGCGGGAGCGAGACCGTGTTTGCAGATTACGCAAAAAAAACACAAAATCACTTCGTATTAAAAAAACTATAGCGATTTAAAAAAAATGCTTCTTTAGGATCCTAAATATTATAAGTGTCCACTAATTAAACCAATTTTCAATAGTACTTATATGTAACCCCATTTAAGAATAATCTTGATATTTCGTATTTTTTAGAGGTATTTTCGAAAAGAAAAAGTGTCAAGGCAAAATCATTAAATCGTGTTTCTGAAACTATACGATTCTAGATAAAGGTATGAAGAAATATATAATATCTTATTACCAGATTTATAACAACTCTAACCGTCCTATTATAGTTTAATATCAAAAAGTCCATACTTTTTCCGAGTAGCGCCTTAAAATTAATTAATCTATTTTCTACATGCATATTTTGGTCATCTTCTCGGTTAGACAGGGTGTTTCAGGGAGGGTGAAAGCATTGATAAAAGCGGCTGCTACTTCAAAATCAACCATTAAATGTGTTGCTGCTGCATTAAAAAAGTTTTGTTTTGAATCGCCCATTTACTATTTCTGCAATCCATCTACATGTTGTGACAGCCCTAATAATTAACTGATTTATATAGGGATTTTTTGGTACTTTATTCATCTCTGTAGTCTGAACGCTTCGATCAACAGAACTAGGTGTTATTGTTGTTCGAAGTCTGTACGTTGAAAATTGTGAGCCCAAAACCGGGGATGTCCACAAATTATAAATCATATTACTTATAGCACTGAATACTAAATTACAGATAGCAGCAATAAGTTTAATAATTAGTAAGATAAAGAAAAAAAAATCCTAACCAACTTTATTAATAACTTAATTCGTACCCAGTAAGCAGCTCTTCCAATAAATTTACTTACTAGGTTTCGTAATTTTGTTGAATTAATTAAAACGGTCGTCCGCGCTCCAAAGAACACGCAACGTAGAAGAGTCAATGCGTTTGAACTGAGTGTTCAAATATAGATACAATAGAGTCCGTGTCAGATAATAATTCTGCTCGCGACTGAGGCGTTTTTGTCGCCAGTTACCATACATCTTTTTTGTTATCCTAAGGTTATGGTAAAATTAGTATAAGATACTATTTAGATATTATATTACTATACTTATCGCTTCGATCAACAATAACACCTTCTGTAGATCGAAAACTTATCGACACAAAAAAACTCTAAAAGAAGTGAAAAAAACTTTCTGAACAGATTTTCACAAGTTAGTCTTCATATCTCGAAAGGTTTTTAGCTTCACGTCAGCTTTAAAAAAAAATCGCATCCGACGGATATAATATACTGACGACACGTCAAACTTATAACACCCCTTTTTGTAGTCGGAGGTTAAACAGATATACGTGCTTATAATTTCACTGTACCCACATTTAAATAAGTTTGATCGAGTGATGTTTTTTAAATTGATTTTCATAGAAAAATAGAAATGAAGTATTTTAGAAAAAAATATTTTTATAAAAAAATACAACCGCCTTCAAAAAACCACATTAAAAAAGTAAGAAATAATTCCTCACCAAATAAATAACGTAAGTACTTTGACACTTTGACATTGTAGTTATACTTATTTTACCTACTTATAAAATCGTATTGAAAATCTGACGCTCCACCCATTTTACTCTTAAGCCACAAAACCCATAACGAAGAATTTTGATAGTTAAAAAGTAAATATTGATTACGTATAATGCTACTGTTACTTCCGGAATTCCCAAACTACCCGGATGAAATATCGAGCAAAATGTAATGTAGTAGAAAATAATATCCCCAGTGAATTTACAAACTTTTATAACTTTGCTGCGCTGCGACCGAACCGAATGCCACACAACTCAGGAGCAAATTTAATTTAAAATGCACTATAAAATAAGTGATTGCTGACCTTTGCAAACAGCCAATAGAATAAATATGTCACAGCTATTCTAGCCAATCAACAGCATATCAAGAACAGAACACACCAAAATAAGGGGTTAGAACTTCGATCAACAATACCTACCACAGGGTCAAAAACGGCCGACCGAAAAAGAGCGCACTTCAAAGGTGGGCTCTTATTTCTTATCGCTTCCTGCCATTTCTGACGTTAGATCAAAAACGACTGTTAACTTTGTTCTCCGTTTAAAAAGAATCGTTGCCTTAGATTTTTTTTTAGTTTGTGAGGCGTCTAATGGACTTATTCCTCGAAGCGCTCCCATTTTGGAGCGCTCCCAACGAAGCAGCCCAAAACTATTCCTCGAAGCGCTCCTTTTAATAACTGCTAATAAAAGGAGCCCTTCACAATTAAAAATATTACAGTTTTATTCCTCGAAGCGCCCCTATGTTTAACTTTTGAATAGAGATGGGTACTCCGTGAGCGTAGATTGGTTTGCAAATATTCTGGTGATCCTGGTTAGCAGCATCGCGTCAATTTGTTTGTGTGAATTAGTGTAAGTGCAGGTTAAAATGTTAAATAATAAATAAATTATATATTGGATAGTAGAGAAAAACTACCAGGAGTACCGAATCTATAAGGAGCTAATTTTTAATTTAATTTTTATAAATTCTCAAGATGATTTAATTAAAGGGCTAAATTAACTTTCAAATTAGCTCCTGTAGTCAACGAGTCTATGTTGTCAACGTGGGAGTGATTCGAGGAATAAAATTTTAATATTTTTAATTGTGAAGCGCTCCTTTTATAAGCAGTTATTAAAATGAGCGCATCGAGGAATACTTTTGGGATGCTTCGTTGGGAGCGCTCCAAAATGGAAGCGCTTCGACGAATACCTCGCCTAATGGTATTTCTGATTGAAGGGTTAAGAAGGAGCATAAGGCCGACCTTACACTTGTAAGTTTTACTCACGTAAGTTGCTTGCGTGAGCGACTTATGATAAAATTTGCAAATGTAAACACTCTTTGTAAGTTTATTTGTATGTGTAATTATACAGCCGTAAGTTACTTACATAAAATTTACGAAAGCAACTTACGAGTGAAATGTCGGCCTAAGTAATAGTCACGCATTTTGTACTGAATGAAGGGTGGATTGAAAACGAGCTTGTTGCTAAGACAGGCTGCAAAAAACTGATCGCGATATTTTCACCGGGCATGGGGCAGTGGCCCAGGGCAGAACTCCTGTTTTGGCCACTGCCCGGTTTCGGCCATTTTGTGCTCTAACATTTTTTAAACTAACTTTATGTCATTTTTGCCAATTAGCATTAGCAATTAAAATAACGTATTTTAAAGTAGGTAATAATAACAAACGTTAGAATAACTTGTGTCCTACGATTCTTTTTCATTAAACATCATTTTCATAGCATTTTTTTTTTGTAACAAAGGTTAAGAAAAAACAGAGGTTTATAATAAATTTAATTTATTATAAACCTTTGTTTTTTTTCTATTAATTTATTAATTTGCATCTGATTGGTTTCTAGCACATTTCGGTTTTGATTGTTCGCTCGATAAGTGGCCAAAACCGGGGCTTTTGGCACTTTTCAAACTACATTTTGTGTTATATACAAGAAACTATTTAATTTTATTAAATAAAGAAATAATTTTCAAATTAATTATCCAAATTAACTTATCAAAATATCCTGCCAATTTAATAAAAACACGCTTAGGGAAATATAATATCGCATTTCACATTGCCTTATAAATTCGAATACCAGCTACTGAATTTATTTACAAAGCATTTTCTGTCAATGTGACGCAAATTATCTCTCCATATCAATTTATGTTTCAATTTATTCCGACACGTTGCTTTTATTTGTTTCAGATGTGGAATATTACAGCTGGAAAAGACAAGAAAAATTGATTATACGTCTTCGAAGAAACCGAAGGACGTCTTATTCACAATTTTGAATACTAAACGGGTATTTCAAAGTTGAACTAGAAATTATCAATAGAACGACTTTGGTCATCTTCGTGCCTACGAGACTCTAGAGAGATACTTTGACCTCACGCATTTATCCAAAACTTACTATAATTGTTTCGTAAATAGTGTTTGGTAAAATCTTCTTACTATTTGCTTGTAATTCAGATAACTGTAAACAACTTTTGGTTGTCAAAGCTTTAAATTCCTTATAGTAATTATTTCGAGTAAATTTCCTTAATACCAGTTAAAATAAGATGGTGCGTGCACTCGAACAGAAGTAAAAGTTTATTAAGATCCATAACATGCAGCGCAAAACTATAAATAATAAGTAGGTACTTGTTTACTTTTCATTATCAAGAAATTGCTATGGCTTAAGTATCAAAGTATCTATTAGTAGTCTCGGTATCAAACATCCACTAATAAATTGTACATACTTACATATACCTACATTAGGTCTCAATCAATATAATGTTACAAATATAACTCATGCAATAATGTTGTTATTCCTACTTACTAACTGCGCAATCGTGAGATAATCATAATATAAATAAACGCCATGTAGGTATAAGATTTCTAAATATAAGGACGATTGTTATTAAAACACAGAGATATAAGTTGTTGCACGTCACAATATTTTCCGTAAAAGATGTATGTCGATGTATTATGTGTTTGTTTAGATACATGTATTACGAGTATTTGTTTACGTGTAATCCGAGTTGTACTTAACAAGTTTCTTTGACATAAAATTGTATAATGTCACAAGAAATGTATGTACCTAATATATTATATTGTGTAGGAAATGTACACATTATGCATAGGAAGAGTGTAGTATCTTTCCAAACCTCTTTAGCATAAGTATGTGTAAAATAAATACTTTGAAACACACATGTCAGGAAATGTTTGCATATCCTAGGATTTCCATACAATTCCGAAATGACTAGAAAGTGTATATTAAAAGTTTAATTTGTGTTGTGGATTATGGTAATGTTAGGTTTACATGAACCAACTGACCGACAGAACCGATTTTGACACTAATTACCTAGTTTTTTGATAATTTCGTACTTATCCTACGTTTTTGAAGTGCTAGTGCTTCTGGTTATACTACTACTACCTAAAATTTTTACAAGAGTCCTCTTTTTCTTCTTTTAATATACATTTCGGAATACTCATTAGGAATTTTATTGTATGGTTATCGTAGGAAAATAATTTTTTTCCGTAGGTCTTGTAGGACACATTAGAATTGTAGAAATTGTTTATAACGACAGATCAATCGTAGCTCAATCATAGCTCAAACATCATTTATTGTGTCCCATACTCGTAATTTTAAGGAAGTCAGGTTCTAATTAAATCAGTCCCCTTACTACCAGCTACTTAATGAAATAAAGTTGACTCATTATAATCATATTTATTACATACAAGTTATCTTTATAAAACAGTAAAGTGTTACTTCCCACAATTTATGCACAAAATAAGCTCAATGTCCATAATTTCTGTTTCTAAAAATGGAAATATTACTTGTATACAAAAAAGTAATGGAAAATTGTTTTATCTGTAATCTGGGCCCTTTTTAATAAAGGTGACGATGACAGGGTGACAGGCAACAGGTGACAACGCTACAATTTGTTCTTATTTCGAGATTTAGTAAGTTACAACTGGCATTTCATCACGGCGATAAATCTACGAAGTGAAAGCCTCGTGAAATGTGTCATTGAGTTTTTTTTTTCTCGATTCAGTATTTATTTAACGAAGCTATTTGTTTTGTTATTCATGTTAATCATATTAATAGAAGCTTAGTTAGAATGAAAAGAAGTGGATTAATTCTTCACATTCTAATCATTAAAAAAAGAAAATCTTGTCGTTTTGTTCAAGTTGTCGGTCTCTAGATTATGCAGATAAAGTGACAAATAGACCACTGTTTTGACTGGTTTTCATGGCTCTAATTTTATCACATTCATCATCATCATCATCATCATGTCAGCCGAACGACGCCCACTGCTGGGCATAGGCCTCCCCCAAGGATCTCCACAACGATCGGTCCTGCGCTGCCCGCATCCAGCGGCTTCCCGCGATCTTGACCAGATCGTCGGTCCACCTTGTAGGGGGCCTGCCCACGGAACGTCGTCCGGTACGCGGTCGCCATTCGAGAACCTTTCCGCCCCAACGGCCATCGGTTCTCCGCGCTATGTGTCCCGCCCACTGCCACTTCAATGATGCAATCCTTCGAGCTATGTCGGTTGTTTTAGTTCTCCTGCGGATCTCATCATTTCTGATTCGATCGAGCAGGGAAATACCAAGCATCGCTCTCTCCATTGCTCGCTGGGTGACTTTGAGCCTTCTTATGAGACCCATAGTAAAAGACCACGTCTCACTTCCATAGGTCATTACTGGCAACACACACTGGTCAAAGACTTTCGTCTTGAGACATTGAGGTATTTCGGACGCGAATATATGTCGGAGCTTCCCAAACGCTGCCCATCCGAGCTGGATTCGACGAGAGATTATCACATTCATTCTACTTAAATGTTCACAAATTCTCGTTATTTAGCGGCAACACGAATTGTTTGTCAAAACTGTAAACATTTTTACTTGAGATTTTAAATTATTTTTATGCATTCACAATGCAATTCTGTAAGTATAAGTAGGGAAAATGTGATAGTTAAAAACCACAAGCCCTATAAGTATCCCGCCTGAAAGCTACTTACTTAGGTAGGTATAGTGATGTACCGTGCCCGGGCACGTTCCCAAGGACTGGAAATTTTGCCGGCAGCGTTGCCGGCAGTGTCCCAAAGTTCCCAGCAATATTCCCAAGCAGCATTTTGTAGATGAATATTTTACCATGCAAGACAATTTAAAATAAGACTGTAAAACTGTTTGATTATATTGAATTACGTTATAAATAGCCACCAACATGAGAGGTAAGCACATATGAAATGAAAAACAGTTTGATATAAAATGGTTTATTTTTTCATTCAACAAACTAAGAAAACAAAACAAAATAATCTTGCCATAATTATCAACAAATTATAAAATTGTAAGACACAGAAGAAAAATACATTATTTATTTATGTAATTTAACAAAACGACAAAAAGTCTACTGGGAATTTTGGGCAATATTCCCAATGTGCCCGGAAATTTCCCGGGCACATTGGGAGTGGAAAATTGCCGGCAGTGGCAATATTCCCAGGCGTACACCACTAGGTAGGTAAATAGGACTCGTGGTTATTTACTTTCACATTTTTCCAACATTTTCACTTTTGAAATAAAACAACTTTTTTACGGCGTTAATCACGCGTTTATCCGCGTTTAAGTATATTAATCCGTAAAACAGTGGTTTTATTTCAAAAATCAAAATTCTAAAATGCAATTTTTTATTATTAAAAAATTGAATATGAAGTATTAGAAAAAGTCGACCCGTCACACAACTAGCTACGATGGGATTCCGTCAGCGACTCCGTAGTTCACTGGTTAGAGCATTCGCCCGGACAGTGAAAGGTCGTGGGCTCGAGTCCCATCGGAGGTATAGGTAGTTGTGAGACGGGTCGACATTTTCTAATACTTCATTTAAAACTTTTCAAATCTAACATGACGTTCATTTTCACTTTTATTAAATAGAGTTTTAACTATTATTTATGCCATTAAAAGCTTTAAAATAATTAATTATGTTTATAAGTAGATAAGTTTATTTATTTTCCAATAAATTTACTTTTTTAATAAATGTAATAAGTGATTGTTTTATTTCTTTACTTATAATGATAGCCCAATTAACATTTTCATAAAAGTATGCAATTAAAAGAAATACATTTTCATAGAATTAATGGCAACAAAACTTAGGTAGAACTAGTCTAAGATTCGAATTAAATCGACCTTCATACATCAGTAACATCAGTTTAATTTATGAAAAGTATTTTATATCAAATCAACTAGGTACATGTCAATGCTCGGGGAAACCCGTCAGAAACAAGCCGCAACAGCCAACAGTATATTGAAAAGAAATAGAAAAAAATACCTCCAGGGGTCTTCTTAAACGAAACAGATACCAAAAATATGGTTATTGAATTTTTTATTTGCCTGTCTGTCTGTCTATTGTCCGCGTTTCACGCAAAAACTAATGAACGGATTTTGTTAAAAATAAAATATATAAGTATCCATTAGTCCACGGCAACATAATAATATAGGCTGTTATTTATTTTGAAGATCGAAATAACTGTTTTTTGTCTTACAAATTTATTAAATTCCCAGGGATGACGCCGTGTAGTCCACGCGGGCGAGGCCGCGGGTGGCCGCTAGTAAGCTATATTACTGTGGTTTCATCTAAATCCGTACAATAATTTTTGCGCGAAAGAGTTACAAACATACACACATAGGTACTTACATCCTTACAAACTTTAGCATTTTATAATAGGTATAAGAAAATGGAAAATGAAGTAAGTATTTAGAAAATAATAAAAAATGCATTGTGAATGCAAAATACTAAAAATTAAAATAACAGGTATAAGAAGGATAGGATAGAAGGTAAATTCATAGAATTTACTTTTATGGCGAGGATTCTCGACCGCAGAACAGAAACAATACATCGGTGGGACCCCCGCGCGTCTTTGAATAAATTTTGGTAAGTATGCCGACTTAGCAAAATAGGTAATTTTGAAACTGAAGAATGCCTCTAAAAAAACTTGTGACGTCGAAATCCCTCGGCTATTCAAAGAAAAAATTCGTATATTTTCATTACCTAACCAAGTAGGTACTTATACTGCCAGTAATAGTATAAGTATTTGAATTACGATTAGACAGTAAAGTATCACTAAAAGTAATAATAACGGCCGAAAGCACTAGATAAATAACTGTAAAATAACATTTTTTTTCCAAATTTTAAGTACTTATGATTTGCGAGTAATTCATAATTTAATATACCTACTCTATTTTAGGGAATCGCCTAAAGGCGAAATTCGAATCTGCTTCTTTTGCATTTCGTATGAATGGTCTGACTATTGAGCTAAAACATTAAAGATTCGTGGAAATATAACCCATCGTGGTCAAAATTTCACTGAAATAGAATAACAAAAGCCGAAAACGAATTAAGAATCAGTATGGAAATCGTTTTTCCGATGAAAACTGAACACATTCAACACACATTTCAGAATTACTAATACAGCTCACGAACTTTGTTATTCTTAATTCTTTTAAACCTTTTTGATTGAATTTTTTTATATTTAAATATTTAAGTAACGAATCCTATTGGCCTTTTTAAAATAAAGATTTTTTTTTACCCGCATGGTTCATGTTCCCGTGTAACAAAAGCTATATTTAAAAGAGGGATTAAATATATAGCCTATGTTACTCGGGGCATGGAGCTATGTACTGGCAAAGAATATATACACTTACGCGAAGTACTGGTGAAAAAAGAGTTTTTAAAATAGGTCCAATAGTATTTGAGTTCATCTTGTACTAGCAACCACCCGCGGTTTCCCCCGCGTTGTTCCCGTTTCCGTGGGAATATCGGGATAAAAAGTATACCATGTGTTATTCCAGCCCATAATCTATCTCTTTTGCAAATTTCATTTAGAGCCGTTCAGTAGTTTTTGCGTGAAGAGTAACAAACATAGGTACCTACATCCATACTCACAAACTTTCGCATTTATAATTTTAGTAGGACAAGCATACAAATATATTAATAAACAAAAAATGAAACTTTTCTCTATAATAATATTAGAAGATTCTGTGACAGAACGAGACGTATTTCCGTAGCATTCGAAATGAAAATGAAAACGTGGTATACGTTAACCAGTCGTCTGCGAAATCGAATGCTAGTACTACATCTATGGCTAGTACCTACACCCGTTTTCATGCATTTTTGTTGGATTTGAAATCTGTGTTGATAATAAATTATTATTCTTTAACTGTTTCAACATCAAGAGAAACTTTAAAAATGTAGCAAAATGCAAACACAAACACTTTTCTAGGATTATCAGTGATGACATTTTGCGACCACAGACTAATAAAGATGATAAATTCTTCTAGTAGAAATTTTGCAACGAGTGGGTCTGACCACTCGAAGAATTCATAGTTCGTAAGAACTCGTAAGAATTCATAGATGTGATTATTTAAAAATAACGAAGTTAGGAATTCGCATGTGAATTTTACAATTTCGAATGCGAATTCAAGCGAACTGTCAATCAATGTTATAGTAATATACGCTGTGTACCTTTAGCTCCGTCCTGCAATCAACATTACTACAACATTGTTAGACAGCTCGCTGTAAGGCCCCAGTATTTTCTTGTTATTAAACAATGTTATAGTGCGACAAGCTTTTCTGTTCCGGTGATAATCTTTGGAACTAAAACAGTTTCCATACGACAGTCCATTTTGACAGCTAATTTCGTATTGCAAGTGGCTCCTCTGTCACGGCTATCACCGGAACAGACAGGAGTGTGGGACTATACGAACGATTGACGTATCTGTGTATCTGCCTGTCTGTGGCATCATATCGTAACGAATCGACCGCTCCTGAACGAATATACCGATTTTGATGCGGTTTGTTTTGTTTGAAAGCTGAGGTGATCGACATGGTCCTTAGCTACAATTTGTGAAAATCTGTTCAGATGTTTCAAGGTCATTAGCTCTTTTTGTAAGCTGCGGTAGTAACCTTACACTCATAATGGTTTTTAAGTAGGTACCTACTTTACTTGCACACATATATAATGTTTTTAATATTTTTTTATAAAGTAAGTAATTACTTAACATAAGTACCTCCCAACTGTGTCTCACAACTAGCTCCGATGGGACTCGATCTCGAACCCCATCGGTGCTAGTTGTGAGACGGGTCGATTTTTTTCTAATACTTCATTTTCAATAATAAAATTTGCATTGTGAGTGCAAAAAAGTAAAAGCAATCCAAAATGTAAGCAACCCCCGACAAAAAAACTTAAATAAGTATAATTCCTCTCTTGGTTGCGGGTAGCTTATATTTATAGAAATGATTTTATTAACCCTTACCTATAAATATTCTCGTAGTCTGACTCTAGCACGATTGCTATTAAAGCATGGATAACCTTATAAGTCTTACAGAACTCAGATTCCCACATTAATGCGTAAATAAGCAGTTAAAGCAAAAAACTTTTTACAGGATGAAATCCACCTAAATTATTTATTTATTTATTTACATATTTAGTACACACACATAGGAGTAAAACAGAAAAGAAAGAAATAGAAAGGTATTGTACAGGGGCACGGCTTATTTCAAATTGAAATTTCTACCATTATTTATCTATAGACAAGCTTTTGAATTTGTAAGTATAATAAATAAATATTGGACACCATCACATACATTGCTCCAATCCCAAGTCACAGATTAGATACCTAATAGTTCTTTACTCCCTACGTCCTAAGCTAAGTAGCTTACGCCTTTGTGTTAAGCGGCCTGTACACGTTGGCCCAACCATTGGCCAACACATCGTACATTGACACTTTTAACGAACAAGTTGAAAAAAGGTTCTTCCAAAAGTGTCAATGTACGACGTATTGGCCAATGGTTGGGCCAACGTGTACAGGCCGCTATATGGCAATAGAAAACGACAACGGGTATCACCACTTATTATGTACCTACACCAGTACACCACAGAATAAATAATAGTGCTAAGCCTACACCCAGCCAGACAAGAGAAAATATGAAAATTTCCTTTTTAAATATTAACCCGACTGGGAATTTAACTAAGAGATAGATTTGAACATGGAAAAAGACATCGGATTTTTTAAACCTAAGTACTGAGAATTAGAATTGGTCTCTAAAAAACCACGCGATATACCTATCCGAATTCGACGCGGACGAAGCTGCGAGCATCGACTAGTATTTTACACATTTAATAAGGAATAAAAAGAGAAAATTTCATACCATTTCGACATTATTAACCTGAGCGAAATGCACCTTTCGAATACAATTTTCCGGAATAAATATGCTTTAGTTTAAATTACGCTCAGTGGACTTGAAATTGTGATTATAATGAGGACATTCTTTTTTCAAGCGTAAAATGAATCATACGTTCTGTTAAATTAAGGTAGGATGTTACCTATCTACCTATAGGTACTAAGCTATACTAATACTATTATTAGTACCTAATAATATTAGTATAGTTAACAATATACATAATACCTATTAGTATAGACAAGCTTTTTTGCTTTAATATTGTACTGTAATACAAATATGCAAAATTCAAATGCTCATCAATCGGGGACACTTGGAAATTGGTCAAAAGCTTGAAAGAATACGGACATACTTACATACATACTTTCACTGCGAGGTTAATAAAATTTACTTATACTCACCAGCTAAGTACAAAACATTTTTCTCCAAGATTTTAGGCAACATTCATGTTTTACTTGACGTTGTTTCTACTTGTTTCTACGAAGGCGGGAAGCACCTTTAATATTCGGCCTCCAACCTCAAAGTGGGAATGTAACGCGGATTTCTATCAAAGAGGTAATAATAATACATTTTAGACGCATTTTGGCGGGCATTCCCCAAAATAGGGTATTTTAAATTATGGATTACTCTCAAACCACAAGTACTTAAAACTTGGAAAAAAGATATGTTATTTTACAGCTATTTATCTAGTGCTTCCGGCCGTTTTTTTTCGATTGGTGATATTTTACTGTGTCAAATAAAATCCCAAACATCCGTCTAATCGTAATCCAAATATCGTATTATTTGCAAAATACTTGTTTTTAGTTAATGAAAAATATACGAAAATAATTGTCTTTGAATAGCCGAGGGATTCCGGCCGTCATAAGTCAAATTTTTTGTAAGGCATTGTTTATTTTCGAAAAAAACCTATTTTGCTACGTTGACGGTCGTAATTTCAATCAATCAGTCCCCTGCGGAATGAGTTAGAGGTCGGACGCGTGCCAATTTTTGCGGCGCAGTTACCTGCGACAAGCGAAATTAAAAACAATTCAAATATTTGATTGTGTAGAGAGTTCAGTAAGCTATATAGATACAAATAATTATCTGTGGTGTCGTGTAATGTACCTAGTTATAGTTTGTACAAATATATAAGTAATAATAGTTTGTAGGAAAATATGTATTTTAAATTTATTAACTAGGTTCATTCAAGAATAACTCTGTAAATATTTTATAGTGATTACGATAAAATGGCCAATAAAAAGAATTAAAAAAAATAAGATTTCGTCGCAGACTCTGCAAAGGATAAACAAACATAAAAGGTAACTAAGTGATTTGATTTTTTTTATTCATTTGGAACGAATCAGATATTAATCTACATAGATTTCTAAATAGTAAGTAGTGTCACAGTGTATAGAGATAAGTGAGGCAGTGTACGAAATTAACCTAGTGGACCCCCACAGTAATTCCTTAGTCAGGGAAAACTTTACAGCATGATGATATATGTAGTAGCAATAAATTAAAAGTATTGTATAACTTTCCAAGGTATTTTTAATAAAGTTTTATTTCATTGATATCTTTTTCAGGAAAAATTATCCGTTTAAACTTTCTTCACCGGACATATTTATATAACGTAAAAAACAATTTAGGCAATATCCAAAAAAATATCCCAACAGAAAAACCAAATTTTAATCAAATATGAATTTTTGGTGTTACTTGAAATGGAAAATTTCTATGTCGAACTTTCGATGTTATTCCTTTTGGATATTTAAGGCGCTACTCGGAAAAATATGGACTTTTTGATTTGAAACTATAGGACGGTTACAGTTGTTACAAATTTGATAATGAGATATATATTTCTTCATACCTTTATCTAGATTCGTATAGTTTCAAAAACACGATTTTATGATTTTGCCTCGACACTTTTTCTTTTCGAAAAGACCTCTAAAAATACGAAAAGTCAAGATTATTCTTAAATGGGGTTACTTACACTATTGGAAATTGGTTTAATTAGTGGACACCAATAATATTTAGGATCGTATAGAAGCCTTTTTTTTCTATCGCTGTAGTTTTTTTAATGCGAAGTGATTTTGTGTTTTTTTCTGCCTAATCTGCAAAATCGGTCTCGCTCCCGCGCGCGTCGTTTTCTCATTGCTATTTCGCTTCAGCACATTTTTTCCGAGTATCGCCTTAAGATTTGTGTTTATGTGACTACACATAATTTTAAAAAGCAATAATGCTGAGAAATTTCCCATAGGTACTGAATTTGTGTTGTTTAAAATAAATTAATATTCGTATGCATTTTTTGGATTTTCTTACTCGTGACGCCAAATTTCATTCTAAGATCATATAAGAAAAAAAAACTGAGCAATTATTAATGAAAATGAGGGTCAAAAAAAGGAATTGCCATAAGTACAATAGCAGTAGGTACTCATGTTTGGAAAATGTTTTGGATTTTTATCAAGTATTACATACTTACTGGTATAAATAAGTCATTTTATGTACTGCGAAATTACTCGGTTAAATATATAAACAGATTTGAATATTTAGGTATAACTTCGGCCACAGTCTCTAGCAGCGGTGCGGCGTGCGGTGCTGCAAAGCAGGGTACTCATCTAGCTTATAGCTCGTAACCTAACTGATACTGTATAAACCTGAAAGTGAGTTCGGCTCGTCCACGGTCACCGCGTAACCAGCTACGAGTTCCCGGATCCGCAGTGCTTGTGACGAAATCACGCCGACAACATTCTACTCACTCCATCCGGCCTAGCATGAGCGCCTTATAACGCGCGATATGATATGGTATGGCATGCCGTCTTGCTTACACCTTAGTGGGGTAAGCAAGACAACTTGCCGTACCGTATCGTATCGCGCGTTATAAGCCGCTCATGCTAGGCCGGCAGGATTACGTTCGTTTGAAGTTCGCGTCGCGCCTACGTACTCACTGCACAAGAGGTCTTGTCGTAGTCCACGCGCACACTGCGAGCCGCCTTTGTGTTCGTAGCGATACCGCCACTCGGCGGGTCACTGCGAGCTTACTGCGAACCACGCGCGAGCGGCTCGCACGCAGCGAGCTCGTGCTCACTGGACTCACTTGACAGTAGCAGTTACGTTACGTTACGTGTTACACAGCTCGGTGAGTATCCTGCTCAAGAGGCGCGGCGGGCGGTATGATTTGGGGTGGTATGCTATAATAGCTCGACTAGTTGCAACCGCGGCGGCCTCAGCGGTGGACGTTTTAAGAGAATTTGGAATGGCACTATCAAAAATGGGACGATATTGCCTTGACACAAGTGCGTTCTCAGCTCAAGATATCATTGAGTCCAGATTCTAGATTTAAGCGAATTTTAATAAATGTTTTACCATTATTATTGACATACTTATTTATTTTAATTTTACTCCTATTCACTTACTCCGATCTTCACAATGATTTCCTCTACGATCCTCTCTTCCATTTCCAGTTCCACTGTAATCCCCACTCTGACACCCTTTCCGATTCCCACGCACTATCCATACCTACAAAAAATAAAACCGCCTTCAAAAAAACCACATCAAAAAAGTAAGAAATAATTCCTCACCAAATAAATAACGTAAGTACTTTGAAGTCGGGCGTGAAACATGTACAATTTTTTTGCTGTTTTTGTTAAAACCCGCCCGACTTCAAAGTACTTACGATATTTATTTGGTGAGGAATTATTTCTTACTTTTTTGATGTGGTTTTTTTGAAGGCGGTTTTATTTTTTTACAAAAATAATTTTTATTTCACTCTTTTTAGTGCATCGTGCAGGCAATTTACGTGTTTTCTGGTAAATAGGTATGTGATCAAACTCATAACCTCCTTTTTCGAAGTCGGTTAAAATACCTTGAGGTATCCCCTTTTTAACAAAAGAAGAATCATCTAAATCGGTTTATAAACAAAGGAGTTATGCCTACAGATACGTATTAAATTCACATAAAGTGGTAACGAAAACGACAGTATTTTCAAAATTTCCCGAAAATTACTGAAGCGATTTCAAAATTTCAAAAAATGGGACCAACTTGGAAACCAACCTGATGTAATAACGTTTGAACCATTTCAATCGGTTCAGCCGTCTTCGAGTAATCGGTGGACATACATAAAAAAAAAAACAAAAAAAAAAAACATACATACAGACGAATAGAGAACCTCCTCCTTTTTGATTTAGAAGTCGGTTAAAAAGTGACTCTATCTGCCTATTTGTTCGTCCATATGTTACTTTTTGGGCCTATGCCCAGCGGTGGGCGTCGTTCGGCTGCCATGATGATGTTACTTTTTACGCCAAAACGTCTTAACCGATTTCGATGAATTTTGGTACAGAGATTACAAATCTTGGAGAAGGACAAAGGCTACTTTTTAACGCGATATAACTGCAATTCTAATACAAATGCAATGTCCAAAGTTCATGATTGCAGACGAAGTTACGGGCCACAGTTAGTATATCAAATTACTAGATGCAGCCCGCGACTTCGCCCACGTGGATTTCGGTTATCGCATGAACAATATTCTATGACCTTCTGCAAGGTTCAATGTATTTCAAAATTCCAAAATTCATCATCATTCAGCGTTTTGGCGTGATAAAGTAACAGACAGGCAAAGTGGCATTTGCATTTATCTACGGATTAAGCTAGTACTATAAATGCGAAAGTATAGTCCATTCGCTTAGATAGTTTCGCTCTGCCACAACGCCGTGCGGGTGTACCGACACTATCTAACCGAACGGACTATAACTCTGTCTGTCTGTTAGGTTTCATCCCAAAACCGATAAACCAAGTTTGAATAATTTTAGCATAGAGATAAATAGGACGATCGAGAATGATATAGGGTACTTTTTAACTGAAACTCATGTTTTAACTGAAATACAAGCGGACGAAGCCGAGGGCAACAGCTTGTTTACTATAATTCTATTCTAGAATCGATCATTTCGCTTGAGATTCATAATAACACCCTCACCGTAACAATATTGTAATACATTCAATGTAATATTATAGTATGGTATACAGTGGTAGGAAATAATATTATTTGTACTACAGTTATCTACCTATTTCGTTTTAAAATAATAAACATATTACATTAAAAATGAAACTTGAGTGGTTCTACTGAATATCGGTCACTAGGGGTCACAAAACCGGTTTCACCGAAATCGAAAAAACCGAGAAAACCGGGTTTGCAGCAAATTTTTGAAACCGGGTTTAAGATTTGACAAAACCGGTTATTTCGATTTTACGGTTTTTAACTTTGGTCGACATTTTTGGCCAAAAATTCCCACTCTACCAGATTTCTGGAAATATGATCTAACTCGCAACATTGGTTTCACGCAGCGCTCAAACAGTTCTAGAATCCTGAGCCTGAGCCAATTAAAAACAATATTAGATCATCCCAATTCATAACCGCAGACTAAGTAGAAGAGTAGAAAAAGCCTTCTCATCTGCCTGCTAGGTACTTATAGTACCAAAGACCACACTAATACGCTGCGGCAAGTTATACAGAAGACCGAAGAGTAAGTACAACTTGCCACTTTGCCGCTGGGTGCGGATAGCGCAGGACCGATCGTTGTGGAGATCCTTGGGGGGGCCTATGCCCAGCATTGGGCGTCGTTTGGTTGACATGATGATGATGAATATCATTTTAATTTGACTTTAAGGGATGTTCCAAGAGGCACTAATTGGTAATATTATTGTAACAAATGATTATTAAGGCTGATTAATTAAGAATATTCCTTGACATTCGATTTTTATTAACATTAAATAATAGAATCGAAATCACCGAAAAAACCGGAAAACCGGTTTTGTCACAAATTCAAAACCGTAAACCCGGTTTTCAAATATACTTTCGAATTTGTGACCCCTATCGGTCACTACTGTCTTGCTGCTACACTGTGGCACGATAGCGGCCGCCGGCCAGGGCCGCGCAAGTATACTGAGACGCGCGGGGTGTCCCTCCGATGGGCGGAGCGTATGCGACGTTCTTCACCCCCTCAAACTATTTCTGCGCTCGGGATTCCCAGCCTTAAGGCGAGGATTCCCGACCGAAATAGGCACGTTATTGCTTGCTCGGCCGCGCGCGATACACTTCGCGCGGACGCAGCGGCAGCCTGCAGTGAACTGTGAACTCGCGGACGCCCCGCGAATCGAAAATAATTTAAAATTCAATTAAAAATAAAATAATAAAAACGGAATCCCTCGGCTATTCAAAGACAATTATTTTCGTATATTTTTCATTAACTAAAACCAAGTATACTACAGGTGATAGGATGTTTGGGATTTTATTTGAAACAGTAAAGTCCGTATGCCGTTCGGTTAGAAAGTGTCGGTACACCCGCACGGCATTGTGTTGTGACTCTTGCTATAAAATGCAGATATAAAATAATAAACTCAAGTTGGGTACCAAAATCAATTTTAATAAAAATTTGGATATCTATATATATAAAAGAGTAAATCACTCACTCACTCATCACGAAATCTCGGAAACTACTGGACCAATGAAGATAAAATTTGGCAGGAAGGTAGATTATAACTAGGAGAAGTCCACTAAGAACGGATTTTGGGAAACTCCCTCCCTGGAGGGGACCTGGGGGGGTTAAGGTTATATGGAACTTCGACATTTCTAAACTTAGAAGAATGAAAATTTGGATGTTTGTGGCTCAAATCGGCAATCACATAAAACGGCTGATACGATCGGGATAAATTGCGCTCTGGCCTGCCTTGAGCCAGAGCGCAATTTATCCACATACGGTTCATACGGTTTTTTTAACTCGTAAAAAAGTACGGTTTCCGTGGGATACAGTTTTTTTAGTACTTTACTTTGTTCAATGAAGCATGGGCAAAGAATATATACACTAACGAAGCCATACTAATAAGGAGCATTTTGACTTCTATGGTGCGGGTTGAAGGTAAACTTGATCTATAATGTGTTGTATGATGATGACTTACTCGACTTACTGCATGGGTCCTATGACAGTTCATTTTCGTGCAAAGAAAAATGTTGTTTCTTAACAAGAAATAAAGGTCTAATTTTCTAGCAGAAACTGCATAAAAAATGTGTAATACTGATTTTCTTTAGTTTTATTCCAATAACATAAAGAACTTTTTGCTCTGCACGGTTGAGCTGTCATAGGATACAATAAAAAATGTACTTAATGATTTTTTTGAATTTTGGTAGTTCACGAGTAGGAGAATGTCCGAATATTATTCATGCGAAAGTAGCTCCTGTCGGTTTGTCTAGCTATGACTTTCATGAAATTTGGTATATAGAGCAGTGGGTAGCGTGCTTAGCCTGCGATCGCTGAGGTTATGTGACTTTTACAATGGTTTATCACGGAATGGCTGTTCAAAAATATATGGTGCTTCCGAAGACACGATAAGTCGATGGTTCTGGCTGCATTTGGATTGGTTTATAACTGCGATAGGCCCGTGTGGAAGGTCACGGCCAGTTCTCCTTATCCATCTATATTAAGCCATAGGCAGCGGGAACATTAAAATGGATTGATGATGGTGCTGATAAGCCCAGGCTAAGGCACGCTTAGTGGCTAGCTAGGAGGCAAGCTTAGTTGTCGAAACACTTCGATACATAGTGGCCATACTGCCTGGCTACAAAGCTCGGTGTCTGGTGATCTAAAGTGTCAATCCTACAAATATTATAAATGCGAAAGTTTGTGAGTATGAATGTATGGATGGATGTATGGATGTTTGTTACTCTTTCACGCAAAAACTACTGAACGGATCTGGATGAAATTTGCAACAGAGACAGATTATAGACTGGAATAACACATAGGATACTCTTTATCCCGATATTCACACGGAAACGGGAACCACGCGGGTGAAACCGCGGGCGGCCGCTAGTTTTTATATAAAAGTGAATTAAATAAGTGATTTACAAATAATTATTATTATTATTAATTTTTTATATGATTATCATGATTACTCATCACCGCTCGAATAATAAACATAGATTATTTAAGAAAATATAATTTAATAAATGCCGAATCCCAAAATCCAATTCCATTTGCGGGTGTACGTCGCACGCGGCTTCTTTTGTTTATGCGGCGGCATCCTTTGACAAGAAGCGGCACGTGCCAAGGCGGCGCGATAAAAGGGCGACACTATCTAAGCGATTGGACTTTAAAATCGAAAAAAAAAAACACGTGTGGCACTCGGGGACTGCCGCGGTAAAGCTATTGCATAAAAAGAACGATATTGAGTTTGATCATCGAATTTCGCGTGATGATGATATCTGATATCATTCCTTCCACTCTGGCACTACCAATCTGCACTACCGGTAGGTACTTTCTCTGCGCGGCATTAATGTGTATTACCTATACCACTATTATATATTATGTGCCTTTACACAAAAAACAAAGGTACCTACTAAATAGTACACGTGCTTGGTTTAATGGTTTCTATTTTATACATAACTATAGCGGATCCTCGCGGTTTCACCCGCGTGGCACCCGTTTCCGTGGGAATATCGGGATAAAATATAGCCTATGTCACTTGGGAAGAATGTAGCTTTCTAATGGTAAAAGAATTTTCTAAATCGGTCCAGTAGTTTCGATGCGAACAAACAAACAAATCTTTCCTCTTAGTATAGATGAAGAATCCATACTAATATTACAAATGTGAAAGTGTGTTTGTTTCTTTGTTTGTTTGTCCATCTTTCACGCCAAAACGGAGCAACTGATCGACGTGATTTTTGGTACCTATGGGGATAGTTTGGAAGCTGAAGAGTAACAGAGGCTACTTTTTATTACGGATAATTATAAAATAAAAATGGTAATTTTGTATGGATAATAGGTTTGACTGTCGTACTATTATGGGATCCCTTGCGGAGATTGTTTTAAAAAAGAATTAAAACTTTAATCTAAAAGAACTTTATTTAACACGGTAAAAATTGGGACCCTTAGGCAGCCGCACCCGACTGTGGTTGAGAAGAGACTGACTCGCGGCCAGCTTGGCTCAGGCACGACAGAGATCTGCTTGGTTAGCAGTTCCCTTGGTAAGCACTTTGGGTTACAATGTTAGGGTATAACACCTCCCCCCTAAGGAAAGAAACTTCTGAAGTAAAAGAAGTTTCTATTCTAAATATTAGTTCTGATGGTAGGTAACGGAATGCTTTCATGATCTGAGTCGTGCCTGTCATTTTCTGAATTTTCACTACTTTTAGGAAATGTAATTTTAGTTTCTTTGGGTTTAGAAGCTTTAGGACAACGGAGACTGCCGCTGGGTATACGTTTACAAATTTTATAAAGTATAAAACAAAATATAATAAAACTTATAACTATGGTTGTAATCGAATAGTGTGTCCCGTATTGAATGATATGAGGTTTATCTATTATTTCATCCAGTTCGGATGACGAACTGATCAGAATGTCTTTTTCCAATGACAAATTATCTAAATCTATGTTTCCATATTCAATAAGAGGCACATTATTTATTTTATCTGTTAGTTTCTTTAAATTACAGCAGGTATCATTAATTATGTTAAAATCAGGAGTTTGTATCGGTGACGTGATATTAATGACAATATTTTTTGGTAATAACCCAACAAGCAAAGTAATCCTATAAGGATTGATTATAAGTATGCCTCTACTAATAACGTTCTTGTAAAAGATTTGTTGTAGACCCTTTTACTTATAATATCATTTGACAAGTCGTAATATACTCAAGGGCATTAGTTTTTATATATCTATCTTATAGCTTGCTACAAGACTAAAGTTTAAAACATTTATAGGACACTTTTACTAGTAATAGCATTTCACAAGCATAGATATTCTTAAGAGCTTTTGCTTTTATATCTCAGTCTTGTAGTTAGCTGCAAGAGTATCTTATAGGACACTTTAAAGAATAAGTCTCGTATAATTGTTTTTGGTAAGACTATATAGTCCTGAATAATATTTTGATCTAATAGTAGCATGTTGTAAGTAGAACAAGATTTATAACACACTTCTCTGAGATTACTATAAGTTTGAACTGCTTTAGTTTTGTTTGAGACTTTTTTAAATCTTATTATACTCAATAAGAACGTTATGAGATCAAAAAAGCTAATGAACCACTAGATCAAGCACTTAACTAGTAAACATCTGCCATTTTGTAGATTTCTCCATCCTCTTGAGAAAATAAGTTTAAATATAATAATAATAATAATAATAATAAAACACTTTATTGCAAAAAGAAAACACATAACAAAAAGAAGACACTACAAAAGAAGTACACAAAAGGCGGCCTTATTGCTACGTAGCAATTTCTTCCAGGCAACCTTGAGTGGAAAAATAATAATCGTCTGAGGACATAAAGGGGAAGGGGGAGTGGGTGCAATTTGAAGAACATTATAATATATTATATAGATATAATTAAAAAGAAATAGGAATAAAGTAGAGAAAATTTAATGATAAGTAGAGAAAATTTAATGAAAATTTAATATAAGTTATTGGAAACGATTCAAAAGGAGCAGTGGTTACAAAAGAAAAGTGATAAAAACGTATGATGAGTTAGTGAATAGGTGACCATTCGGAGAATAAATCCGACAAGATCAGAAAGCAAACAAAGCTTTTCCAGTGCGAATTCAGGTGAACTGACAGAGGGTTCTGCATATTATTCTATTAGCAATATTTTTTCTTCCTCATCTCACCACTCAGAAGATGAAGAAGTTCCACATTGGAAAGAAGAACACCATTTCAAATGAATGAATGAATTCTCTAATAAATGAGTCCTAAAAAAGTGAATAAAAACATTAGTGTAAATAGATTTCAGTGAACCCTAATTTGTTTCAAAATGGAGAAGAGTTATTTGGACCAAAACTACTACAAGCACTAATTTACCTATAATGGTTCTACAAAGTACTTAATGCAGTGCAATTTTAAAATATGGCGAATATACATAAGAATTTGATTAAATAAAATTTTTACAACATTGTACTATGTGCTTCTTTTCGAGGGGCATTGGTGAAACTAACCAAATTACTGTACATATTTACAGTAAAAATTAATTCCCCATCCTCCCATTTACATAGGTACTTAATTACAAATACTTACTACAATGTATTGTTATTTCTATAATAAAAGCAAGTGTGTTTACGTATACAATTTAACTTTAATCACAAAATAACAAGGAACAATATTAACTTATAAAATTTACTTCTAAATACATTAGCTAATTACACTATAAACTAGATTGCATTAGTAAGATACTTGTGTAATCTATATATATAAAATTCAAAGTCCTGACTGACTGACTGACTGACTGACTGACTGACTGACTGACTGACTGACTGAGATATCAACGCACAGCCCAAACCGCTGAACCTAGAGACTTCAAATTTTGCACATAGATACGTTATACAGTGTAGGCATCCACTAAGAAAAGATTTTTGGAAATTCCACCCCTAAGAGGGTGAAATAGGGGATAAATGTTTGTATGAAAGTCCGTCAGTTTTGAAGTTAGGATCTTCTAATTTTGTATTTAGGCTGGCAATTGAAAATTAATATTTTCCTGTGTCAGCGTTTTTGACAACTCCACCCCCGAAGGGGTGAAAAAGGGGATGAAATGTTGTATCGGGAAAGTCCTCCATTAAATTTATTATTTAGGCTTATGGTCGGAAAGTAAAACAAATAAGCAAACACATATTTCGTATTTTTTCGAAAATCAACCCCTTAGAGGTTAAATGGGATAAATAAACCTAAAAATCGATATGGATGTCGTTACTGAGGTTTTGTGGGATGACGATTGCAAAAATGGCATTTATTTTGATGTTTAACACCCTGAACATGATTCAACCTCTAAAAGGTTGAAATAGGGGTGAAATTTTGAATGAAAAATCAGGGGTAAAATAGACATTTCAACTTGAAACTTTGTAGGCTTACTCTTTAAACAAATAGGCAACCCATTTCGTAATGTTCCCATAATCCAACCCAGGGGGTAAAATAGGGGATGAATATGTGTATGAAAGTCCGTCAGTTTTGAAGTTAGGCTCTTCTAATTTTGTATTTAGGCTGGCAATTGAAAATTAATATTTTCCTGTGTCAGAGTTTTTGACAATTCCACCCCCGAAGGGGTGAAAAAGGGGATGAAATGTTGTATCTGGAAAGTCCTTCATTAAATTTATTATTTAGGCTTATGGTTGGAAAGTAAAACAAATAAGCAAACACATATTTCGTATTTTTTCGAAAATCAACCCCTTAGAGGTTAAATGGGATAAATAAACCTAAAAATCGATATGGATGTCGTTATTGAGGTTTTGTGGGATGACGATTGCAAAAATGGCATTTATTTTGATGTTTAACACCCTGAACATGATTCAACCTCTAAAAGGTTGAAATAGGGGTGAAATTTTGAATGAAAAATCAGGGGGTAAAATAGACATTTTAACTTGAAACTTTGTAGGCTTACTTCTTAAAACAAATAGGCAACCCATTTCGTAGTTTTTGGAAAATCAAACCCAGGGGGTAAATATAGGGTAGGTATAGAAACCTAAATCATCTTAAGTACCTACCCTAAAAGTTCTTGGTACCTAACAAGTTCTTGGTACCTAAGCTACTCAGTACTAACTTTTTGATTGTGAAACAGACATTTACTATTTACTAGCTTCCGCCCGCGACTTCGTCCGCGTGGACATTCGAGAAAATACTTAGGGGACCAATAACCAGGATAAAAAGTATTGTATGTTTTAATTTCATAAAAATCCGATCAGCCGTTTTTACGTGATTAGGCGGGTCCTCCCTCACCAAGCGAGCAGCCTCGTGCGAGGCCCGCCGCACGTGGCAAGCGTTCTGCCTCGCGCGAGGCTGCTCGCTTGGTGAGGGAGGACCCGCCTAATCACGTAAAAACGGCTGATCGGATTTTTATGAAATTAAAACATACAATACTTTTTATTCTGGTTATTGGTCCCCTAAGTATTTTCTCGAATGTCCACGCGGACGAAGTCGCGGGCGGAAGCTAGTATAATAATAAGAGCGATTGTGCTTGTAATTGTTTAGTCTTAGATTATTATAAAAGCAATTGCTTTTCGCGAACGCTTTCTCAAGTATGCTATAGGGCTTAGTGACATTCTTTAAGCTGGTTATAAGATAATTACAGAAATAATAGCTCCTATAACTGCGCCCAAATCCAGGTTTGTAGCATACTACAAGTTTCTTATAAGAGAGGTTAGAAGTAGTCTTGAAGATAGCTATAAGAACTGATTTTGCTAGTTGGGAAGGTTGTACTTTTACAATATCCGATACAACCACTTGGTATCGTGATTATACCCGTTCCTGAGATACTACTTTCAAACAATTTTGAATTTAGACAATCTATAGATAACTTGTTGGGTTGTGTTTGAACAAATATCCATCTATTATTACTTATGGGTTTCCAAATGTCTATCTTTCCGTAAATAAAATTAGTTTGACACTTTTCCGGGATTTCACTTATCACTTTGGCCATTAGTTCACTTGCACACGTTGGTTTTGCGTCTGACGAGAACACGTTGGTGACGTCACAGATATAATCGTTCGAGAAGGGGTTAACACAATTTTCAAGATTATCTAAATAACAGTATTGTACCTTGTCTTTGGTCATTGCTATAAATCGGAAATCTGGTAATATTAAACTAAAAGTGTTAGGTTTATCTATACTATGAGGTGTAGGTAAGGCGATTGTATGAAACAACATGAATTGTTTTGGTGATACCAAAGGAATTTGTAAGACAAATACAATTTTATGATTAATATAATAACAAGCTACCTTAGAAATATTCAAAATATAATGTATGGAGTTAAGGTCTAATTCTAAGGGTAATTTTACATTATCAGGTAAGTGTCGGTAATTATCGGCAAGCTCTCTATGTAGTTGTTGTGGGTTTAATATTGAAGGGTGTAAGATATTTTGACTGCTAAATAAAATGCCATTTATTATATCTTCAATTTGGAATGATAATGTTAAAATAGCTGTTTGTAAACTATTTAAAATTTGAGTTTCGTAAGATTGAAGTAAAAGTTCGTTAGTTTTCAGGGTGATATTTTCTAATCCATTAGAGAGCTTATCGATAGCTTGACTGAAAATAGCTTCATTGGTTTTTATTTTATCAAGAGTATTGTTAAAGTATGATATTACTGCGGTTGTTACAAGTATATTTTGTTTCACTAATGAAGCCAGTTTCTTTTGGTCATTTTGTACAGTATCTATTGCCTCACTAAACCTAATTCCATCATCTTCGTCTAGTGTGCCAATAACCTGTTTGAGAGCGCTTCCTATTCCTCCGATCCAAGCACTACGTCTCTCTCTACTGTCAATGAGGTGCGAGATGGAAGCGAATTCCTTGACCATAGCGTGATATAGAACCGAGAGAGGTTCCAACATATTTTGACATTCTAAGGACTCCATCGTTCCAGAGTTTGTACATAATTTAATAGTGGTATCTAGAGCAGATTTTATATTACTTATATGGGGTTGTAAGTGTGAAATATCTATAGGTATTAAGGTATCTAGTTGACCGTTTTTGATCTTTAATTTACCAAGATAGTCAAAATAGAGTCCTGGGTGCCTACCATCAACTCTTATTGCGGTTTTGTTTAGGAACCTAAACTGAACTGCTTCGCTTATTCGTACCACGACAGCTTAATATCAATGACAGCGATTCAGCTGCAGATCGACTATCTTTTCTGTTCCGGTGAGAGCGGCGCTATGTATTCTTTTCTTTTTTTATTTTACTTGGCATCAAAATGACATTAAATAGAAACACCTTAGTTCCAGTTTTTGCCCAGCGGAACATAAAACGTAGTCGCACTGTATCATTCACTCATTACCGTACCATGAACTCTTATTTGACATATCAAGAGCCTAAATTGGTCCGATGATACGTCAAAGTGCGATCATACGTCAAATAAAGCGATTCAGAAAAAGTTACTCCATAAAATAGAATTTTCTTCATTATTTGATTCTATTTAAGTTTTACTTCGCGTCGTTTTGTATTTTTGGGTGCTTTAAAGGTTTGTGGTGCGCTGCCCCCAGGTTTAAAGGTACCTATGTGTTTTACATTATTATTACATAAACTCAAAATTGAATTGTTCTTAGAATTTTATTCTTCGTTTTGCAGCACTATACCGGGTGTTGTTTTGGTCATGCAATTCCGGCTCAGAGGTGGTTGTATACATGATACTGATGCTAAACGCCCGCATTACGCGAGGGCTGTGCGTGAGTACCTCACGTCCGAGTTCGGGGACCGGTGGATCGGCAGAGGCGGGCCCGTACCGTGGCCTCTACGCTCACCGGACCTAACACCCTTGGACTTTTATTTGTGGGGTGATATTAAACGTATCGTGTACGGTATGCACGATGAATACGAAGACCCGGACGTGCTAAGGCAAGCGATAGTGGACGCTTTTGATATTGTTAAAAATAATCAGGTAGTGTTATCGCGATTGATTGACAATCAAAGATGTCGCGCCACCTTGTGTATCGCACAAGGAGGTGGACACTTTGAACACATTTTAAGGATTACGTAAGTATCCTCATTAAAATTTAAGACTAAAAACTTTTCTAAAAATGTTAATCATTGATCGTTGTAAATAAGTTGATTTACCTTTTTAAATACGCCAAAGGTACTTAATTAGTTAATTACTTTAAAACTTTGCTAGCGCGTATTCTTGATGTGTGGAAGAGAACTTTGCAGAGCTACTTACCTAAAGTACCTAGTGTACATCGTTTTAAATCAAGCAAGTTATTTTATTGGTCAAGTACCTTTGCTGGTCCCAAGCCCGGGAAAGTATGAAGGGAAAGGTAATTAAACTAAATTGTTAAAAACGTTAATGTTAAGGCTGCTACAGTTCTTCATACTGTCTCAACTCATTTTAAAAAAAAATTGCCACTGTCTTTGAAATTTCAATTTTTCATGGTTTGAAACAGGTTTTTAGTAGCCGAACGTGGATGCTAAAAAAACCGGACGGCCGGCTCGTCGTAGCTTGCGGCTACGCGGCCGTCAGTTAACCATGCGTTGTGCTTTTTTAAGTAAGAAAATTATGAGGTTTTCTTGTAAAACTGTAATAGTATAATTTTTTTACCTTTTTTTACATCATTATGGTTGAAACTATCACACCTGAGTCGGAATTTCATGAGCAAAACAATACCCTGTATTTATCTAATGCATTTGATTTGAGATGTGTGACGAGTTAATAATTTTTGAGTTCCTCGAGTGTGATAATAATATTAACATAGAGAGGCGCCAAAAACGACTCTGTATACGAGACGAATGCAATCCCTTTGATTTGGAGGACTCGGCATTTGTTAAGCGATATCGCTTAACAAAGGATTTAGTTAATAACTTAATTAATGAGCTAAAACCCCATATAAAGAGCCCAAAAAAATTTACAGATTTGTCAATAGAGACAAAGGTAAGTAAAACAAGTCTTTTGTTATAAAACCTTTAAATTAGTTCGTAAGTAAGTACCTATAATATTCTTATATAACAGTCACATAAAGGAATTTATGAGTCCCCTTTTTCCGAGAAAAAACTTTACTTAACGACAGGCAGGACACATGAAAGAAGCCACGGACAAAAGTCCATAATTTTTCTATTGGACTATGAAGGAAAGAAATAGTACTAAAAATTAAAAATCTTGTATTTTCGGCTTCAAATGATTACGTACAATTCAAATTATTTTGACTGGCCTATTCAGCATAACACAAACTTGTTTTCATCATTCGACGCCAACACATAATAAACTTTAATTATGTTACTATACTATTTTCAGGTACTGACTGCTTTGTCATTTTTTTCCACTGGGTCCTATCAAAGGCCTTTAGGGGACATTGGGAGCCATGCCATAGCTCAACAAACAGTGTCTAAAGTAATTTCAGAAATAACAGCATGTCTGAATTTGCCAGAAATTAGAAGAAAATATATTTATTTTCCAAAAAATCGGAATGAACGAAATAAGTTAAGATCTAGGTAAGTTTTCTATTAGTGACAGTAATCAATTAATATAGAGTAACTTGTAAATTGGTAACAAAGGTTACAAGATAGAGATAAAGATAATGAAAACAACTTAAATCTTACCTATTATGTCGGATTTAATCTGATGAGAAGTTTTTTCTATCCACAACTGGGTTACACTTAGCTTAGCCATCATCACACCTGATGACTGACACATGATCACTGAGGAACTGGCTATCTTATCTCTAACTGCCGGAACACGATAATGCTGAAAACATCATTGTTATGGCGTGAGATAGATAAGATGGTGGTAGCTAGCCAGGCGGACTCAGAACAAGTCCTACCACCAACCAAACCGAATACAATATGTACCCCCACTCTGGGAATCGAACCCGGGACCTCTTGGTCTGAAATCGGTGGTGTAAACCACTAGATAACAAAGGCGGTTAGAAGTAATTAAATAAAAACACAATGGCTATATGAAACATTTATTTATAAATTGTAGGTTCTACCAAAAATTCAGAATGCCTGGTATTCTGGGATGCATCGATTGCAGTCATGTGGCAATAGTAAGGCCTCATGAACATGAAGAACGCTATTACTGTAGAAAGCAGTACCATTCGCTTAATGTGCAATTGGTAAATATATTATTTGATATAATAAAATAAACAATAAAGCCTTTGGGATCTGTGATCTAGAATGACACTGGTGTTCTTATGTTTTCAGATCTGCGATGCAGACATGAATATTACCAGTGTGGACGCCAGCTACGGTGGAGCGACACACGATTCCTTTATATGGAATGAACATCCATTGAAGGCACATTTGGAAAACCTAAATGAATCGACATGGTTGCTGGGTAAGTTAAAATAATTATTTTAGTAAGTAACGTCCTTATAACATTAATTGACGACCGATTTGGCGCAGGGGTAGGATACCTGCCTTCTGCGCCGGAGGTCGATTCCCGAACAAGACAAATAAAGCAAGTGATAACATACTATTATTTAACTCGTATACAACTGATATGATAAAGCTTTATTAATTATTAAGAATATTACGATACGCGAAAGTCTACAAGCAAATCACTAAACATTGTTTTACTGGAAAAATACATTTTATCAACAATAAATTTATTTTGAAACTTATTTTATATTTTTTGACCTAAGAGGACTGTTATCGTCGCTTGTATGGAGACCGTTTGCTACACAGTCCTCTTAAGTAATGATAGTAAAAAGAAATATCAAGTTGTATTTGGTTTTTGTTTGTCTTTCTTTATGCATCGAAAAATGTAAATAACTATATGAAAATGTTTCAGGTGATTCCGGGTATCCATTACGTAGATTTTTAATGACACCTATCGTGGACGCCGCGCCGGGCACACCCGCGGCCCACTACACGACCGTTCATGTCCAAGCAAGGAATACCATCGAGAGAACCATCGGTCTTCTAAAAGCACGTTTTCGCTGTCTGCTCGCGCACAGGGTTTTACATTATCAGCCTAGAGTGGCGGCCGCTATAACGATAGCTTGTGTTATATTACATAATTTATGTAATAAAGCCAACATTCCTGTGCCCGAGTTAAGCGACGACGACGTGCTTCAAGAAGCACCAATGCAGCTGGACACGAACGATGCACGAAGCGAGAGAGTCAGCAGCAATCGGGATCTTCAGCGGGGTGTAGCCACAAGAGAAGCCCTCATTCGTCGCTTGTGGGAATCCCGTTAGGCCTAAAAATAAAATAAAAAATCAGTATAACTGTTTTGTTTAAATTACTTATTTTTTGTAGTAGGTATTAATAGGCATTTTTAGGGTTCCGTAGCCAAATGGCAAAAAACGGAACCCTTATAGATTCGTCATGTCTGTCTGTCTGTCTGTCCGTCCGTCCGTATGTCACAGCCACTTTATTCCAAAACTATTAAGACTACATACTTGAAACTTATTAGGTAGATATATTCTGTAATATCCCATAAAATTTTGAGCTGCGCAAATGTGACTCTCCGTCTCGAGGAGTCACTACAAATCAAGCCACTTAAAATACCAACGCAAAGCGCATTCATCTGATAAAGGTAAGAAGTACCAAAATAAGGTGAAATTAAGAATATGAGTTAGAATTTACAAAATATAGCTTAAAATTACTTACGTCATTGTTAGCAAATATAATTTTAACTTATTCACAACAAACTTTAAAATGCGCGCTCAGCAAGGCAAATCCAAAGCAAATGGCAAATCACGTATAGCACAGCCGTCTCTATCGTTTTCTACACGCACAGCCTTCTCTATCGTCTTCTACAAGCCATGCTATGATACGGAACGGCAACATTGCTGTGAACCGGTTTACTCCTCTGAGTACTAAATCCTATGGAGGTGGCATACTTACGAAAAAGCGAGGCATACCTTACACCATAAACTTATTTATACTAGTGGTCATAGACGAACAATGGTGTGAGTGAGAAACCAATCGTTACGGCATAACCTATGTGCGAGAAAGTTGGAAGAAAATGACAGCAGTAGGGCTAGCACAACTTGAGCGCGACTCGAGTGAGAAAGAGTCGCGGGCACTTTCAACCAATCAGATCGCTCGTATATAGCGGGCGTGACTTAAGGCGACGTGCTGATTGGTTGAAAGGAGCGCGACAAAGAGTCGCGCTAAGTTGTGCTAGACCTACAGAACCCGATTTGATTCATTTAGCGTCTTTTATCACGTTGATGAAAAGCGTCCACTCGATTATTTTGTGATTTGTATCGCGATCGGGTCGATTTGGCGGTTATAACTATATAAATCAATAATAGGGAACTTGCATTATTTCATAAATGTAGTCTATCTGAAAGATTTAAGGATTGCATGAAGATATCACAAGCGAAAAAGTTGAAATATGCTTAAATTATTTATTTAATGCAAATCAAAAATTAACATTTCAAAGTCCGCGCGTAAACGCTCAATGGCCGGACGTGACGTCATTTCTTAGGACGTCAAACTTTTCAATGTGCATCTGAAAGGAGTGACAAAGAAATTTTGACAACTAACGACAAACGCTAAAAGTGAGTGACCAAAGATTTCAGTTTTACTGACTAGGCTTCGCCAGATAGGTAAATGAAAGAAAACTTATGTTTTTTAGCGAAATCTTTACTAGAACTTGGTTTATCATATTATCATACTTACCATACTTTTAGGGGTTGAATTTTTAATTTTTGTGAAAACGAAATTGACAAAATTTGGCTACCATCATTTTTTACTGTTTTTAAGGTAATTAAAAATTAAGTAAGCTTTACGTAAAACGCACTAACATATAAGTATTGAAAATATGCCTATTTTGCATTAGTCTAAAATATTGTGAACTCTAACATTGACAAAGGCAAAAATACTTGTTGTTGCTTGATTGATTATATTGATACTTGATTTATTTCTGCTGCACACTGGAGTAAATATACTGTTACATTGTTACAAATATATTGTTTAAATGAAGATGTTAATGTTGGTAGAAAATATAAGTACTGAGGTATATTTACTACATATGTATATGTATCAGTCAGCAGGCAGGCCGCCTGCAGTCCTTAGTCGAACAGGCCACCTGATATTCGGTTTTTAAGTGCGCGCACTAGGCCACTTGCAAAAGTAATAACTGCAACGGCCAACTGCAAAGTAAATGCTGCCTTATTTCTATATAATTCTCCGGCACTATTCGGCCGGTCCGGAATAAAGAAATAAAGGAAATTCTTTTTTTTAAAAGGATATTTAAAGGTTATTTACAAAAATATATAAGGTCCTTCTTAAATAGTGCACATAATTTTAAGGGGTCAATGTACTCACGCATACAAAAAACTTTTACTAATAGTACTAACATTGAAAACGTGAAAAAGAAATCAGCTGTTTCAAAGAAAATATTGAATCGAATAGATTAAAATGTATTTATTATTTTATTTTATTTATTTAATTAATAACACGAAAAATTACAACAAATGGTACTAACTTAACAGTGTCATATAAACCAGGGTAGGTTTTACCAGACACTGACATTCGTCTGCAAATACTCATATTATGTAATATTAATACTTAGGTATTAACTACAAACAAAATAACATAATGGACAGACAGAAAGATAAATAACAGAAATCATTTTAACTAAACTATTACACAGACTGACATCAGCTAACAATAAAAGTTTTATTTTTATTTAATAACTTTTTTTTTTTTATGCTACCTACATTAATCTCTCGATTCCTAATACAACAAAGCTAAGTTAATAGCGCAGCGGTCAGCGAGTGTGTACACACGGGCGGATTTCTCAGCATGTTACTATTGTTAAATATAGATTTTTTTATATAGATTTAAATTTAGTATGGAACAGCTGATATTTTTTTTTGCGATTTCAATGTTGGTACCATAGTAAAAGTTGCTTGTATGCATGAGTACATTGACCCCTTAAAATTATGTGCACTATTTAAGAAGGACCTTATATAACATAAGCCCTGCCTTATCTATATAGTGTAATTATACTAAAAAGTTTCAAGCTTTATTTAAATGTATTATTAATACTAGCTGTTTATCGTGTTAATTATAGCGATTTGGAGGCAACTTCGCGATTTCTTTCTATTGACAAAATTTTATGTAATCGTGATTTTGAGTAACATAGTCACTAGTGTTAGTCCTGAAGTTTGCTGCATCTTAATTTGAAATTCAGTTTTTCATTAATATTGATATTACAGACGATCATGTAAAGCAATCTAATTTTCGTTGGCATATAGCGGGCCCTTAATGTAAAACTGTGGGTGTGTGGGCGAATGTGGCCAATGACAGGCCATTGCCTGCAGGTGGACTGATAGTCGGTTGCATTGCATTGCATCCTTTATACTTGCGAACGCATTCGCATTGCCTTGAACTTTCTCGTAAATATTTTCATAGTGTCCACACACTTGTGCACTCGCGACGTTTACCGCTGTGCTTCACATTTCAATATTTGTCGCATGACAGGATGGACAATAACGTTATAGCGGCATTTAAAATCCTTTAAAAAAAGTAATAAATGAGGGTAACCATCTGTCAATTTTGTTTTAACAAAAAATAAAAATTCAATCTCTAAAAGTATGGCACTCTCAGAGAAACGGATGATATGCCAACTTCTAGTAAAGATTTCGTACCTAATAATTAATAAAAATCTAAAAAACCCGAGAAGTAAAGAGCTGGTTTTTTCATTTTTAATGGTAAATTTTTGCAGTCGTGTATTTAGTTTTTTAAATATTACCTACGTTTTTATTTTAGACTTTTTAGTTTGTCAATAAATCATCTTTTTAAGTAAGAACTCACTAATTTAAAAATTCGTAAATTCTTTTCTTTTTTAGATAAATTAATACGGAGAGATTTACAAAACTGCAAGTTATAGCTGTTTATGGAATCGCTATTTAAAACTCTTCATTTAATACCTACCCCACTCGATGAGATTTAAAAATATTTCTTTTACAATGCTCAGAATAATATGCCGCCTAAAAGCCGCCATTTTGTTTTTTGTTAATATTGATGTTCTATTTTCACTCGGGCTATTAAGACGAATCTGATGACGTATCAATTAACATCAGTTTATCCGTTTAGTAGTTACGAGTTACGAGGGAACATAGGAACAGAAACACATACATTCAGGTCAAAAACGTAACACTTTTTGGGCTTCGCCCGCCGCAGTCAGGTAATTTTTGACTTCGCCCGCCGCAGTCGAGTAAAAAAACTTAAGCTTACTTTCATTTATCTATGTGGCGAAGCCTAGTCATTAAAACCGAAAACGTTGGTCACTCAGTTCAAACGTTTGTCGTTAGTTGTCAAAATAGATAAATTCCATTTATTATTAAACTATTAACGTTTGTACCATTGTTTCTTCATAAGGTGCTAAACAATTAGATATTTAAAGTAATTTCATGTATTTCTTTAGTTTACTTGCAAAATTTGAGAGATTCGATAATGCACAAATTGTATGAACTCAGTGACCAAGCTAAATTCTTTACTAGATTCGAATTTAAAAATAATTAACACACAATGCTTAATTACTTTGACAGGTGACAGTAAATTTTTAACAGTTGCTGAACTGAGTGTCCAACTCAGAATTAATACGAATTATTTGGAGTTTTGCTTAGGAATCAACAATTTTTTTACTAGATTCTCTGACAGGGTCTCAAGCTGTTTCTCTTTTGGTGGTCACTCCTTTCAGATGCACATAACTTTTCATGTCGAGATTCTCTGATAGGCTCTCAACCTGTTTCTTTTTTCGTGGTCAGTGGTCACTCCTTTCAGATGCACATAACTTTTCATGGCGCGTAAATATTATTTTTGTAAGACAGAATTAATTTATTTCAGTTTTATTTGACATACAAAAAGTCAGTAAACGATAATTTATTACTACTACAATGGATCATTCTTTTACAAGTAAAGCTATCTCACAAAATAGAGTGTGCAGTTTTAACTGTGCCTCAAGAGCCTAAACTTAGAGAAAAGTGGATGAAAGGAGCTATATAAGACAACATTCACCCTCTTCAAAATCTGCCTTGCAATATTGTGAAGATCATTTTGATGTAAGTACGTTGTATTCGTAAAAATCACAACCTCGTTAGATCTTGCATCAACAGTGTATAAAGTAAACAGCAATCTCTACACTTGAAAAATTTGAATTTTCCATAAATAACCACCGCACTATGTCCATATAAACCTTAAGCAAATCTCGCGAGTCGAATTTAGTCAAGCCTTTTTCCATTTTGTAGATATTTTTAATGTTTTATGACATGATTTGAATGTATGATTACCTATATGTTTTTGAACTCAGCTTAAGTGACTAATGGAATGACGTCACTGCGCGCTGATTGGTGTTTCAAATCACGTTTCAATTTACGTAACTTTACATTAAAATATTTTGCAAAATAATAATAATTTTGGAATAAATCTTCCGCGAATGCACTTTTAATGGCTATCATCATTGGATTATTAATATAATTTCTCAAAATAATTTTAATGCAAGTTCCCCATGGTGTAGTGTTACAAACAGACACTCCAATTTTATTTATTTGTACATCTATAGAAGATATGCCATCTCCATAGGATTCAGTACTCGAGGTTTACTGTCAAAACGGTGTCAAATGTGCGTAGATGCTCTTTGGTGATTACATGCTCTTTGAGCAAATCCATAAACAAAACCATAATTGTACTCTTTGATTTGAACGAAACTACAAGTGCCACAAACTTTTCTATTCCGGTGGCTAAAATGTGAAACTAGCGTGTTTTTTAATGTAATTTTGCTGTCAAGTTGATGTCCAACCATAGCGCTGCTGGCAGCTGAAGGTCTTAGAAGTCAGGGCCGGTTAAATTGCTACAAAAAAAAGAAAACCGTTCATAGCGCCGCTGTCACCGGAACAGAAAAGATTGTGCCACTCATGGAGCTTAGACTTCATACTGAGGTAACTGGAGAGTGCAGTATTTTTTGTGACCACAAATTACACTGAGGCTGTCTTCCGTCTCACCTACACTTTGAAAAAATACGTATGGTAATATGAGACAACTGTCAGCCACTACATACTAAATGTCAAATTTGCTGGGCACACTTTTTTATTCAGGGTGAAAACTCCAGTTACCTCAGTATTAAGCCTAGCTCCATGGTGCCACTGTAGAAAGGAATAATGTTTATCCATTCAAGGTAGGCAAAGGGATCTATGCCCATACAGCCTAGTCATCAGTCTTGATTATTATGTCTTCAATATTTTTTATTTCTTTCCTATTATTCGAAATTTTTCATTTATTCCATGTTCTGCTTTTTCTTGTCTTCAATAAAGTTTTCTTGCTAACCTTACCTTACTCATCAAAATGCGCGGGTGGTTCACACATTTCAATGCTCATGGGAGATTTACGCGGGGATAGCAATCTGAATTGTACGGAGCGCCTTACTTTATTTCTCTCTTTTACTTCATTGTTCTTCATTAATAACACAAAACTTTTATTAAAAAATTACAAGAGACGTCGTATAGTTTTTATATTAAGGGTTTTTGAATGAGGCTTGGCCAAAAGGCAAAGTTCCCGACCCGAAATTTGTTTTTAATAAGTTGCGCGCTGCGGTTCATAAGCGGACCAGAGACACAAATCGTTCGTTCAGTCACATTCAGCCATCATTCAGCAATTCATTTGCGATTCAGTTTTAGAAGGTCATGGTACGAATTAAAGCGATTCATTTTAGGAACCTATTCTGAATCGCACCAGTTTTGAATCGCTGTCTTAAAGTTGATGGTATGCACCCTGGACTTGATTCTATTTGCTGAACGTAATTTGGCTGAGCCGCCTCTCCACGGATTTCCAACATGGTGCTGAAAGTGATAAGGTAAGTCATTTAGTTTACTAATAATGATACCTGTTAAATACTAATTTATCCTATATTTTATCCTATATAATATACTATACTATATAACTTTTATAACTATTTCAAATCATTTTCTGTTTCAGATTCCTTGGGCTTCAACTACTTCTAGTTGATCTACTTTATAACTACCTAACTATATTTATTCTATTTTGCAGGTTCTCCTGAACTTCAGCAGGTTTCACCTGGTCGTAGTGATGTCGAACATGCCGACGGTTAATAAGTAAGGACAACGTGTTGTTACCGTGTACTTTAACAACCTTGTATGGTCCCTTCCAGACGGGAGATAGAGCTTTCCGTAGCCGAAGGTGGTTTTTCAGGTAAACGAAGTCACCAACCTTGTATTGGACACTACGAGAGTGAGAGTCATAATATGATTTAGATACGGCTTTGGATTGTCGTATATGCTCAATAGCTTTTTCCCGGGAATGCTTTAGGCGGTTCTGAAGCATTCGTACATACTCAGGATAAGTTACTCCTACAGGTTCATCGAAGACAGAGTTTGGGATGAAGGGTTTGCTACCGAACATGAGTTCATAGGGGCTGTAGTTAGTGGTGGAATGGACAGCTGTGTTGTAAGCGAGCATAGCTGTATACACATAGCGAGGCCAATTATCTTGTCCCTCGTTGACATAAGATTTTAAATACTCTTTAAGGGTTGAGTGACTTCTTTCCAATGCACCTTGTGTTTGTGGGTGGTAAGGTGATGACCACAACTGCTTAATCTTAAGAAAGTCACAAGTTCTTTTAAAAAGTTCTGCCGTGAAATTTGTGCCCTGGTCCGTAAGAATTATTTTTGGAATTCCAAAGATGGAAATATAATGGATTAGACATTCACTCGTTTCCTCGGCTGTGGTACTACGGATGGGATATGCAGATGAGAACTTAGTCAAATCATCCTGTATAGTTAGTATAAATCTTAGTTTAGCCGGACCCGACTCAGGAAGGGGCCCAACGATATCTAAAGCTATTCTTTGACAAGGAGCAGTGGAAGTACTCGTAATCTGCATTGGGGCGCGATTAACTTTCCTTAACGCTTTGTTTTCCTGGCAGTGTTTACATTGTTTAACATAAGTTTCTATGTCGCTACGCATTCCTTTCCAATAGTAGCTCTCTTTGACCCTGTTATACATGCGGGCTGAACCTAAATGGCCCGCTATGGGAATGTTATGATTATCGAAAAGGATTTTCTTAATTTCTGTTGGAGATGGAAATGTGATATTATTGTGAAATATATTAACGGAAATATTTGTGTTATGAAACAGATATAACAGAATATTATATATTTTAGTGAAGGAGTGCACTTCAAAGGCGTTTCGGAAATCAGGGATGCTTATATCAGTGACATTGTCCATAGTGATAATAATGTCACGCACACGTTTGATGGTCTCGAATATTTCTGGGTATGACGCCACATCGAAGTGGTTGACTCTTGTAAAGAGTAGAAAGTATATTTTATTATTTATTTCAATTTTATAATGAGAGTAGAGTTCTCTTTCAGTATCAAGAACTTCGTTCGGATTTCTCAGACTACCCAGGATTTCTTGTACGTGTGGGTTTGATTCATCTAGATCGAGTGAGGTAGGTATCAAAATAACCGTGGATTTGCTTTTACCTATATCCTCATTGTGTTCTATAACATGGGTGTTAGGAATGAAGTTTTTATTGGACAGCGTTTTCAGGAGCATGGAGTAATCGCTTGAAAATAATGGAGCAGCGTAAGGTGAAGAAGGAACAGGTAAGGAGTCACTATCAGCCAAGTCATGTGGTTCTTCCACAGGGGACCTGGGTCCTGGAGGTTCGTTTCTAGCCGGACTATACGAGGTTGAAGGTAAATCATTAAGTTCTCTCGCAGGAGACCTGGATTCTGGAGGATCATTCGACGGGATTGAAGGTAAGTTGCTATCCTCAAGGAGTCCGACGGAAGGTAAGTCGTCGCTATCAATGTTGAGAGGGCTAAATGGGAGCCTGACGTCGAGGTCCTCTAATGTAATGGGACTAAAAGATGGTGATGGTTGCGGATCGACAGGATCAAGGTTTGGTATATCAGGCGCATTGACATCTTGGGATAAAGGTGCAGGTACAGTGATTGTTTCAGGAAGGGTGGCGCTTTGTGATGAGGAAGGATTTCCTGTAACTGGTTGTATTGGGTTGACGGGGAAACGAGAAAGAGCATCAGCATTAGTGTTCGTTTTCCCTTTTTTATATTGAATATCATAATTGAACTCTTCGAGTTTTAGGCGCCAACGAACTAGTCTCGACCCCGGGTCCTTGGAGTTAAAGAGCCATTGCAGCGGCTTATGATCCGAGAGGATTTTAAAATGATTACCGTATAGATAAGGGCGAAACACCTTGGTACCAAATACTACAGCAAGGCACTCTTTTTCCGTAACGCTGTAGTTACACTCTGCTTTGTTCAGCGTGCGGGATGCAAAGGCTATTGGTCGGTCTTGACCTATTGTACCTTGGGATAGGATAGCAGATATGGCGTGATTCGACGCGTCACACGTCAATAAGAAGGGTTTTGTGAAATCAGGATACGCAAGGACTGGGGCAGTGACTAATTTTTCTTTAAGGGTTTCGAATGCAATTTGTTGTTCATTAGACCAAATGTATAGAGTATCCTTTTTAAGGAGGGAAGTTAGAGGTTTAGCCAATTTAGAAAAGTTATCTATGAACCGTCTATAATAAGAGACGAGTCCGAGGAAAGATTTAATATCTTTCGGAGATTGGGGAATTGGATATTCTGTAACAGATTTAACCTTATCAGGATTGGGTTGAACACCTCTTTCGTTAATAATATGACCCAAGTAAGCCACTTCCTTTCGGAGAAATTCACATTTCTCCGGTTGCAGCTTAAGGTTGAATTTTCTGAGTCTTTCAAAGACTTTCTGGAGATTTTCTATGTGGGAATTAAGGTCATAGCTATATATTACTATATCGTCCAAGTACACATAGCATCTGTTGCCCTGGAGCCCAGATAAGCAAGTATTCATCAGTTTTTGGAACGTTGAAGGGGCATTCTTGAGCCCAAACGGCATTCTATTAAATTGGAAGTGTCCTTGTGGGACGGAAAAAGCTGTCTTGAGTGTGATAGATTTGGGGCGGATAATATAGAAATAGAACTATTCTGATAAAATCATTAAACTATTCAAATAACTATAAACAAACTATAAAGCTTCTATTTCAATAGGGTCAGGATTAATAAAAATCTCAAATCTCTAATAAACTATTTTATTCTTTTGAATCGTCCTTTTATTTTTTTACCTACCACCCGTTAAGGACATCTTTTAGCTGACAAGAAAAACGGGCGAAAAAAACTCACCAGCTTTAACAGAAACAACGACATTTACAAATTATCATGTCGTTGTTGAACATACAACACATTTAACAACATTTACAACAACATTACTTTTCATGATAAAAGATTAAACAACATTTACGAATATCATCAAGCATTTTCTATAATCTGTTACCTTATATTATTTCAGGACTCACATAATTTATTCGAAACCGATAAGGACAACTTTAATTTAATATTATCAACAAATAAGCATTTACATTTAACAAGTTACCGAATATCCTTCGAACAAGGGCAAATCTTCAGCAATATTTACTAGACAATACATCAGCATTAAACAGCAAGAAATAACAAGGAATGAGAAATATGAAACAACGGAATAGTTACTTAACTTGTACACCGCTCACGGCCCAAACCAGACTAACTAAATAAAATGGCTGCCTCGCCTTATAAATGTTAGCGTCTACCGCCAATTCTACTGACAATTTCCGTTTACGGAAATTACAGAAAATACCACAATACAAACATAACAATTATGAAAAAGTATTCCAAAATCAAAGAATGATTTTACTTAACATTATTTATAAATACAATAATTATATATTTGTTTTCTTTTCAACCGGAAGTAACGTGTACAAACGTAAAAGTACACGTTACTTAGATACTTTATATTACATTACCTTTTAGTAATAAACTAATTGATATGAATATTAAAAGTAATAACATGATTTTATACACATTATTCAGTACTTATAGGCAAATTAAAGTACAATTGCTTGATCATGCTTTGTTGACGGTTGGTCCCGCCACAAATCAAAATACTTTTTATTAGAAACAGGATACATGTTGTAAAATGTTATCTCCATAATTAATATAATGAATTTAGATGTAAAAATAACTATTTGACATTAATAACAAAACTCCATATCATATCGCTTTGTTGTCGGATGGCACCGACACAAATCAAACTTCTATTTAATGAAACACGATAAATAAGGTACAATGTTATCCCCAAAACTAATTTAGATGTAATAAATACTAAATTGAATCAATAACAAAACTTGATATTCTATCAAGTGCGTCTTGTGGATTCATTAAAATCTGGTGGAAGCCGGAAGTGAGATCTAGAGTACTGAAATATTTACTATTACCTAATTGATCGAGTATCTCTGAAATTTGAGGAATTGGGTATGTTTCCCCGATAGTGATGTTGTTGAGTTTTCTGTAATCAATGACGATTCTCCATTTGCGTTGCCCTGAAGAATCGGCCTTTTTGGGCACCACCCATATGGGTGAGCTCCAAGGTGAGCATGAAGGTTCTATTACGCCTTGGTCGAGCATATTATTAATCTGGGACTCTACTTCCCCTTTGTGGCATTCTGGGAAACGATACGACTTTGTATGGATAGGGACATCCGTATTTGTTCTAATTTGATGGTTTAGAGCGTTGGTGAAGGTGAGTTGATCGTTTGGTAGGTGGAAGATATCTGAAAATCGGGAACATAGGTCTGTGATAGCTGATGACTCTTCTTGATTCATATGAGAGAGCCTTAATGAATTTATTACTTCCTTTGAGCGTTGTGTCGCTCCTTGGGATTCGTTGACCCAATTAACAGCATGAGGAGACAAGGGTAAGATTTTAAAATTTTGATTCGCATTTAATTTGACAGGTTTTTCAGAAATATTTGCTACAGTGATGTTAACCCTTTTATTTTCTTTGATCTTAACAATGCAGTTAGCTACTAATAGAGATTTTGACAGATGTTGATCTATGATTACACCTTCATTTATTGATTGCGGATTAAAAACAGTGCATTCGATTACTGATTCACTACGAGGTGGAATAATGTAGGTTGGATTGTGAAAGTGAAGTTTGATTTCGTTTGTTTTTACTCGAAGAACATCTTTGGTGTAATCGATACTACATCCAAAGAATGTGAAGAAATCGGTTCCTACGATACCGTCATAAGGAAGGTTAATGTCATTGACTACATGAAATTTGTGTTGGATTACCTTCCTGGGAGCTAACTCCATTTTAAGCTGGAAGTGACCTAAGGTTGAAGTCGTCTCATCACCTGGGTCGATTCCTTTTAGGTTTATCTGTTCTTTTGTTAAAGTGACCTTTTTATGGAGAGACGACTTCTTTAATATGGATACAGCGGAACCTGAGTCTACAAGTAGTGTCATGGGTATGTTGGATACTTGAGTGCTTACGAGGATGTGGGGTAGAAGTTTTTTGGAAGTATCTATATTTATTTCGTATATTTCTAAACTATCTACGACATCAAGTGATTTCTGGACGGATTGGGCACTTTTTTGCGATAGGTTACCCGTGAGGTCCCTAGGATTGGATGGAAGGGCGCTTGTTTGGGGCTGGTTACCCATGTGGTCCCTTGGAGTGGATGGAAGGGCGCTTGCTTGGGGCTGGTTACCCGTGTGGTCCCTTGGAGTGGATGGAAGGACGCTTGCTTGGGGCTGGTTACCCTTGTGGTCCTTTGGAGTGGATGGAAGGACACTTGCTTGGGGCTGGTTACCCTTGTGGTCCTTTGGAGTGGATGGACGGACACTTGCTTGGGGCTGGTTACCCGTGTGGTCCTTTGGAGTGGATGGAAGGATGTTTGATAGGGTGTCATTATTAATCGGGATAGACGTAGTAGATGAATTGGGTCTCACGAGACACCTGCGCGAGCCCTTTATTCGTTTAAAGAATCCACCGTGTCGTAGCCTACTTCTTCTTCCTCCTGTGTGATAGGAAGTTCTGGATCCTGGACATGATTGTTTACATAATTGACGCGTCTAAACGATGAATTACTTTGGAAATTTTGGTTCGACGGTCCTCGGAATTGCTGCTGGTCACGATTCCTATTATTGTAATATTCTCTTTTTTTACAATCCTTAATATCATGTCCAGGTGTTTTACAGTACCGACAGAAAAGAGCCGATGCCGGCGCCGATTGAATAGGATGAGATTGTGACGATGTATGAGCCTGTGGCTGATATCTAGGTTTTTGTGAAGCAAAACGTCGATTAAAGTTATTAACGTTCTTAGGTTCTACCTGTGGTACAGTTCTTTTATATAAAGACTGCTGGATCCTCTCTTCAGATACGGCCATGTTAATTGCCTCATTAAGGTTTTTAGGTGTTCGGCACCTGATGATATTCGAAAGCCTGGGGTGAAGCCCCATAAGGAAATGATGAAGTGCTAAGTCTTCCATAGCTGCTGTACGACCTGGAAGTTCCTTTTGTTTGGAAGTCGATAAAGATATTTCTGTGAGTAATTGTGACAAACAAGTTTCTATTCGAAGAGAATATTGCGTGACATTCTCTTGTGGCCCCTGTCTACTTTCTTGCAAGTCCATAAGTAAGTGGGCGTAATGTTTCCGCTCACTGAACTGGGTTTTAAGGAAATCTTTTAATTGTTCCCAGCTATTAAAGTCCTTAATGGAACACGCGGTTTCTGCTTTACCCTGTAGCTGACAAAATATATATTTAAAAAGGACCTGTTTCTGTGACTCTGAAGCGAGTTCAAACGCATTATTACAATTTACTATAAAAGAGTTTAGGGTCTCTCTGTTTCCATCATATGGCTTGACGAATTTGAGAAGAATTCCCAAGTCCATCTCGTTCGCCATTGCAATAGTTCGAGACCGAGTGTTGGCTTTCGGAGTAGGTGAATGGAATGGCGACCTTTCGCCTTCGGATGGTTGTGATTCAGTGTTAACAGTTAACTTATTTTCTTCCGATTTATCCTGTTTTGTCATCACCAGAAAAGTGACAGAATAATAATTGACACAGTTTTCTTAAAACTAGTTACACAATAGTTACATAGTTACATTTATTCCATGGCCGCCTCCGCGTCTGCGCGCGGTCAAAATCGAATAGGTACTAATCTTTCCCATAAGATTAGAACAAAAAATGGAACTGGAACTAGCGCCAAAAATGCCTCAGACGCACATGCGCGCAGACTTATCTGTCACGTAAGTCTATGTATTTTACTCACTTCGTGATTATTTATTTTCATCTGTCTAATAATGGTGATACGAAGTACTCTGTCCTACTAATATTATAAATGTGAAAGTTTAGATGTTTGGATGTTTAGATGTTTGGATGTTTGTTACTCAATCACGCCAAAACGGCTGAAAGGATTTGGCTGAAACTTGGGACACATATACTTTATAGCTTGGAGAGGATCAAGGGTTCTTTTTATTCCGGAAAATTCTATCATTCCCTCGGGATAACGTGGTGTAGTCCACGCGGGCGAAGCCGCGTGCGGAAAGCTAGTAATTTATATGGCAAAGCAACGTTTGCCGGATCAGCTAGTTAATATAGGTATATAGGTATACAAGGTGTTAGGGGCACCGTTGCAAAAACTTTAAACATGGCTTCAGGCTATCAGGAAATGAAAAAAATATTTCGACTCTCCATACAAAATGTCCCGATTAGTTGCTAAATTTTTATGTAAAGTCCTCAGAACAATAACTTTGTTCTGAGGTAAAGTCGAATTTTTGAATGTCCGCCATCTTGTCGACAGTGCTGCTCTCTGTAAATTGGTGTCATCATAATAGCGACCGCCCGCGTAGTTACTTTGTGATAATAGCCTGTACTAAAGCCACCCAGCTGCCATGCCAGCTGGCCCTATGGCCCTATTCGCTAGCTCAAATGAAAAGTGGATGTAATTTCCACTTTCATTTGAGTTAGCGAAAAGACAGTCATCGTAGTTCTACTGATTTTAAGAAGTTGGCGATAAAAATAAAACACCCAGTTTTGATTTGGATTTTTATTACCTATTGTACCTATATATAATTATATATGTTTGTATTTATTATATACATCTTCTTTCTAAGACTAAGGTTGACGGAGTGGTTGTGGTCATGGTCCGCTAGTTGGTAGCGGCTTTTGCGGCGATGCTCCTCTATATCTCTCTATTTGTGGCATTCTGTAAGGGCACACTTGGTTGTGGACTTCATAAGGACTTGATCATCTTGTGGGTTATCAGCCGCGAAAACATTGACTCTTCTTTGTTTCTTCAATCGAATCGTTCCAAGGAGCTTGCATTATGGATGATAAGTCCAAACATTCTTAGAATTCGCACTTGCACAATCGTCGAAAGCCTTTGTTTGATCCGAAGCTCCTTTTTAGTGGAAACATTTGTGTGACGAGCAGTCCGTTTGATCATCATACACCACATCTCAATCTTCTTGTGGTACTTTTGTTGGAGCGTCCATGTTTCAGCTCCATATAAGAAGACTAGCTTCCGCCCGCGACTTCGTCCGCGTGGACATTCGAGAAAATACTTAGGGGACCAATAACCAGGATAAAAAGTATTCTATATTTTAATTGCATAAAAATCCGATCAGCTGTTTTTACGTGATTAGGCGGGTCCTCCGTCACCAAGCGAGCAGCCTCGCGCGAGGCAGAACCTTGCCACGTGCGGCTGGCCTCGCACGAGGCTGCTCACTTGGTGAGGGAGGACCCGCCTAATCACGTAAAAACGGCTGATAGGATTTTTATGCAATTAAAACATAGAATACTTTTTATCCTGGTTATTGGTCCCCTAAGTATTTTCTCGAATGTCCACGCGGACGAAGTCGCGGGCGGAAGCTAGTAAATAATAAGTGTCTGTTTCACAATTAAAAAGTTAGTTCTGAGTAGCTTAGGTACCAAGAACTTTTAGGGTACTTAAGATGATTTAGGTTTCTATACCCTATTTACCCCCTGGGTTTGATTTTCGGAAAACTACGAAATGGGTTGCCTATTTGTTTTAAGAAGTAAGCCTACAAAGTTTCAAGTTGAAATGTCTATTTTACCCCCTGATTTTTCATTCAAATGTTCACCCCTATTTCAACCTATTAGGGGTTGAATCATGTTCAGCGTGTTAAACATCAAAATAAATGCCATTTTTGCAATCGTCATCCCATAAAACCTCAATAACGACATCCATATCGATTTTTAGGTTTATTTATCCCATTTGACCTCTAAGGGGTTGATTTTCCAAAAATACCAAATATGTGTTTGCTTATTTGTTTTACTTTCCGACCATAAGCCTAAATAATAAATTAAATGAAGGACTTTCCAGATACAACATTTCATCTTCCTTTTCACCCCTTCGGGGGTGGAGTTGTCAAGAACACTGACACAGGAAAATATAAATTTTCAATTGCCAGCCTAAATGCAAAATTTGAAGATCCTAACTTCAAAACTGACGGACTCTCATACACATATTCATCCCCTATTTTACCCCCTGGGTTTGATTTTGGGAAAATTACGAAATGGGTTGCCTATTTGTTTTAAGAAGTAAGCCTAAAAAGTTTTAAGTTCAAATTTCTATTTTATCCCGATTTTTCATTCAAAATTTCACCCCTATTTCAACCTTTTAGGGGTTGAATCATGTTCAGCGTGTTAAACATCAAAATAAATGCCATTTTTGCAATCATCATCCCATAAAACCTCAATAACGACATCCATATCGATTTTTATTTTTATTTATCCCATTTGACCTCTAAGGGGTTGATTTTCGAAAAAATACGAAATTTGTGTTCGCTTATTTGTTTTACTTTCCGACTATAAGCCTAAATAATAAATTTATTGAAGGACTTTCCAGATACAACATTTCACCCCTCTTTTCACCCCTTCGGGGGTGGAATTGTCAAAAACGCTGACACAGGTAAATATTAATTTTTAATTGCCAGCCTAAATACAAAATTTGAAGATCCTAACTTCAAAACTGACGGACTTTCATACAAACATTCATCTCCTATTTCACCCCCTTAGGGGTGGAATTTTCAAAAATCCTTTCTTAGTGGATGCCTACACTGTATAACGTATCTATGTGCAAAATTTGAAGTCTCTAGGTTCAGCGGTTTAGGCTGTGCGTTGATATCTCAGTCAGTCAGTCAGTCAGTCAGTCAGTCAGTCAGTCAGTCAGTCAGGACTTTGAATTTTATATATATAGATAGGAAATAGTAAGCTTTTCGTGTATCGAACCTTGGTGTTATTGATTGTGCGCCGATCTTTCCATATTAATATCTTCGTTAGCTTTTTAAAGGCTGATCTGGTTAGGTTAGGCCAGCTCGTCTTTTGAGATCAACAATAACACATAAGTCTGTGCAACTTCCAGAATTTGTGATTTCAAATCATCGTCATCAGTTAATATGTGTCACTATTTGTAGGTACTTAATTATTACACGGATTCACCAACACACTCTTGCCTTAACAATGTTTTCAACATATTATCGCACAGCTTTTACAAAAATATATTATTTTAGCAGCTAACTTTTTCCATACTTTTTCATAAAAATCCGGGATTGACAAGTGACATTAATTTGACATAATTTTGAGATTACTGCTTTTTCTTCTTTTTATTATTATTTCTGTTTCAGCCAGTGCTTCACGGTTTAGGCGCTAGTTACAGTGATTTTTTTTGTTCTAATGTTATAGAAAAGATTAGTATTCGATTTTTACCGCGCGCAGACTTATCTGACGAGCACTCTAATCAGGACATTTTGTATGGAGAGTCGAAATATTTTTTTCATTTCCTGATGGCCTGAAGCCATGTTTAAAGTTTTTGCAACTGTACACCTTGTATACCTATATAATAAATTCACTAGCTGACCCCGCAAACGTTGCTTTGTCATATAAATTACTAGCTTTCCGCCCGCGGCTTCGCCCGCGTGGACTACACGACGTTATCCCGCGGGAATTATATAATTTGCCGGGATAAAAAGAACCCTTGATCCTCTCCAAGCTATAAAGTATCTGTGTCCCTAGTTTCAGCCAAATCCTTTCAACCGTTTTTGCGTGATTGAGTAACAAACATCCAAACATCTAAACATCTAAACTTTCACATTTATAATATTAGTAGGATAAAGTACTTCGTATCACCATTATTAGACAGATGACAATAAATAATCACGAAGTAGACTTACGTGACAGATAAGTCTGCGCGCATGTGCGTCTGGGGCATTTTTGGCGCTAGCTACAGTACATTTTTTTTGTTCTAATCTTATGGAAAAGATTAGTACCTATTTGATTTTGACTGCGCGCAGACGCGGAGGCGGCCATGGAATAAATTACAGTTTGGTATCGTACTGTTATACCCTAACATTGTAACCCAAAGTGCTTACCAAGGGAACTGCTAACCAAGCAGATCTCTGTCGTGCCTGAGCCAAGCTGGCCGCGAGTCAGTCTCTTCTCAACCACAGTCGGGTGCGGCTGCCTAAGGGTCCCGGTAACACGGTAAAAATTGGGACCCTTGGAGCTGCTAAAATAATATATTTTTGTAAAAGCTGTGCGATAATATGTTAAAACATTGTTAAGGCAAGAGTGTGTTGGTGAATCCGTGTAATAATTAAGTACCTACAAATAGTGACACATAATAGGTCTTTACATATGAAATTGCCGTTTTTTTCTTTTGTACATAAAACTTCACAACTTTTATAATATTAGAAATATATAATTTCTTTAATATTGCGTTACATTAAGACCGTATCGAGCAACTTTTGATAATTTAATAACCACGATATTTGATTATTTACATAGAAAAAACTTATTCCGAAAGTTACGACTATTTTTGTTTCCAGAATTTCGTACTTTATTAGTAGTAACTTAGTGAAAAAAAATTTTTTTCTCTTAACGAATGTGTCATTTAGTAGTTAAAATGTCCATAAATACGTGTGTAAAATTTTGTAAATTTACTTAATATTAGTCGTCAAATAATAACAAAAACGTTAGTATGGAAAAAAAATAATTACAGAAATCTCCATACAAAACGGCAATTTCATAGGTAAAGACCTATTATTAACTGATGACGATGATTTGAAATCACAAATTCTGGAAGTTGCACAGACTTATGTGTTATTGTTGATCTCAAAAGACGAGCTGGCCTAACCTAACCAGATCAGCCTTTAAAAAGCTAACGAAGATATTAATATGGAAAGATCGGCGCACAATCAATAACACCAAGGTTCGATACACGAAAAGCTTACTATTTCCTATCTTCTTATATGGAGCTGAAACATGGACGCTCCAACAAAAGTACCACAAGAAGATTGAGATGTGGTGTATGATGATCAAACGGACTGCTCGTCACACAAATGTTTCCACTAAAAAGGAGCTTCGGATCAAACAAAGGCTTTCGACGATTGTGCAAGTGCGAATTCTAAGAATGTTTGGACTTATCATCCATAATGCAAGCTCCTTGGAACGATTCGATTGAAGAAACAAAGAAGAGTCAATGTTTTCGCGGCTGATAACCCACAAGATGATCAAGTCCTTATCAAGTCCACAACCAAGTGTGCCCTTACAGAATGCCACAAATAGAGAGATATAGAGGAGCATCGCCGCAAAAGCCGCTACCAACTAGCGGACCATGACCACAACCACTCCGTCAACCTTAGTCTTAGAAAGAAGATGTATATAATAAATACAAACATATATAATTATATATAGGTACAATAGGTAATAAAAATCCAAATCAAAACTGGGTGTTTTATTTTTATCGCCAACTTCTTAAAATCAGTAGAACTACGATGACTGTCTTTTCGCTAACTCAAATGAAAGTGGAAATTACATCCACTTTTCATTTGAGCTAGCGAATAGGGCCATAGGGCCAGCTGGCATGGCAGCTGGGTGGCTTTAGTACAGGCTATTATCACAAAGTAACTACGCGGGCGGTCGCTATTATGATGACACCAATTTACAGAGAGCAGCACTGTCGACAAGATGGCGGACATTCAAAAATTCGACTTTACCTCAGAACAAAGTTATTGTTCTGAGGACTTTACATAAAAATTTAGCAACTAATCGGGACATTTTGTATGGAGAGTCGAAATATTTTTTTCATTTCCTGATAGCCTGAAGCCATGTTTAAAGTTTTTGCAACGGTGCCCCTAACACCTTGTATACCTATATACCTATATTAACTAGCTGATCCGGCAAACGTTGCTTTGCCATATAAATTACTAGCTTTCCGCACGCGGCTTCGCCCGCGTGGACTACACCACGTTATCCCGAGGGAATGATAGAATTTTCCGGAATAAAAAGAACCCTTGATCCTCTCCAAGCTATAAAGTATATGTGTCCCAAGTTTCAGCCAAATCCTTTCAGCCGTTTTGGCGTGATTGAGTAACAAACATCCAAACATCTAAACATCCAAACATCTAAACTTTCACATTTATAATATTAGTAGGACAGAGTACTTCGTATCACCATTATTAGACAGATGAAAATAAATAATCACGAAGTGAGTAAAATACATAGACTTACGTGACAGATAAGTCTGCGCGCATGTGCGTCTGAGGCATTTTTGGCGCTAGTTCCAGTACATTTTTTGTTCTAGTCTTATGGGAAAGATTAGTACCTATTCGATTTTGACCGCGCGCAGACGCGGAGGCGGCCATGGAATAAATGACAGTTTGGTATCGTACGACAGTCAAAACTATTATCCATACAAAATTACCATTTTTATTTTATAATTTTCCGTAATAAAAAGTAGCCTCTGTTACTCTTCAGCTTCCAAACTATCCCCATACCAAAAATCACGTCGATCAGTTACTCCGTTTTGGCGTGAAAGATGGACAAACAAACAAACAAATAAACAAACAAACACACTTTCACATTTGTAATATTAGTATGGATTCTTCATCTATACTAAGAGGAAAGATTTGATTGTTTGTTTGCATCGAAACTACTAGACCGATTTAGAAAATTCTTTCACCATTAGAAAGCTACATTCTTCCTGAGTGACATAGGCTATATTTTATCCCGATATTCCCACGGTAACGGGTGCCACGCGGGTGAAACCGTGAGGATCCGCTAGTTGTATATAATAGAAACCATTAAACCAAGCACGTGTACTATTTAGTGTAGGTACCCTTCGATCAACAATAACACCTAGTTCTAGATACATAGTTGGAGTGACAGACATGGCCAAGCGTCGAACGCTCACTTGAGAGTATAATTATAAGTAGATTATTTTGACAGTGTCAATAATACTAAGGTATTTCAAACTTGGAACGCTTCTTGTCATTTATAATGTCCTTCATCTAGTACTATTGTTGATCGAAGTAGGTAGGTACCTTTGTTTTTTGTGTATAGGCACATAATATATAATAGTGGTATAGGTATAGGTAATACACATTAATGCCGCGCAGAGAAAGTACCTATATCTGATATTATATCTATATAAATGTTCATCGCGCGAAATTCGATGATCAAGCTCTTAAATATATAATATCGTTCCTTTTTAACCGACTTCAAAAAAAGGAGGAGGTTATCAATTCGACTGTATATTTTTTTTTTTATTTTTTTTTTTTTTTTTATGTGTGTTACCTCAGAACTTTTGAGTTAATGAACCGATTTGGATAATTCTTTTTTTATTTAAAAGGTGACGCTTCTCAAATTTCATCAAGATCTGACAAGAAGTTCAGGAGTTATCCTGAATAATGTGTATTAAGACATTATTTGGGTACATGGACGATTTCATATTTTCATCAAAAATTTTAAATTTTTTTTTTCGAAAGTTTGTACTTCTGACCTGATCTTATTTTCACCAAATCAGAACCAGGAGATAAAATCCCAGGAAAATTGAGAGAAATTCTCAAATATAGGCAAGACTTTTATGCGTTCCACTTATTTTTGAAGTTAGTCAAGTATTTGCATCTGGTAGTCATCATCTCATAGTGATGAGCTGGTGATGAAAGCTACAACTCCTTAACGGTTAGGAGCTGGAGAATATTTCTTTAAGTATTAGTCGTAGGTATGGACCATACGTACGACTAATACTTAAAGAAATTTTGAGGATTTTATCTCCTGGTCCTGATTTGGTGAAAATAAGATCAGGTCCTCAACAGTTAGGAGTTATATGATGTTTTATAAATACCATATGCACGAATGGACTTTCAGTTGTATTCTTTCAAGTTATGTAAGTAGCTAAAGATGGAAAGCTGAATTCCGTAACAGGATATTTACAACAATTTATCATGTAACTAGCTTAAGAAACTACATGGTGATTATTAATCACCATGTAGTTTCTTAAGCTACGATTATGTACACTAAAAATCGAAAAATAAAACGTTTTTAAAAAAAATGTAACCGCCTTCAAAAAGGATCTTCAAACAAAAATTAACAAACACTAAAAAACGAAAAAAATAATAAGATTTTTAATTCAAAGGACGATGATACGTGACTTTTTCTAATATATCTTGGTACTTACTGAACTGTTTGAAGTCGGTGCCAAGCCAAAAAGAATACGAACGAAATATACTGAGTGAAACAACAAACATATAAAAAAACCCGGTCCCAAGCGTGAGGTGTAAGCTGTAGGACGTATTCACCTCAATACCTACTAGACGGCACCGACTTCAAACAGTTCAGTAAGTACCAAGATAAATTAGAAAAAGTCACGTATCATCGTCCTTTGAATTAAAAATCTTATTATTTTTTTCGTTTTTTAGTGTTTGTTAATTTTTGTTTGAAGATCCTTTTTGAAGGCGGTTACATTTTTTTTAAAAACGTTTTTGTTCATATTTTTTTGAATGAATAATTGTTTTGGTGTGTAATTACACTATTTACTTATGCAATAGCTTTACCGCGGCAGTCCCCGAGTGCCACACGTGTTTTTACCACACTTTTATTAGCTTCACTTGTAACTAAGTCACAATGTAAGAAAATCTTGGAAATCAATTTTAACCTACTTCTAATTGTCGTATTGATTTGAAACTTTGCAAGTCTATATGAATCCGATGACAATACAATAATTTGCTACCATCGAGCTGATCTGATGATGGAGTCAAGAGGTGGGCTATAGAACTCTTCAATGGCTGCTAGGAAACCCCTCGAGTTTAGGCTCATTTCTTTTTTTCTGATGAGACCTATTCGCTACACTTGATGGTGAGGGTCTGATGATGGAGCAGGGAGGAAGCCAGTGGCACTTCTTAATGACCACTAGGAAATCCCTCGAGTTTGGCCTCCGTTGTTTCGTTCTGATGGGACTTATGAGTCGCACTTGGTGGTGAAGGTCTGATGATGGAGCAGGGAGGAAGCCAGTGGCACTCCTTAATGACCAATAGGAAACACCTCGAGTTCTGGCTCATTTGTTTCGTTCTGATGAGACCTATTCGCTACACTTGGTGGCGAGGGTCTGATGATGGAGCAGGAAGGAAGACAGTGGCACTCCTTAATGACCAATAGGAAACCTCTCGAGTTTGGGCTTATTTGTTTCGTTCAGACGAGACCTATTTGCTACACTTGGTGGCGAGGGTCTGATGATGTGATGATGGAGTTGGGAGGAAGCTAGTGGCACTCCTTAATGACCACTACGAAACCTTTTGAGTTTGGGCTCATTTGTTTCGTTCTGATGAGACCTATTTGCTACACTTGGTGGCGACGGTCTGATGATGGAGCAGGGAGAAAGCCAGTGGCACTCCTTACTGGCCAATAGGAAGCCCTTCGAGTTTGGGCTCATTTGTTTCGTTCTGATGTGACCTGTTTGCTACACTTGGTGGTGTGGGTCTGATGATGGAGCAAGGAGGAAGTCAGTGGCACTCCTTAAAGACCACTAGGAAACCCCTCGAGATGGGCTCATTTGTTTCGTTTTGATGAGACCTATTCGCTACACTTGGTGGTGAAAGTCTGATGATGGAGCAGGAAGGAAGTCAGTGGGACTCCTTAATGACCACTAGGAAATCCCTCGAGTTTGGGCTCATTTGTTTCGTTCTGATGAGACCTATTTGCTACACTAGGTGGTGAGGGCCTGATGATGGAGCAGGGAGGAAGTCAGTGGCACTCCTTAATGACCACTAGGAAACCCCTCGAGTTTGGGCTCATTTGTTTCGTTCTGATGAGACCTATTCGCTACACTTGGTGGTGAGGGTCTGATGATGGAGTAAGGATGAAACAAGGGTTCGGCTCGCGCATCTGGTAACTAATAGGTGGAGTCTAATTTGTAAAACAAATACAATCACGCCTTTGAGTTATAATGTTTACGAGGTGGGCAGACACATGAATGGACTGTAAAATCGATTACCATCCATGCATAGCTTGCCATTTATTAAACTAACCACGCTTTTTAATTTCAGTTACTGAATAGTCGGTTATTTTGTATTTTTTAGTCTGTTCCTATAAAAGTGTGTTTTATAGTTTTTTAAACTACATATTTATTTATTATTATTTCTGTTTCAGCCAGTGCTTCACGTTTTAGGCGCTAGTTACAGTACATTTTTTTCTTTAAAAACTTATGGAAAAGATTAGTATTCGAATTTGACCTATATAAAAATAAACACATTCTCTTTTTGATTAGCAAAAAGAGAAAAATACGTTTATCTCTTTTTAACAACAGGTTTTCTGTATATTCATCTCTTTTTAACAAAACAATGTTAGTAAGATACAAAATATATGTAAACCCCTATTGTCAAAAAGAGATAAACAATGTTTTGTTAACCTCCTAGGGTGTTAGGTTTTTTCGTTACGGAATTTCTTGATTCGGTAGCCGCGCTCAAAGCCCGCGATAAAAGCTATGCAATAGCTTAAAACTGCCGGAAGTACTAGATTAATAACTGTAAAATCCATATCCATACTTAATATTATAAATGTGAAAGTGTGTTTGTTTGTTTGTTTGTCCGTCTTTCACGTCAAAACGGAGCAACGGATCGACGAGATTTTCGGTATGGAGATAATTTGAGAGCTGGAGAGTAACATAGGCTACTTGTTATCCAGGAAAATTATTAAATAAAAATTGTATTTTTTTATAGAAAACCGTTAAACTGTCATACTTCACACAACTGCCATTTCTTAGCCGCTTCCAAAGAGAAGGTATGTCAAAGAGTATGTAATCACTGACATTTTTGCCGCTTAGGATTTATTTTTTTTTAAATAAGTGACATTGTGTCAGGCAGGTGATACGAAGTTCGTGTCCAATAAAATTTATATGGCAAAACAACGTTTGCCGGATCAGCTAGTAACATATACTTTCCCAAGTTTTAAGTACTTGTGATTTGCGAGTAATCTATAATTTAAAATACCCTATTTTAGAGAATCCCAGCCTTAATAATAATACGACACACGATAAGCCGTCGTCGGTCAAACGGTCAAAGGACGTTGGTTTTATCCACTTGTTTGTTGAACTGTCTTTTTCGAAATCCCCCAAACTGTGGATGCCGGAATCCGGCAATTAACAGACAGGGTTTTTGGCGCGCTCTTTATTTTATTTTTAAATGACAAGCGGTTCATAAAATCATTGAACATTCAGCCTAGATTATACTTTACATATTGTTTTTTTGTTTAAAACAAAACACACGTTTAATTTATTAAATAAAATTCAAAAAAAAATTTTCAGGATTCCGGCTTTCAACAGACCGAGCATATGGCGGAATCCGGCAATCAACAGACAAGTGGTTATCAGACTTCGGCTGCCAACCCTAACTTCACCTGCTTCAAAAAAGTTAAAATTCACGAAATATTTGTATAGGTACACATGCGGCACTTAAGGCCCAGCAAGGCCCACTTCTTATTAAAAATGTCAGGTAAAACTTTCGTACTTATTTTCATTAAAATAATAATACTTTTGATCAAAACAAGGCTCAGTATCTTGCTAGTACAAGGCCCGGTCTTCATTTATAGACAATCCTTGATTCAAAATATATTAAGTATTTTGTTTTTAGATGAAAAATGTCATCAACTCCAGCCAAAGAGGAATGGGGACTTTAGTCAGAGAAGGGCTTAGTTTAGTTTTTGTAAAATTTTTAAGTGCAATAAAGTCTTCCATAATACCATACTAGTACTTAAATATTTTAAATTTGATTTATTTTCGGTTTAAAATTAGTGATGTTAAAATTGTTACTTATGTATTTTGTTTTCCTGTCTAATTTTATATTTTAAAGAAAAAATACTATTTCTTTTCTTTAGCCCAAGGCCATATTTTTCTAAAATGTTATTAAATTCTACTGATTAACTGACGCAAGAGGTGGCCAGAGGTCCATTTTCCACAAAAACTTTTAAAGCCTGTAATTTACCACATAATATTTAAATATTTTTCGGGCCGTTATACCCTGATAGTTTTCTAAATATATAAAAGGCAAAGGTGACTGACTGACAGACCAACGCACAGCCGAAACTGCTAGATGGATCGAGCTTAAATTTGGAAGATTAATAGTTCATGTGGCGTAGACATCCGATAAGAAAGGATTTTTCAGGATTCAGGATTCCCAAGGAAGTAAAATCAGGGATAAAATTTTATATAAAACTATCAATCTGAAGGTAAAAAAAAACAATAAGGTAAAACTACTGAAGGGATGTAAGTGAAACTAGGTGAAGTGATAGATCACAGTCGAGAAAAGTTTAAGGCGCTACTCGGAAAAATATGGACTTTTTGATTTAAAACTATAGGACGGTTACAGTTAGAAAAATGGAAAATGAAGTATTTAGAAAAAATCGACCCGTCTCACAACATTTTTATATATTAAAATTTGCATTGTGAATGCAAAAATCTAAAAATTAAAATAACGGTTACAGTTGTTACAAATCTGGTAATAAGATATATATTTCTTCATACCTTCGTATAGTTTCAAAAACACGATTTTATGATTTTGCCTCGACACTTTTTATTTTCGAAAAGACCTCTAAAAATGCGAAAAGTGAAGATTATTCTTAAATGGGGTTACTAACACTATTGGAAATTGGTTTAATTAGTGGACACCAATAATATTGAGGATCGTAAAGAAGCATTTTTTTTAAATCGCTGTAGTTTTTTAATACGAAGTGATTTTGTGTTTTTTTTTTTGCCTAATCTGCAAAATCGGTCTCGCTCCCGCGCGCGTCGTTTTCTCATTGCTATCTCGCTTCAGCACATGTTTTCCGAGTATCGCCTTAAGGGAGACTGCCTGTTAAATCTACGCACAGCCGAAACTACTGGACGGATCGAGCTGAAATTTGTAACAGTAATTCATGTGGCGTGGCGTCCGCTAAGAAAGGATTTCATAAAATTCAACTTCTAAGGGGATGAAACTAAGGAAGGCGTTCCCCGAATCGCACGCGGGCGAAGCCGCTGGCAAAAACTAGTGTTTAATAAATTTTGATATTAAGCTCTAGCTTGATTATTTTGATATTTTTATGTAAGTATCGGAATATTCTTAGAATCAATATTGAGAGATTTTTTCTTAACTTTATTATTTTTAAAAATATTTGAATTTATATAATGGCCTTAAATGCCCCCCTACCTCAATTTACTTAAACAGGGTGAAGTTAGGGTATCTACGGTAGGTACTTTATGAAAAGACTATACTTCACTATATCTACATAATATTTACTAGATAATACAATAATTTAAACAATAATACCAATCTATCAAAGATCGATTCTCGTCGAATCCAGCTCGGATGGGCAGCGTTTGGGAAGCTCCGGCATATATTTGCGTCCAAAATTCCTCAATGTCTCAAGACTAAGGTCTTTGACCAGTGTGTGTTGCCAGTTATGACTTATGGAAGCGAGACGTGGTCTTTTACTATGGGTCTCATAAGAAGGCTCAAGGTTACCCAGCGAGCAATGGAGAGAGCGATGCTTGGTATTTCCCTGCTCGATCGAATCAGAAATGATGAGATCCGCAGGAGAACTAAAACGTCCGACATCGCTCGAAGGATTGCTCAGTTGAAGTGGCAGTGGGCGGGACACATAGCGCGGAGAACCGATGGCCGTTGGGGCGGACAGGATCTCGAATAGCGATCGCGTACCGGACGACGTTCCGTGGGCAGGCCCCCTACAAGGTGGACCGACGATCCGGTCAAGGTCGCGGGAAGCCGCTGGAATGCGGCAGCGCAGGACCGATCGTTGTGGAGATCCTTGGGGGAGGCCTATGCCCAGCAGTGGGCGTCGTACGGTTGAAATGATGATCAAAGATCTGGAAGAGTTTTTTCCTTTTGTTAAATACAATAGGTATTTAGGTGTAGTGGTATTTAACGATAAGCTGAAGATTGACACCAAAATTTGAAAATATGCTGTTCTTTAACGATGAGGAGTGGCCGTAGTGCCATTCGTCACTAACACTTACACATCAAACTATTTCCAATATTTATCTGTAAAATGTTAACTCACACATATCCGCAAAGCTAATCAAAGTGGCCTGGACTGGAAGGAAATGCCACCACTTGCTTGCAACATAGATAGTACTAAGTCAGGTGACTTGACCACATTCCTAGCTTCTTTCGCAAATTGTGACTGACAGAACACTTAGGTTTATCTTAAAATAACCGCTCGTTCACCCGACGACATTTGACGTGTCGTCTTTTAACAAAAACACGATTGGTCACGTGTTTTTTTTTCGGCGGTGGATAATGCCATCTAATGCCTTCTAGGTAAGCATGTTCACACAATCTCGAATCGTGAAAAATTACGGATACGTCTTTTTGAGCCGTAACACTGAATTAATTTTCTTGAGGTTAAATTAGGTACAACCCAAGTTACTTTAATTTGAAAAAATCCTTTATTTATAACGTCTCCGTTACTGACTGACCGACAACGCAAAGCAAAAACTACTGGGCACAAGAAGCTGAAATTTGATGTCCCTTCCCTACAGGAGTGTAGGAGAGCACTAAAAATGGATTTTTAGAAATTCTTCCCATAAGGTAGTTAAAAGGGGGGTCTGATGAAACTTTTTATTTCTTCAATTAATTTACTTGATACTTTGTATATAGGTTCCTGAACTGATGTTAGTGACCAATAAGAAAAGATATTTGGGAATTCCCGCCCTAGACGGAGCACGGGAAAAAAAAGAACCGTCACGAACGAAGTCGCGGGCGTCCACTAGTTTGGTAGAAACGCTTATTGTTTTATAATAAAATAATAATAAAATTCTCCATTCTCATTATTCATTATCATCATCATCATCATCATCATCAGCCATTTAATGTCCCCACTGCTGGGGCACTGGCCTTCCTTATGGATGAATAAGAAGAATGAGCCATGACCCACCACGCGGGCTCAGTGCGGATTGGTGGGTATGTATGTATGTATGGGTATGGTATTGTTATTCATTATGTTTCGTTAAAATTATAGTCACGTATTCGGTAAAGGAAACAAATCGAAGGTCTCATTCAACTTGTATGAGGGCATTGAGGGCGTTACCAAAAATGCAGCAATATTTCTTCGTAATGAATGAAGCCATTAAAATAGCAAATAAAAACTGGAATGCAACTTTATTCACGTGAGTCATGAAAGTCAAGGGTAGGTACAGTCGAACAAATTGAATCATGCATGAGCATGACCCATTTTACTAATAAAGGTGATGCCAAGGTTTCTACGAAATCTGGTGCCACCTTCCAATAGCTATGTGTATTACATTGCATCGTTCGATATGTATTTTTGAGCTGAATAAAAGTTACTATGGGGCGGCAAGTTCCGAATCTTATCCACTTGTCTGTTGATTGCCGGATTCCGCCAAATGCTCGGTCTGTTGAAAGCCGGAATCCGGCAAAAAATTTTCAAAATGAAAAGTTTTTTTTGAATTTTATTTAATAAATAAAACGTGTGTTTTGTTTTAAACAAAAAAACAATATGTAAAGTATAATCTAGGCTGAATGTTGAATGATTATATGAACCGCTTGCCATTTAAAAATAAAATAAAGAGCGCGCCAAAAACCCTGTCTGTTAATTGCCGGATTCCGGCATCCACAGTTTGGGGGATTTCGAAAATGACAGTTTAACAAACAAGTGGTTAGTCCGTTCAGAGACATGGTAGTTTTATTTTACTACTAGCTATGCTCCGCAGTTTTATCTGCGTTAATTTGAGGATAAGGAAAAACCTACTAACAAAGAAATATTTTTTCCCGTTTTTCTAACCTTTTTCATTACTGCTCCGCTTCTGTTGGTCGTACCGTGATGTTATAATAGTACTCTAACGACCGAATTTTCGAACGCAAATCATCTTTGGGAGTGTCTCAAACATCATGGCATCTCTTTCATACGTTTGACATTTAAAGTGACAGGGCGATGTTAGAGACGCTCCCAAAGATAAGTAGCGTACGGGTATTCGGGCATAATAGCCTTACTCGATAAATGGGCTATCCAACACAAAAATATTTTTTCAATTCGGACCGGTCTGAGATGAACGCGCTAGTTCTAAAAACAAACAAACTCTTCAGCTTTATAAAATTAGTATAGATTTGTTTGAAAGCGTCAAAATATAAAGGTCAGTGTCAATATTATAACAAGTTTGTTTTTGAAAATATCTCTAGAAAATTTACTTTATGGTGGGTCGCGATTCAGTTGGTTCGACTGTACATTGTTTACGAGAACGTAATGACTTTTTTGTTGTTTGCAATACTCACTTGATGTACAGACAAAAAAGTAACTTACGTATCTTGTCATAATAACTGCATATTTGCGAGACAATTTCCGAAACGTGTAAACATCATTGAAAAGAATAAACAAGTGGTTAATTAATCAATGCATGTTTTTTCCTTGTGTTTGCAAAAACATTTCAATGGCTAATTTTAGTTTAGTTGTTTTCCATTTGAACCAAAAATAGTCGAAAACTATCAAGATGTTATTTTTATCGCGTTATAAACATTACCTATTTGAAATGAACAAACAAAATTATTATGCCTAACTTATATAACGTAAAAATATTTTCAACACACTGGCTCATAAAGTGAGCCTTATTACATCGATCTTAGGGCCATAAACCGAACTATAACCCACGCGTGCATAATAATATTACAGTACTAGTTGCGTAATAGAATTATCCCTACAAAGTTAAGTAAGTACCTAACTGCAAATTATATGCGAGTAAACAGAGACTTTTCAATTTAACCGGGTAATACAGTATCCCTACAAAGTTAAGTTAGTACCTAACTGCAAGTTATATGCGAGTCAACAGAGCATTTTCAATTTCAGCGGGTAATAGATACAGTTCTTTTTTTGCATGAAGCTCGACTTAATGAGTATTAAGTCAAACTTCATGTTTTTTTGTAACAACAAAGAGGTTTTATACGGCTGAAAATCCATTTACGTTTTTAGAATAAATACATGTGTCACTAATTAAGACAAAAAACATAATTAAGTATATTATTATCAAATTATTTATAATTCACAATAATTTGTTATAAAACATTTGCATTTTATCACTATTATTATACTTAATTATTTTGAAGTAGGCTGTATGGCTGTATGTAATCAATCAGCTCACATTTGGCGCGTGCAAAAAAAAAAAACTTGCGCGCTTTTTCCCTTAGTTAATATTAGGTTATTACAATATGTATGCAGTAAATGTTTGTTTTTCCTCGCAAGTGTGTTGAAAAAGTGCGTATGAAACTCGTGAGCAACTTACTCACTAGACACTCGGCTGATTTACGCCCTCGCCTGCGGCTCGGGCTGCAACCCACAGCCTCGTGTATAATGAGCAACCTAAGCTCACTTGTATCATAATATACTATTTGAATTCATTTCCTTGAATAAAATATCGATTCCTTGATATCTAATCTATTCTCATTTTTGACTCGAGTTACAAACCCGTAATTATCCGTTCCCGTAGTATTGTCAGGATAAATTTGTTGCATGTCTATTTTTTTCAGGAATAATGTAGCTTTCAAAATCGGTTGAGTAATCCATTAAAACTTTACCTCTTTAATAAATTAGTGTAAAACTAATGTTCTACATAGACGACGGACTTTTATAGAGTTGAGTAGTATGTTATCAAATTGAACTGCCGCGTATTTGTGTCTTATACAAGATATTTTTTTTATCAGTGCACAAATTTATAAGATCGACTCAGGGACCGTACTCTGAATCGCAAATCCGAAACTTCGGCTAGCCCCGCCCCTTTCACTCGATTCTCTCATGACTGGAGTTTGAGAGGGACGGGTATACCGAAGTTTCGGGTTTCGCGTTTCAGAGTAGGCCCTCAGAATCGGTAAGTGAGCAACTTTCCCCTAGAAACATAGGTCGAATTTTTGATTCTTCATACAAATCGGACTGATCACGTGATCGATTTAGTATGGAAAGTCCAAAAATTTTTGTCGTATTTCGTATGTTTCTAGGAGAAAGTTGTTCACTTACGGATTCTGAGTCGATCTTAAAATTTGTGCACTGATAAAAAAAATATCCTGTATACCTAAGTACACAACGGTAGCTTATAGCCACAAAGATTTATTCATGTGACATAGCCTTCATTCATCGCACCTGATGTTAAGTGAAGATTAGGCTGAAGTGGAAGCGCACTACTCCCGGAATCCTCAACTACTGAGGAACTGGCTATCTTATCTCTTAACTGCCAGAACACAACAATGCTGAAAACATCGTTTTTATGGCGACACATTAGGAGGTGGTGGTAGGTGGTAGCTAGCCTAGCGGACAAGTCCTACCACCAACCAAACTGAATACAATATGTACTCCCACCCCACTGGGAATTGGGTATTTGACTGTTGGGGAAATGTAGTTATTTAATTATGACATTCAGAAATAATAGGTCTTTACATATGAAATTGCCGTTTTTTTATTTTGTACATATAACTTAACAACTTTTATAATATTAGAAATATATAATTTCTTTAATATTACGTTACATTAAGACCGTATCGAGCAACTTTTGATAATTTAATAACCACGATATTTGATTATTTACATAGAAAAAACTTATTCCGAAAGTTACGACTATTTTTGTTTCCAGAATTTCGTACTTTATTAGTTGTAACTTAGTGAAAAAAAAAATTTTTCTCTTAACGAATGTGTCATTTAGTAGTTAAAATGTCCATAAATACGTGTGTAAAATTTTGTAAATTTACATAATATTAGTCGTTAAATAATAACAAAAACGTTAGTATGGAAAAAAAATAATTACAGAAATCTCCATACAAAACGGCAATTTCATAGGTAAAGACCTATTATAACATTAATGATTAACAAATGTGAAAAATTAAAATCAATCTGTATTATAACAAGCGAATTATGAGCTACTTAATTGTGACTCTAGCTATCTCTTTCTAAAACGACATTTTCTATGGCGAGAGTATGGTGCTATAAAAATGTGACGTCACATTTCTATAGCGCTCTCCTTGTCTTATTAGAAAGTTTGATGCCCTATATCGCTGAAAATATGCAAGATATTTGAAAATAAATAATTATATTGTGTTGCTACTAGGTCAATAAACATTTTAAGTCAATAAAAAAAATTCAGTCAAATACCCAATTGAACCAGGAACCTCTGGGTTTGATATCGGTGCTGTGTCTAGACTATAGACTACCACAGAGGCGGTTCATGTACCTATCTTCAACATGTTTGCAGTTCCATTTTCACGTTTTTTTATCATTTTACATTGTTACATCATGCGGATAAGGAGTACCCCAAGGATTATTCCACGTGTAAAGAGGATTTAATTCTTATTACTATCCATTCGCAGTAATGTAAATCATCTACTACCTCAATCGCTTATTGCGTCATTGAGCACTCTAGAATCATTTGTTTATTGTTCATGGCGACCTTAAACTGCGACATAGTTGGAATATTCCATGTTTGCACATCAATGGTTGGAAAATAAGCAGGTAATTATGAATCAGCGACTTTAAAAATAGATTTCTATTTAGTATTTTTTTATCCAAACAAAGTTGTGAATGGTTAAGAAAATGTTTGTAAAATTTTTGTGACTAAAACTGCCGAACAAAGTTTTTACTTTTAAAGTGTCTTTTTTCGAGTTTTCTTGGTAAGACAAGGTATAGGTATCTCCAACAAAGGAAAGCTTAGTTAGCTTTCACGGTTATCACAATCACTGGCGTAAATGTTATACCTCCGCGGCCTTATCAATAAACAAGGAGTAAGTTTACACCTAGCTTTAGCCAAAAATATTGCTTAGCAATATTACTCCTTAAGGCGGGCATTCCCCAAAATAGGGTATTTTAAATTATGGATTACTCGCAAATCACAAGTACTTAAAACTTGGAAAAAATATATGTTATTTTACAGTTATTTATCTAGTGCTTCCGGCCGTTTTTTTTCGATTGGTGATATTTAAGTGCGTCAAATAAAATCCCAAACATCCGTCTAATCGTAATCCAAATATCGTATTATTTGCAAAATACTTGGTTTTAGTTAATGAAAAATATACGAAAATAATTGTCTTTGAATAGCCGAGGGATTCCGGCCGTCAAAAGTCTATTTTTTTTAAGGCATTGTTTATTTTCGAAAAAAACCTATTTTGCTACGTTGACGGTCGTAATTTCAATCAATCAGTCCCCGCAGTCCCCTGCGGAATGAGTTAGAGGTCGGACGCGTGCCAATTTTTGCGGCGAAATTACCTGCGACGAGCGAAATTAAAAACAATTCAAATATTTGATTGTGTGGATAGTTCAGTAAGCTAAGTATATAGATACAAATCATTATCTGTGGTGTCGTGAAATGTACCTAGTTATAGTTTTTACAAATATATAATAATAGTTTGTAGGAAAATATGTGTTTTAAATTTAATATGTATCTACTGTTTGTTTTATGCATTAACTAGGTTCATTCAAGAATAATTCTGTAAATATTTTATAGTGATTACGATAAAATGGCCAATAAAAAGGATAAAAAAATGAAGATTTCGTCGCAGACTCTGCGAAGGATAAACAAACATAAAAGGTAACTAAGTGATTTAAATTTTTTTATTCATTTGAAACGAATCAGATATTAATCTACATAGATTTCTAAATAGTAAGTAGTGTCACAGTGTATAGAGATAGGTGAGGCCGTGTACGAAATTAACCTAGTGGACCCCCACAGTAATTCCTTAGTCAGGGAAAACTTTACAGCATGATGACATAGTAGCAATAAATTAAAAGTATTGTATAACTTTCCAAAGAATATTAATACCTAATAGAAATTAGCAATTTTTAATGAAGTTTTATTTTATTGATATCTTTTTCAGGAAAAATTATCCGTTTAAACTTTCTTCACCGGACATATTTATACATATAACGTATAAAACAATTTTGGCAATATCCAAAAAAATATCCCTACAGTAAAACCAAATTTTAATCAAATGTGAAATTTTGGTGTTACTTGAAATGGAAAATTTCTATGTCGAACTTTCGATGTTATTCCTTTTGGATATTTAAGATTTGTGTTTATGTGACTAAACATAATTTTAAAATGCAATAATGCTGAGAAATTTCCCATAGGTACTGAATTTGTGTTGTTTAAAATAAATTTATATTCGTATGCATTTTTTTGGATTTTCTTACTCGTGACGCCAAATTCCATTCTAAGATCATATAAGAAAAAAAAACTGAGCAATTATTAATGAAAATGAGGGTCAAAAAAAGGAATTACTATAAGTACAATAGCAGTAGGTACTCATGTTTGGAAAATGTTTTGGATTTTTAACGAGTATTACATACTTACTGGTACTTATAAATAAGTCTATAACGTCGGCCACAGTCTCTAGCGGTGCGGGGCGTGCGGTGCTGCAAAGCAGGGTACTCATCTAGCTTGTAGCACGTAACCTAACTGTTACTGTATCAACCTGAAAGTGAGTACGGTTCGTCCACGGTCACCGCGTAACCAGCTACGAGCTCCCGGATCCGCAGTGCTTGTGACGAAATCACGCCGACAACATTCTGCTCACTCCATGATTACGTTCGTTTGAAGTTCGCGTCGCGCCTACGTACTCACTGCACAAGAGGTCTTGTCGTAGTCCACGCGCACACTGCGAGCCGCCTTTGTGTTTGCAGCGATATCGCCACCCGGCGGGTCACTGCGAGCTTACTGCGAACCACGCGCGAGCGGCTCGCAGCGAGGTCGTGCCTCCTATGTACTCACTTGACAGTAGCAGTTAAGTTAAGCCCCCAGTACAGGTTGGCCGACCATGGTCGGCGACCATGACCAATACATCGTACATTGACACTTTTGAACGAACAAGTTTAAAAAGGTTCTTTCAAAAGTGTCAATGTACGATGTATTGGTCATGGTCGCCGACCATGATCGGCCATCCTGTACTGGGGGCTTTACGTTACGTGTTACACAGCTCGGTGAGTACCCTGCTCAAGAGGCGCGGCGGGCGGTATGATTTGCGGTGGTATGCTATAATAGCTCGACTAGTTGCAACCGCGGCGGCCTCAACGGTGGACGTTTTAAGAGAATTTGGAATGGCACTATCAAAAATGGCACGATATTGCCTTGACACAAGTGCGTTCTCAGCTCAAGATATCATTGAGTCAAGATTCTAGATTTAAGCGAATTTTAATAAATGTTTTACCATTATTATTGACATACTTATTTATTTTAATTTTACTCCTATTCACTTACTCCGATCACCACTATGATTTCCTCTACGATCCTCTCTTCCATTTCCAGTCCCACTGTAATCCCCACTTTGATACCCTTTCCGATTCTCACGCACTATCCATACCTACAAAAAGTAACTCTATCTGCCTATTTGTTCGTCGGGCGGTCGGTGGGCGTCGTTCGGCTGCCATGATGATGTTACTTTTTACGCCAAAACAGCCGAACCGATTTTGATGTATTTTGGTACAGAGATTACAAATCTTGGAGAAGGATAGGCTACTTTTTTTACGCGATATAACCGCAATTCCAATACAAATGCAATGTCCAAAGTTCATACAGACGAAGTTACGGGCCACAGTTAGTATATCAAATTACTAGATGCAGCCCGCGACTTCGCCCACGTGGATTTCGGTTATCGCATGAACAATATTCTATGACCTTCTGCAAGGTTCAATGTATTTCAAAATTCCAAAATTCATCATCATTCAGCGTTTTGGCGTGATAAAGTAACAGACAGGCAAAGTGACATTTGCATTTATCTACGGATTAAGCTAGTACTATAAATGCGAAAGTAACTCTGTCTGTCTGTTAGGTTTCATCCCAAAACCGATAAACCAAGTTTGATTAATTTTAGTATAGAAATAAATAGGACGATCGAGAATGATATAGGGTACTTTTTAACTGAAACTCATGTTTTAACTGAAATACAAGCGGACGAAGTCGAGGGCAACAGCTTGTTTACTATAATTCTATTCTAGAATCGATCATTTCACTTGAAATTCATAATAACACCCTCACCGTAACAATATTGTAATACATTCAATGTAATATTATAGTATGGTATACAGTGGTAGGTAATAATATTATTTGTACTACAGTTATCTACCTATTTCATTTTAAAATAATAAACATATTACATTAAAAATGAAACTTGAGTGGTTCTTCTGAACTGCTACTACCTACTACTGTCTTGCTGCTACACTGTGGCACGATAGCGGCCGCCGGCCAGGGCCGCGCAAGTATACTGAGACGCGCGGGGTGTCCCTCCGATGGGCGGAGCGTATGCGACGTTCTTCACCCCCTCAAATTATTTCTGCACTCGGGATTCCTACACAGCACATTACATCAACTCGGAAAGGGATCGACACCGTATCGTCTTCGCCTCGCGGTCAACCAGGCGTCAACCTAACGTAAGCACAAAGCACGTATGTATGACGTAACCAAACCGGTACCCCTAGTATGAGTTTGGCAAACTGTATTCGTAATCGAAAATTATCGCTATATATATATAATTATCTCTTTCATGTCCTTTGACTGCTTTACCGACATGAGCAGTTCATCCGATAGTTTTCGTAAACGTTGACAGTTAAAATCAACTCATACTAGGGGCACAGATCAGCAGCGTCGGTACGGCTAGGCGACGCCGCGCTTACCGCTCGCTGGCCCCGAGGCGAGGCGATTACGTTACGATTCCGATTAGTGTGCTTTGCAGTAGGGAGTTTCATACAAAGAATACTGAACCGCTCGAGTTGATACGTTTACGAGTTGATATATATGCTGTGAGCTTTACGCTTGACGTTTCAAAGCGTCATATTACTAAGCAAACTTTTTGGTTTAAGCTAGGTGTAAACTTACTCTTCGTTTATTAATAAGGGGGCCGGGGTATATTGAAATAAAATTAAGGTCCCCACGCGGCCACCGGGTAGTAGACTACCCAACAATAAAAAGGAACCATTCCTTCTCCAACAAGGAAACCAAACCGCATTCAAAGATTTTCTAAAATTCGTTCGATTTGCCCAGGAATCGAACCGGATTGGAAAAAACATCATACCTACCTATTGTTAGTTTTATCGAATCAAATCATTGGCCTCCTGGGGGCCAAGTCTGCTAACGTTAAGTCACAATCGTGTCTCAATAGTGTTTCAATTTTATTGTACTTCAGGTGCTTTTTTACACACTAGCTACAAGAAATGTGTAGGTACTTTTTTCACAATAATACTGTACATTCACATCACATCATACTGTCCCCTCCTATTCCTTTTTTAAATTTCATAACGGCCCTAGGGCCGCCACATACCACTTTCAACCCGCATTTTAGGCAAGTTAGCAGTTACTTTCAAAATATGAGACATGAAAAAATGTTTTCATCTCTCAGATTCGGAAAGTGATGTATATTTAAACTGAGCAGCGGGTCCAAAACTATCCGTTTCACCCTAGGGTGGAAATGAATTTTAAGAATAGAACTGAATTTGGTTACAGTCAACCATAGAGTTACCTCATCGGCAATGAAAAAGTTTTCAACTAATTTTGTATGGGGGGACGGGACTTGCAAAATAAAAATAAAAAATTAAGTATTTTATAAAAACGAGAATATCTCAAGAACGGTGCGTATCGTAGCGTAGCTAAAATCTAACAAAATTTTCAACCCCCTATGGTACTCCGGAGATAGTTAGGAGGCATCCGAAAGACATATAAAAAAAAAAATCTGTTCAAAAATCTGTTTTGTTCTAAATTTTTTTTTTATATTTCAAAACTTCAATTTTGTTATATACCTATTATAGAAAAAACAGAGAAAGCGAAGCCACCCGCCACCTTTCTTTTATTTATATAGATAAGTAGTTTTAGTTGTCTTTATTGCTTTTCTTATAGAGGGGGATAAAAAGCAGATTGTATTTACTTTCCTTATATTCGAAATGAAAAGTAGAGTGTAGGTATTACTCGGCCGCAAAATTATTTTCACCTCGGGCGGCGTATATTGAATCCCTCGCTGCGTTCAGGATTCTACTTTAGATTCCCTTCACTGCGCTCTGGATTCAAAATAGCGCCCTCGCCGTAAATATATTATTTTGCTCCCTTGTAATACAATCTACTATTCCGTGTTCTGTGTGCTACCCCGTTGTGGATAAAAAAAATGCCAATAGATGTTGGATTCGTTGTCTAGTCGAGTCGATGTTGTAGACATTTTTTTATAAAAAAGCTCTTATTTTTTGTAAAAAATCTATGAATGCAGTTTTATTTCTTTTAAAAATAAAATAAAGTTTCCTTGCAGTAAAATGAGCTAACTAAAGGATCAAAGGCAGTTCCATCCAGGATCCATATTTTTTTTCCACTCCGTATAGAGATCCCAGATCAAAGTTTTACACTATACATATCTATACATCTATACAAATAATCTACCTATACATATCTCGTATGTACATACTGCATACATACAAATAAATAAAATTGGAGTGTCTGTTTGTAATATTAAAACAACCGCTTTTTACTACATGCATATGATTATATATACGGTTCATATACCAAAATAACATTTTTTACAATTTTTGTCTGTCTGTCCGTCTGTCTGTCAGTTTGTTCCGGCTTATCTCTGAAACGGCTGGACCGATTTTGACGGGACTTTCACTGGCAAGTAGCTGATGTAATAAGGAGTAACTGAGGATACTTTTTATCCCGATATTCCTACGGGAACGGGAACCACGCGGGTGAAACCGCGGGCGGCCGCTAGTTTAACATAGAAGTTGAATGTTCTTAACTGGGATTACCTGGTCTCTACGCCTACCCGGTACAAATAAAGAGTTTGTATCGGCCTGAAGTTTCTCAATTTCCAAACTTCAACCGAGATCAATAGATACTTTCCGTAACGTCTTTCTTAAAGGGCCCACCAGACGATCAGTCCGCCTGTTGGCAACGTTCTGTCAGTTGGCCGCAATCGACATTTATCGACCACACACTCACAGTTCCCTTTAAGATTTAGGACTGACGGCTAATGCGACGACTGAAGGCATAGTGTGTGTGACAGTTAGCGGCCGGACAGAAACTACCGACTAAAACTGACGACTATCAACTACTAGGCCGATGGAGGTCTCGAACATATCAGACGGCCGATCCGATCTAGGACGGCAAGCGGACTGATTGTCTGTGGGGCCGTTTTGCTTTTATTCTCAATCTGGGGTCACAGGTTTTACTGTTTTTGAGTAGTGGGTAAGTAATTAAATGTCGAAAATTTAATCAGCTGCTAACTGCTGATTTTATTAGTAGAGTAAGCAACTTTAAAGCACTTTTGGTGAAAAAAAAACTGTGACAAGACACAAACCATTACAGGCACAACACAGAAAACTTTATTAGGCTGACTCTGACTCTGACTACTGTCCGTCCATGAGAGCTAGAAGTCAAAATCTTGTGATAACAAATTGTGTTAATACCTTACGAGCTACCTTGCTGGTTTCCTTTTTAATTGTAATTAATATTTATTTTGCTGTAAACATGGTGCACAAAATTTATACACAAAATTAAATGCATTTTTTTTGGTGTTTCCTTAGTTGGAGTTCACTGTTGAAATGCACACTTTCCTATACTTATATACAAGTTACTCTTTGATGCACACCCAAGTAATCATTGATACGTTCAAGACAAGTACTCATTGATACGTAGTAGTAGAAAGTATTTCACAAGAAGCGATCGCACGTATTTCACAGAGTGAATAATTTTTTTTTCAAACCAATTTTTTTGAAGTTGTTAAAAAGACAAGTAATTTTTTATACATAATATAAGTAGGTACTTACTTAGTTTAGTCATGGATTATTTCGTCCATGGTTTAGTGCACAATTCTACGCACCGTTAATTAAACGTTAGGCGTTACTCAGGTTTAGCCCCAGCATGAAAATGTAATATTGTAGTGAAGCATAGTTTGCAGTCTACACACACCGTCAGCTATACGAGCTAAGCTAAACTAAGTAGGTAATTCTGCTTATATACAGGGCGTCCCAAGACTATGCCACATTGAGGGAAAGTACCTTAAATACTGAAGATATAAAATTTTACTGAAAGGAGACTTCGTTTTTATTTTTAAAAGAAAACGAACTGCATTCAAAGAATTTTGAATAATCGCCTGTATGAACTGGGAATCGAACCTACTGAAATAAAAACAATATTTCTTTTATTTTATTGTACCGATCGAAAGGTTCGATTGTACCTAAGCATTTCTTCTAAATAACATAGCATTTGAAATAAGTGGAGACTATGAAATTAACATTTAATGTTGAATAACAAGTTTGTGCAGCGTTATGGATAGCCTTTTCTGTGACTATCGTGCTCAACACTTTAACATTTCAATGAATACATTGAAATGTAAAATTCATTAGTAATAAATTAGGTATAAATTGCTCCAATCTTCTGTCATTATTAATAAATAATGACAGAAGATTGGAGCAATTTATACCTAATTTCCCTATCATAAGTGTTTGGTAAAGTTATAATGTGAAAAGTAACACCCCCTCGATTGGTTTAAAAAAGTTTGAATAATCTGATGCGGGTTCGATTCTCGGTTTGGGCATGCTATTATTTAATAAATCTTTTAATGCAGTTCGTATTTTTATTAAAAAAACCTATTTCAATAAAAAATTCTATCTTCAGTATTTATTGCGGTATTGCCACCATGTGGGAGGCATAGTCATTGGACGCCCTGGGGGCGTCCCACCCACGACTATGCCACAAGGTGGAATAATAGACCGCGCCAAATTATTCAAACATTTTTAAACCAATCGAGGTGGTGTTACTTAACACATTATAACTTTATCAAACATTTATGATATGGAAATTAGGTATAAATTGCTCCAATCTTCTGTCATTAGTAATACATTGAAATTTTAAAGTATTGAGCACGACAGTCACAGAAAAGGCTATCCATAACGCTGCACAAACTTGTTATTCAACATTAAATGTTAAGTTATTTTAATTTTTAGTTTTTATGCATTCACAATGCAATTTTTATTACGGAAAAATCGAAAATGAAGTATTTAGAAAAAATGGACCCGTCTCACAACCAGGGGGCCAAGTCTGCTAACGTTAAGTCACAATCGTGTCTTAATCGTGTTTCGATTGTAGTTCAGTTGTAGTGCTTTTTTCCACACTAGTTACAAGAAATATGAACTTTTTTCACAATACTATTGATGGTTACATACAACACACACTACATTCAGGTCACATCATACTGTCATGATTCTTGTAACTTGTGTTTAAAAAAGCACTACAACTTAACTACAATTGAAACACGATTGAGACACGATTGTGACTTAACGTTAGTAGGCTTGGCCCCCCTTGGTTGTGACACGGGTCCATTTTTTCTAAATACTTCATTTTCCATTTTTCTTTTATTTAAAATGCTATGTTACTTAGAAGAAATGCTTACGTATAATCGAGCCTTTCGATCGGTACAATAAAATAAAAGTTTTTTTTTTTTTTTTTTCAGTAGGTTCGATTCCCAGTTCATACAGGCGATTATTTAAAATTCTTTGAATGCAGTTCGTTTTATTTTTTAAATAAAAATGAAGTTTTCTTTCAGTAAAATTGTATATCTTCGGGATTTAAGGTACTTTCCATCCATGTGGCAAAGTTTTGGGACGCCATGTATATTGGTATGTATCTGTAACTCGCATAATAGCAGCGCTTTGGTAGTACCTACCAAATAGCTCAGTAACAAATGGGTACTATGGCGAGCGATGGTTAGAGTAGACAAGAATTTATTTAAAACTAGCTTTCCGCCCGCGGCCTCGCCCGCGTGGCCTACACGACGTTATCCTTCGAGAATATGATATTTTCCGGAATAAAAAGTAGCCTATGTTCCTTTCCAGGCTACAAAGTATCTGTGTTCCAAATTTTAGCCAAATCCGTTTAGCCGTTTTGGCGTGATTGAATAACAAACATCTAAACATCCAACTTTCACATTTATAATATTAGTAGGACTAGCCGTCCGTCCGCGCGCCCCTTCGGCAATAGTATATTATGATACAAGTGAGCTAACGTTGCTCATTATACACGAGGCTGTGGGTTGCAGCCCGAGCCGCAGGCAAGGGCGTAAATCAGCCGAGTGTCTAGTGAGTAAGTTGCTCACGAGTTTCATACGCACTTTTTCAACACACTTGCGAGGAAAAACAAACATTTATTGCATTCATTCATAAATTAATTAACCTAATTAGCTAAGGGACAAAGCGCGCAAGTTTTTTTTTTTTGCACGCGCCAAATGTAAGGTCATTGATTACATACAGCCATACAGCCTACTTCAAAATAATTATAATAATAGTGATAAAACGCAAATGTTTTATAACAAATTATTGTGAATTATAAATAATTTGATAATAATATACTTAATTATGTTTTTTTGACTTAATTAGGGACATATGTATTTATTCTAAAAACGTAAATGGATTTTCAACCGTATAAAACCTCTTTGTTGTTACAAAAAAAGAACTGTGCGTATTACCCGGCGGTGAAATTGAAAATGCTCTGTTTACTCGCATATAACTTGCAGTTAGGTACTAACTTAACTTTGTAGGGATACTGTATTACCCGGTTAAATTGAAAAGTCTCTGTTTACTCGCATATAATTTGCAGTTAGGTACTTACTTAACTTTGTAGTGATAATTCTATTACGCAACTAGTACTGTAATATTATTATGCACGCGTGTTTTAAAGTTCGGTTTATGGCCCTAAGATCGATGTAATAAGGCTCACTTTATGAGCAAGTGTGTTGAAAAAAATATTGCCGAATTGGTCAAGCCGTTCTCGAGTTTTGAGCCTTATAGATATAGATTTGCATGTAAGTAGGTATCTTATGTCTATGTATGACAATCATCTTTAACGAAACATACACAAAATCAAGCAGTGTTTTAAACTAATCTAAAATACCTAAATACAATAAACAAAAATTGGCATTGACCCTAGAGCGCAATGTCCTCTACAATTTTATTAAAAGTTCATGTCCCCCGAGTAAATAGCAGCGCCTGACGCAGTGACGGCAGTGCAGTCAATTTCATAGAAAACATCGTTAGTGCAGGCGAAGCTTAATCATGACCAATTTGTCAATTACCGCTGGACGCGTAGGGACGCCATAAAAATACGTAGATATTCTAGCACACCTACCTAACGTTCGAATATCACCACGAATATAGAATAACAAGCATTACAAGCATGACTAGCAGGATAATCACATTTGAGCTAACCTTAGGAAATAGTTAAGTACAACTCGGGCGACCTAACTTGACACTTGCAGGTTATACCCATCTCTGTCACTCTCCGGGCATGACAGAATCGAGTGAAAGAGTAGGTATACTTTGCAGGTGTCAAGTTAGCTCGCCCGAGTTGTACCTATGCGATAAATTTTGATTTATCGCACAGGTACAACTAGGTTATTTTTGATTCTGGCGTCTAGCAGGGTTTCTTAACCTGTGGTCCATGGACCTCTAAAGCCCCCAGTAGGTACAGGATGGCCGATGTTGGCTGACCATGATAGGCCATCGTGTACAGGCACGGTTTGCGTTGCTCGCAGACGGCAATCACACGCAAACCGGCTAGGCAAAAAACTGGGGGCTTAAGGGGTCCGTGTTGAAAGCTGGGGGTCCATGTCAAGCCTACTTACGTGTTGTGATCAAAAGAAGTACCTACATATTGCGAACAAAATTTGACGCAGAGCTTAGCCGACTTTTTGTGTCATTTAGCTCTAGCTTGCCCCCGAGTTGTCAAACGAGCTATGTTAGTTTACCTCTAGTGTAAGTTTTTATGTCAAGCAAACGCAAACTTTTTCGATTCCGTATTTATGTCAATTTGTATGAAAACTATATAAGTGCGCTACTCGCCGCTAGAGGCGCTAATACAGTTTTCATACAAATTGACATAAAAACGGAATCGAAATAGTTTGCGTTTTTTGACATAAAAACTTACACTACGGGCACTGATTCCGTTTGCAACTAGGTACTTATCTCTGTGAAGCAGGGTTTTCAACTTTATTGTCCATTATGTTTCACGGCTTCATTCTCTGCGATTTGGTTTACAAATGTAGTTGCGCCCCCAAGCGACAGCCTTGCACGGTAGTTTAAAGTTTTTTTTTTTTTTTGTATTGGCAACACTGATTTCCCGCCAATTTATACATTCCTCTACTCTGTGGTCCCTCACTTACCTGTTTGGTTAACTGTCACATTCGAATCATTCAGCGTTTCCGTGCTCAAGCCTTCGCACGTCTACTCTACTCGCTGCGAGATACTTTGAACATTGGGGAAGAAAAGGAAACACCATGAAGACAGTGAAGAAGAAAACGTCGTTGTGCTGTACCAGTGCATTACTGAAGTGATCCCAGGTCAGATACTATTATGTTATTGGGCTACTAAACCACTGAAATTTGCTTGAGGAGCAAGAAAGATACTCGTTCTAAAAAGAACTACTTATGTATTTCCGGATGGTTTCAATTATTGGTCACTAAGTGATGCGTTACTGTCATACCCAGGACAGATAGGTACTGTCACGTCATTGAGCTACTTAGCCACTTAATTTGCTCACCGAGCAAGAAAATTACTAAGGAACTATGTGTTCCCGGGTTGCTGCAATTGCTAAGTGATGTGTTACTGTCATACCCAGGACAGATACCGTCACGTTATTGGGCTACTTAGTCACTGTATTTGCTTGACGAGCAAGCAAAGTACTCGTTCTTAAAAGAACTATGTTGTCCCGGATGGCTGCAATTACTAAGCGATGCGTTACTGTCATACCCAGGACAGATACCGTCACGTTATTGGGCTACTTAGTCACTGTTTGCAACCCAGTTCAGTTGCTATATATTCGTATTCGAGAAGTCGAATCGGCGTCGCAGCTCTCGGGATTGTCACCGGTATCGCCGTACCCACTTCCGGCCGCAGCATCGCCACATCAGGACGAGGCAGCACCAACGGCCACAAAACAAGGGTTAGCATCAGTTGTCTCGACTGTTCACTGCTCTTCAGCCGAGGGAAAAACCGTATGTAACAATATAAAGCTGAAGGTCAAGGATAGACTTTTTAAAGATTAAATAGTTCCAAACTATTGTGACCTTTTAGCAGCTCCTAACCCTCAATCCCGAAGCAAAAGCCGCTGTTTCAAAGCCGCTTGTCAAAGAGAAACTACAATATTGCTAAAGAAAAGCAGATTGGGATAGCTTTAAAAAAAAATAAAAAAAAAAAACCTGGCCGTAGCCATGGAATCTATATTTATCTTTATTCTATTTGCCTTCGTGGTCAAGTGGGGTATGCATCAGTTTTCAGGGTGCCACTATGCGTGAAGTACCGGGTTCGATTCCCGGTCGGATAAAGGTCGAAAACTTAATTTCGATAGTGTTGGTTTCCCAATATTTATACTAAATGACGAAGCATCCAAAAATAAAAGCCTATTAGGCTATACATATATTGTAAATTGATGTATGTAGCATTTTCTGTGATAGTAATTTCATAAAAACTAAAACGCTATGAAATTTGAGATTAATTTAAAGAATAAAACTAGACCTAAAATACACCTAAATAGTTATGATTAGAATCAATCAGGTTTTTGGTGAAAATGTCTCCAAAAACCGAATCCAGTTTTGAGACATAGGTAGGTACTCCAAAACTGAAATCCTTCATGGAAAGGACACTGTCAACAAGAATCCTTAACACTTTAAGCCACAGCATTGGAAACCAGCCTATAGGGCGAATACCATCTCCGATGCTGCAAGAGGTCACCCAGCGCCTGACGCACCCGCCAGTCACATCAAGACGTCAACATCAGCGCCGCTATCCAGCATCCAGAACTTACCGGTAGTAGACCACGAGGTAATACGTAAGTCGCCTGCATTATTTTACTAATGCATGGTTGGACATTAGTACATTACCGATGACCCTATAATATCATTGTAGATAAAAAAGGCAGAAAAATACTATGCAAATTTATTGCTCATTGCAATTATAGTTCCAGTGTTTAACCTATGAACTAACTTAACCTTGTATACGAAAATTATGTTCAATCTAGATAAATAAAAATAAGTAAAAAAGGAAAACAATATCATTTTAAAATGTCACTTTGGGTTACTTAGTACAGAAACCAAATAGTGATAATCGCTTTATACTTAATCTCGGGCAACTAGGACTACCGCGTGACATACTCTAAGTAATTACTAAAAACTGTAACATGACGTCTAGATATAGACCTCAAAGACGCTTACATGTTTATTCCAATACATAACTCGCATTGAATAAGTACCTTTAACTTCGTTAAAAATACAATTCTTTATGAATTTCAAATTCTTCATGAATTCAATCACCTAGTTCCTTTAGTCACTATACAGTTCCGTTTGTCTATACTTAAATAATAAAATAAATTATATAATTTTTGTGATTTCGTAAACTACCACCAGTAATATATTAAAACGACATAAGTATACCTAATTAATCCTTTTGACACTGGTTGCCTTCATGACACGTTTAGTTCACCAAGGATATACTAACTTTTCTACTAAACAAATAGACAAAAGTGGTTTAGTATAACATAGAAAAAAGAAAATGTAAATTTCTTGCGATTTATTTTAAAAGTATTAGGTTTTTTGGGATTATTTTACGTTTATTTTTGGGAAGTTCAATAAATGTAAATTGCAAGACTTCACAAAGTTCCTCGGGCTTATAGCGTTTACTCTTGGCCTGCCTGCCACCTATTATTCCTGGCTTGAATATTTTAAATGTTTGTGTATTATTAATTATCCTAATTATGAACAAAACATACTTATCCCAAAGATCGTAGCCGATAAACGTTCCCGTCTTAGACTCTACCGCTCCTCAGTAGAAGCAACCCCAGCCAGTTAGTCTGGCTAGGATTCATTTTGCAATAACCAGAGTCTTGTCAGAGCCATTTGAAAGAAAATAAAGCTTCATTGCACATTAATTCACTCACGTTAATAACCAAAGTTACGATTGCTATAAGTATTATATTACGCATACCTATGTGTAAAACAAAACAGCTATAAATATTTTATAATAATATTTTTTGGAAATATAATTGTTCGCATCTTACAAACACAAAAGATGAAAGTGAAGCTGTCTTACTTATGAGCGAAAAGTTCGGCAATAGAGAATAACTACTTAATGGCAACTTGGACATTTCTGAATAATAAGATTGCAAGCCATTGTAACCAAAATTTTCTACTTAAATAACTTGAAAACCGGTCCAGAAGCACAGGCAGTCGACGCTTACATAATATCCTGTAAAAATATTAGTTCCATTCTCATGCTCGCGTCATGAATTATAACAATTGAATTTTATTGTTTGCATTACAAATGTGTGCATGTTTCAGAGTTTAAATGTATATTATATAAACATATTGATATTATATACTTAAATGTAATAAATAAAAATAAAAATAACCCTGTTTTAAGCATTAGTGCCATTTTCATGAAATTATTATATTATTAGACATTTTCAAATCTTGGAAGACATTGTGATTGTCTCATGTTGGACGACACTGCCGTGGTGCCATTGGTTAGAAAATTATACATTTCTGATAATATACGTATTTTAAACTAAATATTTACTTATTGTGCCGTGTAGTGCCGGCACATAAAAAGAATAGCACTACCCCCTCTCTTCCCGTGGGTGTCGTAAGAGCCGACAGAGGGAAAACTGCCAAAGGAGATGGGCAGCAGCGTCTCCATTTAACAGCAGGCCATACTGCGATCGCCAACCCGCCTGCCAAGCGTGGCGATTATGGCAAAACCCCCCGATATGGATACACACAACAAAAATCGGCCCCCAGTCCCCGGCGGCCCCGCTATTCCTAGCTACGGTAGCGGCTATGGTAACGGCGGGGCAGGGGGTGCTAAGAATCCCCGGGTAGGCTCCGGCTACCAACACCGACGACTTGACCTGGCAACCTACAACACGCGCACGTTGAGGCTCGACGAGAAGCTTTTAGAGTTGGAAGAGGCAATTAGTAAGTTGCATTGGGATATTATTGGGTTATCTGAAGTCCGAAGAGAGGGGGAGGACTCGATTACCCTTCAATCCGGTAACTTACTATACCACCGGGAGGGCGACCAACAGTCCCAAGGTGGTGTCGGGTTCATCGTCCATAAATCCCTTGTCAACAACGTGATCACCATCGGAAGTGTCTCGAGCAGGGTAGCGTACCTGATACTCAGATTATCGAAACGATATTCGCTGAATGTTATCCAGGTCTACGCTCCGACCTCGAAACACGACGATGTCGAAGTGGAGGCTATGTATGAGGAGATCTCTAAAGCCATGCATAGCTATAAAACCCACTACACGGTTGTGATGGGGGATTTTAATGCTAAGTTGGGGCAACGCTGTGGTGATGAGTTGAGAGTGGGGCAATTTGGATTTGGGCAACGGAACGAAAGGGGCCAGATGCTGGCAGACTTCATGGAGAGGGAGAACCTCTACATGATGAACTCCTTCTTTAAGAAGCCCGTAAGCCGCAAATGGACCTGGATTAGTCCGGACGGTAAAGTCAAAAACGAGATAGATTTTATTATGTCAACGAGGAAGCAAATATTCAATGATGTCGTTGTCATCAACGCCGTAAAGACGGGAAGCGATCACCGCATGCTTAGAGGCACATTGAATATCAACGTCAAGCTGGAAAGATCTCGACTAATAAAATCTACGCTCCGACCAATACCGGCTCAAATTCAAAACCCCGAGTGCTTTCAGCTCGAGCTCCAAAACCGCTTCGAAGCCCTTGAGAACAGCATCGATATGGACGATCTATACAACATGGTGGTGGATACTGTCCGCACGGTAGGGTCCAAGCACTACAAAACCCACCGTCCTAAATTAAAGAAACTCTCCAGCCACACTATCCGACTCATGGATCAGAGAAACGAAATGAGACTACAGAACTCAGCGGATGCCCTTCGTTATCGACAGCTAAATAGGCAGATCTCCAAGTCCTTGACAAGCGACCTTCGCCAATTTAATACCGAGCGTATTAAAGAGGCCATTGAGCGGAACAAAGGCTCCAAAGTGTTCGCTAGAGATCTGGCTATAGGGCAAAGTCAACTGACGAGGCTGCAAGCTGAGGACGGTAGTATCATTTCATCAACACCTGAAATCCTGAGGGAGATTGAGAGTTTCTATGGACAGTTGTACTCCACGCAAACACCTGTTGAAAGTAAGGCTACAGAACCTAGAGCCAAGCTTACCCGACACTATACCGAAGATATCCCGGACGTCAGCCTGTACGAGATTAGAATGGCTCTCAAGCAGCTCAAAAACAACAAGGCGGCGGGCGATGACGGAATCACAACAGAACTTCTGAGAGCGGGCGGTAAGCCGATACTTAAGGTCCTCCAGAAGCTCTTCAACTCTGTCATCCTCGAGGGCAAAACGCCAAAGGCATGGGGCAGAAGCGATGTGATGCTGTTCTTCAAGAAGGGTGATAAGACTCTCTTGAAAAACTACCGACCCATCTCGCTTCTGAGCCATATCTACAAGTTGTTTTCGAGAGTCATTACGAATCGTCTCGCTCGCAGGTTCGACGACTTCCAACCTCCCGAACAAGCCGGGTTCCGAAAAGGTTATAGTACCATAGACCACATTCATACGCTGCGGCAAGTTATACAGAAGACCGAAGAGTATAACTTGCCACTATGCTTGGCGTTCGTGGACTACGAGAAAGCCTTTGATTCGATCGAGACCTGGGCAGTGCTGCAGTCTCTTCAGAGGTGCCAAATAGACTACAGGTACATCGAGGTGCTGAGGTACTTATACCAAAACGCCACCATGTCAGTCCGACTACAGAACCAGAGCTCTAATCCTATCCAACTACAGCGAGGTGTGAGACAGGGAGACGTCATTTCTCCGAAACTATTCACAGCTGCGTTGGAGGATATTTTCAAGCTACTGGACTGGAAAGGATTCGGCATTAACATCAATGGCGAGTACCTAACACACCTGCGGTTTGCCGATGATGTAGTTCTCATGGCTGAGACCTTGGAAGACCTGAACACAATGCTCGAAGATCTCAGCAATGCTTCCCAAAGAGTGGGTCTGAAGATGAACATGGATAAGACGAAAATCATGTCCAATGCCCATGTTGCATCCGCTCCAGTTAATGTTGGGAACATTACACTCGAAGTTGTTGACCACTATGTCTACCTAGGACAGGCAATCCAATTAGGTAAGTCCAACTTCGAGAAAGAGATCTCTCGTCGAATCCAGCTCGGATGGGCAGCGTTTGGGAAGCTCCGGCATATATTTGCGTCCAAAATTCCTCAATGTCTCAAGACTAAGGTCTTTGACCAGTGTGTGTTGCCAGTTATGACTTATGGAAGCGAGACGTGGTCTTTTACTATAGGTCTCATAAGAAGGCTCAAGGTTACCCAGCGAGCAATGGAGAGAACGATGCTTGGTATTTCCCTGCTCGATCGAATCAGAAATGATGAGATCCGCAGGAGAACTAAAACGACCGACATCGCTCGAAGGATTGCTCAGTTGAAGTGGCAGTGGGCGGGACACATAGCGCGGAGAACCGATGGCCGTTGGGGCGGAAAGGTTCTCGAATGGCGACCGCGAACCGGACGACGTTCCGTGGGCAGGCCCCCTTCAAGGTGGACCGACGATCTCGTCAAGGTCGCGGGAAGCCGCTGGATGCGGGAAGCCGCTGGATGCGGGCAGCGCAGGACCGATCGTTGTGGAGATCCTTGGGGGAGGCCTATGCCCAGCAGTGGGCGTCTTACGGTTGAAATGATGATGATGATTTACTTATTAGAATCTCTTTTCACATGAATACACATCTTACAAGTTATCAGGCAAGCATTACTAAAACTATAGATATTATTTAAGCCACTTTGTCACGAAACATGTATAAACAATACGATAGACGTATCAAAGCCTGGTTAGCCTATGACATCAAATGTAGTAAATATATGGTCAGAACTAACAAAATATTTATTTTGAACACACAATTTTGTCGATCAATTCAAATATGGTACAATAATTTTAAATCTAATCTAATATTATTATACTCAATTTTAATGTTAAATAATACTTATGATGATCAGATCACTGAATCGAGCTATTTATGAAAGGAATATTCAGATAGACCCACAAGGCTTAAGTACCTACAACTTAACTGAGATACTAAATACATTACTTAACTATTTGGCACAAAAGGTTCCAAATGAAGATCTAGATCTTGGAAGTCAAAAAATATAATAGGTATTAAACTTTCTGTCAATAAAGGTCGTTAACTCTGATGGCTTTGTTTACTGCTCATTACAAGCAATCATTTCTTTGTGAAAGAATAAATAATCTATACCATAGCACAAACAGAAATTGTAATACAAATCCAGACCTAATTCATTCCAACCATGATAAAAAGACCTTTTTATAACACACTCTGATTTCTGCCAAGCAAAGTGCATTGAGGAATATTTAAATAAAACACCAGTTACACTATTTTTATTCGTTACAAACAATGTTGGAAACGTCCTCATTTATAGGAAAATTCACAAGCAAACAATAGTACCTGACTAAAAAATATTCTTCGTTGTAATAGTCTTCCTGTATTTACTGCACATAGCAAACGCCATGCGGCGACTTCCACTACCAGCAGGGCTGGTGTTAATATTAATTTATGTGATAGGAATGCTGCTCCATGCTGGATGGAGCGAACCTTCATCCGCTTTTTCGCCTATGTTTACAATAGAGTAATTATCTAAAGCACTGATCAATTTGGTAGATCAGTATTGTTTTTCTTTGATTTGTGAATTATTCTGTAAGAAAAATACAATAATTTAAGATAATAATGTAGTACCCACGTTGATGATTAAAAACCAAAGATCATAAGAAACTTGATGTTATGACAATATTTTCTTAAAACAATGTCATTACATACTCATCTTTTTACAAATTTTTATCACTTTCTCTTAACATCCTACATTTGTAAACCAAATCGCAGAGAATGAAGCCGTGAAACATAATTGAATATCAAACGAACTTACCAAGTGAAGTTCGATCACAATTATGTGAACGGCTTCATTCGACGCGATTTATATACACCCTCCCTATTCTATAATTAATAATATCAAGTATTTATTACATACCCTTCCCTCTATTTGATAAAAATCTATAAAAAGTGCTTTAAACATAATGATTCGAATGTGACAGTTAACCAAACAGGTAAGTGAGGGACCACAGAGTAGAGGAATGTATAAATTGGCGGGAAATCAGTGTTGCCAATACAAAAAAAAAAAACTTTAAACTACCGTGCAAGGCTGTCGCTTGGGGGCGCAACTACATTTGTAAACCAAATCGCGTCGAATGAAGCCGTTCACATAATTGTGATCGAACTTCACTTGGTAAGTTCGTTTGATATTCAATAATAACTAAGAATCGGAAACGGCTAGAAGTAGACATGCGCCTTGCGTTATCAAAAACAACTCCTCAATTTGACATTCTAATCCAGCATAAGCAGCAGCAACAGTCACACTAATTATGTGTAACGTTTAATCGCAAACAATAAAAGCTTAATGAAGTTAAACATCGTTTTTTTTAAAGTGTCCGTGTTCTCTTTGAAATTTTTAAAAGGGTCCATGACTAGAAAAAAGTTAAGAAACCCTCTAGCGGCTAAGTTAGAGTGTGATCTGTGGATGTAAAAATCAAAACGGAGGCTGCTGCGCTGCTTTGGTTTATTAAACAACGCACTAAAAAGGCCTGCTAAATCCCTTTGATGTGTCGAAAGCTAATTAAAGCAAATTAGAAGACCCGGCCACACCTGCGTACACCATATCAAATAGGCAATGCAGACACGCAGGTGAAGCCCAGCATCAAAAATAAGAATTATGTTTTGAATGCAAAAAAGTAAAATACCTACCTATATCTACCCAATTTTATCTTAGCTTAGCTGGTCTGCAAACCACATTAAAACTGGTACAGGTACCTACTATGGACTGTCAGGTCAGTACCTAGTTTGTATTGGTTCCTTGTTGCCTAGGTCAAAGTAATTTTACAAGGCAACCTTGATTAATAAATTCCGTTCAAGTGCATCTACTCATTGCATTCTCGCGGTTTTTTCCAGCACGGGATAAACCAAACCACAACCGTGAAAGCAGGTTTCGGCAGGCGGAACTAAAATAAAATGACGTCATAAGTACCTATTTACATACATTAACCCTAAACACAATACACTCTAGTTTTTGCATTAGGTATTAAAAGGAAATCTACTACCTACTTATGGTGTTTGGCAGTAGTGTAAAAAACAGTACTAGCCGTTTAGGTAATGTGATGTAACAAAATATTGAAAATGAAGTAAGTGTTCGAAAAAATCGACCCGTCTCACTTTAGGTCCGATGGGACTCATGGGACTCGCCGCACCCACGACCACGACCTTTCACTGTCCGGGCGAATGCTCTTTTCTAATACCTACTTCATTTTCGATATTGCATTGTGAAAGCAAAAAAGTAAAAATAATTTGGATATCAAACAGTTACAAACTTCCCCATTCTATCACAGTATGTACCTACCTACTTAATGTTCAAAATTATATTTTTTTTAACTTGTTCTTGTTTAGTCTCTTGAAGATTATTGTAGGTCTACCCAAGAAAACGTAAGTAGGTACCTAGGTACCTACCTTCACCTTTAACTAAGTTATATTTTTAAGAAGCTCAAAACATTATTTAATTTCGTATCCAAACAAATAGCATTAGGTACTTACTTATTTTTTATGTTCTACCCTGAGGTTCTAGCTACTCAGGTATTGCCGGTATTTTTTATCTGTCCCCAGAGAATGAACAGAAAAGCTAGGTGGTCGACTCACTACGGAAAATAATCTTTCTTTTCAAAACAGGCAATCTTTATAAAGTTGTCTGAGCCAGGCTTATTTAATTAATTAAGGTGACCTAGCTCAGTGTCTTTTCTTTCAAAACAACATTTCAATCGTTTGTGATTAAAAGTATAAAATGCCAGATATTCGGAATTATCCACACTATCAGACAAGGACGAGACAAAGTCAACTTTTTTTTTATCTACAACGAGGTAGCACTTAGCCTTCATCACACCTGATGTTAAGTGGTGATAAGGCTGAAGGTGGAAGCGCACTACTCCCGGCATCCTCAATCACTGAGGAACTGGCTATCTTATCTCTAACTGCCGGAACACTATAATGCTGAAAACATCATTGTTAAGGCGTCAGACTTAGATAAGATGGTGGTAGCTAGCCAGGCGGACTAAGAACAAAGTCCTACCAGCAACCAAACCAACCAACTACCTTTAATTGAAATTCGCAATACCTATAGGCGTGCTATAGGCTGATAAAATATTTGAGACTGTTATTTTGTGCTCCATATTGTGACGCTAAATTGCTACTATGGCAACTATGGTTATTTAGTTATCTGTGATCTAGTAGTAGACTCCGATGTTTAGCGTAGACAGAGAAACTTTTTATGTCTGTTCCATGTCTTTTCGGTTTTCAGGAAGCATGCCGCTGTATTAAAAAGTTGAACCAAAACTGGGGGGCAGCCACGTAACTTTATGGATATGAATGAACTTCATGCGTTTTTTGAAAGGCTCCGAAACTTCCTGACCGATTTAGAAAATTCTTTGACCATTAGAAAGCTACATTCTTCCCAAATGACATAGACTATATTTTATCTCGAAATTCCCACGGGAACGGGTACCACGCGGGTAAAACCGCGAGAATCCGCTTGTAAATTATAATACTTTTTTCAACGGAGAACCACAAATTCAGTTGTAGGTACCTTCACTTTTTTTCATAATACATAATACCTACGTATTTATATAACGTGTTTGGACGTGTTATAAGATAAGAAGTGTGCTTCTTGTGCATACATTTACTATGAAAACCGATGTATTCTGATCTGATGACGGACGAATCAATCATCACATACGATACGTGGCATTACATATCTAAGCTCAGTTTACTGAAAAATGGAAAATGAAGTATTTAGAAAAAATCGACCCGTCTCACAACTCCATTTTTCAGTAACAAAAATTGCATTGTGAATGCAAAAAACTAAAAATTAAAATAAGCTCAGTTTGTTTGAGCCCTTAAACTTTTTTTACAAAAGCTGCCTTTACTCACTAGTCAGGCAGGGTACCCACTGCTGTTGTTTCGTTGCTTTTTTTGGAAAGATCGATAAATATCTGGTATTATGAAAACAACAAATCAGTATCAGTTGTACCTACTAGTTGATTAATAAGCCAACTTATGACAAAAAACCGGTATGTTTTTATTAAAATTAATAATGCCGTATTAACCGCCTCTGTGGTCTAGTGGTTCACACTACCGATTTTAGACCCAGAGGTCCCGGGTTCGATTCCCAGTGGGGGTACATATTGTCACAGATATTGTATTCGCCTATTCGGTTTGGTTGATGGTAGGACTTGTTCTTAGTCCGCCTGGCTACCTACCACCATCTTATTTAAGTCTGACGCCAAAACAATAATGTTTTCAGCATTATTGTGTTCCGGCAGTTACAGATGAGATATCCAGGTCCTCAGTGATTGAGGATTCCGGGAGTAGTGCGCTTCCACCTTCAGCCTTATCTCCAACTTAACATTAGGGCTAGCACAACTTGAGCGCGACTCGAGTTAGAAAGAGTCGCGGGCACTTGCAACCAATCTGTAGATAGTGGGCGACGACGTGCTGATTGATTGAAAAGAGCGTGACAAAGAGTCGCGCTAAGTTGTACTAGACCTACATGTGTGATGAAGGCTAAGTGCTACCCTGTTGTAAATAAAATAAAAAATATCCGGGCATACCTACCGTAGAGGATTTAGGTGTTGGGGATGACCCCCTATAACACCCTGTTGCGTTTAATCGTGTGTTTTGTCAACAAGTTGATATGCCTTGGCGCGTTCCTCGACATTGAAGGGGCCTGTGACAAGACTATTTTCAGTAGCATTGAGGTTGCGCTGGTAAGGAGAGGTGTGGACAGGGAGCTGATAGACTGGATTGTCAACATGCTACGCAACAGAGTGGTACAAGTATCTGGTGATATGAGACATAGGGCGCTTGTGGCCAGAGGACGCCCCCAGGAAGGAATTCCCACTGCTATGGACCCAGGTACATAGAAGACAACCTGCTCTCACTGTTAACTCAAGTCACTTTTACACAATACACCACCATCACACCATCACCATTTTCACAATGGGTTCTTAAGCGAGCATAACCTGTGACATCATGCAGGCTGCTCTGAAGAAAGTGGAAAGCTGGTTATTGGGAGACCACTTCTGACATACACCGAGATGACTCCAAGACCTCAAAGGTAGCAGGGACAGGTGTGTTCTCAGAAGACCTTAACCACAAATTGCGCTGCCACTAAGTTCATACAACACTTTCTTTCAGGCAGAGAGTATGGGCATTTCGTTGTCAGCTTGAGCAGTCGCAACCAGGGAAGTAACCGGCTATGACATATTTATACTTTCCGTCAGTAAATCAGTACTTCAGGCTCATAATGGCCGTTGCAGTGCATCGAGCCTCTTACAGGAGTGAGTGTCATCACATCATACGCTAAATATGATGGGTACACTTAAAAATAGCACTATCCAATGGATCAAAGACCACAGTGGATCACATGGAAACGACCAGGCCGATGAGCTGGCGAGGAGGGGATCGGACAGGGTGATAATAGGCCCCGAACCGATTGCACCCATTCCGGCGAGCTGGTGTGCTGGTAGGTAATATACGTGAACACACTGCCCTTACGCACCAACATGAATGAAGCTCACTGGAAACATGTAGGTAGGCGAAAATGACACTACCGCGCTTGGAAGCCCGTTTGTCCAGGGCTCTCGTTAAACTAAATAGATCACAGTTACGCCTTGTGACGGGTGCAATAACAGGACATGGTAATTTTAACAAACACCTTTTCAACTAAGGTATCACTGACAGCCCCCTATGCAGAGGTTGCGTGAGGGCCAAAAAGACAGCTGCTCATGTCCTGGTTAAATGTGATGGAGTAACCCTGTGGCCCCCTACCGGGCGAGGTACCGCGGCTCGCCGGGAAGCGTCCACGAAGCGGTCTCTAACCTGAGGGTGCTGGGTGCTTTCTTGGCTGAGCTGGGCAGGCTGGAGAAGTTCAGCTGCACACCCCGCTTACGCAAAATATGCGCAAGAAGTCGTCGAGTTGTGGAAAACGCCCGTATCGTATGAAGGAAGAAGGGGAGTTCGTGGTACAATTAGTCTAATCTTAATACAATTTACAGGTACAGTCAGAACAATGAAAGAACGATGTATTGGTATGTTTATTATCACAAAATCGACGGTGCCCGGGCTACGACGAAACACACGGCCATCCTGTACAAATAATTATGCTGAGAGTCTAAATCACCAAGCCATAATTAAAAAAAAAGTAATATGTCAATGTCAATCAGTGCTGCCAATCTAGCGCTTTTTTTGTATCGAAGCGCGTTTTAGCGCCTAGCGCTAAATCTAGCGCTTTTTTAAATTATATGAAGCTATATTACTTACCGTGCAAAACATAATAGTAGGTACTAAATAAAATGATTACTACCTACTTCTAACATTAAAAAACTAAAAAAAGAGAAAGATTTTACTCACATTATAGAGATCTATGAATGAGAACGATTATGTCTCGGGGATTCCCCGCGTATTATTTTGCTTTTCTCCTCCGCAGCTCCGTAGCGAACTTTACTACGATCGTTCGTAACATTCTCTTAATTGTTGACCTACGGTTCACACAGTTGCAGCCTCATTGTAAAGCGTACATTTAGACGGTCGAGCAACCATCAGTCAATCGGTATAGAGGAACTTCGGGCAGCGTTATGAATGGTTCATTTTGATTGGCTTAAAGAATCGTGACGTGACTGATAGCAAACTGACAGCAAAACCTATCGTCTAATGGGCGCCTAACGAGCAAATAATGAAACCATTTGTGGTTGGCGCGAAATCTAGCGCTTTTTTCTAAAACGCCATTTCAGCGCTTTCTAGCGCTTTTTTATAGCTCTGACAGCGCGTTTTTGCCATTTTTTGCTAAGACTAGTTGGCAGCACTGATGTCAATGTGACAGTGCATGTCTTCTTCTAATCAAAAAAACACGTGTTGTGGTTGTGGTGTGTTGTTTTGATGAAAAGGCAAGGAATTTATATTTATAATAAGTATTGTGAAAAGGAAAGGAACGGATGGAGAATCAACTCATATCAATAAAGTACTCAAAACTATTTTAGTTAATGATATACACCGGGATAAAATGTTGAAGCCTAAGAACTTGGAGGATGACCTCCCGGGCTTTGAAGCTATATCTCCTGAAGACGGTGTAGTAAATGATTCTAAAAACAAGAAGAAAAAGAAAGGTTCTGGTGGATTCCAATCTATGGGATTTAGTTTTCCAGTTCTCAAAGGCATTACAAAAAGAGGATATAAACTACCGACACCAATTCAAAGAAAGGTATTTATTTGTTTCTAAAATCGAGTTTGAGGTTATTTAAACTTATTTTTACACCACTTATGAAACAAAAAGGCACACAAAACATTTTTATCTAAAACATAAAGTTTCGTTTTGTTTAGAACGAGTTTGAGGTGAGTTGTTTAGTTCTTTGTATTATAATTTTTTCAGACAATACCATTGGCTTTAGAAAGCAAAGATGTTGTGGCTATGGCGCGTACCGGCTCTGGAAAAACAGCATGTTTTGTACTCCCCATCTTGGAGAAACTTACATCTCCTACAAACAAACCACTGCCTGGCAAAAACTTCAGAGCTCTCATCTTGTCACCCACTCGAGAGCTGGCTTTACAGGTAATTTATTCTTATACTTTACATAATAAGATAGTACAGAAAAATATGGCTCATCTATACTCTATACAAATAAATAAAATTAAAGTGTCTGTTTGTAATATTAAAATAACCGCTTTTTACTACATGCATATGATTATAATATACGGTACATATACTAAAATATCATTTTTTTTTTATTTTTGTTGGTCTGTCTGTTTGTTCCGGCTAATCTCTGAAACGGCTAAACCGATTTTGACGTGACTTTCACTGGCAGGTAGCTGATTGTAATAAGGAGTAACTTAGGATACTTTTTATCCCGATATTCCCACGGGAACGGGAACCACGCGGGTTAAACCCCGGGCGGCCGCTAGTATCACAATAAATTTGTAAACTACCTCATCATCATCAGCCATTTAATGTCCCCACTGCTGGGGCACTGGCCTTCCTTATGGATGAATAAGGAGAATGAGCCATGACCCAACCACGCGGGCTCAGTGCGGATTGGTGGGTATTAACGACTGCAAGTGCAGCCGGGACCAACGGCTTAACGTGCCTTCCGAAGCACGGAGGAGCTCGAGATGAAAAGTATTTGGTCACCCATCCCGTGACCGACCATTGCGAACGTTGCTTAACCTCAACGATCGCAGGCCAAGCGCGCTATCCACTGCGCCACGGGCTCCTCCAATAAACTACCTACTCAAATCAAATTATGGCCTACCCTATGATTTTCTAAAGCTTGTCTACAAATACTTTGTATGGTTAATATAATTGAAAAATATTGACTGATCATGTTAATGACAACTGCCTACCTAATCTAATTTGGGAACCCCTAATTTATTTCAAAATTAAGTATAATTATAAATATTTTAATAAATATGAGGAAACGGGGTAGGCTCTATTTTGTTTCGAGTTGTATATTTGGACTATATAAAATGTTTTGTATTTTATAATTTATACTTACTCAAAAAAACAGATATGGTCATAATAATTTAATTTGCTGTCCCTTAGACCCTCAGATTCGTTAGAGAGTTGGGAAAATTCACTGGTCTAACATCGGCCGCAATCCTTGGAGGGGAATCTATAGATCAGCAGTTCAGTATCATGTCGGGTACTGCTCCAGATGTAGTTGTTGCAACTCCAGGCCGATTCCTGCACATCTGTATTGAAATGAGCTTGAAGCTTGATAATATAAGTGAGTTTATTTATGTACTGACAATGCTTAAAAATAAAAATGTTTTGAATTATTGCAACCAAGGTATAATTATTCAATCAATTAATTCAAATATTCAAACTGCACACTATGCTGCATGTCTTGAGTGCAGCATGATTTAATCAACAAGTAAAAAAAAGTTGTTTATTTTACATAATATATACTACAATTCTTATTGCTCCCTGTACTGCATCATCTTGATGTTTATAATTTTTCAGAAATGATAGTATTTGATGAGGCAGACCGTCTTTTTGAGCTCGGATTTGGTGAGCAACTGCAAGAAATAGTAGCGAGATTACCATCAAATCGTCAAACATTGCTATTCTCAGCAACATTACCTAAAATGTTGGTAGAGTTCGCCAGAGCCGGTCTCTCAGATCCAGTCCTGATAAGATTGGATGTTGATTGGAAACTACCATCAACGCTGTGGCTTGGCTGGATATCAGTCAGGGCTGAATTGAAGACTGCAGGCCTGCTGTTGCTATTAGATAAGGTTTTAACACCAAAAACTCCACAAGCTGTAGTATTTGCGGCCACTAAGCATCATGTTGAATATTTACATTTGGTAAGTTTATTCTTTTGTGTTCAAAAATCTTTAGTTGTATTTTTATATAACTAACTTTATTAAGTACTTAATCAAGTTTTTCTTGTTGTCATACATTTATTACAATTATTGCTTTTTTTTTATTTAATTCACATTAATATTCTCTGTGCTACACCTTGTATACAAAATAAATAAATCCTATAAAATCAATTTCTATTTTTTAAAGGTTAAATAAACTCATCATTTTAAATGCTTTGTCTTCAGATTCTTCAGAAAGCAGGAATAACATCAACCTACGCCTACTCTGGCTTAGACCCATCCGCTCGTAAAATAGCACTTGGCAGATTCACAAACAGGAAATGCTCTGTTCTCATTGTGACGGATGTCGCTGCAAGAGGACTGGATCTGCCTGCTCTGGACACTGTCATAAACTATAACTTCCCTGCTAAGCCTAAGCTATTTGTACACAGAGTAGGTAAGTAAATTTTTATTAATTATATAGTACCTATTGGTTGAGGTTTTTACTGAGTTAAGGTTTGTAAGCCAGTTTAAATTTTATTTGCCAAAAAAAAATATTTGTTTATACAACAAGTAGTTTGGATATAGCTATGATAAGCTTGCTAACGTATATAAAAAAAATAGAAATTATAGTTTTTTTTATTTAATATCAGATAATATAGGACTTACTGAGTAGACTTTAAACTAATTTAAAAACACATGGATTGTAGAGTGCAGTAGTAAGTTTAAATTTTAGATGTAACTATTATCTTATCACTGTTTAAATATTGGAATAAAAAAGAGTCTGTTTTCTATTTTAGTCTGCGATCTATCTCGGTGCAAATATCATCCAGATTCTTTAAGCCGTTCTGGCGAACTTTCTTCTTTTATGATATTAGTAGAATAATACTGAACATCTTACGTAGTTAGGCGGTTTTCACACTGCCGGTCGATGCGCCCCGTCGCGGAGTGCATGTCTTCACACTACGCTGCCGGGCCGCGATGCGTGTTCATCAATTAGTATATAACAAACCGATAAGGCGACGCGGCGCGGGAGCGTGCCCCGCTAGCAAGATCAGCCAGCAGAATCAGCCACCAGGCGCGGTCCGCGGGGTACAACTCTGAGTATCCAGGCGCGGATACAAGGAAATGAAAATGAAATGAAAAAAAAATATTTATTCACTTAGACATAATAAATATTTACTTATGAATCGTCAATATTTTCCTGTTCAAGACTTTTTTAACTGACAAGAAGAATGTGCGCAAGAAACTTGCCAGCGTTTCTTAGTTTGGTAACGAAATTTACAAAAAAAAATACATTTCGTTACTAATACAACAATTGCTTAGTATAAAAATACATCATATCACAGATAATATAATACTATATATGAAACATTTCAAGTGATTATGATGTTTTACATCAGGACCATGCATTGCGGTCAATCGCCCCCATTGCCCAAAGAGACACAATTTTATCTACAAAATTTTTGCATTCATCATTTGGCCACATGAAATAAATATAGAGTGCCCAAATTTGCCCCCCCCCCCCCCCCCCCCCTCAAGCAAATCCTGGATCCGCGCCTGCATGTATCGTACCGGTTTTCGTATGTAAGCGCGGGGCACGTCGTCGCCAGTGTGAGAACCGCCTTATGACTTTAATGCTCTATTCTATTTCATCGATTCCTCATGTCTATGTGCAAGTTGTTTTCCTTTTGTTCTTATTTCGTCACTTGTCCCAAAGGGCGCAGTGCGCGCGCGGGGCGGGCCGGGCGCGCCTTCTCGTTGGTGGCGGCGGACGACGTGGCCCACTTACTGGACCTGCAGCTGTTCCTGGGCGCTGACCTGATACTGCCCGCACAGGTATTTTTACAAGCTTTTAAGGGACTGTCCCCCCTGCTGATACGAAGGTTTTGTGCTATCCCCTCCCCCCTCCCCCCTAAGTTCACGTGTATTTTTTGTACATACTTTAGGTGGCGCGATGACAGGAAAATTAAAACGACACTGCGAATCTACAACCAATAAGAATCCTCGTATGAATTCATAGACTAAAATTACTTGATTGTAAAAAAATAAGGCAACGTTATTCGCATAAACAATGTGTTACGGTATCGAAAATAAATACCCGTGATATCTAAATAACCCCCTCTGTGATATTTGATGATTTTTCCCCGGACCCCCGTTGGGCCTGGCGTGATTAATGGACAGCCCTTAACCGCCTCTGTGGTCTAGTGGTTCACACCACCGATTTCAGACCAAGAGGTCCCGGGTTCGATTCCCAGTAGGGTACACTACATATTGTATTCATGTTTGGTTGGTGGTAAGACTTGTTCTTAGTAAGCCTGGCTAACTACCACCATCTTATTTAAGTCTGACACCATAACACCGATGTTTTCAGCTTTGTTGTGATCCGGCAGTTACAGATAAAATAGCTGGTTCCTCAGTAATTGGGGATTCTGGGAGTAGTGCGCTTCCACCTTCAGCCTTATCACCACTTAACAAATACACTCATACATCCATGATTCCATACTTACAAACTTTCGCATTTATAATATTAGTAGAATTATTATCGTTACTCAGGTTAAAGAGAAGGGTGAGCTATGTCCGAGTGGCGTGTGGGGCGCGCTGCCCACCGGCGCCCTGGAGCTGCGCCACCAGGACGTCATCGCGTGGGGGCGGGACCACTCCGAGATAGTAAGTATTGTTGTCGTTAGTCAGGTTATAGAGAAGGGTGAGCTATGTCCGAGTGGCGTGTGGGGCGCGCTGCCCACCGGCGCCCTGGAGCTGCGCCACCAGGACGTCATCGCGTGGGGGCGGGACCACTCCGAGATAGTAAGTATTGTTGTCGTTAGTCAGGTTATAGAGAAGGGTGAGCTATGTCCGAGTGGCGTGTGGGGCGCGCTGCCCACCGGCGCCCTGGAGCTGCGCCACCAGGACGTCATCGCGTGGGGGCGGGACCACTCCGAGATAGTAAGTATTGTTGTCGTTAGTCAGGTTATAGAGAAGGGTGAGCTATGTCCGAGTGGCGTGTGGGGCGCGCTGCCCACCGGCGCCCTGGAGCTGCGCCACCAGGACGTCATCGCGTGGGGGCGGGACCACTCCGAGATAGTAAGTATTGTTGTCGTTAGTCAGGTTATAGAGAAGGGTGAGCTATGTCCGAGTGGCGTGTGGGGCGCGCTGCCCACCGGCGCCCTGGAGCTGCGCCACCAGGACGTCATCGCGTGGGGGCGGGACCACTCCGAGATAGTAAGTATTATTGTCGTTATTCAGGTTAAAGAGAAGGGTTAGTTAGAAACATTTATTTTTATACCTACCACCAGAGCTTCGAAACTGCTCGGAAAATACCGCTAAATTAAGATCTTTAACCAGTCAGTTGTTTAAAATACGCTCGCTCGGTGCGGAAAGTAAAAGCGATGGGCACACCGACTCATACGACTTCTTTTTGATTCTTACTTTTTGTGAATGTGTGTGTGTGCAACCGAAACTAACCCACAGGCTTATCACGTAACTTGCAAAAGCCAAGCGATAGCAAAAATCGCGCAGTTATTGCTCTAAAATCGCAAATTCGTACTATGGAGGTTTGTATTTGTATGTAGATTCAACTCGATTAGCGATTTTAGAGCAATAATTGCGCGATTTTTGCTACCCCTTGGCTTTTGCAAGTTACGTGATAAGCCTGTGGAATTTCGAGCAGGAACCGTTTGAAAGAGCGAAATCGAAATGCAAATAATGTTGTTCTGATAATGTATTGTTTCTGAACCAAACAGGTTCAGAAAGCAAGACCTTTCTAGATAAGAATAGATAATTTTATATTAATCAAAACGATAAAACTCATAATTCTCATAATAGTTGTATGTACTAGTATCTATGTACTGAATAGATAGGAATTCAGCTATCAACTTTTTGTGAAACGAATGTTTTTTACGTAAATAATCTTCGTTTGTTAAAAGACCACTATATTAAAAGAACGAATGAAATTGTCATCATCATAATTAAATATTCATACATATTTACCCAAACTTACTAATTTCCACTTTTAGGAAGAAGCCGTTCGAACATGTTCGCGCGGTTGGCAGCAGTACGTCAAATGGCGGGAATCTGCGTCCGCTGAAGGGAATAAGCGCGCCAAAACGATAGCCCAACCAGTACACACACATCCGTTCCTGTTAGACGCAGCCGGAGACAACGCCAACGACTTGGTCGAACAGATCAAGAACTATACGCCGAAAGGGGTAAGAACTACGAATTATCTATCTATCTAATATACCTCGAGACAAACTTCTTGAACCATCATGGTGGTCAAGCAACATATCACAACTCGTAAAACGGGTTTTAGCGAGTTGTGATTGGTCGCCCGCCCCACCACGATGGGTCAAGAAGTTTGCCCCACACTGTACTAATATTATTAAGAGGAAAGAGTTGATTGCTTGTTTGTTTGAATTGACTCCGAAACTACTGGACAAATTTAGAAAATTCTTTGACTATTAGAAAGCTTAATTCTTCCCGAGTGACATAGGCTATATTTTATCTCGATATTCCCACGGAAACGGGTACCACGCGGGTAAAACCGCGAGGAACGAGGAAAAAGGAACAAAAACAAATGTGTGCGTGTAGAAAATAAATGTTTCTCTTCCTCTCTTTCATTGTTTGTTTCTTCTTTAGTATTTGTATTAGTTTCATTAATGTATGTTTCTTTATTTTCAGACAATATTGGAGCTCGTAGCTAAGAATGACTCGGCCATGTATTTAGCTATGAAAGCGAAGAAGGAAGCTCACGGTAAAACTGTACAGAAAACAAGGGATAACAAAAAACTTCAGGTACATTATACACTATTTACTTTTTTTACATATAAGTACACTCAGCGTCAAATTGATATAAGCGTCTAGAGTAGTCAAAAAGATCTGAAAAACATAAAACCAATTTGATCTAGGCAGTTCGAATCATCATAATTATTGTTGTAAGCGCGCAAGGTGTTCAAAATATCTAGACACTCATTGTTTCATATTTATATGAGCAGTCAGTGTTCAAAATCATCTAAGCAAACAAAGCTCTCAAAATATCTGTGCACTATGGTATTGTACATTATGCACAGATGTTTTGATAGCTTTGTTTGCTTAGATAAATTTGAACACTCTGACTGCTATGATAATTCGAACTGCTTAGATCAAATTGCGTTTATGTTTTTCAGATCTTTTTGACTACTCTAGACGCTTATATCAATTTGACGCTGACTGTACTTAGTTATTTTTTCATGTTATTTTTTGTGTTTGTTTCCTACTAATTTTTATTTCGTAGGCACAAGGAAAACTAGTGGACTATACCATAAGTAGCACTTCAAAAAAGAAGAAGAAAGAAATGGTTCGAGATGAGAACTATATTCCTCATCAAGCCAGTGATCAACACACTGAAACTGGGTGAGCTTCTCATTAAATATATTGCCGAATATAGGTGAATGGATTGCATAAAGAACGATAATGTGCAAGTAAGAATTGTCTGTAGAAGTGATCGCTGCCAGAGATGAATGGAAGAAAATATTTTACATAATATGTATTGAAGTATGTGTCATGTATAGCATTTAAGAATATCAAATGTGAAAAAATAATTTCAGTTTGTTTTATACCAAGCTAATTTGAAGCTGGTTAATTTTGGCTATAGGTGTCTCTAAAACGAAATCTTCTATGGCGAGACTATGACGGTACTCACTTGGTGACGTGACAATGAAAGCGTCCTGTCCTTATCTAATGGCAGGTATGTCCGCCTTTTCTCCCGATGGTGGCGCTAGTGTAGTTGGGGGTCAACTCATTTTGACAGCTCCATAGAGCAAGTATGGTATTTGTAGTTTTGACTATTTGTTTTGTGAAAAATGGCAGAAAAATACGGTTCTTGGACTGTAAATGAATAAAAAAATGAATTAGCAAGAAGAAATGCAAGAATAGCTGGGAAAGAGGAAGACCTCATCGAAAGGTAAACTTGAATAATCATCCTCTGAATGTCACAGTTTTCTCATTGCATGGCTCTGGTGCGATTGGCATTGAATGATGAACTAGTCACAGATGGAAAATCTAAGGAATCCTTTCTGAGTGTTCGTTTCGTGATGCGTAAATAAAACTAAAATTTTGTTCAAAACAAGATTGAGGTTAAGTATGTTAGAGCTAAATAAATAAGTTTTTAGTAAAAATCTCATTTTAATGACAAGCTTTTTTGCTGACTGTACTTTAATATTGTATTGTCATCTGAACCAAACCTGTATACAAAATTTCAGCTCCATCGGACACTGGGAAGTGGGTCAAATTAGGCTTGCAAGATTTGTCCCTCACTAACCAACATACCAACTACAGTCGTCACAAATTAAGATGCCCGTTTTGACACTGGTAATGACCCTAGAATGTAACTTGTTACGAAAACCAAAAAATCAAATATATGCTGATTACTTATCAAAGGTGTATGAAAATAATATTTTACATTTTTTAACGCATCATAAATTATGGCAAAGTGTATTCCGCGTGTTATTTTTGCGTTTATTCTAAAGTAAACGCAGATTCGATTAACTACGAAACGTCTCGAAAAACAGTTACGTTCTCAGTCTTTATTTTTTTAAATACTAGTGTTGTAACCGTTGTGTGCAGGATTTCTACAGCTTCATTCAATTTTATCGAAATAATCGTTATAACCACTTTAATAGATTAATTTGTAAAATTTATCTTTTTTGTGTGAAAACTAGATTGGCGCTTGAAGTATTAGTGAAATTATGAATTGGCAACAATGATTTCGATATTCGTTCGGCTTGTTCGAAGCGTTCGCATCGGACAAGCGTGCGTTCACCATAAGCGGCCTGTACACGTTGGTCCAACCACTGGCCAATATATCGTACATTGGCACTTGTGAACGAACAAGACGTTTAAAAAGGTTCTTTCAAAAGTGTCAATATACGACGTATTGGCCAATGGCTGGGCCAACGTGTACAGGCCGCTATAATAAGTAATGTAGCTACTCTATGACCATGTCTATGCTGTGAGCTGTAGTTAAAATACTTGCACTTTTAGAGCCAACGCGCACTTGTAATTTATAGTCGACCGATAGATTAGTCAGAATCGTAAGACGATCGTGATTAAACTGTCGGCCGATAGTTTGGTTTTGAGAACCTGCGAGCACTTGTGATTTTTAGTCGACCGATAGTTGGTCGATAGTTTAGTTGAATCCGGGCGCGCGCTCACATAGTCCTTCATGCACAGGCCGATAGTTGTCCGATAGTTGTATAACTGTAACTATAACTATAGTTGTAGTAACTATTGGCCAGTCATTTTCGATGATTCGATACTGAATACACAGTCTACCGATAGATGGGCGATAGTTTAGCTGAATGCAGTGCGTGCGCTCACATAGTCCTTCATGCACATTACCGCCCGGCCGATAGTTGTGCGATAGTTTGATCGTACAACTATAGGCCAGTCATTTTCGATAGTTTGATCGGTCGATAGTTTAAGCGCACTGACGATTGCCACTGCTCTATAACTCTATACTGAATCCGAGAACGACCAACCAACGCCCGATTAAAAATCACAAGTGTGCGTTCGCTCTTATATAAATTATGCAATTAAAGTGGATTCGATTCAAGTGAATATAACATAAAAGGTCAATTTATACTTTAATAATATGTTAATTAAAAGTTTAAGTACCTATAAAGTAAGTTTAACATTTTATAATAATAACTTTAGTCTTAATCCACATAAGTTGCAAATGCAAACCTACTATAATCGATTAGTTACTCAGAACCTTAATCGATTAATCGCGAGAATCGATCACAGACTCGTATGGTTACATGCCTAATCACGTCACTTTAGCATGTGTCAAAACGGGCATCTTAATTTGTGACGACTGTAACTAACTAACTAACATGGCAAGTTAATAAAAAGCTTGTAAAATTCAGTCTGTGTATTCCTGTTTGTTTATTAAATACTATCTCTGTAACAAATACACACAACTTACGATTTTCTACAGTCGAATCTAGTGGCATTGTGTAATCCGTTTGAACAAAATGTTTATTGCAAATTCGTGCATGTATTCTTGGCTCATATTTATTTCTTCTTATAGCTACGAACCACTTTTTCTCAACTGTTTATCTTTGGGAAACCTGTGTCCCGATGTTCTCGATGAGCACAAGGGCACAACACAACACTGAGGCATATTAATTTCACATTAGAAGTATTCTTATCAATATTTTCAAAGAAATAAACAGAGTTTGACAGATAGAATGACCTCCAAACTCACTAGCGCCATCTGCTTTAAGCTTTCGAGATTACCCCCCATTAGAAAATTTGATGTCCTATTAACTTTGAAAATATTCAAGATAATTAAAAATAAAAACTTGAGATTTTGATTTTGATAAAAACTTGTTCTAAGTAGGTAGCTAATATTTCGAAAAACATTTTAAATAAATAAAAAAAAACAGTAAAATACTCTATTGGCGGCGTTTGTGGCTATCGCGTGTAGCTCGTCACCACCCTAATGCCCGGTTTACAATATCTTAAGTGTTTAGGAGAGTCATCATCATCATCATCATCAGCCATTTAATGTCCCCACTGCTGGGGCACTGGCCTACCTTATGGATGAATAAGGAGAATGAGCCATGACCCACCACGCGGGCTCAGTGCGGATTGGTGGGTATTAACGACTGCAAGTGCAGCCGGGACCAACGGCTTAACGTGCCTTCCGAAGCACGGAGGAGCTCGAGATGAAAAGTTTTTGGTCACCCATCCCGTGACCGACCATTGTGAACGTTGCTTAACCTCAACGATCGCAGGCCGAGCGCGCTATCCACTGCGCCACGGGCTCCTCTTAGGAGAGTACTTCAATAGAAATGTGTAAACGCTACTCGCTTTAGTACGGTTTAGTACGGTTCTACTTGCCTTTCGATTAGAATCAAAATAGGATTGGTTTTTATTTTTACTCTCCTAAACACTAAGATAATGTAGACCGGGAATAAAAGTCGGAGAAAAAAAAACTAATACACTTCGCCCCGTTCCCGTTCCCACTATACTCGAGTACAAAATAGCGTACTATGTGCAGTATGGCGGTGAACTTCAACGTGGGCGCTTCATCGGCGGAGCTCGACATGGGGGCGGATAGTGGGGAGCAGGCGCGCGCGAAGAAGAACCAGTTACGCTGGGACCGCAAGCGGAAGAAGATGGTGCACGTCGACCCGGTGAGACTCGTTTATGTATCTGTTACCGGCCAAACCCGATTGTTAACCCCCGACGCAGCGCAAAGAAGCGTGTTATAAGTTTGATGCCTATGTCCGTCTGTCTGTCTGTACGTATATTCGTAGTGCCTAAACGGATCAAGCGATTTCAATGCGGTTTTTTTAAATGTTGTGTGTAATTTAAAAAGGATAAAAAAAAACTCCCGACACAAAAAAAACCCTTACCCTTACGTCGGGGGACCACAAAAAAAAAGTACTAAAAGGGTATAAGTGGTGGACCCCCAACGTATAATCGGTGGGGGTCCACCGACCGAGAAAGAAATTTTATTTTTTTTACTTTTTTGAGGTTTTTTTTAGAACAAACTAGTTTTTCCTAGGCCAAATCACTTTCATCGCGTTGACATTTCAGAGAGCGAGTTTGCCTCGAAAGTCCTGTAGAATTCGTCACAAAATTTGCGGCCTTAAATTTGTAACCTATCACGCGTTCTACAGGACTTCCGATGCAAAATCGCTCTCTGAAATGTCAACGCGATGGACTGATTTGGCCTAGGAAAAACTACTTTGTCCTAAAATTGGGTTTGGCCGGTAACATATTATTGTCTATTTTAACTAAAGCAAGCAGCGTTCGTTACCCTTGACGCCCCTTTGATACCCCCCTATCGGGAATATCTTTTCCCCGTGACACCATGGTCTATTAGTGATGGACTACTATGTTATTTATCTGACTGATTTTAAAATATTAATATAAATCCTCACTCACCGAGGAACTGGCTATCTTATATCTAACTGCGGAACACAATAATGCTGAAAACATCATTGTTATGGCGTCAGACTTAGATAAGAATTTTTCTTTCTTTCTAATATTTCTTTTTCGTTAGGATGGCGGTCGCAAGATGATCCGCACTGAGAGCGGTGGCCGCGTGCCCGCGTCGTTCCGAAGCGGTTTTTGTTTTTCCCCGTGACACCATGGTCTATTAGTAATGGACTACTATGTTATTTATCTGACTGATTTTAAAATATTAATATAAATCCTCACTCACCGAGGAACTGGCTATCTTATATCTAACTGCGGAACACAATAATGCTGAAAACATAATTGTTATGGCGTCAGACTTAGATAAGAATTTTTCTTTCTTTCTAATATTTCTTTTTCGTTAGGATGGCGGTCGCAAGATGATCCGCACTGAGAGCGGTGGCCGCGTGCCCGCGTCGTTCCGAAGCGGCCGCTACGAGCAGTGGCGCAAACGGAACGCACAGCCCGACCATGACGCGGAGCACGACGACCCGCATGCCAACACCAACAAGCCTGGTTAGTACTGTATAATTGATCACAGGACACAATATGATCCGCTACGAGCAGTGGCGCAAACGGAACGCACAGCCCGACCATGACGCGGAGCACGACGACCCGCATGCCAACACCAACAAGCCTGGTTAGTACTGTATAATTGATCACAGGACACAATATGATCCGCTACGAGCAGTGGCGCAAACGGAACGCACAGCCCGACCATGACGCGGAGCACGACGACCCGCATGCCAACACCAACAAGCCTGGTTAGTACTGTATAATTGATCACAGGACACAATATGATCCGCTACGAGCAGTGGCGCAAACGGAACGCACAGCCCGACCATGACGCGGAGCACGACGACCCGCATGCCAACACCAACAAGCCTGGTTAGTACTGTATAATTGATCACAGGACACAATATGATCCGCTACGAGCAGTGGCGCAAACGGAACGCACAGCCCGACCATGACGCGGAGCACGACGACCCGCATGCCAACACCAACAAGCCTGGTTAGTACTGTATAATTGATCACAGGACACAATATGATCCGCTACGAGCAGTGGCGCAAACGGAACGCACAGCCCGACCATGACGCGGAGCACGACGACCCGCATGCCAACACCAACAAGCCGGGTTAGTACTGTATCATTGATCACAGGACACGAGATGATCCGCTACGAGCAGTGGCGCAAACGGAACGCACAGCCCGACCATGACGCGGAGCACGACGACCCGCATGCCAACACCAACAAGCCGGGTTAGTACTGTATCATTGATCACAGGACACGAGATGATCCGCTACGAGCAGTGGCGCAAACGGAACGCGAAGCACGACGACCCGCATGCCAACACCAACAAGCCGGGTTAGTACTGTATCATTGATCACAGGACACGAGATGATCCGCTACGAGCAGTGGCGCAAACGGAACGCGGAGCACGACGACCCGCATGCCAACACCAACAAGCCGGGTTAGTACTGTATCATTGATCACAGGACACGAGATGATCCGCTACGAGCAGTGGCGCAAACGGAACGCGGAGCACGACGACCCGCATGCCAACACCAACAAGCCGGGTTAGTACTGTATCATTGATCACAGGACACGAGATGATCCGCTACGAGCAGTGGCGCAAACGGAACGCGAAGCACGACGACCCGCATGCCAACACCAACAAGCCGGGTTAGTACTGTATCATTGATCACAGGACACGAGATGACCCGCTACGAGCAGTGGCGCAAACGGAACGCGGAGCACGACGACCCGCATGCCAACACCAACAAGCCTGGTTAGTACTGTATCATTGATCACAGGGCACAATATGATCCGCTACGAGCAGTGGCGCAAACGGAACGCACAGCCCGACTACGACGAGGAGCACGACGACCCGCATGCCAACACCAACAAGCCGGGTTAGTACTGTATCATTGATCACAGGACACGAGATGATCCGCTACGAGCAGTGGCGCAAACGGAACGCGAAGCACGACGACCCGCATGCCAACACCAACAAGCCGGGTTAGTACTGTATCATTGATCACAGGACACGAGATGATCCGCTACGAGCAGTGGCGCAAACGGAACGCGGAGCACGACGACCCGCATGCCAACACCAACAAGCCGGGTTAGTACTGTATCATTGATCACAGGACACGAGATGATCCGCTACGAGCAGTGGCGCAAACGGAACGCGAAGCACGACGACCCGCATGCCAACACCAACAAGCCGGGTTAGTACTGTATCATTGATCACAGGACACGAGATGACCCGCTACGAGCAGTGGCGCAAACGGAACGCGGAGCACGACGACCCGCATGCCAACACCAACAAGCCTGGTTAGTACTGTATCATTGATCACAGGGCACAATATGATCCGCTACGAGCAGTGGCGCAAACGGAACGCACAGCCCGACTACGACGAGGAGCACGACGACCCGCATGCCAACACCAACAAGCCGGGTTAGTACTGTATCATTGATCACAGGACACGAAATGATTCGCTACGACCAGAGGCGCAAACAGAACGCGGAGCACGACGACACGACGACCCGCATGCCAACACCAACAAGCCTGGTTAGTACTTTAGAATCCACTTTATCACCTTACGCGCGTCCTACGTGCGCCATCTAGATGCGAATGCGAATGCGAAGCGGTGCGGCGCGACGCGAAAACAACAAACAGTCGATACCTATTGAAGGGGCCTACGTGACCAAATCGATTAGATGTTTTGATATTTTCGCACGAACTAGACGCCACGCGACGCATCCGCTGAAGAGGTATGACGCTTTACCGAGGCTAAGGTAATAAAAGAGATGTGACTTGTTCGGTGTCAAGATGTATATTGAGATAATAATATTGAGTACAATTAAAGATACATTATCTTAGTAAGCGATCTTATTCTAGATTGCTGAGAATGCTACGCGTGTGTTCCAATTTTCTGTAAATGCGCGATAATGCAAACATCTTGTTTGTGTAATATGTTGCAATCATACTTCATCTCCCCTGAAAAAGTGGAAGGATCATCCCCTCCCTGCAAAAAGGAACAGACTCGTAACATTGACTTTAACGAACTTAACCAAAATTTAATTACTTAAGTAAAATAAGTAAACAAAATTTAAACATTATCAACATAGCAAAGTTAAAACTATTTCATTTATTAAATCGTACTAATACAAAAACGTTTTACAATATAAACAATATACCTAATTAAAATTGTATCTAATTAAAATGGTATCGAATTGAAATGGTATTGAATTAAAACGGAAGCTTCACATTTTACACTTAATCATAACAATAACAAAGTGTTAAGTAACATGGTATGTAATTAAGTACCTATACTTATAATTACGTATCAAATAAAATAGTTATTTATTGAATGGTTTGGTATTATTCTTATGCACAATTATAGCTTTATTTTCTTTTAAAATTTCTACATTAGACGTCATATCTCTTAAAACTTTATAAGGGCCATTGTAAATACTATCTAATTTATTTCCTACTTGGTTCTTTAATAATAACAAATCGCCTAACTGATAGGTAACATTATTGCTAGTTTTATCATACAATAATTTTCTTTTCTCTTTAGATTGTATCAAGTTACGTCGTGCGTCGGATTGCGCTTGTTGTAAACGATACTTAAGTTCTCGGGGATAACTGTCATAGTTATATAAGGGGTCGATTTCTGATTGTAAATTATTTGGAAGGTTACAAATTTTTCCAAAAACTAATTCGAAAGGCGTATATTTAGTTTCACTATGCACTGTGGTATTAAAAGAAAAACACCAATATGGAATCCAGGTGCTCCAGTTATGTTTATAATTATTACACTGGATTCTCAGAAAAGCTCCTAGGGTTTTATGAGTATTTTCTAAAGCGCCTACAGTTTCGTGATGGTACGCCGTAGAATTTAATTTTTTAATATGTAATAGAGAACATGTTTCGGACATCACTGATGACATGAATTCGGTTCCCTGGTCAGTCAATATTTCTCTAGGAATACCATAACGTAAAATGAAATTATTGGTAAAAGATTGAGCAACTGTGACCGAGTCTTTACTAGGTAATGGATACGCTTCAACGAATTTGGTTAAATCGCATTGTAATGTCAATACATATTTATTATTATAGTCATCAACATCGAGTGGACCCATTATATCCAAACTAATTCTTTCGAATGATGAGTGGGCTGTTGATGTTATGGTTAAGGGCTGCTTAATATGTTTATTACTATGCTTATGATATTGACATTGATGGCAATTTTTAACAAAAAGTTTTACATCATTACTCAAACCTGGCCAAAAATAATATTGCTTAATGTTGTTCATCATTCTATTAACTCCTGCGTGTCCGCTGGTAGGTAATAGATGGAAATCATTTAGTATTACTCTTTTTTGTTCACTATCATATATTCTTAATATATTTTTTGTTATGAGAAAGCGCGGGGTAACAGAGTTAATTCTTTTTGTTGCTTGTACAAGACTTTTGATTTTACTCTCGTTACATTTTTCTTTAATAATAAGTACCTCATGTATGCCTATTTTTTGACATAATGACTCTAAGTCCCTCGCTAACACCTCTGGGGTAGATGACGATCGGGTACTCAGATATATCGCTGATTGCGAAGGTACGTAAACGTAACAACTTGCATTAGAAATAATGCTATCTTTAGACTTTGAATAATTGTCAAACTTTAATTGATTAAAACTTAATTCAGTTACGTCATCGGGTTTCTTGAGAAGTTCTACCGCAATAGGTTGATCAGGCCTAGTGCTGGTGGAGCTCTCTGAAGAAGAATCAGTGGGGGTTTTTAATTTTTTACTTTGTGCTCTAGTTAAAACTGATACTGTGTTTTGATGTAATGATTTTAAAGTAGAAGATGTAATAGGTATGCGACTCAATGCGTCTGCAGCTGCATTGTTTCGTCCTGGAACATACTCTATTTCAAAATCATACTCCTCTAGGAATAATCGGAATTTAGTAAGTCTGCTTGTTGGGTCTTTCAAGTTAAATAAATAAATTAACGGTTTGTGGTCTGTTATAATTTTAAATTTACGTCCATATAAATAAGGGCGAAAATGTCTCACAGACCAAACAATTGCTAAAAGTTCTAATTCTATGATGGGATATCTCGTCTCGGCGGGTTTCAGGTTTCTACTCGCATACGCGACTACTTGACCGTTCATGTTAGATAAAACAGATCCTAAACCTGTCTTACAAGCATCTGTTTGTAGCCGAAAGATGTTACTTTCTGAAAAATCTGGATAAGATAAAATAGGGGGTTGAATTAATGCTGATTTTAATTTTTCAAATGCCGTTTGACACTCTGATGACCATAGAAACTGTACATTCTTTTTTCTTAATTGATTTAAAGGGTAAACAATGTTTGCAAAGTTCGGTATGAATCGTCTGTAGTAATTTGCAAACGCGACAAAACGATTGACATCGTCGCAGTTCATCGGCACTGGATAGTTTTGCATGGTTGCAATTTTACTTTCATCTGGTAAAATTCCATCAGAAGTTATTTTGTGTCCTAGATATATTATTTCGTTTCGCAAAAATTCACACTTCATAGGATTTAATTTTAAGTTAACTTTTCTAAATCTCTCTAGTATACTAATTAAGTTTTTATTGTGGTTTTCTATAGATTTCCCGAAAATTACGCAATCATCTAAATAAATAAAAGCCTTTTTATAATTTAAGCCTGACATTGCAATAGTCATAAGACGTGAAAATACACTCGCAGATGTCCGGAGACCCATGGGACAGCGTTTCATCTGAAAAATTTTATCACCAGCAGTGAAAGCTGTGTACTTTCGTGAATCTTCGCTTAAAGATAACTGATAATAGCTTTGCGAAAGGTCTAATTTTGAAAAATAAATGTTATTTGCAAGCGAATCTAAGATATCAGTTATATTAGGCAAAGGGAATTTGTCGTCCTCAATACGATTATTTAACTGCCTGTAATCTATAACTAATCGCCATTGTTTCTCGTTTGACCTATCTGTTTTTTTCGGTACAAGCAAGACGGGACTAGACCACTCTGACGTAGCCTCTTCTATAATATCATTTTCGAGCATAATATCTATCTGTTTCTGAACTTCCTTCCTTAGTGCGAACGGTAATCTATGTGGCTTGACATAAACTGGCGAGACACTAGGTTTTAAAGTTATATTATGGGTCATTAGGTTTGTACAAGAGAGTTTGTCGCCTGGCAGATGAAAAACATCTGCGTACTTAGCGCAAATACTCTCAATACTTCGTTTTTCTTCTAAATTCAGTTCAGGTAAATTTAATAATCCTAATAATGTTTTTACACGATCGACAGAAACCTCCTCTTTTTCAAAATTACAGACTTCAAAATCATTCAATGAAAAAGTCTCTAAATCGGTAAGATCTAGATCAACTTCTTTCTCAGTGGTGTTTAACTGAACGACGGCGGGGCATTCAAGGTGGCACGTGGGACCGAGCCGCCGCTGCATCGAATTCGCGTGTCACCGCATCGGATCGCGTTCGCTTCGAATCGCCTACGTAGGACGCCGCGTTAATGTAAAAGGAGGCACGTAGAGGTGATTAATTTCGAGGGGGTAGGGATTGCTTACCCCCTTACTCTTGATCGCAATTACAATAGTTAATTATCGAGTTATTGTCAAACATTAAAAACGTGATCCTTAGCCCTGCAATAACTCAAAAACTATCGAATTTATATTTTGAAACTACCGTCTGACTAAATAATAGAACTTCTTCAAGAATTTAAAATATTTTATTCCATAAATTTTTATTCAATTCAACTCTGCAATATGTATATTTATTGCAGTGTCAGAATTCCGTCCACATTGGGTGAAACACAACGAGCGCATTGCCAAGAAGAAAGCAGAGGGACCATCTAAAGAGTTCAGGAACAAGCAACAAATCGTGAAAGAACGACTAAGAAAAGAGAAGATCAAGCAAAAACTGAAGCACAAAACAAAATCAAAGAAAAAGAAGAAGAAATAAGTTATATTATTTGATGCACATAATTCTTTATATTTGTAATAAACTTTGGAGATCTTAAAAAAATAAGTGTTTTAATTCACAAGTAGACTAAATAATAGCTGTTATTTCAGAATGATTAACATGTGTTGGCAACTAAACAGTATGATCTGGAGTATCCTGGAGATACCAATACCTTTTGACGAGGCCTTTCTTAAAAAAATCACAATCACAAAAAGGTGAGTAAATTAAAATACGAAAGAAAAATCATGATATATGTATATTTAAAAAATTAAGATAAACATTACAGTACCTACTTACAATTACCTGTACATGATGATAAATATTTTTAATTTTTGAGGATAACTATATCAATGTTTGGACTTCGGATGCATTATACTTTAAACCCGGAAGAAGTGAATTATAATAAGCAAAACATTTATTTACAGATTTAACTTTTTAAGTAGCAAACAATACACGATTATAAATTACCTTTTAGAATAAAATATTTAAAAGTACTTCAGTTTATAAGTTATATAATACCCTATCTAGATATCCAATAGTAACAATTCACAATAATCATCCACACATTTATAACTTGACACATACATAGATATTTCAAATTGTACAAATCAATGAGCATTCTATAATACAATACAAGACAATTATATTTTAATAAAGGTCAAGACAAGAACATAAATTTAAGCATAACATTCAGGAAAATCTTAGCTAATCTCATAACGTTAATCAGCTTACTATAATTTGATTTATTTTTAAAAGGGATAACAAATTACCAAGATTTTAGTATTGTCTTACCTGACAGATATTTATGAAATAACAGTACAAAAAGTTTTATCTTCAGAAATCGGGTATTATGAAATTATATTTGTTTTCACAACATTTGACAAATTGCTTATTTTATTCTGCAATATGCGAGCGTTTGTTCTTATCAGATTATTTCAAATATCATGAGTAGATCGAAAAATAGAAGCATTTTGTTCTATGTACGTACTTTAAGTTATTTCGCTTAAAATTTGGCAACAAACTTCTCACTCCATTTATACTAAGCAAATATATTCGACTATGTTATCGCGTTACACGTTTAAGATATATTCAATTATATTTAGTCGACTTTTAACTTTGTCGTTTAACATTTGGAACTCTTTGGTTCCATAATAATTACATAAAACGTCCCTATCTAGTGACAGCCCTAAATAACAATCTTCTGTATCTCTCGCTCGAAAACATCGAAATAACACAGGTCAATTTCTTAACTCCTCATGTCACCTGTACAAATTCTGTTAATTCACCTAATTTATTTGGTGTCTTGATTGCCTATCTAGCCGATATTTAAAATTTCCTTTTCACTAAAATAAAGCCATTAATATGTTTGACATTTTTCTACACACACACTAAACAGTGGATTTAAGTAAGATACAATAAACACAATAAATTTTATAGGGCGAAACTTAAATTTACATTTTATAAGAAACCTAAATCTAGACCACGTTTTCATGCCTGAACAATCAGTCTTCTCTTTGCGAAAATTATCATAACTTTTTAATATTTACATTTCAGATTTTTGATACAATTTCATATTACTACGCGCACATACAAATAATATAATTTTAGATGATAATGTTAGGGCAAGCTCAAAATATATCGGAATAATGGACAGGCCCGAAGATGATATTAGTGGGTTTGTATGATTGAGCAAATCAAACTGTTTTAATTTAAATGTATAGCGAGTAACAACTGATTATGGCACTTAATTAAAATCTACAAATATAAAGAAAACAGATCCGATGAAGTGCTTGAAACGGATGAGATATATAAAATATTCTCAGATGTTATTTAACATTTTGGGGCTGATAATAATCTTATCGAAACCTTATTTTAGATGTGATGTTATTTTATAAACAATACATTATTAACAGCTGCCTCCAACATTTTCACGTACATTTTAGAGTACTTAACAATTTATCTAAAGATCACTAAGTGGGAAACAATGATCAATGAGATTAAACTCTGTATTCATTAAAATACACACATCAATAAAGTAATAGTGAAAGAAATGAATTTAATGAATTATATTGAAATTTTAACTTCTCTTTTTCATAGTTAAAAAAAGTTTCGTTACCTTCAATGGCGCCACCTTGAGAGTATCGAGAATGCCTGCGACAATTCATTCGCTCGTGGAGGTAGCGCCTTAGACATCGGTTACACGCTAATTCTGGCGTCAGTTCAGTCTCCTGTCAGTTTTCTGTCATTCGAAACGGACTGACGAATATTATTTAAAATATTTAATTTTTATCAGTCTGTCAGTCTGAATGGTTACACGATAATTCTCTCGTCATTCTGACCAGAATGATGGACTGAACTGACGCCAGAATTAGCGTGTAACCGATGTCTTAGAAGTACATTAGACGGATATGCAACCGTGATTCAAAACCATCATGCAAGCTTTTTAGCCAATCAAAATGAACCATTCATAACGCTCCCCGATGTTCCTCTATGTCGTTGGTTACATAGTCTCGCATGATGGTTTTGAATGACGGTTGCTTGACCGTCTTATGTAGGCTCAACTCAGACTGGCGCAGAATCGAAGCGTCTCGTCGCGTCTGTTTTTTTGTCTTAGCATATTTAGCTCTACTGTCTAACGGAAATCAACCAGCGTCGATGAGTGTCGACGCGCAAATTCGCGCGACTCCATACTTGCAGCAAAAAAATATTGACGTGAAGCTTCGTCTCTGCGCCAGTGTGAGTTGACCCTTAGCGTGTGAAACTATTGATACCTCGTAGGTAATTCAATCTTTTCGACGAACGTGAAGTAAGCCAGTATTCGCAGTGGGTTACCCCGCGTCCGAGACGGTCGACCTACGCTTGGATTTGGGCTGGAGCGATTTAAATATTGGAATCTTCACGGTACACCGACGTTAGAGTATCCCGTTGGTGTAGTACTGATAGTTATCGTAAAGGCGCGTGGATAACGAATGTAACGCGTCGCGTACGAGTCGCTCGACCAACGCTTGGAATCGAGCTGGAGGGATTTAAATATTGGAATCTTCACGGTGCAGACGCGTACGAACGTTAAGAGTATCCCGTTGGTGTAGTACTAATAGTTGTAGAGGCGCGTGGACAGCGAGTGTAACGCGTCACTTACGAAACGCTCGATGTAAATTAGAGCTGGAGCTATTGATATACCTATTGGAGTCTTCACGGTGGAGACGCTGTTACTACTTGATGCAGTACGAACGTTAGAGTATCCCGTTGGTGTAGTACTGGTAGTTATCGTAAAGGCGCGTGGACAGCGAGTGTAACGCGTCGCGTACGAGTCACTCGACCAACGCTTGTAGCTGCGGCTCGGTGCGGCTGAAATATTTGAATCTTCACGGTACAGACGCTGTTACTACATGATACAGTACGAACGTTAGAGTATCCCGTTGGTGAGGTACTGGTAATTGTCATAGAGGCGAGTGTAAAGCGTCGCGTACGAGACGCTCGACCAATGGTTGGATTCGGGCTGGAGCGATTGAAATATTTGAATCTTTACAGTGCAGTCGTATTAGTATCATGATATTGGAATCTTCACGGAGCAGTCGTGTTACTACATGATGCAGTACGAACGTTAGAGTATCCCGTTGGTGTAGTACTGGTAGTTGTCGTATAGCCGCGTGGATAACGAATGTAAAGCGTCGCGTACGAGTCGCTCCACCAACGCCTGTAGCTGCGGCTCGGTGCGGCTGAAATATTTGAATCTTCACGGTGCAGACGCTGTTACTACATGATGCAGTACGAACGTTAGAATATCCCGTTGGTGTAGTACTGGTAGCAGTTGTAGAGGCGCGTGGACAACGAATGTAACGCGTACGAGACGCTCGAACAACGTTTGGATTCGGATTGTAGCGATTTAAATATTGGAATCTTCACGGTACAGTTGTGTTACTACATGATGCAGTACGAACGTTAGAGTATCCCGTTGGTGAGGTACTGGTAGTTGTCATAGAGGCGAGTGTAAAGCGTCGCGTACGAGACGCTCGACCAATGGTTGGATTCGGGCTGGAGCGATTGAAATATTTGAATCTTTACAGTGCAGTCGTATTAGTATCATGATATTGGAATCTTCACGGAGCAGTCGTGTTACTACATGATGCAGTACGAACGTTAGAGTATCCCGTTGGTGTAGTACTGGTAGTTGTCGTATAGCCGCGTGGACAGCGAGTGTAACGCGTCGCGCACGAGTCGCTCGACCAACGCCTGTAGCTGTAGCTCGGTGCTGTTGAAATATTATCTTCACGGTACAGACGCTGTTACTACATGATGCAGTAGGTACACCAGCGTTAGAATATTCCGTTAGTGTAGTACTGGTAGCAGTTGTAGAGGCGCGTGGACAACGAATGTAACGCGTACGAGACGCTCGAACAACGTTTGGATTCGGATTGTAGCGATTTAAATATTGGAATTTTCATGGAGCAGTCAACTTGATGCAGTACGAACGTTAGAGTATCCCGTTGGTGTAGTACAGTTGTCGTAGAGCCGCGTGGACAGCGAGTGTAACGCGTTGCGCACGAGTCGCTCGACCAACGCTTGTAGCTGCGGCTCGGTGCGGTTGAAATATTTAAATCTTCACGGTACAGACGCTGTTACTACATGATGCAGTACGAACGTTAGAGTATCCCGTTGGTGTAGTACAGTTGTCGTAGAGCCGCGTGGACAGCGAGTGTAACGCGTCGCGCACGAGTCGCTCGACCAACGCTTGTAGCTGCGGCTCGGTGCGGTTGAAATATTTAAATCTTCACGGTACAGACGCTGTTACTACATAATGCAGTACGAACGTTAGAGTATCCCGTTGGTGTAGTACTGGTAGTTGTCATAGAGGCGAGTGTAAAGCGTCGCGTACGAGACGCTCGACCAATGGTTGGATTCGGGCTGGAGCGATTGAAATATTGGAATCTTCACGGTGCAGACGCTGTTACTACATGATTCAGTACGAACGTTAGAGTATCCCGTTGGTGTAGTACTGGTAGTTGTCGTATAGCCGCGTGGATAACGAATGTAAGGCGTCGCGCACGAGTCGCTCGACCAACGCCTGTAGTTGTGGCTCGGTGCGTCCGGGGTGGAAGCGCGCGCGGAACGCCGCCACCGCGCCGCTGCTGCGTAGGCACGATAGCTGGCCACCTGGAGAGAAGGAATATTATCTATATTGTTAGCGGAAAAGAGATACGCGTAGATGGCGCCCAGGTGCTCACAGATGGCGCTCGAGTGCACGCAGATGGCGCGATGGCCCGCGCACTATAAGACCGGCCGCAGAGCTCTTGCGGGGCTCTTTCTCTCTTCTGCATCGGGTCGCCGAGGTGTCGACAATCTACCATCAATTTCTATCCATTTGTTCCTCGTAAAAGTGCCTACTCTTTGTTAGTTTCGGAATTCGGTTAAAATCTGATTGTACGTTTTAGTTGAAGTTAGTTTCTAATAAAATTGTTGGTTTTTGTAAATAAATTTGTATGTTACCGTTCATTTTTCTTATCAATCCCTACTGATTCCTAAAAATATATATAATAGTAGATTGTATTACAAGGGAGCAAAATAACATATTTACGGCGAGGGCGCTATTTTGAATCCAGAGCGCAGTGAAGGATTCTAGAGTAGAATCTCGAGCGCAGCGAGGGATTCTAAAGTAGAATCCTGAACGCAGCGAGGGATTCAATATACGCCGCCCGAGGTGAAAATAATTTTGCGGCCGAGTAATACACTCTGCTTTTCATCCCCCTCTATAAGAAAAGCAGTAAAGACAACTCAAACTACCTACCTTTCTTTGTCGTTCGGATACATCATAGCGCTAGTCGGGCAAGAAAAAAAATTTGAGTTTTGAAATAAAAAAATAAAAAAAATATATGTCCATCAGATTCCTTATAAGTATCTCCGGGGATGCCGTAGGGGGGTTGAAAATTTTGTTAGATTTTAGCTACGACTCACCGTTTACGAGATATTCTCAATTTTATAAAATTCCGTTTTTGAAAATTTCTCGGTCCCGAAAAAAGTCCCAGCCCCATACAAAATCAGTTTTTTTTTTAAGTACTGCACACCCTTTCTTACACTCCAACCAATGCTTCTTTAATTATGTTCTAAATTCAAATCTCATCGTTTTGGACCCTGTTATGAAGCTGTTCAAAATTGAAATCTCATTTATACCCTCTTGTCATAACAGGTAAACAATGAATCGTTTTGGACCCTGTTAGTAGATAAACAATCATCGGTTTTCGATTCGATGGGATGAAAATAATTTTGCGGCCGAGTAATACACTCTGCTTTTCATCCCCCTCTATAAGAACCGCAGTAAAGACAACTCAAACTACCTACCTTTCTTTGTCGTTCGAATACATCATAGCTCTAGTCGGGCAAGAAAAAAAATTTGAGTTTTGAAATAAAAAAAAAATTAATAAAAAAAATTATGTCCATCAGATTCCTTATAAGTATCTCCGTGGTTTCCGTAGGGGGGTTGAAAATTTTGTTAGATTTTAGCTACGACTCGCCGTTTACGAGATATTCTCAATTTTATAAAATTCCGTTTTTGAAAATTTCTCGGTCCCGAAAAAAGTCCCGGCTCCATACAAAATCAGTTGTTTTTTTTTTAAGTACTGCATACCCTTTGCTACACTCCAACCAATGCTTCTGTAATTATGTTCTTAATTCAAATCTCATTTATACCCTCTTGTCATAACAGGTAAACAATGAATCGTTTTGGACCCTGTTATTAGATAAACAATCATCGCTTTTCGAATCGATGGGATGAAAAAATGAATCTCTATTTCACTCGGTCACGCCGTCACACGTGAACGGCTGGACCGAATTTTGGCTAATTTTGATCTTGAAATGTTCGTGGAAGTCCAAGGAAATGAGAAAATAGGGGACGGAGGGGTAAGTAGGAGTAGGGTAGGGGTAGAGTAGAGGTAGGATAGGGGTAGAGTGGAATAGGCCGGGGCAGCTAGTATTATTATACATTTTGACGACCTCTGTGCGGACTGGTGTATGCACAGGTTTTGAAGGGTACAGCTATCTCTAGAGGTCGTCCCGGATTCGATTCCCGGTCGGGTAAATATTGAAAACGAACTTTTCAATATTTCCTCGGGTCTGGCTAGGTGTATGTGGTAATACCCTACCGGCCTAGCAGGAGCGACTTTTATCACGCAATATGATCTGGTACGGCATACCGTCTTACCTTCCCTTAGTAGGCAAAGCAAGACATCTTGCCGTACCATATCATATCGCGCAATAAAAGCCGCTCATGCTAGGCCGTGCTGCGTTGTTTCCAATTCCCATAATACTAGTACTCAAGCTACTATAATTTGGTATTGGAACAATGTATGTGATGGTATTTAATAGTGTAACAATACAGCCGAGAACAAGAAACTAGGAATTTGCATTGTCGAGGATGGTTTTATTCATTCGAGGCAATGCAAATAGCTTCCAAAACAAAGCTTGTATAAAACTTTTCTTACGAAATGCGAAGAAATACATTTTTTTTTACATGGAATGTTAACATTTCAGAGCATGGGTGAGAAAAATAATGCTATCTTACCCATTCTCATAAGCTCGACGATGTGTATGATCTGGTCGCAGTGCTTGCGCGCGGCGATGAGCCCGCGCAGTATGAGGATCTTGAAGTACTGGAACATGTCCGAGTTCTCGCCGTCCATCACCTCGACGAATTCCGGCGTTAGCTACGAGAAACATATGCAAAATTATTGATTTGATTTACAAAAAGAAAATGGGAGCCATCCATTTACAGTGCGATTAAATTTTATTGGCCGTCATGAAGTTAGCCACTATGCGCAATTGGGTATTTGACTGTTGTTGAAATGTAGATACCTATTTAATTGTGACATTCAGAAATATAAGATTATTGAATAACAAATGTGAAAAAAGAAATTCAATCTGTATTTTAACAAGGTAATTATGAGCTACTTAATTGCGACTCTAGCTATCTCCTTCTAAAACGAAATTTTCTATGGCGAGAGTATGGCGCTATAGAAATGTGACGTCACGTTTCTATAGCGCTCTCCTTGTCTAATAAGAAAGTTTGATGCTCTATATCGCTGAAAATATGCAAGATATTTGAAAATAAATACCTGCGTTGTGTTGAAATGAACATTTGAAGTCAATAAAAAAAAATTGTCAAATACCCAATTGCGCAGTAAATTACCTCGCAACCTCACCATTCCCACCCGCATGCCTCTAAATTATGTATTGCGCGGCGTCTCTTGCGAAGTTCACAAAAGTCATTCCCCCTTATTCCAAAACGTAGACTAAAGTTAGACCTGGTTTAAAACTGATGCTAATTCTGTCTTTCATTTGGAAAATGAAAGTGACAGCATCAGTTTAGTATACCAGTTTTAAACCAGGACTATTTTAGTCCACGTTTTGAAATAAGGGGGATTAAGTTTAAATCAGACTGTAGTTGTCGATTACCGACAGATATTTCTATCATAAAACTACCCATGAGCTGTTATACAAATATTGTAAGCGAGACGGCGCTATACGCAGTGTAATGTACAGGTCTACCACTTCCAACATGTACCTATTCAATAGTGCAATTAAAACCGAGGTAATGGTGGCTGAACTTGCATTGACATTATTAATAAGGCAATTTAATGGTCTAAAATTATTGCCAGATAATTACATAAAAACTCTGTAAACCTTAAGTTAGTTTTGTATTCTTGTAAACTGTGATATAAACTGAGTGTATATCATCCGCAGACATAACAACAACAGAAATATCGAAATATGAATTACCTTGAACGGCGAACTTTCGAATCCTAAATTCTTGGGTGAGATTGAGAAAATAAATCCAAAATCGATGTGGATGATGTGACCCGCACTATCCAACAAAATATTTCCGTTATGCCTGAAATAAAAAAAATGTAAATTTTTGAGGGCAATTAAACTAGATAATTTAATCAATTAGATTCGAAAACCGGTAATAAAAGTGAATGATGCGTTAAATTTGTATTATTTATTATCATGTCATAATCATAACAGATATCTCAGCATTATAAAATTCCTTCAGAACAATAAAATACTATCAAATGATAAAAACATAAATAAGTAGTTACTGAAACTAACCTTTTTTATTCTGGTTGTAATAAATTATTTAGCTACGTACATGAATGATTAGTACCTTATAGGCGCGTTAAATCTATTTCTCAATTAGGATTGGACCAAACGCGCCTAAATGACAAATTATTCTCAGAATAAGAACAATTTTATTGATATACTTAATAAGAAATTGAAATCATTTTAAAGAGCTTTAAATGGACATGATACCGATATGATATCATAAGTGATCACCTAAATTGGATACTATGCTAAAAATCAAATTTCAAAAAAAAACTGTTTATTGCGTATATATTTACCACAAAAGGTGTTTTGCAAATATGGCTACTGAACATTTCAAGAACAAATACAAGACAAGTACATTTATATTTACCTGTCCTTTAGCTGTAAAAGGTAACTAGTGAGCGCGTACGCAGCCGCGGACTCCACGAAGTTGTTCTGAGCTCGCAGAAAGCCTTCGCTGTTCGGTGGACCGTGCTCCAACTCGAGCCACGCCCGGAGTGTTTTGCCCGACTGCTTCTTAATCTGATGCAGCGACACTGAGTTTACTACCTGCAATTAAATAGGAGAAACCTTTAGACTACACTCACTTTACTTACGATTTTTACACGAGCGACCACGCATGAATGATCCAACCTTTACAAGTGATATGGGTGGGAGTTAGCGTACCCTGACCTGTGGCACAGGCACAGCCTTCCCTTCCCTTCCCAGCCTTCCCTTCCCATAGGACACATAAGGAGAAAGAAGGTTAGATTATTATGTTTATTACATTCCTTTACCTTTCAACTTGGGCAAAAATTCAGCTATGTGTCATTTAAAATTAGGTACGTAGCCAATTAACTTCCGTATGCTATTAGCAATGACATTTAGGGATAACTTGTTAGAACAAACCTTTCAAAAACAAGCAATTCCTTTTTTTATTATACGATTACTTTTAAACCACTTAACGTAATCTCGTAATTTTAATGACTACGCGATGTGCGTGCATTTAAAGACCCTATCATTCGTTGGACATGTGTAATAGCGAGAGTGAATATGCACTTTTATAAAAACCTATTACGCATTATACAATAAGGTACAAGATACAAAAATCATAACAATGAATCACAATGATAACAAGCGTGATAATAATGGAATTTCGTAACGAGCGAGGACAATATTGAATATATTACAACATTATCATTATTATTAAATAAAAAGTTAACGTTACTTATTCAAGCCTGGCACGATGAAGGGCATTAGGGCATTATATTGTTTTGTTTGTGAATTTATTTTTCTAAAGTTTTTCACTATACTACCAAAAAGACGAAGTTTCAATGAACTTCAATACGAAAAAAAAACGTTAGATGGCGACGGACTTCTTTAGCTGCCGGCGAGCATCTCCTGCTTCAAATCGTCGCTTACTTTCGTCGATACAGCAGCCAAGGACACCATTGGAGTCATTTATAACGACCACGACTAACCAGCTGTATCAGTCCGCATTCATTGTTCAAACAAATTATGACGTAAAGCCGATATTACACGATCGTCGATCAACAATAGTACTAGATGAAGGCTCACGAACTTAATCAAAACTTTCTATGGTACCTTTATACGTAGAAAAATGGATAATAATGTTACGATCTTACGTCATAAATGACAGGAACTACTTACAATTAGACGCTCAAGTGGGCGTATATCGCTCGTCCATCCATGTTTGTCACTAAAACTATGTATCTAGGTGTTATTGTTGATCGAAGTACACGATTGAAACAAATTGACAGCAATTTAAATGAAAAAGCATTTCATTGAAAGTTAATAAATGTTAACAACAGCATTGAAAGTAACTTTAACTGTTAAGATCTACTGATCTTAACTTTGTATGCTGTTGTTGAGATGTATCAATGCCATTTGTAGCAACGGAATTGAAAGAAAAATTTAACCAATTTGAACCATGTAATATTGCCTATCGCTTCACATCCACGGTCCACCCTTTCTCCACAGCTTGTAACCTCCGCAGTAGCCATGTTGCAGTGTCGCCATCTTTGACGATGCAATGAGCAAACAAAGGACCAACTTATACAGAAACCGTCACTCACCGGTTGTATCAGCCCGCACTCCTTGTCCAAGCAAATGATCTCGTATGGATGTAGCTTCAATGGTACTCGCTTCGCGCTCCATACAGCTTGCAATATTAGCAGCAGTCGCGCTGCGAGCATCTCTTGCCGCGGATCATCGCCGACTTTGACGATGCAACGAGCAAACAAAGGACCACCTTATAAAGAAACCGTCACTCACCGGCTGTATCAGTCCGCACTCCTTGTCCAAGCAAATGATTTCGTATGGATGTAGCTTCAATGGCACTCGCTCCGCGCTCCATACAGCTTGCAATCTTAGCAGCAGTTATGCTGCGAGCAATTCGTGCCGCAGATCATCGCCCACTTTGACGATGCAATGAGCAAGCAAAGGAGCAACTTATACAGAAACCGTCACTTACCGGCTGTATCAGCCCGCACTCCTTGTCCCAGCAAATGATCTCGTATGGATGTAGCTTCAATGGCACTCGCTCCGCGTTCCACACAGCTTGCAACCTTCGGTCGCAGATCATCGCCCACTTTGACGATGCAATGAGCCAACAAAGGAGCAACTTATACAGAAACCGTCACTTACCGGCTGTATCAGCCCGCACTCCTTGTCCCAGCAAATGATCTCGTATGGATGTAGCTTCAATGGCACTCGCTCCGCGTTCCACACAGCTTGCAACCTTCGGTCGCAGATCATCGCCCACTTTGACGATGCAATGAGCCAACAAAGGACAAACTTATACAGAAACCGTCACTCACCGGCTGTATCAGTCCGCACTCTTTGTCTAAGCAAATGATCTCGTAAGGATGTAGCTTCAATGGCACTCGCTCCGCGTTCCACACAGCTTGCAACCTTCGGTCGCAGATCATCGCCCACTTTGACGATGCAATGAGCAAACAAAAGACCAACTTATACAGAAACCGTCACTCACCGGCTGTATCAGTCCGCACTCCTTGTCCAAGCAAATGATCTCGTATGGATGTAGCTTCAATGGTACTCGCTTCGCGCTCCATACAGCTTGCAATCTTAGCAGCAGTTGTGCTGCGAGCATCTCTTGCCGCAGATCATCGCCGACTTTGACGATGCAACGAGCAAACAAAGGACCAACTTATAAAGAAACCGTCACTCACCGGCTGTATCAGTCCGCACTCCTTGTCCAAGCAAATTATTTCGTATGGATATAGCTTCAATGGCACTCGCTCCGCGCTCCATACAGCTTGCAATCTTAGCAGCAGTTGTGCTGCGAGCAACTCGTGCCGCAGATCATCGCTTACTTTGACGATGCAATGAGCCAACAAAGGAGCAACTTATACAGAAACCGTCACTCACCGGCTGTATCAGCCCGCACTCCTTGTCCCAGCAAATGATCTCGTATGGATGTAGCTTCAATGGCACTCGCTCCGCGTTCCACACAGCTTGCAACCTTCGGTCGCAGATCATCGCCCACTTTGACGATGCAATGAGCCAACAAAGGACAAACTTATACAGAAACCGTCACTCACCGGCTGTATCAGTCCGCACTCTTTGTCTAAGCAAATGATCTCGTAAGGATGTAGCTTCAATGGCACTCGCTCCGCGTTCCACACAGCTTGCAACCTTCGGTCGCAGATCATCGCCCACTTTGACGATGCAATGAGCAAACAAAAGACCAACTTATACAGAAACCGTCACTCACCGGCTGTATCAGTCCGCACTCCTTGTCCAAGCAAATTATTTCGTATGGATATAGCTTCAATGGCACTCGCTCCGCGCTCCATACAGCTTGCAATCTTAGCAGCAGTTGTGCTGCGAGCAACTCGTGCCGCAGATCATCGCTTACTTTGACGATGCAATGAGCCAACAAAGGAGCAACTTATACAGAAACCGTCACTCACCGGCTGTATCAGCCCGCACTCCTTGTCCAAGCAAATGATCTCGTATGGATGTAGCTTCAAAGGCACTCGCTCCGCGCTCCATACAGCTTGCAACCTTCGCAGAAGCTGTGCTGCGAGCATCTCTTGCCGCAGATCATCGCCCACTTTGACGATACATCCGAGCAAACGCCAGCCGGCTAAAGCCCCGTACGGAGATGTGGAACGCATGCGAGCGAGTTTGCTTTCCCAAGATTCCTGGAAAGAAGATTTTAGTTGAGTGAGTATTTAGACGATGTACTTGATTTGACATTTTCGATAAAATACTTTGAAATTGATTGCATTATTGACTTTGTAATTAGCAAGGTGGTTGTCAAGAGTAGCTGCTGGTCTTGCGCGATAGCGTGCACTTGGAGGTCTAAAACCGTAATAATATACGCGCTTACCGCTTCTGGCTTGCAACTTATCTCTGTATTATGTATGTATATTGATCCTGTGTGAGGAAGACCATGTTGTGTAAGGTATAACAAACCTTGAGCGACGTGGCGGAAGGGTCTGCGGTGTCGTGCTTGAACGCGTTAGGCAGCGGCGCACCTCACCCGCGCCCCCTGATACTGACTCACTACTTATCTCAATATTATGTATGGGTATGTAAATTGATCCTGTGTAAGGAGGACCGATTATTGTGGAAGGAGGACCGTATATTGTGTAAAGTACGTTTTATAATTCGGTGCAAAAAAAAATGACACTTTCACATTTGAGTTTGGCAACAGGGTGCCGTAAACCTTTTTCTTCATTTCTCTTTTAAACCAAATTTATTGTGAGGTTTTGGTTTTACAAATTTTGTTAAAATCTACTTAAGAGAACTATATCTTGGGTTAAAGCGCATAAGATAATGCAAAATGGGTTAGATAGTAATAGTAGAGACACAATAGTAATAAGTAACAACGATTCAAACTTAACAATAAACAAAAACAATAACAGAAACAACAAGAAATTTACGAAATAATGTAGAAGCACTGTACGCGAAGCAGATAGGAGCCCACGTAAATTAAACAACATAGGTACAAATCAAAATCAATCAAATAATCACACACATGTTAAAGTAGGTTTGTCACCCCTGCGTCACAAATATTTATTGCCTGCGTGTTGTCAGTACGTGAAAAAAATATCCATCTAACATCCCTTCGAGAAATTATTTTATTGTTTACGTAAGAGTAATTTCCATTTTTTTTAATGTTAAGCAAATATCTATCCAGTCAAAGCATGCTTTGAATTAAGAGCAATATCGTTCACAAATAAAGAAATCTACAGAATGTGAATATAAAGTTTTAATATGGTAATACTGTTTTCTTTTTTTTTTTGCACCGAATTATAAAACGTACTTTAGGTGTAAACAAACATTGACCGCGGTGGCCGAAGGGTCAGCGGGGTCGTGTTTGAGCTCGTTGGGCGGCGTCAAACTTTACCTGCGCCCACTTACTGACTGATGTGTATTGATGCTGTGTAAGGAAGACCATGCTATGTAAGGGACCTTTTCACACTTATGCTCTGAAATGTTAATATTATATTTGAGAAAAGAATGCAGTACGTGGAACTTTTCCGAGGTAAACATTCTAAATTTGAAAATCACTACAGTAATGAATTTCAGTACTTACTTACTGCACTAAAATCAGTGCAGTAAGTAAGTACTGAAATTCATTACTGCAGTGATTTTCAAATTTATAATGTTTACCTCGGAAAAGGTACTACCCAAAGATATTATTACCACTACTTTTTTTCTTAATTTTTCTTTTGTTATTCCTGTGTATAAAAACAGAAAAAGCAAAGGGACATTTGCACCATACAGCCACATTATTATTATTATTATATAGGTAATTATTATATCATAATTAGGTTAACTTTTTTTTTAAATACGATGCGCACAGAGAATATTACTTCGTATTGTACCACAAGCGCTATGTACCCTTAGCACGAACATCAATCTAAAAAACAAAATGAGATTTATCATAGACAAAATATCCTTTACGAGCATGGAAGTATTACCTAAATAATACTTCCATGTTTACGAGTAATTTTGTATGGGATATATGTACAGCGCCATCTACCGCCCAGAAGCGGGCATTGAAGTTGCGCATTTTAGTAGCAAGTAGTAAGTATCAATAGGCTGTATGACCGTTCAACATGGTCTCACAAGCCAATATAAAAAAACGGCGGGAATGATTTTCAGCTGTTGATTTGATATCAATACAGTTTATATTGTGTAATAAATTATCAAAATAAGTTCTGCCAATGAAACATATACAGACATTGTATGTACCTACTCCACCAAATTTGAGAGCAGAAGCAAAATTAATAACAGAAAACTTATTGCCAGCAAAATCAAAAGAAAGATATATGAAAACCTACGATCTGATTTGGAAAAGTGAAAAAATACGTACGTAAAAATACGTTTTCGGAATCTGTGTTGTTGGCGTATTTTAATGATACATCATTAAAATAATATTATTATGGGCGATTTATACATAAGTGTGCCCGGGAAAACAATAAAATTTACATTTAATAATTGCCCGAACATGTGTGATATAAATTTTCATAAATATTATTTCGTTAAACAGTTTTTTTTTATTTCCTCGCATTTCTTGAGAAAAGCACTATACAAGCCTTGTACGGTAAGCAAATTACCTTGCCTCGAATGATTAAAGCCCTCGCCTGCGGCTCGTGCTTCAAACCATCCTCGACAATGTAATTTCTTACTTACCTGTCCTCGGCTGTAATGTACTATTAACAAACCTTCAGCGCGGTGGCCGAAGGGTCTGCGGGGTCGTGCTTGAACGCGTTAGGCGGCGACAAACTTTACCTGCGCCCACTGATACTGACTCACCACTTAACTCAATATTATGAATGGGTATGTACACACGGCTGCACATCAGACTACACAATACATGTTGACCTTGAGACCGCCTTTATGCCCTACGTAATAAAAGCTGTTATCGCAGTTCAACTGTTTAACTTGATGTGCTGCTGACTGTACAATTGTATATTGATCCTGTGTAAGAAGGACCGTATATTGTGTAATGAGAACCGTTTATTGTGTAAGGAGGACCGTTTATTGTGTAAGGAGGACCATTTATTGTGTGAGGAGGACCGTTTATTGTGTAAGGAGGACCGTTTATTGTGTAAGGAGGACCATTTATTGTGTAAGGAGGACCGTTTATTGTGTAAGGAGGACCGTTTATTGTGTAAGGAGGACCGTTTATTGTGTAAGGAGGACCGTATATTGTGTAAGGAGGACCGTTTACTGTGTAAGAAGGACCGTAAATTGTGTAGCTGTAAACAAACCTTGAGCGCGGTGGCGGAAGGGTCTGCGGGGTCGTGCTTGAACGCATTAGGCGGGGGCGCGGCGGTGGCATCCGCCAAGCGCCGTCGGACCTCACCCGCGCCCACGGCTACCGATTCTCGAGACCCACACGATGATGTTGACAATGCCGATAACGCTGACACCTGCAGCAAATCAATAGATGGTGAAATAAAAAGAAAAATTTTTTTAAAGTTAGTGGTGAAGAAATTTGAGTGTGAAGGTCATACGTATAATTTATTAAATAGTAAAGCTTCATTGATTTTTAATGGTTAATATCTCATCAAAAACCTAACTTAACCTCCTCATCTCTACAAGAATACTAAGGTAGCTTTAGTACAACATTTAAAAACTAAATAAAAATCTTTAAATTGTGACGACTTACAAGGCCTGGGTTTAAAAACGAAGAGATACACTTTGGTGGAGTTTTAGTACAACATTTAAAACTAAACAAAAATCTTTAAATTGTGACGACTTACAAGGCCTGGGTTTGACGTCGAGTCACATTTTACCCTTTTACTACAATCGGAGATAAGAAATAACCCACAATTACTGTTATCTAAGATATCAACATTATTGCAAATCCATGAATTATTTCTATATGAATCCAGTTATGAAAATGAAATGTTTTATTTGCCCAATACAGTGTACAGTGTGTTATAAAATAATCCTATTAAGAAATCCCATTGCTACTAGACGTCTTTTGTTATTTCCTGACACCGTTTTCACAAAAGTATCTAGGCAGCCAATCTTTAGTATGCCTTTCTCTTACATCATTAGTTGACCCTACACTTGAGATGAGTCTCGTGACTTACGTGAAGTATAGGGGCCAAGGCAGTCTTTTTAGCCGTTAATAGTTTGTTACTAGTTTTGCGACTAATAATACGAGCGACCTTGTATTAATCTAAATAGGTAAGTACTATTAATGCAAAGCAGAAGTTGTCTTAATTAACTTAGGAATTGTGATTATGATCGATTTGTCTTAATTTTTCACTAAAGGTAAGTGCTTACATAATTAATTAAGATTTTAAATTATGTTTATGCATTCCCAATGTTATGTTGTAAGTAAAAGAAAAATTGTGATAGTAAAAAATAACCAGCTCTGCAAGTCCCTCCTGATCCTGAAAAATACTTGTATACGATGTTTATTATTCTATCAAATTTTTCCATTACTTACAAAGTAATTAATTGTTTCAAACTTTCAACTAAACGAAAACTACTTTTTTCTAATACTTAATTTTAAATATTTGTAAATTTATAAATAAAGATTTGTATTTGTATTTGTAAATAACTAAGCGAAAGTAATAGATTTATAACAACGCACAATAAGGGCGACTTTCATCACTTATATTTAAACGTGATTAACGCTAAACGTGTTTAATACTTAGGGTGACTTTCACCACTGATATTTAAACGTGATTAACGCTAAACGTGTTTAAGGCGCTACTCGGAAAAAGTATGGACTTTTTGATTTAAAACTATAGGACGGTTACAGTTGTTACAAATCTGATAATAAGATATATATTTCTTCATACCTTTATCTAGAATCGTATAGTTTCAGAAACACTATTTTATGATTTTGGCTCGACACTTTTTATTTTCGAAAATACCTCTAAAAAATAAGAAATATCAAAATTATTCTTAAATGGGGATACATATACTATTGAAAATTGGTTTAATTAGTGGACACCAATAAAATTTAGGATCGTGAAGTATGATTGCAACATATTACACAAACAAGATGTTTGCATTATCGCGCATTTACAGAAAATTGGAACACACGCGTAGCATTCTCAGCAATCTAGAATAAGATCGCTTACTAAGATAATGTATCTTTAATTGTACTCAATATTATTATCTCAATATACATCTTGACACCGAACAAGTCACATCTCTTTTATTACCTTAGCCTCGGTAAAGCGTCATACCTCTTCATGGCGACCCTTTGCCAACCGAACTTATAAATTTTTGCGGGAAAATCATTACTACATGGAGCAGCAAAGCAAAATTTTCAACACCATACTAGCAGCAGTCTTCGTTGCGGTGCTATTTGGCTCTACACTTCTGTTCATCGCATTACTTGGGAAGACAAAACAATAATATGGGAGCACCACAAAGTAAAGAAGAAGTTATCATCGCACAAACCGCCAGCGGCGACGCCCAAGCAACGCAGAAAACTTCAAGCCAGCTCACTACAACAGAAATTTTACTATCCGTCATACTGCTTCTCATCGTTATACTCATCATTTACGCCTGCATCCGGAAAATTTGGGACCGAATTGTCAACCGACTCCGTAGAGAATTCAACAGCGCAGTTCTAAGAAACACAATATCTTCCGTGGAACTGGCAACGACGTCGACTCAACCATCAACGTAGACCAGGAGGTGTCCAGGGTAGAAACCCGGCCCATTGTACGAGGGGCAAGGGAAATCCCAGCCCGATCTTCAGTTAGCTGTTTCAAGCGGTCCAGGAACCCATCTTAGAAGTCTGAAGATCCTACACACTCAAGGAGCATGAGAAAACCCCGCAGCCCGCAGCCCCAGCCCCCACACGCCACGCCGGTCACCACATACCTACTCATCGTGCAGAGACGTAATTATTTTATTCGCGCGCTATAATGCCACCGTAAGTCGTAAGTTATTTTATACCTAAACGTTTTAAATAATATGTAGGATTACATTTTTTTTCTTATTAGATAATGTCATTTATTATTTCCGATTTAAATGAATTGCATAAGAAACTATTGTATATTAAAGATAATTTAGTAAAACTAGGACCAGATAGACGTCAAAAAGAGTTAGGTTTTACGAAATTTAATGAAGCGAAACTTGAATACGCGAAATTAGAGTATATTTTAGCTCAAGTACATAATTTAGTTGAAAAATCGGAGGTATCAACTAAAGATATAACTTTAATTAATAAAATAGCAAATGACATTCAGATCATTTATGACAAAATTATTTCTTTAGAGACTTTAAGTGTTAGTAGTATTTCAAAAATGGCAGAAAAAGATAAATTTGACTTGAAGACAGCCATTGCACTTTTACCAACGATGACAGGTCAAGAACACGTCACTAAATCTCTAATTGATGGTATACAATTATATAGTTCAATGATCAGCGATGCTACTCATGGGTTACTTATTGATTTTGTGATTAAAACTAGGCTCTCTCCTAGCGCAAAATTACGTTTAAAAAGTAGTTATCCAACTATTAAAGATTTAATTAGAGATATGAATACGCATTTGATTCAGAAAAAATCTGCTGTTGCTATCCAACACAAATTACAAAACTGTCGTCAAGGTCATAGGTCGATCGAGTCATTCGGCTCGGAACTAGAACAACTTTTTGTGAATTTAACCATAGCACAAGCGGATGACGACGCTACTAAGTTTGAAGTATTGCGTCCCATTAATGAAAAGGTTGCAATCAAGCGCTTTTCAGATGGATTAGTGAATCAAAAGCTTAGTACTATCATAGCATCACGTCACTTTGATTCTTTACCAGAGGCTATAAGAACTGCCCTAGACGAGCAGTCAATGTCTACCAGACACGAGGAAGTTATGAACATTAAAAAGTTTCATACTCGTAATTTCTCACGCACACCTACTAATTATCCGCGTCAGCCAAGTAATTATTCTAATAAATATAGTTACTATAATAGATTTAGCGCAAACAATAGGTACGCTGCCGGAAACACGAGACCACAACAAGGTAAGTACATGTCGCGAGACTCCCGCGCCGCGCAAGGAACACAATCACGTTCACGTGACCGCGGTCGGCCGAGCCCGCGCCCGCCGCGCTCAGCTGTGCCTTTTCAACGTGTGCAGTACGCTAGCCACGAGCAATCGACCAATAGTGAGTCACAAGCGCGTTCTGAGCCCCAGAACGATAATAATTTAGATTTTTTTCGTTCCTACTGAAAATTATGTTTTAAACTACAATAATAGTAGTACCGTAACTTTTAACGTAAGTAATAGCAATATCGATCTTTTAGTCGATAGCGGAGCAAGCCTTTGTGTTTTAAAATACGAATGGTTATGCGATTATCCGAAGTTATTGAATTTAATTACATTTGAGAAGTTAGTTATAAAAGGTGTTAGCGGTAAACTAGTATCTGAAGGATATATTTACTTAGATTTGTCTTATAATGGGTTAGTTTTTAGAGAAAAAATGTATGTGTTTAAAAATATGTCTTGTTCTGCAAATGGTATTTTAGGTGATAATTTTTTGAAACGCTATCAAGCTATAATTAACTATAAAGAAAATACTTTGCTTTTAACTAAAGATAGTAATTATGTGTCTATACCTATATTGAGTCACTATAGACATTTGATACCGCCACGATGTGAGGTAATAAAATATATACCTACATCGTTAGGCGACGATTGTGTTTGTTTATCTAAAGAGATACAGAAAGGAGTTTTTATAGGAAGTATAATAGCGAAACCTTGTAATGGTCGCATGCCAGTAAGGATATTAAACACCACTGAGAAAGAAGTTGATCTAGATCTTACCGATTTAGAGACTTTTTCATTGAATGATTTTGAAGTCTGTAATTTTGAAAAAGAGGAGGTTTCTGTCGATCGTGTAAAAACATTATTAGGATTATTAAATTTACCTGAACTGAATTTAGAAGAAAAACGAAGTATTGAAAGTATTTGCGCTAAGTACGCAGATGTTTTTCATCTGCCAGGCGACAAACTCTCTTGTACAAACCTAATGACCCATAATATAACTTTAAAACCTAATGTCTCGCCAGTTTATGTCAAGCCACATAGATTACCGTTCGCACTAAGGAAGGAAGTTCAGAAACAGATAGATATTATGCTCGAAAATGATATTATAGAAGAGGCTACGTCAGAGTGGTCTAGTCCCGTCTTGCTTGTACCGAAAAAAACAGATAGGTCAAACGAGAAACAATGGCGATTAGTTATAGATTACAGGCAGTTAAATAATCGTATTGAGGACGACAAATTCCCTTTGCCTAATATAACTGATATCTTAGATTCGCTTGCAAATAACATTTATTTTTCAAAATTAGACCTTTCGCAAAGCTATTATCAGTTATCTTTAAGCGAAGATTCACGAAAGTACACAGCTTTCACTGCTGGTGATAAAATTTTTCAGATGAAACGCTGTCCCATGGGTCTCCGGACATCTGCGAGTGTATTTTCACGTCTTATGACTATTGCAATGTCAGGCTTAAATTATAAAAAGGCTTTTATTTATTTAGATGATTGCGTAATTTTCGGGAAATCTATAGAAAACCACAATAAAAACTTAATTAGTATACTAGAGAGATTTAGAAAAGTTAACTTAAAATTAAATCCTATGAAGTGTGAATTTTTGCGAAACGAAATAATATATCTAGGACACAAAATAACTTCTGATGGCATTTTACCAGATGAAAGTAAAATTGCAACCATGCAAAACTATCCAGTGCCGATGAACTGCGACGATGTCAATCGTTTTGTCGCGTTTGCAAATTACTACAGACGATTCATACCGAACTTTGCAAACATTGTTTATCCTTTAAATCAATTAAGAAAAAAGAATGTACAGTTTCTATGGTCATCAGAGTGTCAAACGGCATTTGAAAAATTAAAATCAGCATTAATTCAACCCCCTATTTTATCTTATCCAGATTTTTCAGAAAGTAACATCTTTCGGCTACAAACAGATGCTTGTAAGACAGGTTTAGGATCTGTTTTATCTAACATGAACGGTCAAGTAGTCGCGTATGCGAGTAGAAACCTGAAACCCGCCGAGACGAGATATCCCATCATAGAATTAGAACTTTTAGCAATTGTTTGGTCTGTGAGACATTTTCGCCCTTATTTATATGGACGTAAATTTAAAATTATAACAGACCACAAACCGTTAATTTATTTATTTAACTTGAAAGACCCAACAAGCAGACTTACTAAATTCCGATTATTCCTAGAGGAGTATGATTTTGAAATAGAGTATGTTCCAGGACGAAACAATGCAGCTGCAGACGCATTGAGTCGCATACCTATTACATCTTCTACTTTAAAATCATTACATCAAAACACAGTATCAGTTTTAACTAGAGCACAAAGTAAAAAATTAAAAACCCCCACTGATTCTTCTTCAGAGAGCTCCACCAGCACTAGGCCTGATCAACCTATTGCGGTAGAACTTCTCAAGAAACCCGATGACGTAACTGAATTAAGTTTTAATCAATTAAAGTTTGACAATTATTCAAAGTCTAAAGATAGCATTATTTCTAATGCAAGTTGTTACGTTTACGTACCTTCGCAATCAGCGATATATCTGAGTACCCGATCGTCATCTACCCCAGAGGTGTTAGCGAGGGACTTAGAGTCATTATGTCAAAAAATAGGCATACATGAGGTACTTATTATTAAAGAAAAATGTAACGAGAGTAAAATCAAAAGTCTTGTACAAGCAACAAAAAGAATTAACTCTGTTACCCCGCGCTTTCTCATAACAAAAAATATATTAAGAATATATGATAGTGAACAAAAAAGAGTAATACTAAATGATTTCCATCTATTACCTACCAGCGGACACGCAGGAGTTAATAGAATGATGAACAACATTAAGCAATATTATTTTTGGCCAGGTTTGAGTAATGATGTAAAACTTTTTGTTAAAAATTGCCATCAATGTCAATATCATAAGCATAGTAATAAACATATTAAGCAGCCCTTAACCATAACATCAACAGCCCACTCATCATTCGAAAGAATTAGTTTGGATATAATGGGTCCACTCGATGTTGATGACTATAATAATAAATATGTATTGACATTACAATGCGATTTAACCAAATTCGTTGAAGCGTATCCATTACCTAGTAAAGACTCGGTCACAGTTGCTCAATCTTTTACCAATAATTTCATTTTACGTTATGGTATTCCTAGAGAAATATTGACTGACCAGGGAACCGAATTCATGTCATCAGTGATGTCCGAAACATGTTCTCTATTACATATTAAAAAATTAAATTCTACGGCGTACCATCACGAAACTGTAGGCGCTTTAGAAAATACTCATAAAACCCTAGGAGCTTTTCTGAGAATCCAGTGTAATAATTATAAACATAACTGGAGCACCTGGATTCCATATTGGTGTTTTTCTTTTAATACCACAGTGCATAGTGAAACTAAATATACGCCTTTCGAATTAGTTTTTGGAAAAATTTGTAACCTTCCAAATAATTTACAATCAGAAATCGACCCCTTATATAACTATGACAGTTATCCCCGAGAACTTAAGTATCGTTTACAACAAGCGCAATCCGACGCACGACGTAACTTGATACAATCTAAAGAGAAAAGAAAATTATTGTATGATAAAACTAGCAATAATGTTACCTATCAGTTAGGCGATTTGTTATTATTAAAGAACCAAGTAGGAAATAAATTAGATAGTATTTACAATGGCCCTTATAAAGTTTTAAGAGATATGACGTCTAATGTAGAAATTTTAAAAGAAAATAAAGCTATAATTGTGCATAAGAATAATACCAAACCATTCAATAAATAACTATTTTATTTGATACGTAATTATAAGTATAGGTACTTAATTACATACCATGTTACTTAACACTTTGTTATTGTTATGATTAAGTGTAAAATGTGAAGCTTCCGTTTTAATTCAATACCATTTCAATTCGATACCATTTTAATTAGATACAATTTTAATTAGGTATATTGTTTATATTGTAAAACGTTTTTGTATTAGTACGATTTAATAAATGAAATAGTTTTAACTTTGCTATGTTGATAATGTTTAAATTTTGTTTACTTATTTTACTTAAGTAATTAAATTTTGGTTAAGTTCGTTAAAGTCAATGTTACGAGTCTGTTCCTTTTTGCAGGGAGGGGATGATCCTTCCACTTTTTCAGGGGAGATGAAGTATGATTGCAACATATTACACAAACAAGATGTTTGCATTATCGCGCATTTACAGAAAATTGGAACACACGCGTAGCATTCTCAGCAATCTAGAATAAGATCGCTTACTAAGATAATGTATCTTTAATTGTACTCAATATTATTATCTCAATATACATCTTGACACCGAACAAGTCACATCTCTTTTATTACCTTAGCCTCGGTAAAGCGTCATACCTCTTCAATCGTATAGAAGCATTTTTTTAAATTCGCTATAGTTTTTGAATACGAAGTGATTTTGTGTTTTTTTTGCGTAATCGGCAAAACCGGTCTCGCTCCCGCGCGCGTCGTTTTCTCATTGCTATCTCGCTTTAGCATAATTTTTCCGAGTATCGCCTTAAAACATAGTTCTGTCCCTGTCAGCTGTTTGAATTTGACAGAGACAGAAATACGTTTTAAACACGTTTAGCGTTAATCGCGTTTAAATATCGTTGGTGATATCGGGCCTTAGTTCTTCCTCTGTCATCTGTTTGAATGTGACAGGGACAGAAATACGTTTTAAACACGTTTAGCGTTAATCGCGTTTAAATATCATTGGTGAAATCGGGCCTAAAACTGTACTATTATACAAGCATGGTTATCTAGCCTAATATCAATAGTAACTTTATGCAGAAATAAAGTCACATAAAATTATATGCACCTAATTTCACGGCGAAGCAAAGTAATAATTGCTTCTTATCGACAAAGATAAAACATTTCGAATAAAAATAGTAACGGCATGTTCACACGGAACCGTCATTCAAGATTCGTCAAAAATACGAATGTCAAAATGTAGGTAAGACGTTCGTATTCTTTCTTTTTTCATCGTGTGAACACGAATATTTAAAAAGCATTACCACCCCGTCAAAATCAAAATACATACGTTTCGTGAAAAAGACGATACGTCAAACGTCATAGTGACAACGAGCCGTAATAGGTTACCACCATAGATGTATTATTCCTGTAGATGGAGCATAAAAATTTGAACGATTCCTTCTATAATCGACTCTCTTCTCTCAAATGGCGACATTTCGTGTGTTAAAAAGAGATGACAATAGCCCAACGTGTGCGTCTTAATGAGCCGCGCGCCACTTTAAAGTGAACGTCATATTTGTTTGTTAACCAGCTGGTTACAAATGCTTCAGAAAGAAAATCTTTTTTTGTAGTAAAATATAGAAAGATTTGATGGTGTGATGTGGTAAATCTGTTGTTTGTTAAGAATGGCCTGTACTGTTCCCGGTTATTCAAGCAGAGTGAGTGTTTTGAAAGAGAAAAATGAACACATATCATTTCAGAGGTAAGTCACACTCATTGTTTTGTGTTTTTGCGAACACATTTTTATAGCTTACTGGTCCGTATTTGCAAAAACTAAATCGCTGTACGTGTATACACAGTTTAACATTGACTTGGTTGAAGAAAATCGGGTGTTTTTAGGCTAAAAATATATAATTTAAAGCCAATTGGGATTTTTTGACATTTGACCAACCTGATAGTGTTGTAGTCCTATTTTACTATGTAATATCGATAAAAAATTGTAGTGTTAACAATTTTGTATTTAAACTTAATTTTTCTCAATTTTAAACAGATCCACCGCCGCGCCGCCGTCGATGTAAAGGAAACATGAATAAGAAACGTAAGAAAAGGCGACGATTGGAGACCTTCGCAACAAACAAGAATATGCTCGATGCACTTATTAAAGCAAATTGTGGATTTTTACTTAAAAAAAATTATACATTAAGAGTATAAAAATTAGCGTGAAATCTGTATTTTTTTAGTTGATATCATTCAGCAGATTATTTAATTTAATAAATTGATTAGAAATCTCGTTCAGTTTTACGACTATACCTCCTAGTATTAATAGTATAATTATCATCATTATCATTATTAATGTCCTCACTGCTGGGCTGTAGGCCTTCCCTATACATGAAAACACCACAGATAGAACGGGCCATTAGTGCCATAACCCACCACGCGAAGCCAATGCGGATTGGTGGGTGAGGGTGCCAACGACTTCTAATGCAACCGGGACCAACGGCTTAACGTGCCTTCCCAAGCACAGAGGAGACCGAGATAATAAAGTTTTGGGTCACCATTCAGGGGGGCAATTGCGTAAGATAATCGTATTAATTTGACAGTTCATATCGTATTCAATCGGCTGCAATTTGTATGGAATGACATTTATTATGATACAATATGAACTGTCAAATGAATACGATTGACTTTACGCTATTCCATAGCAGGGGGGCAATTGCGTAAGCTAATCGTATTAATTTGACAGTTCATATCGTATTCAATCGGCTGCGATTTGTATGGAATGACATTTATTATGATACAATATGAACTGTCAAATGAATACGATTGACTTTACGCATTTCCATAGCCGATGTCCAACCGCAACGAATGTTTCTTAACTAAATTTCTTAAATCGTTTTACTTCCCAACGAATCAACTTTACCAGTACTGCGACGTTCTAACAGTCCGCCAGTTGTATATTTTATATACAACAATGCTCCAGCACAAGATCTGTCCCCATGCGCCTGACCTGCAAGCTAAAAGAAACAAAGTTGTTGTTCCCACCATCCCACTCAAAACCTCCTTTAGCCAAAGATTTTTCTGTTTCCTTGGACCCTACCTTTATAACCAAATTAATAAAGACATTAAAATTTACTCGCAAAATAGACATTACCTTAAGTTTAATTTGGTAGCGTGGCTAAAACTAAAGTCCAATGCTGAAACTGAAAGTCTACTTAAACCCGTTGGCTAGTAATCCCTGTTCTGTTCAGTAACAGAACCTATTGTTTGATTATTAAGTCACAGCACCCACATCAATACACATTTCATTTCATTTCATACAAACATTCACACGCACACCTGCAGACACTCACATACATTTACTCACGCTCACACAAATACTCACTCACGCACACACTCACACACACTCTCACACGCACACCACTTGTATCCACTAATGTTTTTGTTTTACTTTAGAATCATTGTATTAAAATAAGGATTAGTCGTTTATTTTGTATTCCATCATGTTAACTACTACATTGATCAAATGTTATATAATGGTTATAATTAATTTAAGTGTTTCTATAAATGTGTATTACATCCGGGATGTACATCTGGGTCACTGGTGTTCCTGAAACTCAGGCTTTTGCTTATTTCAGGCACCAGTCTCCACAAGTACAAACGTTACGTGCTAACTAATTGTAATTAGTTTATAACTCACCATGTTAAAGTTTGTGGAGAAAAATCAATAAACGATTTATTTATTTATTTTATTTATTTATTTATCAACCACCGGATGCAGAATGCGCGTACTAATGAGCCATCGATCTCCTCAAGTATAATAATAGTACCTACTTCATATTTGGCACTGATTCGAAATTAAAGGGCTTGCTTAGACCATGAAACTGAACAACTTTCTCTTTGGAGCATAGCATACGTCGAAATATAAAAAAAAATCTGCCATACTAGATTGATCAGCTGAGCGTGCGCTTTTGTCTGGAGGAAAGAAATTTTTGCCATATTTCGACCTATGCCGAAGTTTCATAGCATAAACAAAATTCTAAGGCCGTGAGAATTTTGGATACGATTAGTACTAAAAACTGACAGAAAAGCGGATTATGAACCGCCCAATTACATTAAGTCTCTAGCCGCATTAAAAAGCGCGAAGCGCTCTATTCAATGCGGCGTAGTTTCGATTAGCCGTATTGAATACGGCGTATCTTGAATCCGACGCATTACAATGCGGTGCTGTTTTCCAAAACAGCTAGTTGCTATGTAATACGGTGAAATATACAGTACGCCTGCGATATATACATATGCATTGTAATTTTATGTAGGTATCGCATTGCATTCAAATTATTTTTAAATCTTTTATCGATAACTTGTTATAAAAAAAACCACAGCACTATCATTGCATCATCATCATCTAGCATTGCATAGTCAAAATGGAGACATTCACTAATTACGACGCAACAGATTAACATGTATGTCTCTTTCTATCTTATGACAATTTGTTAGTGTTAGAAGGGGTAAAGGATGGGTGAGTTGTAGCTTATTTTTGTGATCCATCTACAGGAATAATACATCTATGGTTACCACTCCCTATTTTCAAATGTATTTCGCAAGCGAAGAATACATCTGTATGTAAACAAATATGTCTAGACCTTTCATAAGGTATTGTATACCTACTAGCTGATTAGTGCAACACGTGTTTGGTACACGTGCGATTGCCGAGTGACCCGACTCGTGTCCGCTTAATACGAAGGAACTGCTAAGGAGGCCGTGACATCATAAAAACCACAACTTAATCTAGCTTAATAAATAGATCCAACAAATAGCAGACCAGACACAATAGAAGCAATTCTTTGTCGGTCACCGGGAGTTCAAGGTTTAACATCATCATCCATTGAAAATGAAACATGAGCAAAAAACGACTATTCGCTCTTAATAGCTCTCGTTAAAGGATGGGTCTTTTCTTTTTTCTAATATTTCATTATCAATAATAAAAATTGCAATGTAAATGCAAAAAAGTATTAAGTAATCATCATCAATTTTTGTCACATCACAGTTTGGACACAACTTTTGTTATGTTTGGCTATGATTATGACCCGTTAAGAGATTGGTGTGTATTACGACTGCTACTCATGTTTAAGTGCTATTCTAAGCAGATAATGAATATTGGTCACTACTACCAGTAGGTACCTACTACTACACTACTTTTAAAATGGTTCTCTCAGTTACGTACAGGGTTATCTGTCAAACTTTTTACGTATAAAGAGTTTTAATAATTTGCTTTGTGTACACGAGAGACAATAGTTACTATAGTCTTTAAAATATAACTTGATTAAAAAGACAGCTCATTCGTACAAAGCACGAAGTTTTATAAGTTATCGGAATAAAGTTCAAGAAAAACAGCATCAGACATTTATTAATGCAGCTTATGCTAGAAAATTAGACCCTATTCCTTGTGCAGAAGCAACGTTTTGCTTTGCACGAATGAGCTGTCATTTTAATCAAGCTATATTTTACAGACTATAATCAAATAAATAATTTAATATCATCCATATTATAGTAATCAAAATGGAAAAGAGTCCTATAGGGGAATTCCGGATTCACAGAATAATTATGTTTTAAATTAATTATGTGTTAACTTATCAACTTCCTCAATTGGCCAATGCAAGTGTATTTACCTACAAATACATCGGGCGTGACGTAATTGCGGTTTGTTTTGACGATATTGTTGACTACGAATTGGAGCTTTTAATAGACTAGTCTCGTAACCGCGGCGTTAGAACTTCGTAAGAACATAATTATGTTTATGACACGCTGACAGAAGTATAATATGATTCATAGCATGGTTTGAACTATGGCTGGGTAGCAAATAACACATTTGTAATACTCGACCATAACTAGACCTATCCAGTATGCATTGTAACATAATTTGCAGACTTTCGAACACAAACAACATGATCGTCTGGCCTACAAACTTATTAGGTATAATAAAACCGATTCAAGCATATTAGAAGCCTATGAAATCAATAATTTTAAAAATTTGTCCCGCAAAAAAAACTACAGTAGATAAACAACTCTCATAAGGATATTAAATGTTCAACATACCTGGGACAAACTATCAGGCGCCGGCGCCCTCAGGGCGTACTGTGTACTGAGGTCATCACCGTCATGACTCCAGCAGTCGCCGGCATCCGTATCATCCAACGCAGAGTAAAGAGACAACGCCGGCCACTCCGGTACTAATTTCTCTTCACTCTTGGTGTGTCTAATAGGACGAGTGGGAAGATGTCTGATACTAAATGTTCAACATACCTGTGACAAAGTATCAGGCGCCGGCGCCCTCAGGGCGTACTGTGATGTACGATGATGACCTGAGGGCCATCATCGTCGTGACTCCAGCAGTCGCCGGCATCCGTATTATCCAACGCAGAGTATAGAGACAACGCCGGCCACTCCGGTACTAAGTTCTCTTCACTCTTGGTGTGTCTAATAGGACGAGTGGGAAGATGTCTGATACTAAATGTTCAACATACCTGTGACAAACTATCAGGCGCCGGCGCCCTCAGCGCGTACTGTGTACTCAGGTCATCATCGTCATGACTCCAGCAGTCGCCGGCATCCGAATCATCCAACGCAGAGTAAACAGACAACGCCGGCCACTCCGGTACTAAGTTCTCTTCACTCTTAGTGTATCTAATATTAAATGTTCAACATACCTGGGACAAACTATCAGGCGCCGGCGCCCTCAGGGCGTACTGTGTACTGAGGTCATCATCGTCATGACTCCAGCAGTCGCCGGCATCCGTATCATCCAACGCAGAGTAAAGAGACAACGCCGGCCACTCCGGTACCAGGTTCTCTTCACTCTTGGTGTGTCTGATTGGTGGGGAGTGTGGCGCGGGCGGTGCGGGGGGCAGGAGGCGGGGCGGTAAAGGCTCGTGGCCTTCCGTTTCGAGGACTTCCACGTACATTATGTATGGGGCCTGGGGACAAAGTAATGGTGTTAAAAAAATTAAAGGAATTATCGGCACCTTGGAGTGGTAATCACTTCAAATTTGACATACACTTGAAAAGCAATAGCTTTGACTTTTGTTGGGCGAACGTTAGGCGCTGGTCTAAGTATAGCCAATGACAGAAAGACTCAAACAGATAATGTACTACTTTAATAAGTTTATTTTACATGCAAAACCAAGACCGAGCTACTTAATTGATGAATCGAGCCAACCGCAATTTTATTAAGGATTAATATCACCTGCTGTACGTGCCATCATATCACCAGTGGTATATTAATTAAAGATAACAATCTTATCTCTCATATAGCTATGCAATTGTTTCAATGCCAGTAAGGTATACAATATCCAGCTGTTTTTCAAACTTTCAAGGTTGAAGTAATAAATATAGGAGATCGTGATCAACATATCCGCGTTACCACTTCAGTTGGCTTCAAATTATCCTTTCAAAATTCACCCACACTATTTGTGCCCACGCTCTCTTTGACAACGAATTGCTGTACAACTAGTGACCTATCTCGTCAAGTTTAAAATCAGCTGAAGGTCATAATATGCACGAAAGTTATATAAATTGCACGTTAATTGTATTGTTATTGCAATGTATTATGGAAGGCAATAAACACGACCTTGTAGTTTCCGCACATAAATACAATTTTAAATATTTTAATTGTTCATGACATGACATCCCACTGATAAAGAAACTATGCGGCTGAACACGTATTTTTACGAAATTTGAAGGACATTCTTTTTATTATGCACCTGTTAAACCATAAGTGCCATATTTACTGATATGATAGAATTTCAAGCACGTCCACCTTCCACTGCCTATAGCATTTCCTAATAATTTGAAGCAGAAGATTGAACTACAATAATATTCTTGAATTAATTGTTGGAAATTTGGCTAACGTTATTTTTTATGTGAACATTATTTGCATCATCAGTCAATTAATGGTGCAGCAAATATATCAGAATCAGAACATCAAATAATCGCATTCACAATCGCACATTAATAGCATTAGGATATATTATGTAATTATTTAAGTAGGTACCCTGTTTATTAAGCAAATCTATTTTTACATAATGAAGTATTAACCAGATAAGCTAGGAGTGGTAAGAAAGATTCCGGGTGCATTACTGGGTCTGACTGATATGTAAACATTCGTCAAGTTAGACATCATTGGTCAGTACTCAGTAGAGTGTAATTTACCTTTGAACGCGTAAGATAATTAAATTCGCGTAAATCTCACCTTATATTTACTATTGAGGACGGTAGCGGCCGGCGTGCGGAGGTATCCCGAGCACATAGTGCGGCTGTAGGGGGAGCCATACTCTTGCTCGCGGGGAGATTTAGGTCGAGTGATGTCAGCTCTGCTCTTAGTTTCCTGTTCCGTCACTAAATGTTACAAGCGCGTAAATCTCACCTTACCCTTACTATTGAGGACGGCAGCGGCGCGTGCGGAGGTATCCTGAACACATAGTGCGGCCGGTGGTGTAGGGGGAGCCACACTCTCGCGGGCAAGTTTAGGTCGAGTGATGCCAGCTCTGCTCTTATAGTTTCCTGTTCCGTCGCTCATTGTTACAAGCGCGTAAATCTCACCTTATCTTTACTATTTAGGACGGCAGCGGCGTGCGGAGGTATCCTGAGCACAAAGTGGAGTAGGGGGAGTCACACTCTCGCGGGGAGGTTTAGCTCAAGTGATGCCAGCTCTGCTCTTATAGTTTTCTGTTCCGTCGCTCATTGTTACAAGCGCGTAAATCTCACCTTATCTTTACTATTGAGGACGGCAGCGGCGTGCGGAGGTATCCTGAGCACATAGTGCGGCCGGTGGTGTAGAGGGAGCCACACTCTCGCGGGGAGGTTTAGGTCGAGTGATGCCAGCTCTGCTCTTAGTTTCCCGTTCCGTCGCTCTTTGTCAGCGACGCCGGCCAGCCGTTTGCCTATGCTTGTTAGCGAGTTCAGGAACTGTGGGTCAATGATAACGTATATTAGTATCGCTAAACGGGTACACAATAGTATAGGTATGTAGGTATGTCCATATTATAATTCTAAAATAGTGCAGATTCTTAAAGATATTATTGTTTCTGATATGGTCAGACTATTATTTGACTACTAATCGGTTTTGAATTTGCCGAGTAGGCAGCAATAACGATCATTATAAATAAGCAATCCTGATATTTTGAGTAAGTCTTAATTTAAAACGTTACTTTTGTGAGGTTCGCCCAAAAAATACTGATTTTAATCCGTAAAAAGTTGTTTAATCCCGTAGTGTATCGCTATGATTTTTTCAAATTCTAGATTCGATCAAGCTCATTTCAGAAAATCATTTAAAGCAGTTTTTTTTATTTAAAAAAATAAAAGAACATTTAAGGTTTACGGCAGTTTTTCTCCAGGGCCCATAAAAATTTCCAACCTGTAGGTATATCGCTTAAGGACATTTGCAAGCACTGTTTATTTGTTTGACAAATAGTCCGACTATCAAGACGGCGAATAGTCGGCCTTTATGACTACTAAGTCCATCTGTAAATTATTTTATTACAGACTGATTTATGAATGAAAAGTACTACGTAACGTAGGCGATGTAGAAACATTAATACGGGAATCCGACAAAAGAGCTTAAGATTTTTATGTTACATCTAATATATAAAATTCTCGTGTCACACACATTGTTTGTAACCAGTCTCCTCCGAAACGGCTTGACCGATTTTTATTAAAGTTTTTGTGTATATTCGATAGGTCTGAGAATAGGTGTAAACTATTTTTTATACCGAAATTTGACGGTAGCGGTGCCCCAGACTGCAGCTAGTAAGATCATAAAAATAAACATTCTTCCGCATTACAAAATTTTGATGATAACTGTTCAAATTCGCGCGTTCTTTATGCTTCAACTGCTCTATCTTTAGATCAGAACAGTCATTGTCCAATTCTAACTTCTGATTCCATTTTAATACTTACACAAAGAACTTTCATGAGATCATCAGCTTTATTTGACAAATTTTATGGGTAACACTTTTTGATATTAAATTTGAATATGGTCAGTCTAGAAAAGCAAGGTTTCTACTAGGCTTTTAACGCTACGTGACGTAATACATGCAACAAAGAAACTGAGTCAGAATTGCCAATGTAACTACCCTTCATATCTTTTTATAATAGGGGGAATGACTATACACATCCCACGCATACAAAGCATTAGTACCCTGTTGTTAGAACATGACAAGCTTCTAGAGGCTAATGTGTCAGCTAGGTATGCCATCACCTGAAACCAACTGTACTAACTGAACACTTTTTCTTAAAACAATTAAAACTTTTTGTAGAAGTATTCTACAGGGTGTTAGGGGCACCCTTGCAAAAACTTTAACCTGTACTTATACATATAGTAATTAATTAAATTGCCTTAAGGGCGGCAAACCCGACTTACTTTTCTAATTTTTCTTTGAAATTTTTGAACAAATAGATATCTCATATACTTACACTATAATATCTAGGTTTTATCAAAACATAAAATCAAAATTTGTAAAAACAAATTCAGTATAAGCCTCCAAAAATCTGCTTTTTTGCACAAATTTTACCTGAACTTTGGTCGTTCATAATTACCTACTCATAAATTTTAAAAGTAAAGAAAATAATTTCGTAGAAACCTTGCAAATGTAATGGTAATTCGAAACGACAAACATTTATTTCACATAAGGCTTACTGAAAAACATGTATTTCCTGAAACAAGTTTCCGCACACTATTTCTCGTTCAATGTTATCGCGTTCTCACTTGCTCATGCACCCACTCACTGTCATTGCGCGGGATGAAACAACAAGCTTTTCAACCATGCTCGCGTTGACGATTGACGAACCGGGAAGGGCCCTCTTAGGTATGGCGCTACTCGGAAAAAGTATGGACTTTTTGATTTAAAACTATAGGACGGTTACAGTTGTTACAAATCTGGTAATCTATATATATAAAATCGAGGGGACATAACTCACTCATCACGAAATCTCGAAAACTACTGGACCAACGAAGATGTAATTTGGCACGAAGGTAGATTATGCCTAGGAGACGTCCGCTAAGAACGGATTTTAGGAAACTCCCCCCCTAAAGGGGTAAAATGGGGGGGTTAAGGTTATATGGAACTTCCTCATTTATGGATTTAAAAGCATGAAAATTGGTACGTTGGATAATGATTACGACCGAAAATGATCTGAGTAAGCAAAGTAAAAAAACTCCCCCTTAATAGGGTAAAATGGGGAGATAAAGTTTATATGGAACTTCTTCATTTCTGAACTTAGAAGTATGAAAATTGGTATGTTGAATACTGATCACGATTGAAAATTATCTGCGTAAGCGAAGTTAAAAAACTCCCCGATAATGGGGTAAAACGGGCGGATTAAGCTTATATGGAACTTCCTCATTTCTAAACTTAGAAGTATGAAAATTGGTATGTTGGATACTGGTCACTATTGAAAATGATTTGAGTATGCGAAGTTATAAAAAAACCCTTAATAGGGTAGAAAGGGGGAATTAAGGCTTATATGAAAACTTCCTCATTTCTGGACTTTAGGAGTATAGAAATTGGTATGAAGGATACTAGGTCATGATTAAAAATGATCTGCGTAGGCAAAATTAAAAAAACCCTAATAGGGTAGAAAGGGGGGGGCTAATGTTTATATAGGGTGGGTGGGGAGTTTGGATGTTTATGGCTCAATCACAACTAAACGGCTACATCGATCGGGATAATTGAACTCTGGCCGGGAAAATTTCATACGGTTTTTTTAACTCGGGAAAATTACAGTTCCCGTGGGATACAGTTTTTTTTTGTTCACTTTATATAATGAAGCATGGGTCCCATGACAGCTCATTTTCGTGCAAAGCAAATATTCTTTATGCATTGAAATAAAACTCAAGAAAATCAGTATTACACATTTTTTAGCAAAGTATTGACTTGATTTTTTGCAATTTGGTAGTGCAAGAGTAGGAGAATGTCCGAATATTATTCATACGATAGTTGCTCCTGTTTGTCTTGGTATCGTTACCTTCTTATGCCTAAACCACGGGTAGCGTGCTCGGCCTACGATCGATGAGGTTATGTGACTTTTGCAATGGTCTATCATGGGATTGCTGTTAGAAATATATCGTGCTTCGGAAGACACGATAAGCCGATGCTTCTGGCTGCATTTGGATTGGTTAGAACACCATAACTTCAATGGACGCGTGTGGAAGGTCATGGCCCATTCTCCTTATCTATCTTTATGAAAACCTGTGCCCCAGCAGCGGGGACATTAAAATAGATTGATGATGGTACTGATGAGACCTTAGAGAATGCTTATCTTCTTACTTTTTGAGACAAAATTTTGCGATGTAGTACTCGCGAACGTAGTCGCGGCTGGCCATTCATATTCCTATTTCTACTATCCCCACTATTATTATAAATGCGAAATTGTATATGCTCACGTCAAAACGGCTGAACCAATTTTGATGAAATTTGGAATGGAGATAATTTGAGACAGTGCTTCCGCTGCTCCTACTAATTACTCCTACTGATAGGAGTACTGGGACACCCATGTCCTGATGCTAAGAAGGACATAGGCAAATTGTAACCCCGGGAATATGGCTCATTCCCATGGTAAAATAAGTTTTCGCTCGGGCAAAGCTGTAGAATGGAATTGGTATTTAAGGCGATAGTTTGAGTTCATAAGAAGGATGATATTTAGAATAGAGACAGTTTAAGGCCCTGGAAAGGATAAATTATACTTTTTACCGCGGGATATCTCATTGTATGGAAAAATCACTTTAAGCGCAGGCTAATTTGGGGGCAGAAATTGGTATTTAAGTAAATAATTTGAGACCCTGGCAAGGGTTATAATAAGCTACTTATACTTTTTACCACAGGATAGTATCATATTCCCACGGGAAAATCAATAAGTAGGTATTATTTGTTTGTCCGTCTTTCACGTCCAAAACGGAGTAACGGATCAATGTGATTTTTGGTACGGGAGTAGATTGGGAACTGGAGAATGACATAGTTTATCCCGGAAAATATTACATTCCATCAGGATAATGTCGTGTAGTACACGCGGGCGAAGCCGCGGGCGGAAAGCTAGTAATATATATATTTCTTCATACCTTTATCTACAATCGTATATTTTCAAAAACACGATTTTATGATTTTGTCTCGACGGTCTCGATCGACACTTTTTCTTTTCGAAAAGACCTCTAAAAAATACGAAAATTCAAGATTATTCTTAAATGGGGTTACTTACACTATTGGAAATTGGTTTAATTAGTGGACACTAATAATATTTAGGATCGTATAGAAGCATTTTTTTTAAATCGCATTAGTTTTTTAATACGAAGTGATTTCGTTTTTTTTTTGGCTGATCTGCAACATCGGTCTCGCTCCCGCGCGCGTCGTTTTCTCATTGCTATCTCGCTTCAGGATAATTTTTCCGAGTATCGCCTTAAAGTATTTCGAATAGGAATGTAATGATACGTATATTAATTATTTTATTACACAAAAACAAATACATAGAAAAACAATCACAACAAACAAAAATATACAAAATGTGGCCTTATTGCTTAACAGAATTCTCTTCCAGACAACCTTAGGTGGAAAGATATAAATAAAAGTGGAGTATAAGGGGAGTGGGTGCGCTTTGGAAGGAATTAATAAAATGAAAATATTAATTATTATTAGTGTAGGCAATGAACAGATTCTTTGTATGGAGACCCATACATTAATTCCTCAGTCGATGAAACTTTGCTGGGTTATAAAATAGCATGAGCCATAAACTTTTAAACGATTATCCAAAAAAAACCTCACACGGAAGTTATGCATTTATACCTAAATATACAAATCTGTTTATATATTGATCCGAGTAATTTCTCCGTCCAAATTTATTTTACCAAATGAGTTATTTATACTAGTTTGTGACACTTGATAAAAATCCAAAACTTTTTTCAAACATGAGTGCGCTTGGCAAAATGGTATAATTTCGTTAAAAAGTTCGTCAGAGACATTTTTCAGTCCAAGTCACCCCAATTATTTTATTAAAATTTTGTGTTTCTACTGGGATATTTGTTTGGATATTTCATATTATTGTTTTTATACGTTACATGAATATGTCTTGTGAAGAAAGTTTAGACGGAGCATTTTTCCTAAAAAGATATCAATGAAATAAGACTTTCATAAAAAAATACGTAACCTTCTATTATTATTATTTTTTGGAAATTTATACAAAACTTTTAATTTATTAATACTTTATCATCCTGTAAAGTTTTTTCTGACTGAGGAATTACTGTGGGGGTCAACTAGCTTTATTGACTACACTATATGTTATATGTTTATTTTTATTATTAAACGTTGACGGTGCAGTGACAGTAATACGCGTTTTCCCTCTTTAGATAACTAAACTAATTTTGTTTGTAATAAACTTGCCTGTCCGACGATTTTAATCAAGAACTCAATTATAAAATCAATTATTTGTTTGAAATTAAATTGATGCAACTGTTCCGTTATTACACGTACATTTAACAAACACGTGCAATAACTTCTGTCTATCAATCGCCTAAAATGATCCTTCTATCAATGTGTCCTATGACATGTTATTAGGAAAAATTCATAATTGATACCTATTGATAATATAGTCGTTGAAGTACTAAGTACTAATTTTCTACTAATATTATAAGTGTTAATGAAATTACTAGGGGACCATTATCAAGGGTCATTCGTCTCTACCCAAAATCAAAATTCTTAAGTTTTATTAACTCTTCTAAAGTCGTGACTTTTTAAGAGCAAAAACATTTGAACTAATTGATATTTAACCGCATTAACTACAGAACTAATGGTCTGCAAGAGGGGTAAAAACCAGTTACACTTAACAAATAAAACAATTATCTAATGAATATGGTAGCAGGTGATTAACCGAATGACCGACAAAATAAACATGTTTAGGTAGGTACTCGGCTACTTCTTATATTTTCGCACTTGAATATTATTGTAAAAAAAAATACGCTTTATTGCCTTTGAATAATAATAATAAATAATAAATAAATAAATATTTTCTTACAATCACACCAATTATCTAAGCCCGTACCTAGTTAATTTCTTAAGAAAGTGTGTCTACGTGAACTTGATAACGTTTAATAATAATTTAATAATAACGATATAAATAATAGGTCTTTACATATGAAATTGCCGTTTTTTTCTTTTGTACATATAACTTAACAACTTTTATAATATTAGAAATATATAATTTCTTTAATATTGCGTTACATTAAGACCGTATCGAGCAACTTTTGATAATTTAATAACCACGATATTTGATTATTTACATAGAAAAAACTTATTCCGAAAGTTACGACTATTTTTGTTTCCAGAATTTCGTACTTTATTAGTTGTAACTTAGTGAAAAAAAAATTTTTTTCTCTTAACGAATGTGTCATTTAGTAGTTAAAATGTCCATAAATACGTGTGTAAAATTTTGTAAATTTACATAATATTAGTCGTTAAATAATAACAAAAACGTTAGTATGGAAAAAAAATAATTACAGAAATCTCCATACAAAACGGCAATTTCATAGGTAAAGACCTATTACATATAGAAAAACAATCACAACAAAGAAAAGTATACAAAAGGTGGCCTTATTGCTCAACAGCAATCTCTTCCAGACAACCTTAAGTGGAAAGATATAATAGATGGAGTATAAGGGGAGTGAGTGCACTTTGGAAGGAATTAATAAAATAGAAATATAAAATAAATTATAATACCTATATATATATGTAGGTACCTACTACTAGGTAAAATATAATTTATGAGCAAAGACAGAGATAAGTACAACATATAAATGATAGTTGACAAATTAGGACCCGAAGAAAGGAAATAACTACGAACTCCATTGCGGAAGGACCCCAAAGATTGGGCTTTCTTGATACCCCAGGTAATGAGTTCCACAAACAGCGTGTGCTGAAAACTAATAGGAAAAGAAGTCGGTAGAGTGCCGTGGAACTTCTAGAGTGAGATTAGTTGCAGAACGCAAAGTAAACTGCGAAGACGAGGAGTGAAAGGAGAAACAGCTTTTAAGGTATGGTGTGGGCGTTGGTAGAAAAAGAACCGAGTAGAGGAGCATAAGAGTGTGTAAGTCCCTGCGCCGGCGAATAGGGAGCCAATGAAGTTTGGACCGGAAGTAAGACACATGGTCGATCATATTTGCGGAGGTTAAAAATAAATCTAATACAGACATTCTGCAGTCGCTAAGTTTACCAAGTAACTCCTCCGATAGATCAGTGTAACAAACATCAGTCCTAGACAACGATAGATAGCAGGAAAGGTTGCGCCAAAGTGGTTTTGGTAGTAATAGGCAAAAATTACGTAGCCGGTTAAGTGATCCGTATGCAGCGAAAATCTTTTATCTAAGTTCTATCAACCTGTGGTCTCCAAGAAACGTCAAAACTGGTCAAAAGTAACACCAAGGTTTTTACACTTTCCGAGTACAGAATAACAGTAGTGCCATCTAGAGAAACTGAGGGAAGCTGTTCAAAGTCGATCCTCGAAACGTAATGAGAATTACCAATATTATGCACCGACTTTTAGCTGGGTTTACAACAAGACCAAAGGATTTACTCCAACTACCGATCAGCGCTAAATCTGAGTTGACGACTGCAATTGCACGTGATAGCTCAGATAAAGGTGCTTGAGTGTATATTTGCAAGTCATCCGCATATAAGTGGTAGCAACTGGAAATTGATTGAGTGATTGTAATAATAAAAATTGAAAAAAGGAGTGAAGATAAGACGCCACCCTGGGGAACACCGGCATTGATGTCATTCCATACAGATAATAAATCTTCAATGCGGACGTGCTGCCTTCGCTTTCGCCCTAACAGGTAACTTTGAAACGGTCAATTACAGTAGGTAGGGGACATGTAAAGCACCAAGAAGAATGTCAAAATTGACGGAGTTAAAATCGTTACTAAATTCCAGTAAAGTCAACACAGTGAGCTGTCGATTATCCATCCCCGGCGAATGTCATCTGATATTTTAGTTAAGGCTGTGGAAGTGCTTATGTCCTTTCCGGAAACCAGACTGATAAGCTTCGATTATATAAGCCTGATCGAAGCTGATAAGGATTAAGGAGATGGTTGAAATGGAGATAATCAGTAAACTGCTGGTAAATCAGTTTCTCTAGGACTTGAGAGGCAAGTTAATATGGAAGTAGGCCGGAAGTCAGACTTCCAGGAGGCAGGAAAAGTACCGGTTGTAATGGACGTATTAAGGATGGGAAATTATAGGATAATTTTGCGGCTAATATAATATAACAGCACCTAAGCAGAAGATTAAATTGACAGAATTGTTCTCCTAACATCACATTCTGCAAATTGTTGAAGAATAAAGTGTTTATTTATACTTACGATAAGATTATTTTTGGATATTTGGGCGTAATTGTCTTCTAATTAATTGATGATAAGCAGCGTTAAATATTAATTAAGATACGTGAGTTTGTACTGTATCAAATTCAATAAATGGTTTAGTTTAAATTGTTTGTTTTCTTAATTTACTGATAAGTATTATCCGTTAAATCTACGAACAACACAATTCAGAGTTGGAAATAGAAAATCATTAGAATTCTGAATTTATTTCGAATTTTACTTCGATTATTGTTTGGTTTTACTTTATTGTAACATTAAGAAATTTGATAAAAACTAGCAAAGGCATATTAAAGAAATTAGTTCCATAATTAATTTTGTTATTTAATTAATACTTATAAATAAAGATTTTTTAGTGTTCTAACTCTATGTGTCAAGGGTTCTTTAATTTACAAATACTAACTAATGCTTAATAGTTGTCTATAATGTATGCGTTTTATACGAACGAGTTTAGTTTTTCAGATAACTTTAATTTCGTTTGAAGAGTTACATTTCGAAGAGGTACATCTATATTTATTTTATTGATACGTTTACGTACGCACAATGACGTCTGATTTCAGTAGTCTAATAAACACCTTAAATTCTAAAATAGAAGAGGCGGTCAAGCGTCAATCGGACTAGACTACAATTAGCTCCGTACATCGAAGGAAGTTAAGGTAAAAAGCACATGATTTTTAGCCATTGTGACTTTTTAGTGCGAACTTGCGAACAAAAAGTTCCAAATGGCGAATTAATGAGCATAAAAATATCTTGAATAATGCAAATTTACAGAAAAACTGTTGTTTCTCATCAACAATTAGGCAAGCACTGAAACGTTCTTGCCATTTTAGAATATATTATGTTCCATTGAATTCGATAAGATTTTATCTACGTAAGTTCAATGTTTTGCGATAAGCCAAAAGTAAACAAGGAATTATTAATTTATGTAATTAAACAGCTCCTGCCACAGTAACTGTAAAAGCTAACCACTAGAAATAAATGAATCACACCATTTATAACATAAACCTTAAACAAGAGAGCCATTCAAACATAGAGAATGTTTCCATGCGATAATAATAATTAACTTTTTCAAACAATCTTATCTGCCACGGTTGAATGATATCTTATCTTAATAATTTTCTTTGCATATTTTAATCTTCATGACTCTACCATAGCAATTTCTTACACGAAGATTAACTTCTTCATTTTGCATAAAAACAGTTCGTAGAATATCAAAATAAGACTTGCTGACTCGGCTATTGGATCTCCAGTCAAGCAGTGACACGGCTAATGACGTCATTTAGAAGCGACAAACTCAGCTCTGAGTCAGTGTGTCACTTCGAGCTCAATATAAAGTTCTTGAAGAAAGCTAGGAGCATGCGTGCACGGTAATAAATTAATTAAAGAATGTTACCTTCAATTAATTTATTAACGTGTTGAATCCCGTCATTAGTGGGATTATCTCGAATACTAAGTTGCGTGTTAGCGGTTACTATTTTTTCGGCTTGTCGGTCGCTACCCTTGGCCCGGCTAATTTTGTTAGAAATGTGCAGGACATACCTTCATTATTCCCTACGCGTTTGAACCTATTCTACAAATTGTGTAAAAGTTAACATTAAGAATTGGGTCAAAAATAAAATAATACGTACAAACAGCCACTCAAGATTGCATTGTTATTTTTAATCTCCTTTCCAGTGCAAATCATACGTATTCTTAACATCTGTTGGTCATTTCACATCTATGGAATAATGTTTGACTAGACTCAATTGTATTTGTTTGTATACAACTAAGCAGGAATTTATAATATTGACAGAGTATGAAAGAGCATTCTTACCTGAGTCTGAGGCGCCAGCCTCGGTGCACCGCACGTGCATTGTTCGCCACAAAGGCATCCATTGTCAAAAGCACGTCCGGATGCCAGATCCCCCAAATGCCTGCCCGACGGCGTCGCCAGCCTTAACGCCGAAGCGTCAGACTGCGACCTGTGGTGGCCCCGTCTCGCTGCCGGCCTAATCTCCTCAGCTAAGATAGAGTCTCTTAATTTCATCGCTTTTGACCGCTTCATATCACCACCGAAAGCCGTCAACAACCACGCGAGCCGCAACGAAAATTCCGCGCTTTGTTTACATCTATACACTAAGTAAGGTCGAAGCACGTCCGCCACATCACCCATTTCTATATACATGGTCGCTAATTGTGGTAAATAGAAGTCAACGTCTTCATAAGGGAATGAAAATAGTTTGTTAGCCAAATAAGTCTGTACACCGGGCTCCTTTGAGTTGAAAAGATATGAGATTGCCATGCTCATATCGAATAGTTTACTTTCGAATAGCCGAAGTAGAAAGTCTTTGTTTTTCGATGTATCGGCAGCGGACACTTCTGATTTGATGACTGTTTCTACGGTGGTATCTGGTGGGTCCGGTAGTTTGTCCACGTCTTCTGGATTTCCCGAGTCGAGACTTTCTCTCGATCGCGCGGCAGCTGGGGCGGGCGGTCTGTCTTCATCGTTGCCGTCGGGAGGTGTGTGGATGCCCGAGTCGTCGGAGCCTGCGGGCACTTCGGGCGGTAAAGCGAGCCTCGGTGCGGGCACTTCCATCGGCAATCGAAGTGGCGCACCTTCCGGCGATGTCGGTGTCACGTCTTCCGGTATCCTCTGCAGAACAGAATCCAACGACCTGTTTCTTTGATGACCGCATCCTGGTGGCGGCCCGCTTGCACCGGTCACGTGTCTGAGGACAAAAACAAAAACACGTAAGGAAACTTCAGAAGTTTACAAGTAAACCAGTTTTGAGGAAAACTTTACACAAGGCTAGTTAAAGGTTATTTTAGTCTATTTTAAACAAAAACGTTTATATCTATACGTACTTATAAAAAGGATCCTCATAGTGCCGTATCCCTACAACAATGATTTTCCGAACCATTTGGCTAGTTGCACTATGTCAATCCACAACACAAAACTGATTCAGAATCAGAACACCACACAATATTTAATAACCCTCTTTACACAAACATGGTCGTCACGCTTGAGCACGGGCCCGACGTTAAAACAATGCGATTAGCCGCGCAATACACCAACGACTAATAACTTAAGGCAGACATAGCGAGCGAGCATACGTCCAGCCGCGCGACCGCCGTGGAGCAGACTGTTTTACGCAACAGACAAGCATGCCGCTCGCATACCATTCGAATAAGGATCACTTCGGTTACGCAGCCGAAACGCAACTAAACAACTACGAAACAGTAAACAAAGATTCTTGGCTATCCAGGCCATAGATTTCCCCGACCGCGTTAGCTATGCCCAATGGACATGTGTTCTCAAATACGTGGAACCAACCAGTTTTTGAACGTTACATACACCACATGACGGTTCAGACTTCAGACACTTGTTCAAATAGACGTAGATTCTTTCAGATGTTTTTGATTTACTGATGAATGACGTTAGCTCATATATTCATAACATCAAAGTGAAATAAGCTTTAAATTATTATAAGAATCTACTTCTCTTGGATCACAAAGTCAATACAGTAATATAGTAAGCATTCGTATGCATTCCTTGACTCTAATCACTTTTCCTTATGGAGCTGCGTTCGTGTAGGTATTAGTTACATGCGGTGGAGAATAGTAATGCTATAATACAACAGTTACAAATCATAGTTGATGCTTATAACATAACATAACATTACCATGAGAAATTAATTTATACGTTACTACTACACGTTTGCTTTCCTTGGACAGACTTGACGATGCAGTGGATCTAGTGATATAACTTCGCATACCATCTCTGCATCTCATAGAGAAAGCGGTCGTCGACCCGAAAGTTTTATCACCACTTACGAGTAAGCTATCAATTTCAAAAGAACCATAACGCACTACCGTCCAATACAGAGCTGTGTATTCACTCAATCAGGAAAGTGGAGGAAATGGAAGTGTGTGGTGGGCATTCATTGAGCGAGCATTCCTTACGAGCGTGAGTGGCGAATGAAATAATAGCGTTTATTTTTGTACCCTTATCTGAAGTGTAGCATGTGTTCGCCCGCTGAACAGATGTGCCGTTGATGATGAGCTAACGGCGAACGTCATTCGAAGGGAGAGCACATCCATTAGTTTCTATTATTTATTCTCAAAATATTTTTACAGCCACATCATAAGTACAAAAGGCGGGATACAATGGCTTTTAGTTATACGATATGTTGTTACATTGAAACTGATAAAGTAGCTTGGTCTTAATTTTAGTAATTATAAGGCATAGGAAAATAATCTTTTTAACGAAAATCTAAGTCCCCTCTAAATACGAACTTCTGTTTGTTTCAATCAATAGGTATGCATAATTTAGACGATCGGTTTTTTATTTGCTAATAAGAAAGAAAAGTTATTGACGGATCATGACGGATGTAATGGCGATCGATAATGCACGGTTCACTTCTACCTTTCAATTTGGATAAAGCAACCAAATTGAACAATGTAAACGTAAAAGTCCTGTCCTTCAGCGCCTCTCAACCAAAGTGAATGAATTTGGTTGAACCGTGTAATACCTTAAAATAAGTCGTAGCCGTACTCGTAATAGATAATTATATAAATCTCACGATAGCAAGAAATCTCGTATAAAAAAATAATTCGTTATTGCAGGACATGATTATTGATAACACGTGAATAAAAATAGACATATATATATATTAAATATGCGATAAAGGCGTTCGTCATTTTGATGGTTTATCAGTCAACAATTCTTACACGACCCGACCGAGAACCCTCTCTACCTATTTAACTAATGTTGATATGCAGATAAATATATGTCAGTTTTAATAACGGTGTCATTAAAAAGCCAATATAGATCAATTGATCACAATCAATGAACATGAGCACGTAAACGTACCCAGTTAAGTGACCTCGCGTGCCGAACAGGTAAGAAACGATAAGTAGAATCACATTGATTGCATAACCAGTATACACGTAAACTTAATTAAATTTGTAAATCGCATAACTTATTATCCTTACGAGAACATCTATAATGCAGCAGCTATTAGTATAATGGCTACCTACTAAGCATGATGCGTAGATATGCGGTGACCGGTGACCTAAGGGGAATCATAGCTGATGAAAATGGTATTCAGAAAATTGCCTTAACAATCAACTCCAAATTAGCTTCATTGTTTTCAATTGCTTGTCTGTAACAAACAGAATAATAATTTTATTGCAGTACCTACGTACTTTTTCAATTGGAAAGATTGAAGCATTTTCATATATTAAAGCAACTAGTGCCCAAAGTACTACCGTGTGGTAGCTATAAAATGTCAACTCTGCGATTAAAGAAATTACAATGAAAAATACATAAACTATCCATTGTCCATTCTGCATTTCGCGAATCAACGTCAGAATCATTTAAAGCAAAGCTGACATGATTTCACAAGAAGCTATGTTGTAAGAACTTTTTAATTATTTCTGCAAAGGCGTAGGCACACCATAGCACGTTGCTCGCCATGATGTTACATCTCGTATTACTCTGCAAGAAACTACATACCTACGTAATATTGTAAGAGTGTCTCTAGATTATAATTACTTCAGAAAGTCCGCGAAGTGGCTAATGTAAAACCGACAGCATTGAAGCTTGACAGTTTCTCTACAAAAAACACTCCTATTTTGTAGTCAATAAGGGCGCTTTCAAAGTCAATATTGAAGCTTAGTGCATTGTCGACTAACCACACTCTGTTACTTGAGCAGAGTCGTGCTTACCAAATCGTAGATGCGAAAGTGAACGCCTCTTACGACCTTGCCGTTTTTATGTACACTTCATATATTTTACCGTGTACAATTTCACACGATATGATATACTTACTATACTAAACATTACAAAAACAAAGTTTCTAGTTTCATGATGCTAGTATCATTCGCGGAAAAAATTATAGAAGCATAACTTTTTTCTAATAATTTCTGCGTTTAAAATATTTTCTCTTATGAGTGTATTATTAGATTAGATCTTGAGTCACTGAAAGAAAAGTCGTAGCTCGAATTACTTAAAAACCATAAAAATATATTAGATTTCAAAGTGCATTGTCAATAAGCTTAAAAAAATAACGGATGAGTAGTTTTATCGTATTTATATTACACAATAAGTACCTATAATTGGGAGCTTCCGTTTATGATAGATGGCAAAAACCAACAATAAGCTTCTGTTACGAGCCTCATATTGTCAGTAGTTTGGGTGATATTATTATTTTTTGTATAAGTACAGCTATTTAGTTTAGCCTGATACAAGGATAAACGGCAAACGGTACTTAGTGTGGTAGACGAGTTATTGATAATATAAATTTCACATGGATGTATAGCACTACTAAAGCATCCATCCCCGGAAACTTGTATTGTAAGGCACAAAATACTTTCTTGTGAATTAAGTACCTATTGAAATCTCTGAAGATCTATTCTTTATTATGATGACTAGCGGATCCTCGCGGTTTTACTCGCGTGGTACCCGTTCCCGTGGGAATATCGGGATATAATATAGCCTATGTCACTCGGGAAGACTGTAGCTTTCTAACGGTGAAAGAATTTTCGAAATAGGTCCAGTACTTTTTGAGTTTATTCGTTACATACAAAAATACAAATCTTTCCTCTTTATAATATTAGTATAGAAGTATAGATAGTATAGATGAAAAACTTATAACCGTACTGATATTAGGTATTATAAATGCAAAAGTATGTGAGTATGGATGGTTGTATGGATGTAAGTATGGATGTTTGTTACTCTTTCACGCAAAAGCTACTGAATGGATCTGGATGAAATTTGCAACTGAAATAGATTATAGGCTGGAATAACAATAACACTTTGGATACTTTTTATCCCGATATTCCCACGGGAACGGAAACCACGCGGCGGGTGAAACCGCTAGTGTTAAAGTTAATGCCAGTAGACATATTATGGGGATCATAGTGACCACAGTTTTTTTTTATCGTCAGTGTACTTTAGTAATTTAATCGTTAAAATATTTAACGACACTTTTCTACGTTTCATTACACGTACGGACTAATTTCGTAACATAATGTTGCTAGAAGTATAGTCTTATTACATTGACATGCGAGACGAGCACCAAGTGATAAACTGCAAATAAATTAGCCAACCACCATATTCACCAAGAATGCCGTAATATTTAGTTATATAAGTTACAGAACTAAGCAACCTCGACATGAATTAATTTTGTTAAGAAAGTATTACATAATATGCCAAAAGACAGAACCATTTCATCGTTACCAACTTAGTTTATTTCCTTTTCAATCAATAATAGCCAATACCACTTAGCTAAAATTAGAGTAGGATTTTACGGTAGGAAAAACCCATCAGTCAATTTAAATTATGGTTTTGTTGAGAGCCTTACTACTTTAGGAAGAGACGTTGAAGTTTTTTGGCATAAAAAGTAGGAATCTGGACCGTCAGCTGGACGTCAGGTGGTCGACAATATATGGTTTGCATTTGTTAAGTCCAAAAACCACTCGGCGCATTAAACCAGAATTTCTATGACACGATAATCCGAGTATTTGAACTAGTACTTAGTCAAGAATTACGAGTTTCATAAAACAAATTGGTATAATGTAGGTAGAGCGTACGACAGACTGAAATGGCGACTTAGTATCGGAGGCCAAGACCCACTTTGCTTAGTCGCTGCTCCATCACATCACATGATGGTAAGTAATTGGTACCTATTGAAACTGAACTATTATAATAAGTCCGGAAACCGCAGGCACGGAATAAGTCACGCCATAATCACAAATATTTTAACCCAAAAAATTTAGTATTCTACACACAGCTGCACTGTCTACTACTCTTTCTGCATCGACTTTAGTTTGCGTGTTAACACGTGCCGCAAGCTAAATTCAATTAATTGATATTGTGTAGTGAGCGACATTCCAACGTGGACGTATATTTATTTATAGAGGTAGGTAGACAACTAATCCAATATACGTGAAAGCCTATTCATTCAACCTGCTTCACTCTGATTCTACTAAAGGGCTTCGTAACGCTACTTTTATGCATTCTTATGTGAACGCCTCGTTACAGACACAACATGAAATAGCATGAACCTTGGAAAAGGATTGTGGCGTCATGAGAACCTATGTCATGCGTGACACGCGCAACTCTGTTACATTTCATATTTTAACGTTCATAGTTAAAGAAATATAAGCTTGCAATATGCCTCTTTCGTGGCAAAAGAAAATATTACAGAGATGGAAAACTAGAGCAAAATAAAAGTAACACTAAAATAAACAAAGTATATGAAACAGCAACTTGTCTAGAAGTTTAAAATGGTGGTGACCTCAACCGTTCTCTTAATGATAGAACTGGTTTTCTACAGTGAATGAATTTCTACTCCCACGTAATAATCACGACGTTTTGGGGCAAATCATTATTACCTATGCAGTCTTTCAAATCCACTAAATGTATGGCATATTAGACTAACAATAGTATTTGAAAAAGCGTTGAATGCCTTTTATAATAATAGAAATGGGCCTTAGGTACTTAATTTAAAGCTTATCTTAACTTGTTAATTTGATATTTTAAGAACAATATTAATTCAAACGAAAAAATAAATCTTCTAAAATAGTATAAAGAAAAAAAAACAGTCACTGGCAATATCTGATAAAGACGGCTTGCGTCAACAAAGCAGCAGCTGTGCGAAGCCAAAAAGACCGATTGGCCCGAGAGGAAATGCAATTTTTTTCACGAAACATCTGCTGTGCTGACTTGATTTCGACGCGATTGTAATATCAGAGCATTGGGTTTATAGCAATCGGTAAAAAGTACATAATATCACAATGAAAAATAATGGTTGACCAACTGCACGATTGAATTGATGGTAACAATAGAAATTCTGTAATAAAAATACAAAGAGCGAAAAACAATACCCCTTAAAAGTAGCACTTTACTGCTATTTTAGCATAATGATAAGGAGTTAAAATACTTAAACGCAATTAATAAACGTTATTCGCATTAAAATATATCTAGTTCCAGTTCGAATTGATTAACAAAAAAATTTGATTAGTAAGGGGCATACGACCACGGCAATTTCAGATGAGAATATTTTCTTGTTTCATACTTTTTAGAGCGTGATTTTTCAGTAGTCGGGTTTTAGTTTTTGAACTTAATTTTTATTTATATTATTTTGGGGTCATAATTTTTCGCTGTGTAGTGCCGGCACATAAAAAGAATAGCACTACCCTCTCTCTTCTCGTGGGTGTCTTAAGAGGCGAAAGAGGGAAAACTGCATCAGGAGATTGGCAGCAGCATCTCCATGTAACAGCAGGCCATACGCGATCGCCAACACTTGGCAGGCCAAGCGTGGCGATTATGGCAACCCCTTCCCCCCAAAATGGCTTTACACCAAAAAAATAAGCCCCACTCCACGGCAACCCCGCTATTCCTAGCTACGGTAGCGGCTATGGTAACGGCGGGGCAGGGGGTGCTGAGAATCCCCGGGTAAGTTGACCCGGCAACCTACAGCACGCGCATATTGCCGAGTGACTCGAAGCTCATAGAGTTGGAAGAGGCTGTTAGTAAGTTACACTGGGACATCATTGGATTATCTGAAGTCTAAAGAGAGGGGAAGGACTCGATTATCCTGCAATTCGGTAACTTACTATACCACCGGGAGGGCGAACAACAGTCCCTAGGTGGTGTCGGAAGCGTGTCGCGCAGGGGCAGCGTACCTGATACTCAGAATATCGAAACGGTATTCGCTAAATGTCATACAAGTATGCGCTCCGACCTAAACACATGACGATGACGAAGTGGAGGCTATGCATGAGGAGGTTTCGAAACCCATGCATAGCTATAAAACACACTACACGGTTGTGATGGTAGATTTCAATGCTAAGTAGGCAACGTTGCGGTGATGAGTTGAGAGTGGGGCAATTTGGATTTGGGCAACGAACCGACAGAGGCCAGATGCTGGCAGACTTAATGGAGAGGAAGAACATCTTTATGGTGAACTCCTTCTTCAGGAAGCCCGCAAGCTGCAAATGAACCTGGATGTAAAAAACGAGATCGATTTTATCATGTCGACCAAGAAGCACATATTCAATGACGAGATCGATTTTATCATGTCGACCAAGAAGCACATATTCAATGATGTCAGTGTGATCAACGCTGTTAAGACAGGAAGCGAAAGACTTTGACCAGGTGTGTGTTGCCAGTAATGGATGTGAGACTGGCCTATAGAAGTCAGACGTGGTCTTTTACTATGTATCTCATAAGAAGGCTCAAAGTCACCCAGCGAGCAATGGAGAGAGCGATGCTTGGTATTTCCCTGCTCGATCGAATCAGAAACGATAAGATCCACAGGAGAACTAAAACAACCGACACCGCTCGAAGGATTGCATCGTTGAAGTGGCAGTGGGCGGGACACAGCGCGGAGAACCGATGGCCGTTGGTGTGGTAAGGTTCTCGAATGGCGATCGCGTACCGGACGACTTTCCGTGGGCAGGCCCCTACAGGGTGGACCGACGATCTGGTCAAAGTTGCGGGAAGCCGCTGGATGCGGGCAGCGCAGGATCCATGGTTGTGGAGTTCCTTGGGGGAGGCCTAGGCCCAGCAGTGGGCGTCGTTCGGCTGATGTGATGAACTAAATTATTACCTAATAATGTAAATATTCTACCTACCTATTTTCATCAAACAATGCTGGGGTGAACTATGGAATGCCATAAACATATATTATATTATACAAGGGCCTAATCATGTAGGATAATATTTGCTAGGGGAAATAGTCTTTAGTTCGCTGACCCTGTAAAGATGTCAAAATTCGATTTATGCAAGCAAAGCCGCAAGCAACAACCAATAAAATTTATATTTTTGAAACGAGCTCACCAAGAGCTTTCATTTGATACCAAACACGATATTCTATTTTAAAAAAAGTTTTTTAGTTCACAACTTTATGTCGTGTAGAGGGCGCCATATTCAATTTCATGTGACGTGACATAGCCTATAACCAGCAGACAATCGAGACGCTTCCAACGATACCTCAATTGTGAATATATGATCAGCAGTTTAGAAGCTATGCGGGAACAGATGAACATACATACATACATACATACATACATACATACATACATACATACATACATACATACCGGTCAAACTCATAACCCTCCTTTTTTTGCTTTGCCGTAGTCGGGTAATAAATAGACCTTTATTATTGATAGTAAAATGGTTTTGAGTCAACATCAAAAGTCTTGTCAACAAGTTCTAAAACGTGTTGAATAGAGATAAAGCTCCTAAAAATATGAGTGATAGCTCATTGAATTCGGAATGATGTCTAGAAAAATGTCTTCGAATTATTTTTAAGCACGCAAAAAATTGCAAAAGTTATTAACAAATTAAGTTATGGAAATTTCCTTTAAAAGTCGAATACATTTTCTACCCATCTTTCCGAATCCAATGAGCTATCGTATCGCTCATATTTCTAGAAGCTTTATCTATATTTTACACGTTTTTGAACTTGTTGACTAGACTACTACAGCAAAATAAAGAGATGATCAAAATAGAAATCCCATAAAACGACACGGAGAACGTATGTGTCGTTTGCCTTTGTAAACAATGAAGTTTCCTAAACACTCAAAAAAATAACTGTTTCCTTTCGCGGCTGCAAAGGGCAATTAGGTTACTTCCTCAGCAGAGCACACAATAGAATGTAAAAGGCATCAGCCATGACGAAACAGAATACTTAATTATAAAAAAAGGGTGACGAACATAAATCCGTATCGATGTTTCTTGAGCATGGATCATGTGAATCCTTAAACTAAACGTAGAAATGCGGCTTACAATAAAATTGTTTTTTAGTTTTAGGCATTCACAATGCAAATTTTATTATTGACTAAAACGTTTTTGAAAAAAAAATGTAACCGCCTTCAAAACAGGGGGCCGATTCTCAGGCAATCGAGAAAAGTTCACATTTATAGCTCGAAATTCAAATATAACACAGTTTTTGTATTGTCAGAATTTCACAATCGAAAAAGTTCGATCGAAAACCAGTCGAACGCTACGAGTGGTAATAACCAATAGATGTTCGTATACGAACTTAGCTGTCAAAATGAATTTGTTGACATGTGAGACAGCTTAGTTTGTTTGAAACTCAGAACAATAACTAAAGCTATAGAAACCGTGCTAAAATAACAACAAAATACATTAGTTCGTACTCTTTTATCTTATGCAGTAGTACATGTGTAAGAAAGAGATAGTATTCAGTCTTATGTTTCTTAATTTATAAGGTTGTCACAAGTTATTTTTACGCCAGTGATGCAACGTCATCGACATTAATATCGATAAATTAAAAATAGATTTTACATAGGTACCTACATTACATTTTTAAAATCTCTATGTATGTCAATGACACTATAGTAAGTACGGTATGGTAATGTGTCGACGCACACGTACCACAAACAACCACACCACATCGCAGCGATAAAATGTGGTGTTGATACAGATTTTTGCAGTTGCGTTCTGGTTGTGCGACAAAATGTCAATGTGATTGCGTTGTCGCTTGTGATGTGGATAAATCGTTTGCGGTATGGCTGGCTGCTAGTTCATAGCGTCGTCGCTGGTGGTGGTCGGTATTACTTACGCACGCGGTCGATAATGACGGCAAAATGTGGTACCTACGTGTAAATTGTACTAGGTATTCATTTACAATTCAAAGTACACCCCGCCCACATGTTGTGTGGTTGTGGTACGTGTGAGTAGACCCAATAAATAATTAAGTATAGCACCTGCAATATTATAAATGCAGTAAGTACCACCTTTCTTTTTTAAAAATTTGCAGTCTTCAGTAATCTATACTAATATTATAATAAAGCTGAATAGTTTGTTTGTTTGATTGAACGTGCTAATCTCAGTAACTACTGCACTGATTTAGAAAATTCTTTCTACTATTAGAAAGTTACATCCTCCCCGAGTGACACAGGCTATCTTTTATCCCGGGGACGGGTACCACGCAGGTAAAACCGCGAGGATCCGCTAGTTGACAATATAATAAGTAAAAAAATTGCACATAGTAATGCTGGTTCCTTTGTCTACTTTTATTGCCAACATTACAGTGTATTAAGCCAGGGGGGGCGCTCCTATTTCACTCCCTGTATCGGCTCGAAAACGCGGCGGCAACGCCGGCGTTGTAAATCCATAGAAATTAGGTCCGCCAAAGAGCTAGAATATATGCGATAGAAAGAGATGCAACGACGAGTGGCTATTTGTAATTTGCCTGCGCCGTACAAGCTGAATTCTACTATATTGCGTTATAGTTAGAGTTGCTATTTATTTAAATGACTTAGCGGAGTGACCTATCTGTTACATAGTAACTATTTAGTAATTTGTGATTAAGCTGAAAAGGAAATTAATCAATTAATTAAAATAAAGAAACCATTTTTTCTTTTAAACACATCTTTAATGTTCTCATTTGGCTCAAATGATTGTAGTCAAAAGTGTTACGCATAACGTGACAGTTCACTTTTGCTGTCCAGTTGATTTTTGAAATACGGCGCATCCAATCATTTTTAATAGTTTCATCTTTGGGAAATCTGAAGAAAGAAGTAAAAATTGTTAACATCGATAAAAAAATCACAGCACTATCATAACCTTAACAACTTTAACAGAAATGCAAGAAAATATAAAAAATAGACCAAAACTCACGTACATATCTATTGATAATATTAATTTATTACAATTTGCGGATAATACTGATGTTAAATCCTCAAAAATATTTGAATTTTGAAACAAAACTTACCGATGAAATGATTCAATCTCATCCGAATTCTCTTTCCGTAATATATTAGACTAACAGCCTAGAACAACACAAACCATCCTAGACACGGAATATGAGCTCTCTAGAGAGTCTGTATGCACACTTTCCTGTTGTTTTATCACCGAATTCCTTGTAAATTAATAAATTTTCACTTGAGCTGCCAGCGAAGCTGTTCGACCATTGTAATACGTTCGTATTAAATTGGTCATACCTCAGAGACTACGTTCTCAACAAAGACGTATTTTTATTTTGATAGTATTATATTACAACCAATTAGAACCATTTGACTTTTGTACTTTACGAGCTTGTGACAATGACGGAAACAATAGAAACTCACAAAGGTTGTCTATTTCAGTCTTACTCATGTATGCTGAATTACTTAAAGTGAGTACGATAGCTGATACACAGTTTTTATTTTAGTACGGTTTCTATAGCTTTAGTTATTGTTCTGAGGTTTGAAACGTTCTAACTTTTCAATAGAAACCACAAACAAAATGTTCGACATACGAATTACCACACTGAAAAAGTTCGAATGCCTGAGAATCGGGCCCCAGATCTTCAAACAAAAATTAACTAACACTAAAAAACGAAAAAAATAATAAGATTTTTTAATTCAAAGGATGTTGATATGATTGTGACTTTTTCTAATTTATCTTGGTACTTACTGAACTGTTTCAAGTCGGTGCCGTCTAATAGGTATTGAGGTAAATACGTCCTAAACCTCACGCTTGAGACCGGGTTTTTTTAAAATATGTTTGTTATTTCACTCAGTATATTTCGTTCTTATTCTTTTTGGCTTCTTTTTGGCTTGGCACCGACTTCAAACAGTTCAGTAAGTACCAAGATAAATTAGAAAAAGTCACAATCATATCAACATCCTTTGAATTAAAAAATCTTATTATTTTTTTCGTTTTTTAGTGTTAGTTAGTTTTTGTTTAAAGATCTGTTTTGAAGGCGGTTACATTTTTTTTTCAAAAACGTTTTATTTTTCGATTTTTAGTGAAGAAGCTTAAGAAACTACATAGTCATTATGATAAATTGTTGTAAATATCCTATCCGTTACGGAATTCAGCTTTCCATCTTCAGCTACTTAGATAACTTGAAGGAATACATCTGAAGGTCCATTCGTGCATATGGTATTTATAAAACATCATATAGGTAACTCCTAACTGTTGAGGAGTTTCACCTCTCATCATCAGCTCACCCTAATAACCTGAAAGAATATAACTATTGGTCCATACGTACGATTAATACTTAAAGAAATATTCTCCAGCTCCTAACCGTTTAGGAGTTGTAGCTTCTATCACCGGCTCATCACTATGAGATGATGACTACCAGATGCAAATACTTGACTAACTTCAAAAATAAATGTAACGCATAAGGCTTGCCTATATTTGAGAATTTCTCTCAATTTTCTTGGGATTTTATCTCCTGGTCCTGACTTGGTGAAAATAAGATCAGGTCAGAAGTACCATCTTTCGAAAAAAAATTAATTTTGAAAATGATCCCCAATTTGATGAAAATATGAAATCGTCCATATAACCAAATAAAGTCTCAATACACATTATTCAGGATAACTCCTGAACTTCTTGTCTGTTCTTGATGAAATTTGGATGGGACCACACGAGAACCGTCACCTTTTAAATAAAAAGAATTATCCAAATTGGTTCATTAACTAAAAAGTTCTGAGGTAACACACATAAAAAATAAAAAAAAATAAAAAAAAAATATACAGTCGAATTGATAACCTCCTCCTTTTTTTGAAGTCGGTTAAAAATGTAAAATGAAGTATTTAGAAAAAATCGACCCGTCTCACAAGCAGCTGCGATGGGACTCGAACCTCGTAGCTCAGTAGTTAGAGCAGTCGCCCGGAAAGCGAAAGGTCGTGGGTTCGAGTCCCATCGGAGCTGGTTGTGATTGTGAGACGGGTCGATTTTTTCTAAATACTTCATTTTCCATTTTTCAATGTCTATTCTTTTAAAGAATATTTTAATTTTAATTAATTTCTCATTGTCCATCCATAAGGAGGGCCTGTGGCTGTGCCCCAGCAGTGAGGACATTAAAATGGCTGTGATGATGATGAAAGTAAAGTTAAGTTCGTTCTGTTAATTTAATAAATAACTTCATTCATCTACATTAATTTGCCCATGCCTCATTCTACACGAACAAATCTCAGATGTTTATTGATCAGTGTAGAACAATGTTTAAATCATCAATCTTCATAATCTAAAACTGAGTTTACAAAGCAATCCATAAGAACTCTAATTAGAAGGCAAAATAAAAAGTCACCCTCAGTGTTTAGTAGAACTGTTCACCTAAATTTAGAAACTGGGGCATAGCATATAAGTCTAAAGGAAACATCAGCAATAAAAACTAATTGGACTAGTAGAAGGAACCTTCACTTGGGAGTTAAAGGTTTATTATAAGAAATATAAATTCGCTCACTAAACTGTTTGTCCTTGCTTCTTACTGGGTGCGTTGAGCCTATGAATTGGTACTTCCGAAACCAAGTAACCGAGGCCACCCAGTTGCTTGCTACAGGCATAACCAAAATGTGATCAATTCGCAACGCAAGTAACTGACGTTGAATGTATGTCCGAGATACCAATAAATACGAGATTTTTTTTAATAATTATGAAATGTTTTAAAAGTGCCGTTTCAGCCGTTTTGAAAATGAGTTCTAATAATAAATTTTATTGGCGATGATGTAACGACATTTACTGCAATTGAAAGGCAAAAGCGTCTTAAAATAACTATCAGCGATGCATTGGCCTCTGCATCCGATGGCTTGAGACAATAAGAGGGGGGCATTTCATGTTCCGTAGGCAACTACTATAAAGACCGTGGTCCCTCTCGTTGTGGTTGAGAACCACTGATTGACGATTTCCGTCCATTGTGTCATTCCCTTTTATACACCCTGGTGAGTGGTGCGTAGGCCACGTAATACTTCAGTGTTATATTTGTACGCACGGCTATACCGACCTGCTACTGAATAGCTATACTTCTCGTGTTTCTACGTCATCATATCAATATTTACGTAATTTTCCATTAGTAGCTATTAATGTTCATCGGTATAGTCTTTGAGCTTGTTCCACAACGTGGGAGAGCCGTTACTATTTTACTATCTTTTAAATGTGCAACGATTACTCGAGCTAAGATTAACGCGGTTAGGCCATAGGCTGTTAAATACAAATCGGGCCACTTTATTACACGTCGTTACACTAGATTAAGGTTAATTTTAGATAACTAAATTGTAACGCAACCACCTACCCCGCCATTGTCGGTCGTTCGACGACGGGGTTGGCCAAGGGGTGTGTCTGAAATACCAATATTTTAGTGAGGTTTTGTTGTTTGTAGGGCGTCCCCATTCCCGGGGTCATCTACCATTATTACTTCCGTCATTTCTAGTGTGAAAGGTCGTTGAACGAACCATCTAAGAGACGTTTATACTCCGTTAGGAATACAAATTATTTCCCATAATCGATGTGATCATATAATAACATATCAAGAAGATTATTATAGTGGAAACTGGAAACAAGTGTAATGTGACACGCACACGTTTGCAATTCTATTGTTCGAGTAGGTAAATGACGCAAACATACAGGCAGAGTCAAGTCTGCTTGACGTTTGCAGTTTTGCGTCATCACGCTGCTGGATTGGATACTGAGAATGGCCTGTAATTGAATGTTATCAAATCATCATTAAAATAATCTAAGCGTAAACAAAAGAAACATCGTACTGACCATACGATTTAGGCAACTTCGGAGATGGAAGAGAGTTCTGTGGTTCTATGGAAAAGAGTTGTGGATCTATGGAAGAGAGTTCTGTGGTTCTATTCTCATAATCTGGTTGCAATGGACAATCCTTGCGCTAATGTCAAACATTAGAAGTAAGGACGCAAAGCGACAAGGTTTACAAATTTAATATTTGACAGTAGCGTATAAGGATTCTCCATCGTAACTTCGGTCAAGAGTAACCCCCCACCAGCACGCGTAGCATGACAAACCCGAGAAGAGTTTTGTCTACCTCGAAAGTCTATAATTGACAGCTGAATGGTTTGTTTAGGATGAAATGTCATTTTTGTCGTTTCGATATAAACAAAACCTTTCTCGAGTTCATCATGTTATCCGTGCCGATGTAAACCTCTTTGAAGATACGATAATTTATAAGTGTGTACAACGGTGTAGCACTTTAGCCTAACCTTCATCACACCTGATCTTAAGTAGTGATAAGGCTTAAGGTGGAAGCGCACTACTCCCGGAATCCTCAATCAGTAAGGAACTGGCTATCTTATCTCTATCTGCCGAAACACAATAATGCTGAAAACATCATTGTTGGCGCCAGACTTGTAATGTACCTATATAGATTAGATAAGATGATGGTAGCTAGCCAGGCGAACTTCGAACAAGACCAATACAATATGTAGCCCCACTGGGAATCGAACCCGGGAGCTCTGGGTCTGCAACCGGTAGTGGGAACCACTAGACCACAGAGGCGATTAAAACAAGTCGGTCTATGACTTAAAGGCGACCTTTATTTGCGCGGTGGGCGCGAAAACGACCTCGATACGGATCCGTGGGAAGGCATTATGGTTGGATCTCATATGATTATGAGGTCCCAGCCGTCACGACAATAATAGAGGCCCGTTATGTGTCCCATGAGATCGCTGGCAGAGCCCACTTTCTTTAAACGCCTATCGCCAATTAGTCCGTTCTTTGTTATCAATGCTATTACAAACTAGGTACCTACCTAAATTACATACTTATATCATTGCATTAAACTTGCTGAAAAAAAAGAGTTCACTGCTTTCAAATACAGAGTATACGTACTTGTGACATTATTTAAAAGACATATTTTGTCATTTTGCATTTAAGCGTATGTTGCGTTAATAAAAATAGATTAAACAACTCAATTAAGTTTACGATGACTAACAACATTTCAGTATAATATGTCCTCGCATTACTCTTATAATTTGGGACATTATTAGTACCTGCAAAACAATCAAATGTTTTACGAATCGTACTTTAATCTAAAGAGTAAATGATTCATAAGTTGATAATAACTGGCAACAACTAGGTAGATTAGTCAACTTTGTTTATCATGAATGTTTTGTAAGTGAACTTTCAACGCATGAATGAGTCTTTGAATTGTTAAATAACTTATTTTGTAGGTACCTACCTATGTTTACGTTACGGAATGTCTTTTTCTGTTCTAAAACGTAAGGTTTTGATGATGACATATATTATTTATGGAACTGAGAAATAAACGACTTTAAAATAATAAAAACGACATAAATTGGCCTGTTAAGTGGTAAGTATTTTACTTAGAAGTCCATATTTAAAACAGACCTAATCATTATAAGTACTTAGCTTCTACACATAGACACACGGAGAAAAAAAAGACCACCAAAAATTAAGAAACTGTTTTGTATTTGACGAAAAAACTAAGTTTTTATATTACTTACAAAAGTTTTGCTATTTTAACAACCATTATTACTTTTAAGCAAAACCTTAGTATTTGTAATTGTAATTCCTAAAAGTCAGTTTTAGTAAATGTAAGATATTACATATTTTCATGGTTATTGCAAATTATGGTAAATATAGCTAAAGTTTTGTAATTTTTGCAAACTGATTTAGTGTATTTAAAAAAGGTCATTTGTAGTTTCAAGAAATGTGTTTAGTACATGGCAATATTACAAACTTTTGTGATATTTAATAACAACATTTTTAAATTTACAAACGATTTTCTTGAAATTACTACCGTATTTCTTAAAACAATAAAACAAACACGTTTTGTAATTCCAAGTTCCATTTTAGTAATTGTCTGTACCTACTTGTCCGGCTGTTCGCCATGTCGTTTTTTTTTAGTTTGCACACGCACGCGATTCGAAAGTGACACGTTGCGGTCATAATAAAATCAAAGAAAATTCGTCGCTATTTATGAATGTGCCAAAACGATCAAATTGTCGCTTGTGTGAAGTGAAATGGTGGTCCAAGTTTTAGTGTTTCAAAAATCAACATCTTCAATAATCAGTGAAAAAACCCTAAAAATGGACAATCTCATCTGGGACCTTAAGGAAATTGGCGTCTCATTGAATACGTTGGTGCATTCTGTGGTAAGCTTATTGACAAGTCATTTACTTTGGAACTTAATAACCCTGGTTACTGTATGTAAGAGTTTGTTGTAGAGAGTAAACTGTATGAGAGGTGTAAAAATTTGTTCATGAAACTCATTTTTTACTTCCAGGCGCCTACCCTATCAGTCAGTACAGTAATCTGTTTGAGGAAGACCCATTATTGGCATCGCTTCTAATACAAGAACCAAAGAATCCACTAGAGCAAACAGTTACAGTTCCACAGTCAAATCAGAGGCCACAAACTTCATCCAGCATCGCACTACTCCAATTTCGATTCAAGCCAGCCCTATCAGTCATATTATGTGGGTATTAGTATTTATTTTTACTAGCTCTAGTTGTTCTTTGTGTTGTGTAGCTTATTGTACTTATAAAACATTTTTATGTTTAAGGTTCTTCAAACACTGAAATGCACACATGACGGCAATTCAATACTAAACGAAGGCCTAAAAAAGGCAAATTGAATGACTCCATCCATCTTCATCAACTTCATCCCAAACAAGATTTAGAAAGAAGAAAAATTTTACCCAGATGATCATCTGTTACTGATGCAAAAAACGGTAGCGTCGTCCCTTTTAATTTGCATGGTTATTTTTTAATAAATAAAATAGGAAAATTAACAGAGTATTTCATTGCACGAACACAGTAGGTTAATATAAAGTAATTATAAGTTAACATTAAGAGATTTATGACATATCTATAAATTATCTATAAATAGGTAAATAGTGATTTTTAGTTTATTTAGTTCTAGTAGTTTATGTAGTTTAGCAATTATAAGTAAAGACCCATACATACTGTTGTAACAGATTCATCGAAAGAGGTTTATAAATCTCTTTTGATGCCTCTGTTACAAACAACAGCTTGTATGGGACTTTACTTTTAATTGCTAAACTACAAAAATTACTAAAACTAAATAAACTAAAAATCTGTATTTATCTATGACGTCATCATTCAGGATATTACTATTGAACTCTTAAAATTACAATACGGTTAGTAATATTAATGACGTCATAATCCCCGATATTAATACTGAACTCTTAAAATTACAAAACAGTTTAGTATTTGTCAATGTCGTCATCATTCCCGATATTACTATTGAACTCTTAAAATTACAAAACTGTTTAGTATTTGTCTATGACGTCATCAATTCGTATATACTAAACCACTCTTGAAATTACAAAAACGTTACATGTAATATTTACTAACTGCATTTACAAAAATCGATTTACAATTATTACAAGACATTTGTTGTCCTCGGGTTTATGATTATTTTAGTAAAAATTAATGTTTTTTTGTCAGATTTTCGCTCCGTGCAGTGCTTCGGAAAATCTGTCACAAACACGTTATCCGGCTCTGTGATAAAAAGTCGAACAACAATGAGTTGAACTTGTATTACCTAGTATGCTAACTCACAGTCACAGCTTCGCATTAAAAGCTAAAAACATAACGAATTTCTATGTTTTTCGTTATATCTGTGGCAAGAGTCGTTCAGTGATTCGTCCCACCACAAATTCGTCCCAATGGGACGAATCACTGAATTAAAAAAAAAATGTTATTGTTTGTTCTGCGATTCGTCCCATTGAATTAATTCTTATAAAATAAAGAGATAAAGTACAGTCAGCAAGTCAATAAAAAAATAAGGACCCGAAATATAAGACAAAATATCAATTCGTAAACAATATTTGTATTTGAAAGGAAATAAAAAAATAAACACATTTTTGAATTTAAATAATCGGAAAATAAAAATTATAATGTAAACAAAAATAAAGCATTTATTAAAAAAGTTTTAATCACATTTACAAGGTTATTCGTTCCCAACATTTTTATTATTATTGTTTAACAAAATATTTATTTCCACTGATTATAGTCCAGTGAATAGAGGGTTTTAGCTAAAAGGTGGCCCGGTAGTTTTGAATTTTTGATATGTTGTCTAGGATGGTTAGTGAGTATTCAAAATGCAAAATGCACAATTCCTCGCCCTCCGCCCCCGCCGCCATATTGAAAAATCGGCAATTTCTTCAGGTTTTCGCTTAAATCTTCATTTAGGTGCATTTGAGCCAGAGAAGAGTCTCCACAATGTTGTACATAATAAAATTTTCTATAATTAATACTTAATTTTATTACTAGGACAGCTAGTTTATAATAATTTAAATATAAAAACATGTTCATTTTGATTTCTTTTAATTATTGTTTCCGAATCGATATTCTGTCTTTTATTTAATGTCCATAATATTTTTTCTTGCTGACTGTACTATCTCATTATTTTATAAGAATAAATTCTATGGGACGAATCGCAGAACAAACAACAACTTTTTTTTAATTCAGTGATTTGTCCCATTGGGACGAATTTCTGGTGGGACGAATCACTGAACGACTCTGTGGCAAAGGTGGCCATGGTTTCACAATGTCTAAGTAAATTCTGATTAGGTACTTAGCTGTTACTTGACAGATACGCCATACAAAACTGTGAAGTAAACTGGAAAGTATCTCCTAATCGGACAGTGTGAAACAGGCAGTTAGTTTCAAATGCAACTTCTTAATTGAATACTTTGGCCATAATATAATAAAAGCCGTGATATAAAAAAGCAAAGAGAACAGAAATAAAAGTGATTTAAGCAAGTGACATTGCCAATCATAACCACAAATTTAACTTCTGATGTTGTGTTGTTGACAAGTGTTAAATAAAATCATATTAAACGTTCGCAGACCAAACTCGTAACATTTATACCACGATCGACAAAATTTTCGGTCGATATTCGCTTGCACATGATCATCCCGCTCGCTGCTGTACTTCCGCGCAGTCGAAATAAAGCGCAAACAAATATAGTCTTAACGTGGTTGACCGCCAAGTACCCGAGGTACCCAAATAATGATGAAATCAACAGCTGGCTGGCAGTGAGCGGCGAGGCGAGTGCATGCGCACCGGTTTATCAGGCGAGGACGCGAGCGGACCGTGGAATCTCCTTCGTTTGTGTCTACTTTCAAAGTGAACAACTAGAACTATCATATCTATTAAGGAGAAGGTGATCATAGACCAATATATCTACTGGTAAACTATGATACTTTGCAGATACAGCTGGCTTTTGAGCTTAAATAAATACCTATATGAATGAAACTAATTCCGCAGCATGCTAGCTGGAAACGAAGTCAAGGGCAAAATGGGTTTGAATGGTCAATAAGTTAATGAGTTTACAGTGTAAACTGTATAGGTAGGTACGTTGGCATGTATCAGAAAAATAGATTGGCATATTTTGTTACAGAAAACAACAAATTGCGCCAATATAGGCAAAATCTACCAAATGTCGACAACACAATGACGACACAATTTATTGAGTTCATTCTAATAAATATCAAGTGTAATGTGATGGATGTGACATTATATCCAATCCAGCAGTAGGTACTTGTTTTAAGAAACTGAATCATTAATTGCGAATTGCGGCCGCTTGCGCGTTCCTCGCGTTCCACAAATTCCATTGTTAATTCCCATTTGGTACGGTTAACATTATTATTGGACTAATTGATTAAGTACCCGACTCCCCCTACACAACAGCATCAATTATAGATGCCACATTATGAATCATCTTTAGAGGCCACTACAATACAACAGGACAAATAAGATGACGAATTCGACTCATAATAATACAATACTCAATACCAGTTTTTGTGAAGCTCGGAAGTTATTGATGGACAACTACAATCAATTTCCTCTAAAGTTCGGATAAATTTTTACAGACAAGTAGCATCGGCATTTGTTTAAAAAAAAAGTAATAACCTTGCTTAGTTAAGCGTCTCATGACGTGACACAAACACAAGCAGTTCTAACGATTATGGCACACAAATCCTGAATGCTTTGCCTTGGTAGCTCCATCGTGCCGGCAGTGTTGAAGGTCACTCTCAATTTAGAATCGATTGTTTTTCAATTGATCAATTACTATACTTACCAAATAAAGGACGAAAACAAAACAATCACCCTTTGCCTAACGAGCAGAAAATGTATATTAACGTTTGCACTTTCTACAGTGATTAATATCTCGCTAACGACGTGACTATGCAATGCGTAGCTCCTGGGAAAACATTATTAAACAAAAGTATTAAATTATGAGCATTGAGGAATAAAGGGAACGAAGGTTGATGACTTCCTAAAGATTCGTGACTTAGCACCTATAGCAAGTTCTCCTTTTACTGTAGGCCAATAATTAAATTTCACGAACATAATACCAAACGAAATTGCAATATTTCGTTACAAAAGAGCTACTTCATAAGATCAGATTTAAGTTGTGTAATGTAACCTATTCCAAGAATAGCTATAACTTATAAGTCATATAACTTAATAAGTATTGAATCTTAGTAAGTACGATACATTAGTAAAGGTTTATAAGGTAGGTAGTTCACCTCCGCTGGTGGTGTAGACCTGTGGTCAGGTCATGTCAGGCAAGAAATAAAAGTTTGTTTGAACTGTTAATCGCACGATGAACTTCCTGAGTAAGTCACTGAATCGGAAATCAAGTCTAGATTTGATGTAGGGCAGGGTTTCTTAACCTAGGCTACATGTACCCCTAAGAGGCCCACTTCATTGCAGAAGTGAAGGGTTCAGCTTAAAGTCGTACATATTGTTTCGATAATCTAAGATTAAACAGCCGATAATAAGTAACTCTTGAGATCATATCGCTCTAATTCTGATAATATGGATTATAATAGCAACTTTAAACTTTTTAGTAACGAACGTGGCAACTTGGCGCCCCATTGGGTATCTGGACAATCGATGATACCATCACTGTAACACTTTCGAACAGAGCTACTATCACAAGTCATATTTCCTATTGTTTACTGTGGAAAGGTTTCTCTGACAGCTTTCCAATCTGCAACACACCGTGAGAGCATTCTTCCAGGATGGAGCGATAGTAACCGTACGATGTTAATTATTAGAAAAAGCTAACATGAGCGAGTGCAGCTTGGCTACGGCGAGTTAACTCGTCAGGAAATGGCTCGGAGTCGGCGGCAAGACGCCGTCATCCACTTTTACTTTCGCCTCGTCCGTTCACCTGGCGGCCGCCGTAAGAAACGCCCGTCCAACACTTGTCCTACATTCCATCAGTGTTTACTTTATTTATACCCATTATCATGTCCCAAATTATACACATTCGAATACCATCCTCTTGCCGCAGTTTCGAATCCGAACATTATGGTACTATTGCTTCTATAAGCTTGTTAATTCAAGAAACTCGACAAGTGCAAGTCTGAAACAGCAGTGCATTTATTAAATTAAAAACTACATAGCACCTACCTACTCGCTATTTCTGTTATTTGTGCTTTTGTTTCTTGACAACTATAATTCCAGGAACTAAAAAACTTTAAAATCTAAAAGCAATTGCCATTTTGACAAAACTTTTATAACTGTGAATTATACTAATCACTACATAGTATAAAACAAAGTCGCTTTCTCTGTCCCTATGTCCCTTTGTATGCTTAAATCTTTGAAACTACGCAACGGATTTTGATGCGTTTTTTTTTTAATAGATAGAGTGATTCAAGAGGAAGGTTTATATGTACATTTTATCTCGATATTCCGACGGGAACGGGAACCACGCGGGTGAAACCGCGGGATGAAAAAACAGCAAATTCAACAGTTTAAAAGATGAATGGCCAGTAAATCAGCTTCTTTGCAAGATTGTTCAATAGAATAGAATAATTTATTTCATGTTTTTACAAAAATATAAAATAAGTATTATATAGCTGTTACTTTAGTATCTATCTACTGTACAAGCTTTGCATAACAGCTGTGTTAAATGTCCCAAATATTTATTTAAATTCATTAAAAAGGGTATCAATTTAGCAAATGTTGAAACATCAAAAGCATTATCGACAAACAAAATACATTATTATGACTGCACGCATTTTAACATTTATTGGCTTGACTACAATAAATTCCTAATCTTAACTTACATTACAAAGAGGTAGTTTTTATGTTTGGATATGTATTTTGACACCACCACCCAGAGGTCCCTGGTGTGATACCCAGTGGGGGTGGTACCTATTGTATTCGGTTTCGTTGGTGGCAGGACTTGTTCAAGATCCAGCTGGCTAATAACCACCATCTTATCAAGTTTGACGCCATAACAGAGATCATTCTCGCATTGTTGTGTTCCAGCAGTATAGATAAGTTCCTCTGTGTTTCCACTATCAGCTTTATCTTTACTCATATCAGGGGGCCAAGTCTACTAACGTTAAGTCATAATCGTGTCTCAATCGTGTTTCAATTGTAGTTCAATTGTAGTGCTTTCCTGCACACTAGTTACAAGAATTATGACAGTATGATGTTATGGGAATGCAGTGTGTGGTGTGACCATCAGTAGTATTGTGAAAAAGTACACATTTCTCGTAACTAGTGTGTAAAAAAGCATTACGATTGAAACACGATTAAGACACGATTATGACTTAACATTAGCAGACTTGGCCCCCAGGTGTGATGAAGGCTAAGTGTTACTCTGGTGTGAACAAAAAAAATGTAAGAGGTAATCTCTGCAACAACACAACTGATTTTGAAAACTCTTTCACCAAGAACTTGTGAATGCAAGCGAAGCTACATTTATCTGAATATTCAAACTGGAATGTGAACAATGCGGGTAATACTATAGGGCGCACCTAGTACTTACTCATTTCAGTAGGGTAGGGTTATTTATGCACTTAATTATCTACTACTAATAGTTTTACACTGCTCGATGAATACTCTTCTTTTACCATTTACATTTTAAAATCAAAATTTATTCCTCAAGCTAAATCTTTAAATGCATGGTCGAGCAACAATATAATTCTGTAAGATGTGTTTTAAAGAGGTTCACATAATTCTTCAACTTTGCAATATTCAAGTACCCAGTAGTTTTGTTAGTATTTTATTGATAGTAGTTACTAAGAAAGACTGGAAGATTCTGTACTTCAATAATTTTTGTTCAATTAGGATGAAAAGAAAATTCAATATAAAATTCAACAGATCAATAGGTTTAGTCAACTAATACTTGTATGTATACTTAAGGATATTCAGAATATCATGATTTCCTTTATCTAATTAGCACAATACCTTCCTCTTCACAAGTTTTATGGGTTTATATAGAACTTTCAATAGTAATTGATATTCTTCTTTATATTGTGTCAATCATTTGGCTTAATATACTTTTTTGGACCAATGCCACTTGTGTTGCATTATCGGTGGCGCTAAGGTTCTCAAGCGTGCAGGATGAGGGGACGCAGGGCAAGACAAAAGATGTGTCATTGTTTGGGGGAGGCACCACATTCACATCGTCGTCAATACACCCCCACTGGCAGAGGTTTTCCTTGCTTCGTCCGTTCTGAGTCCTCAGTCTATTAAGGGACTTCCAGGTTTGCTCTTAATCGCTATTGAGTTGATAGAACCTTTTAATACCAGATGAAATGATAACTTACCTAAAGTCCAAACTGAAATTTCTCTGATGCATGGGTGGTTTGGCGACTTTTTGATCACAGCGACTTCCGTGGACAGGCACATCTTCCAACATGCTCACACTGATTTGTAGTTGATGCACAAAGCAATATACCCATATCACAGACACCCTGTTTCAAATCAAAGGGTAAATAACAACATTGCCAACATGGCGTCCAAATAAACTAATCCAAAACGTACCCTCACTGATTCGACGGCAAAACGATAATAATTTAGTTATAGGATGGGTTTTTCTAGAATTTCTTTTTACATTAATTTTTGTTTGCTAGACATCAAAATTGCAAAATGTAAAAACCAGTTGCCTGCCTGCCAGTGGTGCCCTACAAAACCCAACGGAATGTTCTGAATTTTGCTTTAAACACACAAAAACAAACACTCAAAACGATTTATGATGGATTAATATGTGCAGGCGTGACAAAAGAAACAAATTTATCGAAATCAAATGAATCGATGGGACTTCGTCAAAAACGACATCTTGTTTTCGATTTTACTTTTTTAATTTTCTTTTTTTTTTCTTTGAGTCGTACTTGGAATCAAGTGTTTTTCAGTCATATTTTTTTTATAATTCCGGTCTTCACCTGCGACTAATGCCTTTAATTAGCGCGCTATTTGATATAATACGCAGGTGTAGCCGGGTTCACAAATTATATAGGCCGGGTTTTAGCGCACTGATTTGATACAATAAACGCCCTAAGACGCGCATGCCGTTATTAACGCCGTTAGGCGTCACGCAAGTGAAGTCAAGTCAAGTCAAATTAGTGCGCTAAGACCCGGCTACACCTGCGAATTATATCAAATAGCGCGCTAATTAATGGCATAAGACGCAGGTGAAGCTCGGGCTCATTAGAGCTTGTGGTAGGTAGGGCACCTGATAAAACATATGAAGTTCATATCCATAAAGTTACGCGGCAGCCATATAGTTGTAAAACAACCGTTTAAAACTATAAACAACTATTTAAAACCCAAAGACAACCGTTTTAAGCGGTTGAATACCCGACTGCGCCGAAGAAAAGGAGTTGTTTTAAACGGTTAAATAGGTAGGTACCCGACTGCGCCGAAAAAAAAGGAGTTGTTTTAAACGGTTAAATACCCGACTGCGCCAAAAAAAAGGAGTTGTTTTTAACGGTTAAATACCCGACTGCGCCGAAAAATGGGAGTTGTTTTAAACGGTTGAATACCCGACTGCGCCGAAAAAAAGGAGTTGTTTTAAAAGGTTTAATACCCGACTGCGCCGAAAAAAAGGAGTTGTTTTAAACGGTTGAATACCCGACTCCGCCGATAAAAGGAGTTACATTTTATACATTTCGACTAACTTACTAAACAGGGGGGCTACCGGCTAAGAAATCTGGATATGGGTATGGGCTTTTATTCCTTATTCTGATAGATTTTTGCTGCTTTGTTCTGTTGAACGTTGCTAGCTAGTTATCGTTATACCCAACGGCAACGTCACAAAACAAGGAACTTATTATAGCTGCTATTTTCTTTATAAAATTGACTTAAAGTTCCCAAAAACGTATGAAGTTCATATCCATAAAGTTACGCGGTAGCCCCCCAGACTATAGATAGATATACGGCGAAGTTCACAGGTTTATACAAGTGATTATATGCTCTTTGGGTTTATATTGTGAATTGTAGCCTGCGTCCGCCCCACAAATTATATAGACTAGTACAGATAGGAATCAAGCCTTATACAGTGCCACAACCTTTTCTGTGCCGGTGACAGCGGCGCTACGTACGTTTTTCTTTTTTTTCTAGTAATTTAACCGGCCCTGACTTCTACGAACTTCAGCCGCCAGCAGCGCTATGGTTGGACATCAACTTGACAGCAAAATGACATTAAAAAAAATCACGTTAGTTTCACATTTTGGCCACCGGCACAGCAAAGTTTGTGGCACTGTAGCGGCCGTTTGTTAGTGAATGACAGCTTGCCCCGTTGATTTTGACAACATAGTGCTGTCAATACTATCGACGCCCTTGATACGTTATCGATAAATGTGTAAATCATAGACATTTAGTTACAACCCTAGTGATATTAATTTTTAAATAAATCCTGCAAGTAAAAAAAACTCATTTGTTGATGAAAAAAGGCGTTTATTACTCTAAAATAGTTTATTTTATTAAATACAAAGTACATATGTGTAAGTTAAGATTTACATAAGGCAAAGAATGAGAGTAATGAAATTATTACTCTTACATTGAATTTATACATAAACTAAGAATTAAACACTCAGTTGCAGAAAGCTCTCATCAAATCTATTGCTGTCACTTATTTTCTTGACAACGAAAAAGTGACAGCAATAGATTTAGTGAAGCATTAACAGAACTTTAATGGAGCTTTCTGCAACTGGATGCTAAACACTTTAATAGCCAATAAAAGAAAACATAAACTGCTTGCAAATATTTTTTACGCACAAACGCTATTGCTTTCAATGCAAAACACAATAACTTAAAATAGTTAAACATTATAATATAGCGACTAACAGTAGTAATTTGCACCATAATTATTCTGTTTTGATAATTTATTAGCAGAAATAGGCAGACACGGGTATCTTCACAGCACTCCATGAACCCTTTGACACTCAAATTATCTGAAAAGATTAGATTTTGTTACTAAGTATAGATTTTAGATATTGTTACTACTGCCATAACATTTCCTAAACAAATAAGTGAAAGCTTAATAGTTTGTAAATCAAGAAAGAGTAGTGTGGCTAAAGCACATTGTTTGTTGTGCCGGTATGCACATATTAAGTTATGGATAATCAATGTTTCTAGATAATAGTAAATAAGTAAGTAAGCTTTGTGCATAGACTTATAATATGTGTATAGTGTGTATAAGTAAAATCTAAGATAGTAGCAGTAACAGTTATAATAACACAGTCATAAGACAATCACAATAAACCGTCATTCGTACCGACACCACAACAATTTCTTATCCTGCCGGAACATTTGTTATAATTCTGTTCCGTTTGTCAAAAATATGAATTTGCTGATAAGTCAGTTTTAAATGCTTCCACAAATTTATTGAATTACATTGTTATTTTCTCTCGATTTAGTATTAACAACTTTACTAACTCCACACAATTGAAACTAGTTAAATGTGTCCCAAGGTACCTTATCTACTGTAAAGCAGTACCTAATAGTATATCACAATATGATATCACTGCTAAATGGATATTGAAATTATTATGAAGATTTTTCAACAAACTAATCCATAATTAATTTTAATATACAAAGGTTAGGTACATTCATATATAAAAATTAAACAAACATTACCTTTCATTCATAACTTTCTGAAAATCTTCTTTGCTCCGGATTGTGAACTGTATTTTGTATTTTTAAAATGCGCTTCCTCTCCTCTTCCACCAAGTTGCGTACCCGACCGACAGGATCCATATTGATCTTTTTGATTATAAGCTTTTACCACCTTATGTACACTATAGTTAGCAATAAATGATTGAGTAGGTATTGAGTATTTTCTTATGATTTGTTCTATGAAATACAAAGTTGCCTCTTGGAATTTGCCTGAAACAACAAACTCAAATATAGGTATACTTACAGAACGATTGATACATAAAACTACGTAAATAGTATTTACTCACGTACCGTAGGCACCTTCGAATACCGTACCTAAGTATACATTATATCAAAAAACAATACAAAATGAAACTATGAAATATACATATGAAATGAAACATACATAATGAAACTACGCAATAATAATAGAAAGAAAACCGAAATTAATTTTGTAAAAAACTGAAAAAACATAAACTCAGTGTTGCCAGATGCCCGTGTTGCATTCTCCGAAATCCCGAAAACCCGAAATCCCCAAAACGCTGATTTTTAAGAAAAAGCCCCACAACAACCTGAAACACTTGAAAAGGCGTTCTTCTATCTCACTGATTACTCGATAAGCTTTTTTAAGAGTGTGGCAGGGTAGATAACTTGCACCAAGAACACTGATTGCTATATATATAATCAGTTCCAAGCGCTAAAACACACTTAAAATAACATTTTTGCCATGAAAAAATACCCCACATCCCCCCAAAGTCAAAACTCTTCCTCCGGAAAATGTCCTCCACTGCCCAAAATAATCCCGAATTTGGAGGGTAATCACCCCAATCCGGCAACACTGCTTAAACTATACGTCAAAAGTGACCATATTAGTTTTAGCCAATGGGATTCACTTGCGGCACAGAAACAAAATGGATGTCTTAATTATAGCCAATGAATGGACCGGGGAAATTGCAGTCACTAACTTTTGACCCAATCTATGGGTGATTCCAACGCCTGGTCCGCCCGCGACTCCGACTGCGTGGACTACACATCATTATCCGGCGGCAATATGATGCGGCAAATGTGGACACATTGCAGCATTGATTCAGCAATATCAATAGCGAGACAGCGCTATACCACAGAATAAATAATAGTTTATACTAGCGGCCGCCCGCAGCTTCGCCCGCGTGGACTACACGACGTTATCCCGCGGGAATGTGATATTTTTCCGGGATAAAAAGTAGCCTAAGTTACTCCTTACTACATCATCTACCTGCCAGTGAAAGTCCCGTCAAAATCGGTCCAGCCGTTTCAGAGATTAGCCGGAACAAACAGACAGACAGACAGACAGACAGACAGACAGACCGACAGACAGACAAAAATTGTAAAAAAAGTTGTTTTGGTATATGTACCGTATATAATAATCATATGCATGTAGTAAAAAGCGGTTATTTTAATATTAAAAACAGACACTCCAATTTTATTTATTTGTATAGAGTATAGATGTATCAGAGGTCAGGCTGGCTTAGATGAGTCTGTGAGTCCTGTGACTTGTCTTTCATTATAAAATCTATTCTGCACTATTCTGCATTGTGGGAATATGTAAAACTAAATCTATATATATAAAAATGAATCCCTATTTCCCTTGGTCACGCACGACATCACGCGTGAACGGCTGGACCGATTTGGCTAATTTTGGTCTTGAAATGTTCGTGGAAGTCCAAGGAAGGATATAGAGGTAGGGTAGGGGTAGGGTAGAGTAGGGTAGGGTAGGGGTAGGGGTAGAGTAGGGTTGGGTAGGTGTAGGGTAGGGGTAGCGTAGGGGTAAGGTAGGGTAGGGGTAGGGTAGGGTAGGGGTAGAGTACGGGTAGGGTAGGGTGGAGTAGTGGGTAGGGCCACGGGAACGAAGTCGCGCTGGGTCAGCTAGTACTTGAATAAAAATAGTAATCATAGATTTATTTTTAAATACTTTTTAAGCCTTAGTTTAAAATTAATTAAATATTATAAGTACCTACCTAACTTCTGAAAATAATCTGTGGCCTTATAAATCAAAGGGTAATAAGTTATAAGTAAAAATTTCATTTTTATTACCAGCTTTTTTGCTGACTGTATTTTAATATTGTATTGTCATCTAAACCAAACTAGCATACAAAGTTTCTGCTCAATGGGTCACTGGGAAGTGGGTCAAATTAAGCTTGCAAGATTTGAACCAAACGGACATACATGCATACATACACTGCAAGTTAAATAAAAGCTTGTAAAAAGGGACACAACAACGACACTATGATATTTATGAGCCATTTAGGTCAGAAAATTATTGAGTACTTAACTATTCAGGCATTAGTATATTATTTTTATTAATAACAGTTACACGTGCAAGCATTCATACAGTTGTGTCTTTGAATTAGTAAAGCTTTGATGAGACATTATAATATTATATCCTTGTTGAATTGGTTAAGTAGGTTTTGGAGAAGGCTCTTGTGACTGTCTTGATGTAGGTGGCCGCTTATGGACATTAGGTTTCCGTAATCTGTGATAGTTAGGCATAACTTTGCTCAAGAAATCTAGTTGTAGAAGTTGTGATGGTTGCTTCTCTAGTGCTTCTCTGATATGGTGTTCAGAACCCCATATTACAGTGTTATCAACTAATGTTTGAGGAGCAGATAAATGACAGGCAGCACCTGAAAATAAAAGAGGTATTTAAAGACTTTTTAACCGCCTCTGTGGTCTAGTGGTTCACACCACCGATTTCAGACCCAGAGGTCCCGGGTTCGATTCCCAGTGGGGGTACTTATAGTATTCGGTTTGGTTGGTGGTAGGACTTGTTCTTAGTCCGCCTGGCTAGCTACCACCGTCTTATCTAAGTCTGACGCCATAACAATGATGTTTTCAGCGTTATTGTGTTCCGGCAGTTAGAGATAAGATAGCCAGTTCCTCAGTGATTGAGGATTCCGGGAGTAGTGCGCTTCCACCTTCAGCCTTATCACCACTTAACATCAGGTGTGATGAAGGCTAAGTGCTACACCGTTGTGAATAAAAAAAAAAAAAAAAAAAAAAAACAAAATACTTTAATGAAGTTACAACTCAGTCAAGCTAACATGACTCCTGCATGTCTACACAAATTTAACGAATAACGAAACTATGTTATACCCTCGATATATCGTCCCTCTCACTCTCCAGGCAAGTCAGAATCTAGTGAAAGCGGCAGGGCTAGCAAAGTTTAGTTTTTCTTTGAACTAGAGTAGGGCTTCAGGTGACATGTTAACTTTGACCGAGTAGTATATTGAAAAATGGAAAATGAAGTATTTAGAAAAAATCGACCCGTCTCACAATCAGCTGTCCCATCGGAGCTGATTGTGAGACGGGTTGATTTTTTCTAAATACTTCATTTTCCATTTTTCGGTAATAAAAATTGCATTGTGTTGGGAATGCAAAAAACTAAAAATTAAAATTACTACAAGTAGTTAGTATATTTCAAAATTACCTATTACACAGCCACTTCCAACTTTCACATCAACTCCGACGAAAGATCTGCATTCAAAGACATTGCTTTCTCCTATGTGGCCGCATGGAGATTCCAATCGGCATCCTACTTCAAACACATTATGGGCACCAATAAACAGCGGTTTCGGTGGTACTTCTTGTTTCTCACTCTTTCTGAAACATCAATAAGTTTAAGTCAATATCAGAATTAAAATGTTTGTAAGGCAACACATGATCAAATTAATAAGTAAAGTAACCAACTTATGTATGATAGTGGAATATTCTTCAATAATGCAATATTCCGCAATTATTATTGGACCTCCTTCTGCTATTATTGTGACACGGGGGTGAATAACAGTACCTCCACCTATTGTGATATCACCTTCTAAAGTACAATCCTCACAAACTGTTGCTCCAGGTAATATCTTGACACTGTAAACAGAAAAAAATATTATGAAGAACTAATTATGTTTTGTTCTGCATTTTGTCAGTTTGTTAAAGTTGGAACTTACTTATTAGCCATGTTCTTACGGATAAACTACTACTCAAATTCAATCAAATATTTGTAAAAATCAGTAAAAATTGATTTGATTTGATCAAAACAGATCAAATCAAAATCACCAAAATCACACCAGTAGTAGTAAAAAAGTTCGTCCTTTTTGGACAGGCGAAGACATCAAGCCATACTGCCAATTCTTGAGTATTATGTATGTTATTATAGTTTCTTATGTTTTCATTAGAATGTACGTGTGTTACATTCTAATGCTTCTTGGAGTATTTGGCGTCAAGTATGTCGAGTCGGTCTTCTCGGTAATTCTTGCTGAGGTAGTCACCACTACAATAAAACACTCAGCATCACGTTACCGAGATAGCGCATATTTTAATCATTCCACACATCGTCCAGTTGCGTAGACACTTGGGGCACAAAACTACACCTATCTTGAGTCACAAAGTCCACTATGAAACAAATTGCGATTAATTAAAATATCCACTTAACCTAACCCGCCAAGATGGCGCCAAAAAACTCTCCAAAATCACACCAAAATGCAATGTCAAAAAAAAACTTTTTTTTTATTGAAGCTTTGGCTACAAGGGTGCGTTCTGTTTTGTGGCTTCGCTTGAGTCCACTCGAGCGCACTCCGGCGCGCGCTCTAGCCGTTCCTCTATCTCTCTGGATTCCTTCCGCCGATGATGGCGGGTGCGGGTTCGAGCTTCTGCTCCTTCCCCGGGCTTCATCTCGTGGGGCTGCTGCCCCACGGTGCTTGGTGCCGCTTACGCGACCGTCTTCTGACGAGAGGTGTGCCCCACTGGATGTTTGCGGCCCTCGGCGCGGTCAGCCAGCCGGGTGAGACCCCACTGGGGGAGGCCCAACTAGCGCCTGCGAGCGGGCGCGCAAACGGGGTAAGTAAGGGCTATAATTTAGGTGGGGGTATAGGGTGGGAAGTAGGAGTGGACAGAAAGGGCTAGGGAGATGGCGGGGGCACACTGTCACGGGGCAGCGCCCACTTCTTAGCTCTGGTGTTGATGTTGGCGTTTGCGGTGGGAGTTGGATCTTCTGGGATCGGCGGCAGTGGTCTTGCGGGCGCGATGCCCTGCAGGTGCTGATGGGGGCCGTGGTCGGCGCAGTCGAACATTCGACGCGCCAGTCGGCCTACGAAGTCCTGTAGCGGCTCGATGTTGAGGTCCCGCGCAATGACCTCATTGCGGACGTAGCGCCCCGCTTGAGTGATGATGCGGAGCGCTAAGTTTTGCTGGGCTTGTAGTCGCTGCTTCCGCGTCTGCGAGCAGAGCGAGTACCACGCCGGTGCAGCATATGTGAGCCGAGAACGGACGTGGGATTTGTAGATTGCGAGATTCGCCCGCAGCGGCAGTCTAGAGTTCAAGACAGGGCGGAGGGTGGCCCGCGCGGCGCGGGCTGACGACGTGATGTGCTCTAATTGGGCGGCCATAGTCAGGTCAGGCCGCGATCAATGTGGCAGCCTAGGTATTTGATGGACGGCTGCCATTGTATGGTCTCGCCCTTCAGGTCTAGCTTGGGTGGCATCTTACGCTGCCTCCCAACGAGTATTGCGGTGGTTTTCCCCACGTTCACCGCAATGCTCCATTTTTCAAGCCAGGGCGTGAGGAGGTCCAGCTGTTTTTGCATCCGCGCCGCGGCAGCACTGGGCCAAGTGGAGGAAGTGAAAAAGGCGCTGTCGTCCGCAAATAGCGCCAGCTCGACCCGTGGCTCCATTGTTTACAGAGGGCATGTCGTTGGTGTACACGGCGTACAAGGTGGGTGATAAACAGCTGCCTTGTGGAACCCCCGCTCGTATGGGTCGCAGCTCGGACTCCTCTCTTTCCACCGCCACGTTGAAGAGACGTCCTTCAAGGAATGAGGCCAGCAGGTGGACAAGGGCTGGGTGCACTTCGGTGTTTTTAGCCATCTTAAAAATAAGACCGGGGTACCAAACTCGGTCAAAGGCCTTCTCGATATCCAAGAAGGCGGCCACGGTGCAACTACCCTGGTTTAGTTGGTCGGCCATGTGATGGAGCACGCGAGCCAGCTGGAGCGTGGTAGAGTGACCGCTGCGGAATCCAAACTGATCGTCCCTCAAGGAGATGGAGGGACGGAGGCGTCGCAGCAGGAGGCGCTCAAATAGCCGTTCCGTGGCTTGGTGAAATTTTACTCTGACAGCTGTCAGAGTGTAGTTAGTTTCACCCGTTCTGTGGCTCAGTCAGAGTGCAGCACAGCAACCAAACAACCATCAAATCGAACGGTTGTTTTTCACTCTGACAGCTATTTGACGTTTGAACAATGAAAAGTGTCAAAGTTTGAATGATGTCTCGAAATTTTTTTACTTCTATCTCATCTTCCAGGAGGATTTAAGTCAAAATGTTGCAGAGATAGCTATATAACTCGAGCAAAATCCATCACAAGCGTCGTCAAAAATTTTGAGGTTATAAAAACAACTCGATCGTTCTGTGGCTCGGTTGCAACTCAAACACAACAACTCAATACCCAAACGAGTGAAACTTTAACCAAACAATCGCATCCAAAACCACGGAACGCAGTCCGGGGGCTGCCGCGTAACTTTATGGATATGAACTTCATACGTTTTTTGGAACTTTTAGTCAATTTTATAGAAAAAATAGCCCCCCCAGGGGGGCTACCGGCTAAGAAATATGGATATGGGTATGGGTTTCAACTGTCATTTGAATTCCTTATTTTGATAGATTTTTGCTGCTTTGTTCTGTTGAACGTTGCTAGTTAGTTATCGTTATACCCGACGTCACAAAACAAGGAACTGATAGCGGCTATTTTCTTTACAAAATTGACTTGAAGTTCCCAAAAATGTATGAAGTTCATACCAATAAAGTTACGCGGTAGCGGTAAAATTCGAGACGTCATTTAAACTTTGACACTTTTCATTGTTCAAAACGTCAAATAGAGTGAAAAACAACCTGAGAAAACAACCATTCGATTTGATGGTTGTTTAGTTGCTGCACTCTGAGCCACAGAACGGGTAAAACTACACTATGACAGCTGTCAGAGTAAAATTTCACCAAGCCACGGAACGGAACGGCTAGAGCGCGCGCGCCCCGGAGTGCGCTCGAGTGCACTCGAGTGAAGCCACGGAACGCACTCTAGCCGTTCCGTGGCTTGGTGAAATCTCTGACAGCTGTCAGAGTGAAGTCCGTGAAGTCTGTGTGTGTGTGTGGTGTGTTGTTATGTTTTGTTTGTACGCGCGGGAAATATTGTAAAATTAAAGAAAATCTAAATAAAACTTAATAATCCAATTAGATTGTGTATTTTGTCTAGTTTATTTCTGAACCACGGTTTGTATTTTATGGAAATATGAATACGGAGTGGAGCAATGATTTTTATTTTCCATTCAAACCGTACGCCATCCAAGAGAAATTTATGAAAGAACTCTACTTTACTGTAGAGAATAATACATCTGGCATTTTCGAAAGCCCTACAGGAACTGTAAGTACATAAACAATCGTTTACCCTTACAATTGCCGAGTCAAAAATAAAGTAACCAAGGTAAAAGAAACGCTTTTTATTAAACTTAGGTACCAACTTTTTTTTAGGGTAAATCGTTAAGTATCTGTTGCTCTACCTTGCAGTGGTTGAAAGACTATAATAGGAAACTTATACGTAACCTGGAAGAAGAAATAGAGAAAATCAAACGAGAGCTTGTATTAAATAGCAGTAAGTGTTAAAACAATGTAAATTATTTTTATATCCTGGGATTCCAGGGTCAGAGTCACATATTTAAAGGGACTTAAATGCATCATCATTATCATTTTTTTTTATGCGTCATGCATGACATATAAAAAAATTACAAAACATTTCTTAATATTAGCAAGCACTAACATCTACTTTCATTTAAAATCAGAAGATTTTTTTCTGTTTGTTCCTTACTGACTACTTACTTTATAATATTTTATTAACAAAACTGTCTGCTTTATGTGTGACATACATAAAAATTTGTTAATAAGTTTTCTGTGTTTTATTTTTATTGAGCTTATTATAACTGGGAAACTTTGAATTTGTTTACAGATAATGAAGACTGGCTTCTTGTTGAATATGAAAGAATACAGAAAAATCAAGCTATAGCAACTTTACAGCAGAAGTTAGATAGAATAAAGACTTATAATGAAAAGTTTAATGAAATGAAAGTGAGGGTTGAGAAACAGAAATCTGATTCATTGATAAAATCAAAAGAGGTTTATTTTCATAGCATAGATAAAAACAAAAGAGCATCTAATGAAAATAAAGAAAATGTTGATGATGTGAGAGAAGATGGAGATCTTATTCTTGAGGAATGTGGAGAAAGGGAAGATGATGAGTCTGATGAAGATGTTCCTAAAGATGAGGACAGTATTACTAAGGTACATACCTAATTTGGTGGCTCTGTACAGAATAATATAGGAAGAAAAAAATAGCCTTTGATGAGTTTCTTGCCTGTTCTTTTCATTATGTGAATGTAAGGCATAACCTCTTTGATGCCACAACTGCTGTATCAGCCTAAACTGAATCAATATTTTTAATTTTCATAAATCTTAGTCCTAAAGTGTGTTTTTTTAAAATTATTTAAAATTTTTTGAAGTTAATCACCACTTTTCCTTTCAGATATACATAAGTAGCAGAACTCATAGCCAACTGTCACAGTTTGTAGGTGAAATTAAGAGGACAATCTTCAAGGAAGACACTAGATTAGTAACTTTAGCTTCAAGACAACACTACTGCATTAATCCCAACGTTTCAAAGCTGAAAAATGTAAATCTTATCAATGAAAGGTTTGTGTTCTACCTTCACTATGTTATCGGGTATTTTAACGTCCCCACTGCCGGGGCACTGGGCTCCCTTATGGATGGATAAAGAGAATAGGCCATAACTCACCACAAAGGCCCAATGTTGATTGGTGGGTATAACAACTACAAATGCAGCCGGGACCAAATGGCTTATTGTACCATCACAAACGGTGATTTTTGAGCCACTTGCCAACATTCTTCATTTAACCATGTAATTCAAACACGTTTGCATCAATCATGTGCTTGAAGCACGCTAATTGCACGCAATTTGCTAAATTAATTCGCTATGGTACCGTCCAAAATCATGCAGGAGCTCGATTTATAAAATTTTTGGTCACAAATCACATGACCTACCGTTGCAAAAGTTGCTTAATCACTATTGCACCACAGGCAAAGTTCTCTAAGCTTCCAATAATGCATTACAGACAATTTATTGGATTATTATGAATAACTAGCTTTCCGCCCGCGGCTTCGCCCGCGTGGTATACGCCGTATACACGACGTTATCCCGCGGGAATGTGATATATTTCCGGGATAAAAAGTAGTCTATGTTCCTCTCCAGGCCACAAAGTATCTGTGTCCAAAATTTCAGCCTAATCCGTTGAGCCGTTGTAAAAAACATCCAAACATCCAAACATCTAACCATCCAAACATCTAAACTTTCACATTTATAATATTAGTAGGATTAATATTACTTTTCAGATGCCTTGATATGCAGAAATCCAAATCTAAATCAACATCTGTGGCAGAAGATGGAAAAGTCCTTAAAAAGACTAAGACAAAGTCTTGCACAGCTTGCCCCTACTACAACCAGACAAATATAAACAAATTAAAGGAAAGGATGCTCTGTGACATAATGGATATAGAAGATTTGGTGAAAAACGCAAAGGAAATTAAAGCATGCCCTTATTATGCAAGCAGGGCAGCATTAGATGATGCTGAGGTAAGCTTTTGTTATATTAGACTAGCTATCCGCCTGCGGCTTCGCCCGCGTGGACTACACGACGTTATCCCGCAAGAATGTGATATTTTTCGGAATAAAAAGTAGCCTATGTTCTTCTCCAGGCTACAAAGTATCTGTGAATTTCAGCCTAATTTGTTTAGCTGCTTTGGCGTGATTGAGTAACAAACATCCAAACATATAAACTTTCACATTTATAATATTAGTAGGATAGTAGGATCAGGATCAAGCGTCTTTCTATACTCTTTTATGTCTGCAAAATGGTTATGTATCATAATAAGTTAAGTTTTTCCAACTATTTTCGAAAGAACTTCGGTCAAATCAAAATACCTACTGTTTAAATACCTAAAGATTGTGGAACAATGGTTATTTTAATTTTTAGTTTTTTGCATTCACAATGCAATTTTTATTACAGAAAAATGGAAAATGAAGTATTTAGAAAAAATCGACCCGTCTCACAACTATCGGAGTCCCATCGGAGCTAGTTGTGAGACGGGTTGATTTTTTCTAAATACTTCATTTTCCATTTTTTTTATTGTTCCACCTATTTTTGAAATAACTAATAAACGATATCACTATTGGACAAATGGTCTACGGTTTATTCAACTACAATTAACTAACCTAAGGCTGATTTAACTACGGACGCGGGAAGACACGCTTATGTTAGGTTTACATGAACCGACTTTATACCATGGAAGTATTACCTAAACAGGAATGCGTCCTCTTCAAAGTATTTACTGTTAGATTTATCAAAACTAGTCTTTATTACAATGACATAAGAACTATGCTATACGCAAAACCCGAAACGAGCTGAGCGAGTGGGCTGTAATTTACAGTTTATCCTTGTCTAATTCAAATGCCTAGAACATTGTAGGTTAGGGTAAATATATACCTTAAAAATGGGTTTGTCTGTTTCTGATATTATAATCAAGGTGGCCCTCCGGCCTAGCTCAAATTTCTTTCAAATTGCTATACTTTATGACGTTAATTTATGGACGCCTCCTCGTTAGGAGGCGTCCATAAATTTTTATTTCGATCCGATTTTATTCATTAATAAAATCGGCCAAGTGCGAGTTGGACTCGCCCATGAAGGGTTCCGTACACACTTAACGTACCGATTGCCTATACCTTGCCAAAATTCCACCATAATTTTTTGACGGCAAAATATAACTTTGTTTTTTTATAGTGTTTGTATGAATGACAAAGTTACATTTGCGGTTTTTGAATATCTCAAAAAGTACTACGATGTATATCGTTCAAACCAATTTTCGTTGAAAGTTTTTATTAAAATCTACAGCATATATTTTTTCTAGATTTTTCACTCTTTTATTTCAAAAGTTAGAGGAGGGGGCGACACACATTTTACCATTTTGGAAGGCTCTATCTTTCAAAATATTAAGTTTGAGAAAAAAATATTTTCAAAGACGTGTCTATAGACACCCCAAACGAAATGTTTGATTAAAAAAAAAATTCAGTTACAGTTCCATGTATGGGGAGCCCCCATTAATTTGTTTTTATTTTTGTATTAAAATCGTAAAGCGGTTCACGGAATACATACTACCTACCAAGTATCAACTGTGTTAGTTTTTATAGTTTTGGAATAATTTGACTGTGACATACGAACGGACGGACAGACAGACAGACAGACATGACGAATCTATAAGGGTTCTGTTTTCTGCCATTCGGCTATGGAACCCTAAAAATGAGTATAATACCTAATAACAATAGCACACAATAGCTCGGCTGGACGGAATCCACCCCTGGCCAATTCCTTCGGCCGACCAGCGAGACAGAAAGGAAGCTTTTTCTGAATAATAATTGCCGTTTGAAATTTGTTATTGAAGTTTAATAAAATAAAACAATGTTTTGTAAGTTATTATCGTTTTATTGTTTTGTGTACCTACTTACCTATCAATGGGAAAAGAAATCCGTTGTGGGAATGGAGGGCGTTTGGTGTGCATTGACCTCTTCTGTTTATCAAACAACACTATATTATCGCATCTGTAGCATTGATAAGCTTTTGACCACTATTTTTAGTTTACGGCTCAACTTTACCCCCACCAGTAACCGATAGTCCCAATTTAAGTAATGTTCTCAGGTCTGAGGGAATATCCGTAAATAGGCGACAGTATAGTATAGTCACTCATCGTAGTCATCGTTGAAAGAGACAAAATGAACACTGAGTATCTCTCGCTCGGCACAGTTTTTTCACAACAGCGCATTCCTGTTTAGGTAATACTTCCATGCTTTATACAGATTCCCCCCATTTCCTATTAAACTAGAATGAGCATTAAAAAAAGTAGCAGAGTTACTTGAGTATCCTTTTTGTTTTTTTTTTATAGTGAGGGCAAATACAGTCTTCGTATACCGCTAACGGCATGTTGGACTCAGTCAGACAAGGCCTGTCTCCCGCCGCGCCCAGCCCTCCCGCCAAGCCTAATAGGCTTCGCGTCAGGGCTGGGTGGTTCTAACCCCTGCCCCGCCCCCTGACGAGCTCGAAAGCTCGACAGGAGGCGGGGCAGGAGAAGAGAGCCTCCTCTCAATCTCCCCATAAGGTTACCCAGTCTGGGTGGGCTGACCAGATGGGGCGGTCGAGAGCAGGCACCACTACCAACTAAACCCCTCACTACTTGCTCTCCGCCGTCAGTTTTAAGCACACCGGCTGTGGGGGGGCCGTGGTGGTATGCACCCCCTGCGGCCTGACGGTTGGCCCGTTTCCGGGCCCCTGCACGGAGGGAGATGGCCGAGCAAGCGGGGCCATCTCCCAAGACAACCGGGGGGAGACCGTGCGATCCGGACGGCAGTTAACAGGCCGTTAGGCCAGCTAACCCGCCCGGACCGCACCGCCCCGCTACAGGGGAATGAGGCGCGCAAAACGCAGCCACCTTCGCCCCGGCCGCCTTCGTCGAAGACGGTCCGCATGAGCCTCCTGCTCGCGGATCCGCTCCGACGCCTCCTTCTGCGAGATAACATCCTCGCAGAAGGAGATTGCCGCCTGCCAGGACCTGTCACTATCAAGCATGGCACGAGCCACGTTTGATAGCGAGAGGTCCGTCCCTACCACAGCGCGCAGATCGCGACGCTGGGATGCCCAGGCAGGGCACGCCTGTAAGGTGTGCTCCGCACTGTCCACCCCAGCGCCGCAATCATGGCACCGTGTGGTCGCTTCCCTTCTTATCCGACACAGATATTTTCCAAAGCACCCGTGCCCGGAAAACACCTGCGTCAGCCTGAAGGTCAGCGACCCATGCCGGCGATGACACCACTCTCGGAGGAGAGGGCGGACGGCATTGATCGTCCGCCTCCCAGCTGTTTCCCCCTCCAGCCTCCCCTCCCATATGTCCATCAGGCACCCGTCGGCTATGCGCCGGGCCGCGGACAACTCCTCGGGGGTCACACTACCTCCCTCCGCGATCAGCGCTCGACGCTCAAGGTACAGCTCCCTGAGGACCCGAGCGTCTAGCTCCCAGGGAGGGGTACCCGCCAAAACGCAGGCCGCCGCGTGAGACATAGTCCTATACCCCCTGACTATCCGTACTTGAGTATCCTACTAATATTATAAATGCGAAAGTTTGTGAGCATGGATGTCTGTTTGGTACTCTTTCACGCAAAACTATTGAACGGATCTGGATGAAATTTGCAACAGATGTAGATTATAGCCTGGAATAGCACTTAGGATACTTTTTATCCCAATATTCCCACGGGAATGGGAACCGCGGGCGGCCGCTAGTTATTTTTTATTTAGAAGGGGGGACGCTAGCGAAGCCGGACGGGTGATCAGACAACTTGATAGGAACCATTTCATCAAACGCCACACTAGTTATTTACATATTACGTCTAATAGCAATAACTTTTAGGTTGTTCTAGTTAGCCACGCTGGCATAGTAAGCGAAGGCGCTCGCTCTGGTATGTCGCTCAAGCTGAAAGACAACGTTCTCATACTAGACGAAGCTCACGGTCTTACAGCAGCACTAGAGAATGCACACTGCGCGCCCGTACCCGTGAGATATTTGGAATCTCTCAAGACGTTTTTGAAACTTTACATTGATAAGTACGGCTCCAGGTTGTCCAGTAAGAATCTTTTGGCTTTAAACCAGTTGCAGTTCATAGTTGGAAAGTTACTTGGTAAGTCTATTTTATGTTGTCATTCTTCTTCTTTTTCATCAGGTCAATAGTTCAACTACATTTTTAAATTTAAAGGAGAAATGACCAAAATGTATGGGGCTTGGTCCAAATGTCCACCACTGACCATACCACTTGCTCGGCTGGTAGTTTTTTACTATGTATCAGATTTTTTCCTTTACTTACAGAATAGCATTGTGAATACATAAAACAATTTAAAACCTTTGTAAAAATGTTTCTTTCGATTGCGAGGGTTTCCTTACATTGATAAAACAACGATGGCTTACAGCGTTGAAAGTTGATAGCAAAATTCGACGAGTCTTGTAAGCCTTTCGGTAGTATTTCACCAGGTAGCTTAGTTGGTTAGAGCATCGGGCCGGATTCCCGTAGGCGCGGGTTCGAATCCCGCCTGAAAGTTACTTGCATGGCTGGTGGTTTTTTACTATCACAATTTTTCCTTTACTATGGTCTAAATTGGATTGTGTGTGACCCATTTTTCTTATAATTTGTTTGAAAGGTCAAAAGTTTATAGGTCCAGTGTCCATCTGCCGCATTCAGAGACGCCAGTTTTTAATTGGCAATTAAATGTCTGTCCTACTTTATTCAATACTGTACATAAAAAAGAGACAGAAAGAGATTAATCGTTAATTAAAGCTAAATTATGTCTCTGAGTACGGCAGCATCTCAACAAGTTTGAATTTCGACCTTATTGCATTTTAATATCTGTTGAAAAAGAAACTTATGCCACCTTATTACAAAACGTGGACTAAGTCCTGGTTTAAAACTGGTGCTGTCAATTTCATTTTCCAAATGAAAGACAGAAGTAGCATCAATTTTAAACCAGGTCTAACTTTAGTCCACGTTTTGTAATAAGGGGGATGGTGTTCACGATTCGGTTAGTTCGTACGTACAACACTATCAATTAACATTTTAGGTATGTTAACCAAAACAAGCGATGGAAAGAAGCCTGATGATCCAAATATATTTACTTTGGAAGACTTTGTTATAAAAGCAGACATAGATCATTTGAATCTGAGAAAAACTATAGATTTTTGCAAAACATCAAAACTAGCACCTAAACTACATGGTTTTGCTATGAGATATCCTCCAGAAAAGCTAGAAGAGATATTAAAAAGTTCAAAGGATAAGAAAAGCTCATTGGAGACATTTTTGAAAAGCATCTCTGGGAAAAAGTCAGAAGCACAAAAAAAGGAAGAGCAGGAAGTACCTAAAGATACAAAGCAAAATGTTGAGGTAGGTAGTAGGTACCCTCTTTTATCTAAATGGTTTAGACTGTGGGTTATCACGCATCAGTAAATTACATGATATAGGTATCTATCTATATGTACACTTGTATACTAATATTAAAATTAATTATGTTCTATTTGTTTGTAATGTATGTCGTTTGTTTTCCATGAAAAAAAAGAAAATAATAATAAAAAAAACTTACAATCACACCAATTATCCAGCTCATAAGTAGTTTTCATTATGAAACTGTGTTATGGATTCTAGATAACGGATAAATATATACTTAGGTATATACTTTTTTTTGTAAATACATAGGTACTCAAATATAACACCCAGACCAAGACAAATAGACATGTTCATGCACACAAATATTTGTCCTGTTCGGGAATCGAACCCGAGACCACTGGCGCAGAAGGCAGGTATCCTACTTCTTACCCCTGCGCCAAATCATAATATTTAGGAGGAAGTATTTGATTATTTTTTTGTATTGTATGGTTGTAAGGATAAACTCAAAAAGTGCTGAACAGATTTTAAACATTCTTTCACCAGTCATAGCTGTATTATTCCCGAGTAACATAGGCCGCAATTTCAACGGGAACTGGAACTACGGTAAAATCGTAGGGAGCCACTAGTTTATAATAAGAAGTAAACAGATAATCATCTTATTATCTCATCCAAATATGTTTTTGACAGTAAATTGTGAACTTAATTGCGAAATAAATAAGGTTATAAACCAGTTTTTTAAATGTATTTGCCCATTTTTGATAATTTAATGACTTATAAGTTCATTTAACAGAAATAAGTAGGTGGGGATCGCGTGGGAAACCCATTGATCAAAAGAGCAAATCCTCCATTCATTTTACCTGTACGGTTTTAAATTTTTCAATTTGTTTTGGCAAACAAAAGTACAATCGCGGAGCACGAAGAATCTCGTACAGTGACGTGTTATTACCTGTCCCTGTCGCTGTAGTGCGTCACGCTCGCACAGATGCGATGACCGCCGTCTCAAGAGAACTGTGATTCCACGTTTCATTCAGTATTAATGCGTGTCATGCTCCTTAACCTCTTTTTGTGTTCTGTAGTGCTAGCACAACTTGCGCCCGACTCGAGTGAGAAAGAGTCGCGGGCACTTTCGACGAATCAGATCGCTCGTAGATAGCGCGCGTGACTTAAGGCGAGACGTGCTGATTTTTTGGAAGAAGTGCGACAAAGAGTCGCGCTAAGTTGTGCTTGCACTACTGTACTGTTAAGTATAAAACTGATAATTTGAGCTGTTTAGTGAATATATTGTATCTTCCACAGGTCCACACAGAAACTTCACCAGGTACCGGTTTATATGCCGTACTAGACTTCCTTCAAATGCTGTGCGAACGGAGTGAACACGGGCGGGTGTTAGCACAACGCGGATCCAGTGATGGGCTACTCAAGTACCTGCTTCTGAACCCGGCTGAGCATTTCCTTGAAGTCGTCAAGCAATGTCGGTCGGTTAGTAAAGTAGTTTGAGTTTGGTAATAAGCCACTTTACCCTTTTTTATTCGTGTCCTAAACGATTAATAATTGTCCTATTACACCAAAAAAATGTATTTATTAATATTTTAGAACATAAACACCTACAAAACTTTATTTTAAAATTTCGCTTTTTATTTACCGGTAAATACGCTCTTCGCCATGTTCTGACGTTCTATAATTTGTAACCAACCACTTGACTGTATTGACAGTGTCAAGAGGTTGTTTACTTACCTCAGGGTAGTTCCACTTATCAAAGATCTTTGTCCAATATGCATTTGATCAAAGAAATTGGACGACTTTGACGTTCAATTTTATACATTCGATATCCAATTTCTTTGATCAAATGTATATTGGACAAAGAAAAGATCTTTGATAAGTGGAATATACCCTTACTAATATGTAGCAAAAGTGAAAGTGACGTTAATTTGTTAACAAATTTAGAAATCCAATGACGTCACATGGGCGATAGTGTTTTCATCAGTTCAAATAAAAAATAAAAAAATATATTTTTCAAATTATTTTTACTTATCCATCTTGTAAGTACTTTTATTTCATGATATCGCTATATTAAGTTTTCCTAAGCCAAGACTAAAGGAAATATTCACTCGATGTATCAAATTTCATAGGTACTTAATTTGATTTGTCAAGTAGCCTATTAATTGCGTTTTATATGCCGTAGATTAGGTACTAGATTTCCTACAAATGCTGTGTAAGCGAAGTGAACACAGTCGGGTCAAGGTCAACGCTCCTCTAATGGGCTACCTACTCAAATATCTGCTTCTGAAGCAAGCAATGTCGGTCGGCAAGTATTTTAGGTTTAGCAATAAAGATTGGTCATTACTTGCGGTTTATACGCTGTTTAATAATGCTGTGTGAGCGAAGTGAACATGGTCGGGTCTAGCTCAACGCAACGCAAGTCCTCTAATGGGCTACTCAAATATCTGCTTCTGAAGCAAGCAATGTTGGTCAATTAAAATTGTTCATTACTTGCCGTTTATTTATACGTTGTACAGTCAGGGACAATTACGGTGAACCACTTACGTCTTTTCGTGTAAATGACGGACGTCTCATCGTTTACTTGCAGTCTATCCCTTATTTACAAACAAAAAGTATTTAAGTATATATTTATCCGTTATCAAGTTCACGTAGACACAGTTTCTTATGAAATTAACTACGGGCTTAGATAATTGGTGTGATTGTAAGAAAATATTTATTTATTTATTGCTTATGCATTGCACTACTCTACTTTAATACATTTAATAATAAGTCCGCGAGACTGCGAGACTGGTGAGGCACCAGCCACACGAAAAATGTAAGACGTGGTTCACCAAAAGTGTCCCTGATTGTACATTAATGATGTGTGAGCGAAGTAAACACAAGCGCGTTTTTGTACAATGAACAACCTGCTTCTAAAGCCAGCTGAGCATTTCCTTGAAGTGGTTAAGCAATGTCAATGATGATGATGATAAAAAAGTTAGTTGTTTGTTAACATGGGAGCAAATGCATAAGAAATGGAACTTGTCTGTGCAAGAAATGGTTTGCAGACAAAAATATCATGTAGAGTAGAATAGTCAAAAGCCATGTATTATATTATAATACAATACTTATGAACATATTCTCAGTTAATTCTGGACTTTGAATCAAACATGTTAAGGTTCAAAATCAGTTGGAGAAATATATATGTCAGTTTTGTATAATTTTATAACTAACAAACTTCAGTTTGTTTTAAACCTAAACCCTCTTATTACAAAACGTGGACTAAAGTTAGACCTGGTTTAAAATTGATGCTGATTCTTTCTTCCATTTGGAAAATGAAAGTGACAGCACCAGTTTAGTACCAGTTTTAAACCAGGACTATTTTAGTCCACGTTTTGTAATAAGGTTGAAAGTCTTTGAAAATTAAATTCAAAATCCATTGAAAAGAATCGACCTGATTTAAATTATTGTCTAATGTTAACTGTTCATAACATAAGTTTACCTTTTTATGAGAAACCTTTTTACAAGAAAAATGGAAAATGAAGTATATTTAGAAAAAATCGACCCGTCTCACTACTAAATACTTACTTACTTTACTTACTTACTTATACTTACTTTTTCTAAATACTTCATTTTCCATTTTTCAGTAATAAAAATTGCATTGTGAATGCAAAAAACTAAAAATTAAAAAAACTTTTTACAAGATTTTATTTAACTTGTAATGTATGTATGTATGGCCGTTGGGCTAAATTTGACCCACTTTCCAGTGTCCGATTGAGCTGAAATTTTGCATAGTGGTTTAGACGACAATACAATATGACAGTCAGCAAAAAAGCTTGTAATAAAAGTATTTTTTTTTCAACTAGCTTATTAACTTTTATACTTTAACAACTTTACAGGTGATAGTGGCTGGTGGCACTATGGAGCCTGTTTCGGAATTCGTGACCCTTCTCACGGGAGACCCTAAGGCGGATGATAAAGTAAACATAGTGAAGTGCGATCACGTCGTTCCCCCAGAAAATGTCGTTGCAATCTGCTTGTCGAAAGGGCCGACCAACGTTAATTTGAGTTTCACGTATGAAAACCGCATGTCTGGGGAACTTGTAAGTATCCTACTAGTTATTATGAAAGCTAAAGCTTATATAGATGATCCATGTAAACTTTCGCATCGTTCGTATGTTACTCATTCATTAAAGTCGGAACGGCTGAACGGGATTTTGATGAAAAGTGGCACGATTATGGATTACAGTTTGGAATAGCAAATAATCCTATTTGCTTTACCTAATGATTAAAAATATTGATTATACAGTGGCGGTCAAATAATTAAAGACAACAGTCGATTTTCATACAAATGAGGTAACTTTGAAGCCTTAATTGGTTCTCCGCCAGAGATTGATCTAGGTGTGATCAGGTGATTGCACTCTAGGGAGTGATTGGAGAAGATTCAGATCGCTATACACACCCAACTCTTCTGATCAGCATTCTAAAAGATATAAGGATATGTTTAAAAAATCCGCAAAGTTTGCATAAAATTGTATGGAAATCCAGAAACTGAAAACTCTGATTCTTATATCTCTTAGAACGCTGATCAGATCAGTTGTTTGTGTATAGCGATCTGTATCTCCTCCATTCACTTCCTGGATGGCCATCATCAGATCACAGCTAGGTCAATGCTTGGCGGAGAAACGAGGCTTCAAAGACACCTCGTTTGTATGAAAATCGACTGGTGTCTTTAATTATATGACCGCCACTGTATAATTAGATGCTTTACAGCCACCTATAGGAAAAGTTGAGTCACTTGCCAACATTCTTAATTTCACCGTGTAATAAAAATCGGGCGTACTTCGGGCACACGGCTAATACACGTTGGCATTACACGGCTAAATTAGGAATGTTGGCAAGTGGCTCAACTTTCCCTATAGGTGACTGTACAAAACAATCAAGTAGATCATACTAAACTTTAATTAACTTCAATACGAAAAAGAAACCACTACAAGTTGGGTTTTAATGTCTCGTTTTAATTTTGACGTTTGACTAACCAATAAAATTTTGAAGTTTCAATTTCAAGTTATTCAATTTGAATAAGGGTTTTTATCGAAGGTTCCCATGCAGTGTGACTACCTAAACTTAACGAACGCCTTACCAATGCGTCATCTCTTTGACTGTATTTTTCGGTGAGTACTTATCACTTAGTTGTGTAAATTATTTCTTTTTACTTTCAGTTAAATGAAATCGGCTGTATTTTAAGGAATGTCTGTAATTTAGTTCCTGGCGGAGTGGTATGCTTCCTACCCTCATATTCTTATGAGCAAATTTTATATGACCACCTGAATACGAAAGGATATTTAAACTCTATTGTTAAGAGAAAAGCGGTGTTCCGGGAACCTAAATCAGCTGCTGATGTTGATCAGGTAACTAAGAAAATATTTCAAATTATTTTTACTTTTAAAAAGCTTTTTATTAACTTGCCATGTTAGTTAGTTAGTAGTGGGGGACAAATCTAGCAAACTTAATTTGACCCACATCCCAGTGTCCGATGGAGCTGAAATTTTGTATACAGGCTTGGTTTAGATGACAATACAATATTCAGCAAAAAAGCTTATCATGAAAATGAAACTAAAAACTTATTTGCATTCAAAATGCAATTTTTATTATTGAAAATATTGAGAAAAACAATGCTAATGAAGAGCATTCTCGCCCGGCCAGCCCTTTCACTGTCCGGGACTTTCATTGCACTGGGACTCGTCCCATCGGAGCTAATTGTGAGACGTGTCGATTTTTTTTATACTTCATTTTCAATAAGAAAATATTAAAACAATAAAAAAACTTTTAATAGGTGACTAAGGCGCATTTTAATTTCACTATTATATGTGTTAACCGCCGGTTTCTGAAACTCCAATCAAAAAGTAAAATTTGTTAACAGACTGTCACAATTAATTCCCAATTAAAAGCACCTTGGGTTTCTGAAACGAAAATTATCTCACAATTAGGTTTAAGATTTGTATGGGCACTGACAGACTGTTAACAGACTGTTGACAGTCTGTCACATCTGGTCTGGGGGCACGGGAGTGCCCCCGCCAAGTCGAGCGCGAAGCAAACGCTGCCGTACCATCCTTTACTGGAACCATTTCGCCGCATTTTCAGGCCCCTATTTGTGAACCTCTGGATAAGACCAGAACGCAGAAATTTTCGTCATCCAGTAAGCTATAATTACATACTTAAAATCCAAAATTTCAAGTCTGTAGGTCATTTAGTTCCGAAGTTAAGCGAAAGCAAAGTTTCGCATTTATGACACTCACTTATGATCATCAAAATAGAACTAGTACTTCCCATAAACTCAGAGAGCTGTAATTTGGTACAGAGTAAGGGTTTAATGCCACATAAAGGGAAAACTATAAAAACTAGGATAATGCCCCCAGATTTCTAGTTACACCAACTGCATAAATAACTTTGTAATTCTATATAAATATAAAGCATTACAAAGTCACATTTGCAGTAAATAAATCGGTATATCTGTAGTTATTACTTATGTGTAATACCTAGCAAAAAGATATGAAATCTCACCAAAATCATCCTATGAAAAACTGACCAACTCTCGCTGGAGCTGCTTATTGCTTTACAAAAAGCGTTGAAATCTCTCAGTAAAGTCAAGTCAACTCTAATGTTCCTTTCTGCGATTTCTTTATTGATATAGTTACGTTTTAATTTTATGTGACTTGGTCGTTGACTTGTGCCCACCAAAATAACCAACATGTAGAATGTTCAACGCAGGGACCGGAACCGCTTACCCTAAGGGCGTTTGTGCACTACCACTGAATTTTACCGATCCGGCGGTCCGTTTTTTTCCGGACCGGCGTGGCATGAAAAACACGGATGGTAGCTTGTGCACTTGTCCGGTTTTTTACTGGCCGGGGCAGCGCAGTGATCTCTTTGAAACTACACTCTACGGACGCGTTTTAAACGAGAGGAATAATGAGTTCCTTGGAACGTCGGCAATTACTTGCGTTATTGCTTTATGTACGAAGACGTAGAAGACAGAAAGAGTTTTGGGTTCATCCTCTTATCAGTGAAAGGTACCTGACAGGGTCATTTTACCGAAATCACAATTAATTGAGGCTTGATGAAAAATTATTTTTTAACTACTATCCAATGTCTACAGCTAGCTATATAACAAAAAAAGTTTTATCAAAATCCGCTTAGTAGTTTTTGCGTGAAACACGGACAACAGACAGACAGACAGACAAACAAAAATTTCAAAATCCATATTTTTGGTGCTAGATATATTACGTGTTATTGGTGAAAAATAATAATAATAATAATAAATAAATAAATTCTTACATTCACACCAATTATCTAAGCCCATTTTAATTTCATTAAGAAACTGTATCATGGAAAACTTGATAACGGATAAATATATACTTAAATACTTTTTGTTTGTAAATACATACATATTATACATAGTTAACACCCAGACCAAGACAAATAGACATGTTCATGCACACAAATATTTGTCTTGTTCGGGAATCGAACCCGAGACCACTGGCGCAGAAGGTGGGTAGCCTACTCCTGCGCCAAATCGGTCGTCAATCGAGAAAGGCGCTTGAATTTATTTTGGCGTGCGTTAATTTATTTGCGATAACTCCTAAGATATTCATTTAAATTATATGGTGTAAAAGAGTAAAATAATGTGCATGAAATGCTTAAAGCAACTAACGTATTTAGATTGATAAGGGTTAATACTGTATCCGTTTAAATAGCTTTCCAAATTACCGCATTGTTCGTAACCATTTTTTAAGAGATAATATGGCTAGAATATGCTATCCTTAAAAGATAGACATATGCTATCGCGGACTTTTTTGTAGATCTATAGAAGATGAATATCCCAACATGCATTATTTTTTTAAACCTCGAAAGGATTAGGCAGCGTTTTTGCAGAAAACTCCCGGGCGGCTTGCCGTTTGCCGGCACTTTCGACAATTATCGTTATATTTCTACCAATTTACACAAAACTTTCATAAATTATATACTAAAATCTTTCTGAAGAACCACGCTACCTGTTAGTGAAAACCGCATGAAAATCTGTTTCGTAGTTTTAAAGATTTAAGCATATATAGGGACAGACAGACGGGAAGCGACTTTGTTTTATACTATGTAGTGATTTATGATTAAAATACAACCATCCGTTTTTTTCCGGACGGTAAAATTCAGTGTAGTGCACAAGCGTACATATGTTTTTCATTGCCGTCATCTCGGAACGGAAAAAAACGGTCCGGAATGGGGAAAAGTAAAATGACGGACGGTAAAATTCAGTGTGGTGCACAAGCGCCCATATGTTTTTCATTGCTGCCATATCGGTCCGGAAAAAACCGGATCGCCGGATCGGTAAAATTCAGTGTAGTGCACAAACGCCCTAACCCGGGTTTTTATAGGGTATTTTAAAGACTTGTTTCTACAAACCCTTTCAAATTGATAATCATATCATCGACTAACCGTATTGACAGGCTAACCAAATGAATCAAGTTAATTCGGGTAAGCGCTTACCATAAACGAAAAACCCTTTTAAGTCTTACCCTGCGACAGGGTTTTGAAGCGTCAAAGCAATTTAAACTTCTGCGCGCACTACATTAAACTTATTATTGTATAACAATTTCAAGTGTGATCGCGGCATCGACAAAATCTTCGCTACGTCAGATAATAACGAATCATGCGTCGTTCACGCTAAAGTTCATTTTCGCGTGATCCGTCGGTCACCGCCGCTCGCTATTGTTTATCCGAGTGGCCGCGGCGCCGGCATTTAAAAACGGAAGGAAGGAACTTGTTTAATATGACCGCTACATTACACGTGTTTGTTTGTTTTTGTTACTGACGATCGTTTTTAATTATTTGTAAGCAGTGAATTCTTTATATATATATATAACTCTTCTGTGCGTGTGTATGTAACTGAAGTCCTCCTAAACAGTTTCAATTTCAATGAATTTTTTTGTGTCTTCAGGCGGATTCCAGAATGATTTAGATTTACAATTGGACCCGGTAGGTGGCGTGCTGTCGATAAGGCGGTACAAATTTCGCCGACCGAGCAGCTAGTAGCTTTTTTTTTTTTTTATTTATTACAGAACCATGAACAAGTTTACAATTTGCTTAGGTCTAGTAAATTACAAAATTTTAACAAATTATAATAAGTTATTGTAAACTCAACAATATGGCTACATTTTAAGTTAATAATGTATAGTTACAATACAAGACTCGAAGTAGGTACCTATAAAAACTTATAAATTTAAATATTGTACAAAAACTCTAGCGTGAGAAATAGTAAGCTTTATAAAATAGCTTTACTTATAAAAAAAGTAAAATTTGATATAATGCTACTTTGTAGAAACGTTTTTCATTTTTTCAATTTAACTGGCTATGGCTTCTGAGGCCTGCAACGTTATTAGTCATTGGAACAAAAATTATCAAAAAGAAATAAAAAATCACTTAATTTTTTGGATTCGCCTATTTTTGTTAATCTACGTAGGTACTAATAGTATTTAGCCTTCTTTAACATGTGATGCAATCTCGACGCAAACTAATATTTTTTCATACAAAAAAACTAGTTTTTTTCTCTATAACTGCGCATTTGTCAGTTTTTTCATATAAAATTGTTAGGAAATTCATTATCTGTCATGAAAAAAAAACAGTTCGATACAGCGATTTTGGTGGACTTTGGTGGCCATGCACGGTGTTTCCAAAACCCTTAAAATCGGACATCCCCCTTTTTTTCAATAATTGGAAAGAGTTAAGCTTTACAAATGCAAGAGTAGAACTCCCGTGTTTCAATTCCACTTGGTTACCGAGTAATAAATTTTTGAAAATGGGCATTTTTTAACACCGGTTAATCGAAACTTATTTGTTATTAAAAAGGTACGCGCTAGAAATTTGATTATTTGAAAAGTTCGTTTTCAATATTTAGCCGACCGAGGATCGAACCCGGGACCTCTAGAGATAGCGGCACCTTAAAAACCGTTGCGTACACCACTCGGCCACGGAAGTCGTCAAATGTCGTCAAAGTAAAAAAAATAAAAATCCAAGATGGCGGCCAACTTTTTTGATTGTGGGCTGATTTTGATGAAACTCGATTTTTAGTACTATTTCGTCAAGAAAAGAGTAACGCAATGTTAAAAAAATAAAAAATCCAAGATGGCGGTCGACTTTTTTGTTTGTGGGCCGATTTTGATGAAACTTGATTTCTAGTACTATTTTGACAAGAAAACAACAACGCACTGTTAATAATATTAAAAAATCCAAGATGGCGGCCAACTTTTTTGTTTGTGGGCTGATTTCGATGAAACTAGGTTTTTAATACAGTTGCTCAAAAAGTGGCGTATTGCAGGGACGTATAGCGTTCGGGATGTGGGCTATTACACACTCGAATTTTTCTTTACCTTTCCCGAACTCGTGCGTTTTCTTTCCCAACTGGTAAAATATTGTCTATTAAAAAGAAAAAACCAACCACGAAGTTTTTACTAAAAAAAATCATAGAAGTTTTTATGATTCATGCATATATTTCTAAAAAGAAGCTACTAATTTGTTTCAATATCAGATTTAAAAGTAATTTTAATTATACATTAAATTAATATTTGTATCGGCCAAATTAAATTTATGAATATAAAAAAACAAAATTGGCTGTATGACCACAGATTACTAAATATGGTATGACGTGCACTATTTACCATAGTATCAGCTTATAGGAGTTTGCGCAAGTAAGTGAAAAGAAAATGAGGGACCTTATTTCTTAATTTTCTAAATTAGTTTATTCTGGTTTTTATTGTGGTAGGTACTTAGTATGGTGGAATTAGTGCAATAATGTGGCTTTAATGGAAAACGATGTGGTAAAAGAGAGAAATAAGGAAAGGCGCTCCTGTAGGATTCGAATTGCTTTTTTTAGGTTTCATTTCATCTCATTTAATTTAATTTTCATTTCATATCAATAAAAAAATTCTACTGAAGCCTTGGCTGTATGATCATAGTTTCCTTTGCCAACCCAGAATGGGTGAAGAAAACAAAAAAAAAGTCTCTGCTTAGCTTATATTCTTTTACGATTAGTTAGTTGAGTTTATTGTGTTTTATTATTTTATTAAATTGCTAAATTTTTTCGCAACTGTATTAAAAATAGTTGTTCAGTACACGTGCGGAACCGTCATTGCAACTTGTTCCGACTGTCAACCCTCACCTTCGGCTGCGCCTCGGCTCGGGTAGACATTTGTCGGAACTCTTTGCAATGACAGGCTTTCCGCACTTGTAATGAAATCTACTATTTTGGTACTATTTCGTCAAGAAAAGAGTAACGCAATGTAAAAAAAATCAAAATCCAAGATGGCGGCCCACTTTTTTGTTTGTGGGCCGATTTTGATGAAACTTGATTTCTAGTACTATTTTGACAAGAAAACAACAACGCACTGATAAAAATATAAAAAATCCAAGATGGCGGCCAACTTTTTTGTTTGTGGGCTGATTTCGATGAAACTCGGTTTTTGGTACTATTTCGTCAAGAAAAGAGTAACGCAATGTTAAAAAAAAACAAAATCCAAGATGGCGGCTAACTTTTTTGTTTGTGGGCCGATTTTGATGAAACTCGATTTCTAGTACTATTTTGAGAAGAAAACAACAACGCACTGTTAAAAATATAAAATATCCAAGATGGCGGCCAACTTTTTTTGTTTGTGGGCTGATTTCGATGAAACTTGGTTTTTGGTACTATTTCGTCAAGAAAAGAGTAACGCAATGTTAAAAAAAAACAAAATCCAAGATGGCGGCCAACTTTTTTGTTTGTGGGCCGGTTTTGATGAAACTCGATTTCTAGTACTATTTTGACAAGAAAACAACAACGCACTGTTAAAAATATAAAATATCCAAGATGGCGGCCAACTTTTTTTGTTTGTGGGCTGATTTCGATGAATCTCGGTTTTTGGTACTATTTCGTCAAGAAAAGAGTAACGCAATGTTAAAAAAAATAAAAATTCAAGATGGCAGCAAATTTTTTTGTTTGTGGGCCAATTTTGATGAAACTCGAAGTCTAGTACTATTTTGACAAGAAAACAACAACGCACTTTTAAAAATAAAAAAAGTCCAAGATGGCGGCCAACTTTTTTGTTTGTGGGTCGATTTTTATGAAACTTGGTTTTTGGTACTATTTTGACAAGAAAACAACAACGCACTGTTAAAAATATAAATTATTTTTTTACATTGCGTTGCTTGTCAAAATAGGACTAGAAATCGAGTTTCATCAAAATCGGCCCACAAACAAAAGAGTTGGCCGCAATCTTGGATTTTTTAATATTTTTAACATTGCGTTGCTGTTTTCTTGTCAAAATAGTACTAGACTTCGAGTTTCATCAAAATCGGCCCACAAACAAAAAAATTTGCTGCCATCTTGAATTTTTTTTTAAACATTGCGTTACTCTTTTCTTTACGAAATAGTACCAAAAACCGAGTTTCATCGAAATCAGCCTACAAACAAAAAAGTTGGCCGCCATCTTGGATTTTTTTATTTTTAACAGTGCGTTGTTGTTTTCTTGTCAAAATTGTACTAGAAATTGAGTTTCATCAAAATCGGCCCACAAACAAAAAAGTTGGCCGCCATCTTGGATTTTTTTATATTTTTAACATTGCGTTGCTGTTTTCTTGTCAAAATAGTACTAGACTTCGAGTTTCATCAAAATCGGCCCACAAACAAAAAAATTTGCTGCCATCTTGAATTTTTTTTTAAACATTGCGTTACTCTTTTCTTGACGAAATAGTACCAAAACCGAGTTTCATCGAAATCAGCCTACAAACAAAAAAGTTGGCCGCCATCTTGGATTTTTTTTATTTTTAACAGTGCGTTGTTGTTTTCTTGTCAAAATTGTACTAGAAATTGAGTTTCATCAAAATCGGCCCACAAACAAAAAAGTTGGCCGCCATCTTGGATTTTTTATATTTTTAACATTGCGTTGCTGTTTTCTTGTCAAAATAGTACTAGAAATCGAGTTTCATTGAAATCGGCCAACAAACAAAAAATTTGGCCGCCATCTTGGTTTATTTATCATTTTTGACATTGCGTTGCTATTTTCCTGTCAAAATAGTACCAAAATCCGAGTTTCATCAAAATCGGCCCACAAACAAAAAAGTTGGCCGCCATCTTGGTTTTTATTTATTTTTAACAGTGCGTTGTTGTTTTCTTGTCAAAATTGTACTAGAAATCGAGTTTCATCAAAATCGGCCCACAAACAAAGAAGTTGGCCGCCATCTTGGATTTTTTATTTTTTTAACATTGCGTTTCTCTTTTCTTGACGAAATAGTACCAAAAACCGAGTTTCATCGAAATCAGCCCACAAACAAAAAGTTGGCCGCCATCTTGGATTTTTTTTATTTTTAAAAGTGCGTTGATGTTTTCTTGTCAAAATAATACTAAAAACCGTGTTTCATCAAAATCGGCCCCCAAAATAAAAAATCATAAAAGCTACCGCCACGTGGTGATGGCGAAGTAAGCTAAAACTTGAAGTTTTTGTCTGTGTGTCTGTCAGTTGTCCGAGCCTCTGAAATATAGCGGTTGCCGATTGGCAGTGGAAAATAGAGACCTTATTTCTATAGAAATAAGGCAGCATTTAGTTGGCATGTCGGGTGCCTCGAGGCCCCCGCCGATGCTTCACAGGTACTGCAATGAGTGAAAGTTAACATTATGACGTCACACGTGCTCAAGTGTGTTCGGGAGCTGTTTTGGCGTGTCTTCGGTTCGATTCAAATACTAATTTTTATTTTGATATAACTTTTGAATTATTGCAAAAAAAATAAAAATAGTTTATTAGAAAACTTATATTATGATCTTTTGATTTATCACAAGAAAAAAAAATCACATCCCTAATTTGAGCTTTTCTAATATGGTACTTACCTATTTTAGTCCACGGGACTTTACTTTATACATAACTAGCGGCCGCCCGCGGTTTCACCCGCGTAGTACCCGTTCCCGTGGGAATATCGGGATAAAATATAGCCTATGTCACTCGGGAAGACTGTAGCTTTCTAACGGTGAAAGAATTTTCGAAATCGGTCCAGTACTTTTTGAGTTTATTCGTTACATACAAAAATACAAATCTTTCCTCCTAATAATATTAGTAAAGATAGATATACCACAATAAAAAACCAAATGCGCTTTAAAAATTATTAGTATCCACAACACACAACACAACATAATTATAACCGAGACGGACGCCCACCACCCCGAGATACGGTATGCAGAATGCGCGGAAAAGAGACAGGAGACCATTGATGCGATGCAGGAGACAATAGGGTAACCCAATTATGTGGTAAGTGCTTAATTCAAAACCCTTTCGATACGGTAAGCCCATTGGAAAGAAGTTAAGTTAATTCGAAAGGGTTACCCTTTCTTGAGTCTTACACTATCGATAGGGTAACCCTATAATACGGTTACCCTTTAACAAGGTTTCCCTAATAATAAGCTTAATCAAAAACAGGGGTTTTCCGGTCCCTGGTTCAACGTCCAAAGTCACTTAAAATTAACTATATCAATAAAGAAATCGCAGAAAGGTGTTGACTTGACTTTACTGAGAGATTTCAACGCTTTTTGTAAAGAAATAAGCAGCTCCAGCGAGAGTTGGTCAGTTTTTCATAGGATGATTTTGGTGAGATTTTTCTTTCAGAAATCCAAACTACAATTAATTGGAGATTAATTGGGAATAAGGTAATTTAATTTTAATTGGCGTTTGGGAAACCGGCCGTAAGTCTGATAATTTAGATTTTATATGAATAAAACACTTTCACGGATTTTTTCACGCAATTTATTCAACAACTTGGTTAAATTTTAGTTGTTTTTTGAGATTTTTTGGTTTATCCGACGTTTCGGCACCTTTCCAGGGGCCGTGGTCACGGAAAACTACCCACTATTTTTTGATTTTAATAAAAGAATATACCCACTCTAATTGTCTTTGATTTCGTTCGGAAACAGGATACGGTTAGGTATTGATTATTTTAACATTATATTTAATTATAACAAAATGATTTATTAATTTAATATTTTGATTTGTTTAAGTAATTTGGATAATAATTATTTATAGCAAAGCAAAAAGTTACTGACTCGACCACCAGTTCACAAAAGTTGGAGCCCTTCGGAGAAAGAACTGGCAAGAAAACTACACGAAGGGGGACGATCTCCGTTTATTAAAATTATTTACAAAAAGAACTAACCGTATCTTTAGTTCTTGCAGTGTGTGGTTTAGGTTGTGACTTTACTTGATGGATTATAGGGTCCCAAGCTGGTGGTATCTTCCAACCATCTTCTCTATTGAAATTTGGGTATTTGCTAATTTCAATAGCCTCGCGCATCAATCTGGGAAAGTATCTTGGTTCTCTAGCGAGGATCTGCGGTTTGTCAAACCTTATATAATGGTTGGTTCCCTCAAATGAATGTTCACACACTGCAGACTTATTATCGCGCCTATGTTTGATGTCAGCTACATGTTCTTTAACGCGCGTCCCTATGCTTACTACTACATTGGGCAAACAAAGAGAAGACCCAAATTTCAATAGAGAAGATGGTTGGAAGATACCACCAGCTTGGGACCCTATAATCCATCAAGTAAAGTCACAACCTAAACCACACACTGCAAGAACTGAAGATACGGTTAGTTCTTCTTTTTGCAAATAATTTTAATAAACGGAGATCGTCCCCCTTCGTGTAGTTTTCTTGCCAGTTCTTTCTCCGAAGGGCTCCAACTTTTGTGAACTGGTGGTCGAGTCAGTAACTTTTTGCTTTGCTATAAATAATTATTATCCAAATTACTTAAACAAATCAAAATATTAAATTAATAAATCATTTTGTTATAATTAAATATAATGTTAAAATAATCAATACCTAACCGTATCCTGTTTCCGAACGAAATCAAAGACAATTAGAGTGGGTATATTCTTTTATTAAAATCAAAAAATAGTGGGTAGTTTTCCGTGACCACGGCCCCTGGAAAGGTGCCGAAACGTCGGATAAACCAAAAAATCTCAAAAAACAACTAAAATTTAACCAAGTTGTTGAATAAATTGCGTGAAAAAATCCGTGAAAGTGTTTTATTCATATGGACAGTTCGCGCAGAAATCTAAGATGTGTTTATGTGAAATTTAGATTTTTATGTACTCCCGGCGTTTAGGCATCTTTCCAGGGGCCGTGGTCAGGTCACGGAACTACCTACTTCATTTTGAATTTGATCTTGATATTATACCACCAAAACAATAATAGGCTGTTTTTAATTTAAAACACTTATACTAGTTCCGTTACCACGGCGCCCTTAGTTATCCGTTTAAAGTTATTTTATTTCAATGAATGTGCGCGCAGAAATCTAAGATGGAATATAAAATGACACCAAATAGTTTGGCCCGGGCTTAAAAACACTGTCAACAGTCTCCAATAGACTTTGAAAATTAACATGTTAAACATTGGGTTAAAAATTAATTTGTCATTTTTGCAAAGTCTAATATGCTGTTTACTTTAAATGTAATCGGCTGTATTTTAAGGAATGTCTGTAATATACGCACACTGGTATAGGTATTTTCTTGTGTCACTAATACTATAACGCGAAGACTCGTGGCAGTCGCGGCCATAGAGCGATATATGGCCGCGACTGCCACGAGTCTTGGCGTCCACTATGTATAATATTTAATTTAATTTTATACTTCAGGTTTTAAGTAAATATGCGGCTGCAGTGAGAAATAAAAATGGCGAACAAAATGGTGCTCTATTACTAAGTGTTGTAGGTGGAAAATTGAGTGAAGGCTTGAACTTTAGGTAAGAATCAAATCAAAATCGTTATGAAACTAGCTACTCGCCCCGACTGCGCTTAGGTGCAATGTAGCTTAATTATAAGTACACATAAATCGTACCTATCGGAAAGTAAATAAGCTTTTTATTTTATAATAATATTTTTTCAATTGCAGTGATGATTTAGGAAGATGTGTAATAGTTTTCGGAATGCCGTACCCAAACATCAAGTCACCCGAATTACAGGAAAAGATGAACTATTTAAACAGAAGCATAGGTCCAGGAGCTGGAAGTTCTTACTATGAGAGTTTGTGCATGAAAGCTGTTAACCAGTGCATTGGTGAGTAATAAATACCTACTCTTTAAAAAGTAGTGAGTAAGTGAATAAATTTAATCATGCAATCAATTGTATTATAAAGTATTGTTTAACCGCGTAAATTTATGGTTATAAACTTCATAGGTACGTTTTTGGAACTTAAGTTAAATTTTATAAAAAAAATATAAATAGCCATTATCAGTTCCCTGTTCAGTGACGTCGGGTATAACCTTCCTGATCAGAAGGTCTATGTAGCTAAATGTCCAACAGCGCGAAACGTCTAATGAGCAGTAAGTCTCATTAGCAAAATGTCTATGTAGCAAAACGTCCAAATATCAGATGGTCTGTATAGCAGAACATCTATTTAGCAAATCGTCACATTATCAAAATGTCTGGACACTCAGGCACAAAATTCAACACACACATTTCATCGGGAGGGAAACGGACACGGAATTATAATATGTACGTACGTACAGACTTGTACGTACATACCTACAGATTCTTTGGTCTATGTAGCTTAAATCATATCTTTTTGATGGTGACTATACAATTATTTATTGTCAAGAATGCTATTTGATTAGCATTCCATAAAGCTCTTAGAAAAGAAGCGCTTTGGCAAGATCGCAAATACAAGAATATGTTATTTGAAGGAAATAAAAGAAGGAAGATCGATTTAATGTTAAATGCTAAATACACAAACGAGCTGCAAAAGTTTGAGGGCCAAAAAGATAGTCCCTTTGAATTTTTGATAAACCTTGGTCATATCAAAAGAATAAGTAAATAAATGCAGGGGAATTTGTGCGCCTAATATCCTAATAATATTTATGGCGCTAATAGCTTTTTAATCCAGATTTTGTTTTATCAAATAAATGTTATGTAATTTACAAATGACTTTTCCTTTTTTTATCATGAGTGTACTCATTTAAAAAATGACCTTTTGTTAAATAGATGTTCTGCTATACAGACCATTTGATAGTTGGACGTTTTGCTAAATGGCCATTCTGCTAATTAGACTTGCTGCTCATCAGACGTTTCGCGCTGTTGGACATTTAGCTACTTAGACCTTCTGATCAGGAAGGGGGTATAACAATAGCTAGCTAGCAACGTTCAACATTCAGCAAAAATCTATCAAAATAAAGAATTCAAATGACAGATGAAGCCCATTGTTCATAGCCATATTTTTTGCCGGTTTCCCCCCGAGTCGCGAGACCGACTGCTTAGTATAAATTTATATGCTAGCCACGCCCACACGTCGCGCGACGTTGTTGCTTGTTTTGTTTACCGTCGCCGCACACGAGCCACGCGCGACAGCCACAAATGCCGCCACTTTAAGAGGAGTGTGTAGCAAACGGTCTCCATATAAACGGCGATAACGTTCTCCACACTCTAATCCTTTACATACAGCAATGAATTTTCGGTATGTTGTTGAAATGCATAAGAACTTCTGTAAGTACGTCTTTTAATATTTAGCATAGATTTGTAATATTTCCACTTTAGTGATTTAATACAAAACAAAGTGACAATATTTTCAAATTAACAATAAATTAAAAATAAAAACAAAACGTACAGCCCTAGTTCTTATGCATTTCAACAACATACCGAAAATTCATTGCTGTATGTTAAGGTTTAGAGGGTGGAAAACGTATCGCTGTTTGTACGGAGACCGCTTGGTACACACTCCTCTTAAGCTGTTAGAAGAAGAAACAAGTGACGACCAGTGTCGTCAACCGTGTGTTCATATATTTGACGACCGATTTGGCGCAGGGGTAGGCTACCCACCTTCTGCGCCAGTGGTCTCGGGTTCGATTCCCGATCAAGACAAATATTTGTGTGCATGAACATGTCTATTTGTCTTGGTCTGGGTGTTTTCTATGTAAGTATATTAAGTATGTATTTACAAACAAAAAGTATTTAAGTATATATTTATCCGTTATCAAGTTCACGTAGACACAGTTTCTTAAGAAATTAACTACGGGCTTACATAATTGGTGTGATTGTAAGAAAATATTTATTTATATTAAATGTATGAAAACTACAGGAAATAGGTGGCGGCGTTTTGTGGTTGTGGTCGGTGGACCGTGGACCGTGTGCGTTCCACGCCTAGGGTTTTACATAAATACATACTCGCGCGACCCGGTTCGGTTGCTTCGGTCGCGGTCGCCAACATCGGAATTGTAGCTTAACTCCAAAGTGGCTGACCTTAAAGGTCACAGCACACTTATCAACTCGTAAACGGAACGTAAACGTATCAACTGGAGCAGTATAGTATTCTTTGTATAAAACTCCCTACTGCAACGCACACTAATCGGAATCGTAACGAAATCACCTCGCCTCAAGACGCTCATGAACCGCTTTGCGGGTCGCTCAACTTGCGGTCCCCGCGCTTACGGTTTGTCGTCCACGCGCTTACGTCTCTCCGTACCCGAGCTTACGACTTTACGGTACGATATTGTGTACCCAATATCTTCTTCTTTTCTTTTCTATTTTATTTTTCTGATGCGTCATCAAGTGCTATGGCAATGATAGCCAACTCGCGTACCTATTGTGAACCGGGACATAACCGTGCGCTCCTCCTCACGTTTGGATTCAAAATGATTGGTGCCAGCCAGACAGAGCGGTCGGCGAGCTGTAATAGCGGAAATACACGGTTCACTTTTGAATTTCGAAATTCAGTAAAAGTGAATCATTCAATGTCAATGTGCGCTTATATTTCTGTGCCTTTCAACCAAAGTGAATGAAATTGAAATCGTGTAATATTAGCATAAGCGCGGTGTCGCCTAGCCGTAGCCGAGTCGACGTACCGAAGCTGATCCGGTTTGGTAACGTGCTTGCGTTAGGTTGACGCCTGGTTGACGGGCGGCGAGGCGAAAGGCAATACGGTGTCGATCCCTTTCCGAGTTGATAAGTGTGCTGTGACCTTTAACTGGCGATATGTTTGTCCAGGCACTTCCATTTCCACCGAGGCATTAGAAGATATTTCCGAAATTAACTGGTACTACCTACTTATTCAAATTTTCACTGTTCACTGTTAAGCCACTGTCATTCCATGAATGTACAGACTACCCACATTCGAGTATTTTAAAACATGAATTAGATAAAATAACATTTTTTGCTAACAAAACTTGAATGCTTCATTCCAGGTAGAGCAGTGCGTCACGCCAACGATTACGCTTGCGTTTTGTTAGTGGACGAAAGATATTCAAGACCTTACACCGTGTCAGCCCTACCATCTTTTGTACAAGTAAGATGAACAACAGATTTTATATATACTAATATTATAAAGCTGAAGAGTTTGTTTGGTTGTCCGCGCTAATCTCAGGAACTACTGGACCGATTTAGAAAATTCTTTGACCATTAGAAAGCTACATTCTTCCCGAGTGACATAGGCTATATTTTATTCCGATATTCTCACGGGAACGGGTACCACGCGGCTAAAACAGCGAGGATCCGCTAGTAGAAATAAATATCAATCCAATCAACCCCAAATCAAACCAAATATCCAATCCCAAATTAAGTAGCACAATTAAGCAAGCTTTAAGCACTTGTGTTACAGAAAAACAACAAGGGTATTAAAACATACACCCAGACACGAGAAAATATCGAAAATCAAATTTTCGACATTTGCCTGACCGAGAATCGAACCCGGGACCGTCAACCTCTAAATTAGGAGTATTTAGAATCTTGCGTTTATGAAATTAATCTTTTGCTTTTCTATTTCAGAAATCACTCGTTACTAATTGTACATTCGGGAAAACTATTGGATACATCGGAAAGTTTTTCAATAAGCACAAGGAAAATAAAACGTGATTGAATTATATCATACAGTAATAAATTGCATTTATTGTATATCTATGTTATTTATTCATTCATCTCTCAGAGCAAACACCAACGAATTAGCGAATGGTCCTTCAAAGATGTAACTGTGGCTGTACCAGCCGTAGTTGCTATGTTGAATTCCGCCACAACTGCGACTCTGACCGTGGCGAGTTTAGCCATACCCTTTGCCTAAAGATAATGTACTATGAGATATTACTGTCTTAATATTTATTTATATATAGTTAATCACCCAAAGCAACCACCAAAGACTTAGCGCAGGGTCCTTCAAAGAAGTAATTAAAGTCGCTCGTAACAGCCGTAGTCTCTATGTTGAATTCCGCCACAACCGCGGCGAGTTTAGCCATACCGCCCATACCCTTTGCTGGGCACACTAAAGATTATGTACTGTGTGATATTATGGTCTTATATTAATTTATTTATTATTTATATTCATATAGTTAATCACTCAAAGCAACCACCAAAGACTTGGCGTAGGGTCCTTTAAAGAAGTAATTAAAGTCGCTCGTAACAGCCGTAATTGCTATGTTGAATTCCGCCACAACTGCTCTGACCGCGGCGAGCTTAGCAATACCGCCCATACCCTTTGCTGGGCACACTAAAGATTATGTACTGTGTGATATTATGGTCTTATATTAATTTATATATTATTTATATTCATATAGTTAATCACTCAAAGCAACTACCAAAGACTTGGCGTAGGGTCCTTCAAAGAAGTAATTAAAGTCGCTCGTAACAGCCGTAATTGCTATGTTGAATTCCGCCAGGACTGCGCCTCTTACCGCGGCGCGTTTAGCCATACCGCCCATACCCTTTGCTGGGTATACTAAAGATTATGTACTGTGTGATATTATGGTCTTATATTAATTTTTTTATTACATATGTAGTACTAAATACTCAAAGCAACCACCAAAGACTTGGCGCAGGGTCCTTCAAAGAAGTAATTAAAGTCGCTCGTAACAGCCGTAGTTTCTATGTTGAATTCCGCCACAACTGCTCCTCTGACCGCGGCGAGTTTCGCCATGCCCGCCGCCGGGTATACTAGCGATGATGTACCGACCACTAGGCATACGTCGCATTTAGACATGGCTTCATCTGAAATAGAACGGTAATAATAAGAAGGCGGTGAAATTATTTCCAGGGTTTATTTATCAGAGTTAAAAGGGCGGGTGGTGTAATGAATTAAATCTTAGTAATTTATCTATCTATCTATACTTATCGGGGAATCAAGCCGATATCGGGCCTATCGGCTCGAAAACGCGGCGGCAACGCCGGCGTTGTAAATCCATAGAAATTAGGTCTGCAAAAGAGCTAGACTAGAGTATATGCGATAGAAAGAGAAACAACAATTGGCCGTTCGTAATTTGCGCCGTACGAGCTGAATTTTACTTTATTGCGTTATAGTTAGAGTTGCTATTTATTTAAATGACTTAGGTAAACGACAGTTGCAGGTTGGCGGCCTGAAGCTCAGTTTAGAGAAAACCCAGTATATGGTGTGTAACGGATTAGATTCACAGGAAGACCCTCTCATTATTGACGGACAAAAAGTTACAAAATGTGACGAATATAAATATCTAGGCACTATGCTGCATACTTCTGGAGATGCCGAGTTCAACATACATCACCGAATCGCCGCTGCCTGGCTGAAATGGCGAGAAGTAACTGGCGTTACCTGTGACCGGCGCATGCCTGTAAAACTAAAGGGACTGATATATAAGACCATCATTAGACCTGTGCTCACCTACGGGAGTGAAATTTGGGCCACGACTCAGCGCCACGTTCATGCTATCCAAGTCGCTGAGATGAAAATGCTTCGGTGGATGTGCGGAGTAACGAGACTCGACAAAATTCGCAACGAATACGTTCGCGGTAGTCTTGGTGTACGCGATATTGCCGACAAGCTACAAGAAAGCAGACTGAGGTGGTATGGCCATGTAAAAAGAAGAGCTCCAGATCACATAACCAATTTGGCAATGAGTCTGAATATACCTGGGTCGAGAAGAAGAGGAAGACCGAAATCAAGATGGACAGATATCATTGCCAAAGATCTCAATGACTGCAATGTTTCCGACACAGATGCGTCGAATAGAGCGAAGTGGAAGAAAATGACATGTAAAGCAGACCCCACTATCAGATGGGAATAATAATGCTGAGGAGAGAGAGAGAGAGAGAGGTAGCGGAGTGAACTATCTGTTACATTACATAGTAACTATTTAGTAATCTGTGCCGATATTTAGTATCTTTTATGGTGCATCTACACTAAAGCGTAACTAAACTACCTAGTAGAGTATTTTCGTACCATAAGTTTAGTTCTTTAAAGGCAAGCCAACGAAAAATTTCGAAACGATATTCCCAGGGCCGCTCCGCCCCTGTGTGCGAAGTGTGCGGCGCGCACAGGCGCCAAGGCAATAGGGGCGCCCCGCCATCGAAATTATTCATCAAAAAAATTATGCTAAAGCGAGATAGCAATGAGAAAACGACGCGCGCGCACGGAGAAAAAAATCTAGTTTCCTTTAACAGAATATTGTAAATTCGACTTGATTTTATTGTATTATATGTGACAACTATACTTTTTTTAAACATTAATAGAAAATTCTACTACTTTACAACATCATTTCTAGTTCCTATTACCCACTTACCTAGTATTGTAGAAAACAAATTTTATGTAGTATACAAAACCTATCTGTAGCCATCATTATAGAGCAGGGTAGAGTTTACCAGATTATTCAGTAGTGTTCAATATCATTACTGCAGACTTAAAACGCCCAATAATGTCTGTTTACTATTTATAGTATTAAGAACACCGAATTTTTTATTAGCCTTAAATATCATTTTAGCGGACTGAAATAATCAACAATTTCTGTTTACTATATGCAGTATTGGAGGATGTCAGATTTTTGTTTGTGTTAAAAATAATTACTGTGGCCTTAATATATTTTATATTTTTGTTAAATATCATTATTGCGTTCTGAAACGATCAATAATTTCTGTTTACTATATGCAATATAGAGGTTACCATATTTTTTTATAGTGTTAAATGAATTATTGTAGACTAGAATTAATAATAACTTGTATTTACTATATGCGGTATAGAGAACACAGAATATTTGTTTTTGTTAAAAATAATTACTGTGGCCTGAAATAAACAGTATGTTCTGTTTACTATACATATTGTAGAGTTTAACAGGTTTTATATTTGTGTTAAATATCATTATTGCGGACTGAAACAATTATATACTGTCGAGTTAAACAGAATAAGAGGGTTTTTATGCGCTACACTAGCGCCGCCAATGGAAAAAACAATGTGCGTAGATAAAAACGATATTGTGAATTGTGTTCTTATAGTGCACTCTGAAGAAGCTTTATGATACTTTTTGTCGCTTAAACAATAGGTATTTTCTAGCCTATCGTTTAGATCAAGTGTTTTATTGCTAAAAGTGGCCACTTTTAGCAATAAACTAAATGACAGGCTAGAAAATATTGTAGGTATAAGCTAAAAAAAGTACCACAACGCTTCTTCGGAGTGCACTATCAGAACACACATTCACAGTTTCATCTTTATATATGCACTATGATTTTTTTCCATTTGCGGCGCTCTAGTGTAGCGCATAAGCGCTCTCAAACATCTTAGGTGAGTCTTCGCCGCTACGAAAGCATGTTAGAAACAGGTGCAAATTAAAAACGGGGTCGCCTATGTAGTAATAGGTACAAAGCGAAGCTCAAATGAGCAAATGAAGAAATAGGTACACTGAATTTGAGCACGAGTTGCGAACGTGGCGAGGCTGCTTGACGGCGAGCCCTCCCTCTAATTTAGTGTCATTGTTTATATTTACCATGAACTTAATATACACTCGTGTAAATAAGTTTATGGTTTAACATACTTTTGTTGCGACAAAGACTTACCTAAGGTGTTTAACATTATTCTGTTTAACTCGGCAGTACCTATATTGGTTTATTCCGCAATAATGATGTTTGTAGTATACTTAAGTGTGGTAGCCTGAAACATAGAAACAAAACTGTGAATCCTAAATAGGTAATAACAATTAATAAAAACAAACTTTTAAAAATATTATTTTATTGCTCTTTAAATCGGCACCCTTAATGTTACATAACATATCTGTTGAGCATAATCTAAAAGTGTAGAACTAGAAACTATTTTAGTTATATCCCCTTCTAGCAGATGCTTGATTATAATATTGCAAATTTTTCTGCGGCCATTATTCGAGAGGAGGCCATTTTCTTGGTACATATTATGTAACAGTCCTTTGCCTTCCTCCGTGATCTGCAGCAAATCCCTCAGTTTCTAAAAAATAAATATGTGTCTTTTAATTATAAGCTTGCTAACCCACAGAACAGCATGAATTTGTTCTAGAGTATTTCTGCCGATGACCCCGTTCGAAGATGCATACAACCATGATAAATCATCAAACAACAATCCCGCAGGAACAATACTTTTTTCGGGATGAAAGGTACCCTATGTCTTTCTCTGTACCCCTGGCAACGTGTATGTAAAATTTCATGATGATCGGTTACTGAACCAATCATCATTAACCAACCGGTTAGTTAAGACGTAACAAACAAACAGACTTTCGCATTTTTAATAATGAGGATTATATAAGTAAGGATACCTACACACACACATCTGCGAAGTGTTACCACTTCTGCCCTAAAATAATAAAATTAATTGGTTTTAATAAGTAGATATTGAATTCTAATACATACCATGTATCTATTGTCTTCATTTGGCCAAAAGTTTAATGTTTCAATGTCTATTGTCGAGGATGAAGGGGATGGGCTCAATATAGTGTAATTTTGCGTGGTTTGTACATTATCCTGTACTACTAGTACAGATGCGCCTGCAGATATTTCTTTATTAATTGGTTCGGCTTCTGGTTCATATAATACGTTTTCAATGACGCTTAACTTATGATGCTCATTCAGAATATCTACACTGGTGATGCTACTTCTGTCTTCCTGTAATAGAAAAAGAACTGTATAATAAAAAATGCATTGATCACGTTCTTCACAGCAGAGTAAATAAGAAATAACTCACTGGGACATTTTTCCAAAATCCTAGTTACCTATTAGTTACAAAAGAAGTGACACCTGAACCTAAAGCTAAAGTCTGCTGTACATGGGTAGAGTAAACGGTAGAGTGAACTTGCCTACTACTCTACCAGGTCTCAATACTCTACCAGTTTTAGTAGAGTAACTGTCTACACGTATTTTGAGTAGAGTAACGCTTTGCCACTCGGTAAGAAAAGCTAGAACAAAATGGACGCCACTTATCGAGAAATTGTATGAAACTCTCTACTAAAGTCTGTACTAGTTATTCTACTAACCGTTTACATGTGTCGAGTAGTCAGTAGAGTAGACACCGGGGTGGGGGAAGGAAAGTGGTAGGCTAGGTAGGCTAGTTACTCTACTCTACCAATGATGTCTACATTAGTATAGTTAGTACTCTACCGCTTACTTTATCCGTGTACAGCAGGCTTTACAGAGCATGGTGACTCGAAGAGTCGGTAGATAATTAAAATAAAATAAGTTTTATCTTACTACATACCGGTAAACAATCAGCTATGTCATTCCACTGCGCCAGATTTTTTATGAATCGCGCCCTATCGCCAACAGGCTTTATCAAATCTTTGATAAGTTGTTGGTCGAGGAGCCCCAGGGTACCCAAAGTTATTTTATTTTCTGAAAAAGAAAAATATTTTAGTACTTTACCTATATTATTATTGTAAATTGTATTATTGTATAGTACTTAAGTATATTATTGTTTATTGAAATATTATTTTTAACTAGCTTTCAGCCCGCGGCTTCGCCCTCTTTGACTACACGACGTCATCCCGCGGGCATGTGAAATTTTCTCGGGATAAAAGAAGATTAAGTTCCTTTCCAGGCTACAAAGTATCTGTGTCCCAAATTTCAGCCAAATCCTTTCAGCCGTTTTGGCGTGATTGAATAACAAACATTCAAACATCCAAATATCTAAACTTACACATTTTTATTATTAGTACGATAGTCTGAATAGTAGGATAAGATATGGTCTAGTTATATCAAAATTGTTTTTCGTTTTGGAGGAAAAAAATGGCCGCCAAATCTTGGCGCTCGAACTTCAAACGGGCCGTGGGCGTGGCCGCCGGCCGTTACCTAGGTAGTTAATAATAATATAACTGTTTTGCATTCCAACAAAACAGATATTATGTGTGTGGGAAAATACATAGCGTTGGTAGAAGAAGCATCTATAGATCTCGTCTTATAAACGTCAATCAGTGTTCACTTACCGAGATAGAGTTCATACTTTCCTGTCTTTCACCTCAAGCTAGGGCTGAATGGCTTCACTTCCTTTGCCAATGAAGCTCCTACGAGACAAACTGCTTGTCAATGTCATAGTGTCTTCACCTGCAAGCAACTTGCTCAACGCTATGTATTTTCCCACACACATAATATCTGTTTTGTTGGAATGCAAAACAGTTATATTATATGTGACTTGAAAATACATAGCGTTGGTAGAAGACCTGTTTGATATCTGCTGGTGAAAGAAATACAGACGCTATGTGATTATGAATTTCCCACCCTAATGAACCAATTAAATGAATTTCTTATGATTATGCATAAATATTGTAAGTACAATCAGTGACTAAAATACTGACTGTCGATATGATCAACAAAAAATAAAATAAAAAGTCTAAGTAATATCTTAACTCATAAACTTCTTGTAAGTTGTTATTAATTTAACCAAAATAAACCTTTTTCTTACTGACAGTCTTGCATAAACTAATGCTTAGACACTATCATATGCAACTGAAATTAAATAATAGTGCGATTATTCTTCTCAAGACTAATCAATATAACATGTGGTATAATAAAATGTTTAGTATACCTTACTAAACTTTTAAATTATAAAATGCTTGTGCATCCATTATGTAAGTAGTTAGATTATTATATTTTCAAGATAAGGGTTATCTGTCCAACTTATAGCATGGAATGTTACCCTTGAACATCTGTTTGAAAAAGATGATTGATTATAGGCTTCATTAAGTACTGGTGTGATACTTTCTCCAATCAGTCTCTGCAGCTGGTGTTTTTCCAGTCCCGAAAGGGCAGTGAACTGACCTGAAATATCTGAATTAGAGCTTCTGCCCATAGTAAGTTAAATGAACTTCACTTGTGTAAGGTTTATACTATTATAAGCTCTATAGCTTGGGGCACGAGGCATTCTGGACAGGACGGTCGAAGCGAACGGTCGTAAGACCAGATAAGTTTTGGTTCGCAATTATTTTGGTTTTCCTGGACAGGACGGTTGAAGCGAACGGTCGTAAGACCAGATAAGTTTTGGTTCGCAATTATTTTGGTTTTCCTGGACAGGACGGTTGAAGCGAACGGTCGTAAGACCAGATAAGTTTTGGTTCGCAATTATTTTGGTTTTCACGTTAAGTTTGGAAATAGGGTGATTATCCCTAGAATAAGTTTGGGTGCTGTAACATGAATAAGATTGGATGCTGAACATGAATAAGATTGGATGCTGTACACGAATAAGATTGGATGCTGTAATACAATAAGTTTGGGTGCTGAAACAATTACACTGTTTGGACGAAATTGGTTGGTGATTTATTTACGAGGCTTTCCTACATCTCAGCAAGTGGGATCTCTACGCAAAACTGTGTAAGTACATCACGCCTAAGTATTAATAATTTGAAATTTTATCCTAGTAGTGAAGGAATCAAGTATTTGTTATTTAATTTATGATTTTCACAGTTGTTGGCACATTAAAATATGATACGAAGGTACACACGGCGGCGTGTCGGACTGTACATGTTGACCTTGAGACCGCCTATGTACCCTACGTACTAGAAGCTGTTATCGCAGTTCAACTGTTTAACTTGATGTGCTGTCGAGTGTACATAATTTCTTAAACTAAAGAATGCCAAGTTAGGTACCCGTGACATCATCTTAGCTACGTGACGTGACCGGTCTCGGCCGGGAACGTAAACATTGATAAGTCGGGGTCTTATTACATCCTGAATAAGTACCCGAGAACTTAACATAAACTTCATTCTCACTGTCGAAATCCTGTCGAATCGAAGCTTAGTTAAAACATTTATTGTTTGAATGCGGAATAGTGAACTTGCTCTGATCACTTTCATACCTACTAGTGAATAGTAGAAACGTGGTGTGCAGCTTAGTAGAATTTACACGATTTGAGAATACCTAATCGTTTTTTTTTAAGTGCATGACTGAAGTGGTGGACCTTCTCCATTAACAAGTGAGTTTACGAACACGATAGATATACTTCACACACTCTACTTTCGCATTGACGAAAGTGTGCCGGGTTCGATTTCCCGTCAGTAACAAATGTTTGTGTGGTGAACATGGGCAGGTTTATCTCAGACTTGAATGATTATGTGTACAAAAAAGCATGTAGGTATTTACAAGTCAACTCTGTGTAGTGTATCATTATTATCTGGGATAGGTAGATACATACGTTTCGCAGTTTACAATGAAACTGAATGAGTGACACTTCGATCGACCCGCCGAAAAAGTCATTCATTAAACATAGGTATGTTTACATGATTTCGATTACCTACCTAAACATGGAACGAAAACGTAGCCTTATCATTGACAAATTAACATTTTGATGAAATTGTTTCGCGGACTTTAAAGTTTATATCGACATTAATTAATACAGATACTTGCAGGCTATAAAAACATGTCCACTGATGGACATAGGCCGATTCAAACCAAAAGGTTACTGTAACTTGAAAGTTTCTAAATAGGTATTATAAAACAAAGTCGATATCTATTTGTCAGTCGTTAGTATATTTATAGAGTCAGGATTTAAACTATTTAAGAAAAAAAAAAACAATATAATAATAAGTAAACCAGGCTAACTTACCTTTTTGCTTAATAATTGTTGTTCGTTTGTTTAACCCCTATTTCGTTTGAATACTTTTCTAGAGGTACCTAACCTACCTACTTGAGAAATTTAATAACATTTTGTGAGGTGCAAAGATTACGGGCGAGACAACCTTTACACACGTGTTTCAAAAACTACTTACCATCTATTTAGGGCTGTTGTGTAGTGTAAACTTTGTGTAAACTTTTATTTACATTGTTTTCAAACTATTTTATTAATGAAATGAAATAAGTATGATCTAACGATTTTCCCTGCTGCTGAGTTCCAGGTCATGGACGATGCACTCAACGAAGTTGATGACCAACGGAGCTTGAGGGCTCCCACTCGAGATCGGTCACGCTCCAGGCGGAGCAGGAACCACAGCAGACCAAGCCGCGAGACTACAAGCGCGGGCACGCGCCGACGAAGCCGCAGCCGGAGCCACGGCCGCAGACTACGAGAGCGTGAGCACGCCCTGAAACAGCAGCAGGAGTGGCTGCGCTTGATGGAGATGGACCTGCGTGCAGCGCGAGACGCTGAGCAGCGCTGGCGAAGGAGCGAGCGCCGTTCGCCACACGACGAGACGAGGCGCCGGGTTCACCAGAGCCGGAGCCGCAGCAGGCCGCCTGCCGCCAGAGGTTCGAAGCCCCGGTGGAGCCGGAGCTGCAGCAAGCTGCCTAATGCGAGGGCTCCGAGGGAGCCAGCACGAGCGGGCGTCGGACACCACCACTCAAACAGGTCATGTAGCCCTACTTTTTCATCTAGAAATGTAATTCAAATAATTCAATCAATTAAAGACATCCTCCCACCCCAGCCATCAAGCCAAAGCACACACGTGACTAATAGTAATAGAGGCATAGATCATAAAAATATAATTCCAGAATTCAATCCTTCTGAGAAAAACCAACGTGTAGACGTTTGAATAAAGAAAGTTAACGAGTGTGCCGAGGTTTATGGATGGGATGAAAAAACTTTAGTGCATTTGGCAATGCAAAAATTAGCGGGACTAGCAAAATCATGGTATGAGAGTCTTAACTCAATATTGTATAGTTGGGAAGAATGGCAGATTAAGTTAAGTAATGCGTTCCCCTGCGAGCAGAATTTCGGGCAACTTTTAGAGGACATGCTCAAAAGAAAGAGTAGGCCTAATGAATTAATTGAAAACTATTACTACGAGAAGATAGCTTTATTAAATCAATGCGAAATTCAAGGCAGGAAAGCAGTTGACTGCGTCATCCACGGCATCAGTGACAGGACTATGCGGTCAAGTGTTTTGGCTTTAAGGTGCAAAGACCCTGATCAGCTCCTTAAATTCCTATTAAGTAACAATAAGGAACTTTGGGTTCATCAACCACCAGTTAGAGACAAGAACGCAGTCGCTGCAGAGAATAGGCAAGGCGAAAATCGGGCGAACTTAAAATCAAATTCAGATCTCTATTGTTACAATTGTAAGGAAAAGGGGCACCCTTACTCTAGGTGCACTAAGCCCCTGCTCAAATGTACTCATTGCAACAGAATAGGACACAAGCCTGAAGCGTGCCGCAATAAACAGGATACTGGGTTAGGAAAGGTTACTGCTAATGTATCCGCATTAGCATAAACCATGCGCATTTCGAGCTCTAATCCTTTTTGCACTTAAGTAGCTATAAGTTCATTAAAAGGGTGCGCGTTGATGATGTATCGCTCGAAGCCTTGTTGGTCTTGGATGTGAGGTAACGCTAATAAGGCAATCTGATTTCAATAAGCTAGGGCTTTGTCATGAGCTACGGCATCTACAATGAAAGGTTTCGGCAACAATATAGTAAACTCTCTGGGCTCGGCGGAGCTCAATCTTACGATAGATGGGGTAAGTGCTAGTGAGTTGTGTCGGACAGTGGATTATCGTTTCCTGGAGAAATGTATGCTGATTGGTCAAACCTACACAGAGCAGCCACATATAGTTGCTTACAAAAACGCGAATAAGCTTCAATTCTTGAACATAGGTAGATGCGGCAGTATCCCGTATATCATAATCATAATCATAAATTCTTTAGTTGTCAGAATATGATACAAATGGATGTTTCTTACTTTAAAGTTTTTATTTCATATTCTACTGATATTTCAGTGTACAAAATTTGACAATTATAAAAGTGGAACCTACGTGATATATTACAGAGATATAAGAAAATTGTAATATAATTGCAGGATAAAAAAAAAAATAAGTAGTTTATTCAAGGTAATGAATTGCAAAGGGAATGCATGGAAATAATTTAGAATGAGGTGTTATTATATTTTAAAGAAACAAAATTAACAGAAATATACTCTTCATGTACACTTAGCAGGAAAAATATATAGGTATCAGATGAATAATAAATATTTTGTTTCGACTCTATTATCATCTTTCTCGTTGATAACCTCCGTGGTGTAATAATAATAATAATAAATAATAAAAGATACTTTATTGCACACAAACAGAAGCATACCTACATAAACAAAAACAGTAGAAATACAGAAACATAAGGTAAGGTAAGCACCTGTTTCCAGGGTGCCGCTTTCTCAGAGGTCTCGGGTTCGATTCCCGGTCGGGTAAAATATGTTGGAAGCTACCTTCTTGTATTTGGGTGCAATACCCGTCGATGTTCCCAATTGCATAACACAGGGGCTTAAGCTACTTAATTTGGGGTTGGATCATTTTATGTGATGGTGATGGATTATAAATATTGGAATATTTATAATTATTTGTTACCTTTTGATTATATCCACAGACTATATTAATGTCCCCAAATGTTCAAATGGTGATTTCTAATTTCCCTGACTTTTACACAAAAATATGACTTTAGACCCTTAAACTGTTATAGAAATTGGCTATAGAGAGAATTTATTCACCATTAGCCATTATTGTTCGGTAATGGTAATAGCAGCTGACGAGACCATGAGACCATGGATTCTCATAGCCTCTCCCAGGTTAGGTAACGATAACAGTAATTCTAATAATAAAAGTGACGATGATTTATCTAGTGGAATCTGATTTATGTATGCATAAAATAATGTTAAGTGAATAATCACTTAACAATCACATCTTGTGATGTTAATCTACATAAAGAACGAGTGATTGCTTGCTGTTTTTCTTCTTGTTTCAGGTTAAGCACGAGACCACGTGAGCGAGCGGGTTCGTGACTTGGCCTTGATAGAGATGATGAGATGGACGGTCATGAGACTTCGTGAGCGAGCGGGTTCATGTCCGTCCAAAACAGAGATACCTAAGCATGAGACTTCGTGAGCGAGCGAGTTCGTTGCTGGGTTTGATAATAAGAGATAAGCGCGAGACCACGTGAGCGAGCGGGTTCGTGACTTGAGTTTAACAGACAAGACTTGTGAGCGAGCAAGTTTGTTCTGTAAAGATTATTTATAAGTTGACGATGATTTATTTAAAAGCTATTGATTCATAAAAGATGATGATGATTATTTAAGTATCTATATTATATTAAGTAATATAATTGTATAAAAATTAGTTTCATTGCTTAGTTTCTTCTTTATTTCATTTAGAATAATTACTAAATGAAAGTTGTAGAGGTAGCTCTTACATACTCCTGAGAATTGATTGGTTCAGGGCAACGATTGACTTATATCTCGAGAATTGATTGGTTCGAGATTATAGTTATTGAATATGGTTATAGCCCTGAGAATTGATTGGTTCAGGACAACGATTGACTTATATCTCGAGAATTGATTGGTTCGAGATTAAAAGTAGAATATATTAATTATGATTGTTACTCGAGAATTAAATGGCTCGAGCTTGATATTTTTTTAGTTTATTTTTCTTTCGAGAATCGATTGGTTCGAGATGTGTAATGATAAGATGAGATCGACTCGTATGTGTAATGTTTAAAAAAAAAATGAATATAATGTTGCTAAATATGATTTTAAGATAAGTACTGATAGGTTCAATATAATATGTTAGTAACAGCTATAAGGAAAATATTGAATTTTACAAAACATAATGTTATGTTTAGTTATCCTAGGCATTTTAAGTATTAATTTTTAATATTACTTAAATCCCAACCAAATATTGTAGATAAGTCTAGGTATTCATAGTGCTATACGATTTATATAATATGAGTTACTGCCGAAATAATGCATTATATACTTACGTTAGTTTAAATGTGTTCGTTCTAACTACCTTATTACATGGAATTTGATAACACTTCATTAACAAACATTTTAAGACCGAATGTAAGGTTAGGTTGATCACCTGATACGTGTATGAGGACATACACGTTGTCAGGATGGTCGAATGTAAGGTTTATACTATTATAAGCTCTATAGCTTGGGGCACGAGGCATTCTGGACAGGACGGTCGAAGCGAACGGTCGTAAGACCAGATAAGTTTTGGTTCGCAATTATTTTGGTTTTCCTGGACAGGACGGTTGAAGCGAACGGTCGTAAGACCAGATAAGTTTTGGTTCGCAATTATTTTGGTTTTCCTGGACAGGACGGTTGAAGCGAACGGTCGTAAGACCAGATAAGTTTTGGTTCGCAATTATTTTGGTTTTCACGTTAAGTTTGGAAATAGGGTGATTATCCCTAGAATAAGTTTGGGTGCTGTAACATGAATAAGATTGGATGCTGAACATGAATAAGATTGGATGCTGTACACGAATAAGATTGGATGCTGTAATACAATAAGTTTGGGTGCTGAAACAATTACACTGTTTGGACGAAATTGGTTGGTGATTTATTTACGAGGCTTTCCTACACTTGTCCTTTGCCCAGATTTGGTCATAATAAGCGACTCATCACTATCCCTCTTCTGGCAGTTCTAGTAAGGTAATGTGACAACAAGCACTCCTTTTCAGATGGCAACCATTTGATTGTCACAGGCGTAGAAAAGACCCAAAAAATATTCTTGAAGCGATTATATTATTCATTAAGCTTAATGTCTCACCGTGAGACATTTTATGTTTATTTATTTAAACTTTATTTGCAATCGTTTACACAGACAACGTGACCACGTGATAATATGTCAATTCCGTAATCTAAAAATTTATTGATTTAAGTATTAAGTACATTATAAATAAACCAAGAAAGTTATAAATCTCATATTCAATAACATCCACAGAACGAGTGATCTCACCGAATGCAACTTGTATAGACTCTCTGAGGGCTTAGTACCTACGACTCTGAGTCTTGTATGGTCTGTCTTATGACGCTCAGTCAGGCATGCGTCAAACATTGTGTGGTGTTGATGTATTATATATATGTGCTCATGAGCATAATTACTATATTCAATAGATCTGCAAGATACCGTGCTACCTGATTTCCTGTAGAGCCCACTGGTTAATATTGAAATCCTTGCAGGCTGTGTTTAGGGTTGCTACCCATACTTTATAATAAAGTATTATACTTTATTTCGAGGTAATTGTACTTTATACTTTATGAGGGAAATAGAGAACATGAAAGTACTTAATTTTTCCAAAAAAAAAGGTGGCAACCCTAGCTGTGTCCTACATATTTTTGATGGAGCTGTCAAAAATTGTATGAGAAGTATGACAGCAGCTGTTTACAGAAGGTTTCTCTTTTGAGTAAACCTCCTGTTCCACATGTCCTTGCTGGAGCTATATGCTATTCTGTCCATTAGGACATGGGGGATTACCCCCCCCCCCCAATTTTGTACCAAAAATTCTATTTGCGGGGGACGGTCCGGTGGGGGTGCAGTGGATTGAATGGTCTGCTGTTCAAAAAACACTGGGGGCTCGTTGGCGAAAACCCACGCCAGTATGGATTGCCCAGAACAGGTGATAGCGCAACAAAACATTGGCGAGCTATTAGCGTGCCAGGTAACGTAGTGGGAAACAACACGGCAACTCGATTCACCTGACATGGGACGCCCCACTTTTGATTATAGCCTCCGAGGCCTGGGGCATGAACTGCCATTCCGGCACAGGTCGTTCTCGTGATAGGCGGTCGGCAGTGCCGTAGTACCTCCCCGAGAGGTACGCCGCCGACAGCGTGATGGTAAGCCATTTAGCTGTTGTTACTGAGAGCTTTGCTGTAATTCGAGAAGCGCTATTGGGAGAGTATCGGCTTCGTTTCAGAGGTGGGCAAATAAAGCTCAGATGTCTGACTAGGCGTGATGATGCGCATGATGCAAATAGTCTTGTCATTAAGTAATCTTAAGAAGGACTTTTAAAAACACCCTTGTTCCGGAGACAGCTAACCAAAGTACAGGTGCGAGATTACGCCACAAGTAGATCTCCTTGCTGTTAATTCGAGAACGGTTATTCAGATATGCGACTGGATGTGTAAGTGCGTATGACGCAGATTCAGACCTTAAGTACGTTAGTAATATTATAGTATTCTTTGCCTTAAGTGATAGGCGAGCAATGCAAACATCTATTTTAGGTCCCAAATTTCTTGTCTCAGGGACCATTTCCCTGACAAATAACTTCCGCCTTTAAGAAGGTAAGCATCCCAACCTGCATCTGATATTTCAAAAGTTCATCACTTTCTCTTTACTATAAAGAGTTCCTAGTCCACCTTGTGGAGTTAACTATAGCTTTCAGTAACTGAACTAGCTCCTGATGAAATGCAGAAGGTATGTTTTGTTTTTACCTCAAAGAATTATTAATTAATTATTTTTTATGTTTGCAAGATTAAATAGTCCAAACATGTTCTGATCGCTCATAGAGTAACCTACTCTCTGTTTAATGGTCGGTAACAAACTAGACTGGTATGTTTACTAATTTGAACAGAATTATGTTTTAACCAAAGAAACCTCTCTTAGGTTATACTCCTGTTAGATCATACTCATGTATAGTCACTATTAGATATGAGTTTCATCTATTTTAGTTCTGTACATATAATTAGAGCATTTAGACTGTAAAAAGAAATGTTTAATGCAATCTGTGGTTAACATAAATTACCTAGCTGAAAACGTCTGTGGCAACAGTAAATATTATTATATTACATACACTGCCTTGTTTGAATATTTTACAAACTGAATGCAATGTTTTGTATAATGAAATACATTTATTTTAACTTGAGAGTAAAAACTCGTCTTACACTATTCACAAGAGGGACAATATTTGTGTATCAGTCTCATTGAGTTAAACATTATACTTAGAACTCAATGACCAGTTCAAATAATAGTGTAAAGCACTATTCCTATTCCCAGGGTGTCCATTGCAAGGCATTGCAAGGTATAGACGCATAGACATGAACTGAGATGAAAGATTTTAGACAACTTTTAACACAAGCCACTCAGTGGTTTGAGCACACAGTTCAAACTGATACAATTGATCAGTAACAGCACTGGCTCTTTAGATGCACTTGTTGAATGACAAAAACTTTCTCAATGAGCTGAAGGTTTCCAAATTAGAGTACTTAAATGTTTTTACTTACATGACATGTAATGTAATTTAATATTAGCTTCTTGTAAGAATAGTTTACTGTGTAAACTCACATTGAATATTTGTATCTGAAATTTCCGATAGCATTGTAATGTAGAAATTATTTTATTTTGCCATCTTCAAGCAAATAACAATAAATTACTATTTATCATTCGGTATTTATTATTGTAGCTGTGAAGTCCCTTTTTAGTAGGTATTTATCTTATGGTTTCATTCTAAATTGCAAAAGTTAGTAGAGTTAGGTACTGAACAGTGTTCTACCCATTTTTATATGATAACTCAGCTTGGTTCAGTCAAGATTTCCCGAAAGTGGTCTGACACCGAAAATTGTTTCAAGTAGACACTGCACAAATTTCAGACTGAACCGATTTTGATAAAATTTGGCATAGATAGATAGATATAAGTAACTGAATTTAAGCAAGTAAAGCCACTTACAAAGGCTAGGGTTCTTTATTTATAGAGCTCTAATAGCTCTTAAATTGACTTTGTATCTTTTCCTTACAATCAAGATTAATTGCGAAGGCCTCACACGAGGGATACATTACAGGTTATAATGCTTTCTTACAAAGCAAATCTTCAACTATCTAAAGTATTTTTATATTAATAAGTTATTTATACCTGTAATCATCCTTAAATAATTATTTTTGGTCCCTTTGTATGATTTTCTTTCTTAATAGTTTCATTTATGAAATAAAATCTGTCACCGCAGTACCGTGACAGGGTCATGTACTCATGATACCTCTGGTACTATTTAGTCACTTATTTTTACATCATATTCTCAGCACATGTCATGATGCAATTGATTATGATTATGTTAACTTTAGGTACATATTAAGATGGAAGCTGGATTTAATTCACTTGGCTGCACTGCGGCCCAATTGGAATTCATGAGCTCCCAATGCCAAGTTGCCTCCGAGGCACTGTTTAAAATTGTCTGCGGTAGACACAAAGGCATACATAATATAGGTACTTAATAAAGTGGCACAGTACATCCTTCTCTCTTAAGCTAACATGTAGAAAAACCTACTCAACCTTTTCGTGAGTAAAATCCCTTTTCAAGATTAGCCAACAAACTGTTTGTTGTTATTTATCTATCCAAGTCTTTCTTTAACCACCTTTGGGTTATTTAACACTTGACAGGTAGGGTAGGGATTAACCAAAACTGATATTTTGATCTTGAAATGTATAAATTTAACCAGGTGTGAGTATCAACGGTCATAGAATTGGTATTGACCGTATATTGTAGCAATTTAGCTGTTAACCTAGAAATACAATGTTGTGGCAAAAACACTACTGAGTTTGTAAGTCTTTTGTTCGAGGCCGCTTTGCACGCTTCTTTAGCGGCGGCTGAGGGGCGAAACCTTCCTGATTATCCGATAATAGGAAGATGATTCGACTAAAACATGCATCAAACACGCTCTTCCTCCGAAGCAGCGGTTTTCGCGAACATCAAAACTCGTTGTTTTTGTCACATAAATTATCAATAAACTTACCCACTGGTATGTTTCGTAATATATTTTCTTATTTTTAACTTCACATTATGTTAAAAACGAACTTAAACTTATTTTATGTTATGTGAAAAGATTTTGACGTGTTTATCGCGCGAAATCTAAAAGACGCTATGACATTGACAAGCAGTTTGTCTCGTAGGAGCTTCATTGGCAAAGGAAGTGAAGCCATTCAGCCCTAGCTTGAGGTGAAAGACAGGAAAGTATGAACTCTATCTCGGTAAGTGAACACTGATTGACGTTTATAAGACGAGATCTATAGATGCTTCTTCTACCAACGCTATGTATTTTCAAGTCACATATAATAACAGTACATTATGTATGTCTTCAGCACAAAACAATACCTTAGCGATCACCAAAATAACGGATTGAGCACATACACGAGGTTCACTAAAAACGAAGGCGGCCATAGAAAAATACTCAAAATACCTAAGTATATTTTATGAAATCGGAAAACTAACAGCTTGATTATCAAATACAGCAGTTATACCTACTTAGATATACTAAAGTAACATACGAAGAAGGTAGCGATTAACTGCGACTGCGACGAATGCGGATCTTGCGGCGCGTCTAGGTAGGTACCTACTTAGGTGCGCAATCACTTTGAGGTAATATTTTTGATAGTGAATAGGAACACATACTTACATTACATACAGTAAAGCAAATCACCATTCAATAGAATACGTTTGATATTCCATACTAGCTAGCAAAATAAATGGAATAACTATAAAATTAAATAAATAGGTAGGTACTTACCGGCGAAACAATCTAAGTACTCCTCCAGCTCCCATGACTTTAACAAAGACTTTATGTCTTCGTCCATGATCTTGGTCATACAATAGATAGGTAGGACACTACACTCACAATTCTATCTTTATCTTTTCAAAAGAACTTTACCGACACCAAAACTGGCGTGGCGATGCGATGAGCGGTGAAAATGGAAAGAAAGACAAATCTGTGCGTGCGCTGGGCGCTGCGGAGAGCGGGGCGCGGGGCGGGGCGGCGGAGGGGCGTGGGGGCCGGGGGCCACACTTGTGGTGCTTGTGGTTGTGGACAGAACTATTTTTCGTTACACGTAATTAATGTTTTGTTTAGTATGCAATAATATTGTAATGCCAACATTTTTTATTGTTGCTGGTACTACTCTTTATTGTTATCATTAAAAAAAGTATGTAGTACCTAGTATGTAGTATAGACAACAGAGAACGCATCTAGTAATGAGCCATTTATTGTTATGTTATGAGCAAAATATTCCTAGTAATCAAGAAATCTCGAGTAAGGTAATGGCTATTAAAATCCGGTTATACTATGCGATTATTATAAGAATAGGATAGGGACGCCGCCATGTTGTGACGTCAATCTGTCAAAGTGCTGTCAAACTAACTTCACTTCACTTCAGTATGGTGTGCAAAAAAGAAATTTAAATCGTGAATCAGGGGGCTGATCATGTCATAGCTTACGATAAATTAATAATTATGTTCGTGCAAACCAAAACATATGAATAATTTGCAGATAAATACAAATCATTAACTTGATTATTTCGAAAAGTATAGGACTCATGAAAGTATGCTTTTACGAAAATGATCAGGTAATTTGAATCTCAATCAAATTAAAATTTTGTGTCAACTGCTGAACCCATTCTTCATACTTATTGTTCTGCAGGGTACTTTAATACTATGCTTCAATAACACAGAATAAATTGAATGTTGATTCTATTTACTGGTATCCATACTAATATTATAAATGTGAAAGTGTGTTTGTTTGTTTGTTTGTTTGTTTGTTTGTTTGTTTGTCCGTCTTTCACGTCAAAACGGAGCAACGGATCGACTCGATTTTTGGTATGGGGATAGTTTGGGAGCTGGAGCGTAATATAGGCTACTTTTTATTCCGGAAAATTATAAAATAAAAATGATTATTTTGTATAGAAAATCGATAAACTGTCGTACTATACAAAACTGTCATTTCTTCCATAGCCGCTTCCAAAGAGGTATGTCAAAGAGTATTGTAATCACTGACGTTTTAGCCGCTTTGGTTTACCTGCTTTTTATGTGCTTTTTATTAAGTGACATTTGTTGCAGGCAGTGTATAAAACTTCTTCGCGATTATTTATTTTCATCTGTCTATCTATAATAGATGTTGGTGATACGAAGATTACCGGGTCCACTATAATTAATATGGCAAAACAACGTTTGCCGGCTCAGCTAGTAATATTTAAATTAAACAGGAATTCAAGTTATGAAAATAATTTAATAATCAACTTTACAATAAAATTGGCAAATTGGGGGTCTAGTGAAAAATTGTATTGGTCTATCATGGTAAAAGGATTGGCCAGCTAGATTATGCACGTTGATTGAAGTTAGATTCGGCAGAATCTAGCTGTTACCAGGGTGTGCCGGGTATTGGTATCACGGGGAGCGATTCAATCAAGCCACTCGGGGAGGCGCCTTTCGTGAATCCGCCAATTGTAAATCAAAACACATTATGCTTGCGAATGCTATTCCACCTCTTCTATTCCACTCATTTGAGAATCATCGTTCCGCTGGTCTGAACTGCTACTGCAGCTGCTACTGCTACAAAGACATTGAAGACTTTTCCTTCTGACATTGCAAAGTACTGTAGAAATATGCTCTAGTATTTTATCAAAGCTTTGAAGAAATACTCAAATACCCGTGCTACACATGTGTCCAAACATTTATTCAAATGTTTGTGCTATGTCTGGCGCCGGCATAACGAGTAGGTGGATTTAAAAAATAAAAAAAAATGATTTGAAAGTGGCAATGCCCAAAGTCCAAACCACCTTCTGCCAAAATAAAAAAATAAAACTATTTTCATTTTGTTTTGCACTTTCTTGCGGACTGTACCTTTTCAGAGTGAAGTTTGTCAACAACCCGTCCTATTCTTATAATAATCGCATAGTAGGTACGAGGAAAGCTAGTACCTATAAACGAATAACTTATGGTGGACCTTACACAAAGATTTTGTAAACACAATTTTTTTATTGGTGTGTTAAACTAGATAATGGTAAAGAGAATAAATAAATATTGTAAACATCGCAATTATTGAAAAGTGTTGTAAGCTAAATGCATATTTTACTCAATAACTATAAGATGGTTACCCAAACGATATCAGAGATTTACGTGTATTATAATATTCTAACTAGAATATTCTAGTAATAACAAAAATATGAATTGTTGTTATAAAAAATAAATCTGTTAACCATAGCTGAAATCTTTTTTCCTATACCAGAATCATAATTACTATACAATCTGGTAATATTGTAAAATATTTTTTTCTCCGTGCGGGAGCGGGATTTTGCAGATTAGGCAAAAACAACACAAAATCACTTCGTATTAAAAAACTACAACGATTTTAAAAAAAATCCTTCTATACGATCCTAAATATTATTGGTGTCCACTAATTAAACCAATTTCCAAAAGTGGAAGTAACCCCATTTAAGAATAATCTTGAATTTTCGTATTTGTTAGTGGTCTTTTCGGAAAGAAAAAGTGTCGAGGCAAAATCAATAAATCGTGTTTTAGAAACTAATACGGATCTAGATAAAGGTATGAAGAAATATATATCTTATTACCAGATTTGTAACAACTGTAACCGTCCTACAGTTTTAAATCAAAAAGTCCATACTTTTTCCGAGTAGCGCCTTAACGCCGATGATTTGTGTGAAGAAATTATGTCATGTCAATGTTTTTCCAAAAAATTTAATAATGATGTGGCGAAAAGTCAAATAAGACCAAAAAAATAAGAGTGAAGGTACATTAATTCGCAAAAAGCTGAAATTTGGTGAAATTGTTCAAAACATTATTATACTTAAATGAAATTTAAAAAGTCCTCATCGATCCGGTATCTGGAAAAAAAAACTCGAAGTCAAAGGTAAAAAAATGGGTATTTCGCGATTTTTAGCAAAACGATAAGTTTTATCATAAAAAAAGCTCAGACAAAAATTGTAGACCATGTAATTATCTACAAAAAGTATGTAAATACTTTTTCCCTAAAAGCCACCGTTTCTGAAATATAACGATTCAAAAAGTTGGAAACGTTGTAATCAATCATATATTATGCATCATATGCACATTTCCACTACGGCACCTATGATGTAGCGCGTTTTTTAAGATTTCCCCGGTAGGCCTATTCCACGGGTATGTTGTGATTATAGCAGACTAGCTGTGCACCTGCGGCTTCGTCCGCGTGGACTACACGACGTTATCCCGCGAGAATGTGATATTTTTCCGGGATGAAAATTAGCCTATGTTCCTCTCCAACATACAAAGTATCTGTGTCCCAAATTTCAGCCAAATCGGATCCGCAGTTTTGGTGTGATTGAGTAAGACACATCCAAACATCTAAACTTTCACATTTACGTTATCCCGCGGGAATGTGATATTTTTCCGGGATAAAAAATAACCTATATTCTTCTCCAGGCTACAAAGTTTCTGTGTCCCTAATCCGTTCAGGCGTTTTGGCGTGATTGAGTACAAACGTCCAAACATCTAAGCTTATTACACCTTTCCAAATTTTTTTAATCGATATAATAGGTCTTTACCTATGAAATTGCCGTTTTCTAAGGGGAAATTGTAGGAAGTTGGAATCGGCATACAAAGATATTTGGGGGTTTCTTGCACATGTGAACTCCGAATTCAACGAAACTATCGAGATATGATCAGACAAAATTATTCTAACTAGTTATTGCCTATAATCACTTTGGACTGTCTTAGAATAAAAAAAAACTGTTCAAAGCTGTCAAATTGACGACAACCAAAGAGCGGTACTTTGAAGCAGTTATAAAAAATATGGAAGCGTGTTTAATTATTCTTTTCTTAGATGTTTAACATGACGACATACTCTATTTTCGAAACTGACTATTAATTTTGATATATTGATATTAATTAAAAAATTAGAGACCAATAAACATGTGAGAAAAAGACGACAATTTCATATGTAAAGACCTATTATCTCAGAAACACCGTTTTTTTTCTATCGTGAAAAAATACTTGCAAAAAAATATGAAAAAAACGCGTTTTTTTTCTAGAGCATGTTTTTTTTCAGTACCTACTACAGAATTTTAAATTATTAGGAAGATACCGTTAAAGATTAATGCTTATAAGTTCAAATAAAAGTTTTATGTTTTTTATAAAAACCTACCACATATTTTGGTTGAATATTACTACCCAAGCTTTCAACAACTGGCAACATTCAAATAGGACGCACGGGAAATTCCGACTCTGACAAGACTAGCGTAGGTAGTAGCACCGATACTGACATAGACGAAGAGTAAAACTTAAATTTAATTTGATTCTTTCTATTTTTCTAACATAACATGCCTTAATAAAGCTTTGTTTTTCAAAGATTGTTTTCTTGAAAAAAAAACAAATTTAGAAAAAAAACGATGGTACCTACTAAGTATTATTTCATGTTTTTTTTCAACGTGATGAAATAAAACAAAGTCGTTTTTTTCATTTTGCATCACCTAGTCATGGCCCATTCTCCTTTTCCATCCATAAGGAAGGCTTGCGCCCCTGCAGTGGGGACTTACAATGGCTGATGTTGATGAAATAATTACCTCATTACCTGCTCTTTCGAATACAGCAGTGTCCAATGATTCGCGAAACCAAACCACGTGGGGCCTTAGTAACCCATTGCAGTCAGGTTTCTTGCAGTGCGGTAGAGCGCTTATAGGTATGTCCGAGTCTACTACGTCCTTGCCTGGCGCACCTTTGCTTGCGAGAGCCTGAGTTTTGAGAAAAAATAAATTACCGACTATATATGTAGAGTGCGCGCCAGATAAGACTGCGCGCGGTCACAATCGAATACTGATCTGTTCCATAAGCTTAGAACAAAAAATGTACTGTAACTAGCGCCAAAAACGTCCCAGTCGCGCGCAGTTATCTGACACGCACTCTAGGTAAGGTACACTCATGACATGAGCAATAATAAATTGTTGGCACCTAAGATCACCTGTATGTAGCAATTAGCACCATAGGACCACATAGGACTACCATAGATATTACAATATTGAATGGAAGACTTCTGTGGCCCAGATAGTTTTGTTTCAGAACGCTTTTTTTATTTATTTGTTTATTTGGGATAAAAAAACAGCATTCACAATATTTCTTAAAACTATGCGTTTAGGCGCATAATGTCCAATTCGCAAAATGTCCAGTTCGCAGAACGTCCAGTTCGCGAAAATGTCCAATATTCATCATAATGTCACACCTTCAAATAGTAACGTTTAACAGATCAAAAAATGAGAAATAATATATTTTAAAATAAAATAGTACTTATATTTTTCATTATCTGATCTGTAAAAAATTACAATCACCAAAAAATTTTTTTGACTTTTTTTATGTTGATTTTATTATTTTATGATTTATGTTACCTACTTAAATTAAAATAAATTACAAAAATAAATCTGATTTTAAGTATAATCATATTAAGTAGTAAGTCATATTCGACGACCGATTTGGCACAGGGGTAGGCTATATAGGTACCCACCTTCTGCGCCAGTGGTCTCGGGTTCGATCCCGAACAAGACAAATATTTGTGTGCATGAACATGTCTATTTGTCTTGGTCTGGGTGTTTACTATGTAAGTATATTAAGTACTAGCGGCCGCCCGCGGTTTCACCCGCGTGGTTACCGTTCCCGTGGGAATATCGGGATAAAAAGTACCCTATACATGTGTTATTCCAGGCTATAATCTATATCTGTTGCAAATTTCACCCAGATCCTTTCAGTAGTTTTTTCTGTAAGAAGTTATTTATTTATTTATTTATTATATAAATAATATATTAATCATATTAAGTATAACTTATATAAAGTGAAGCCACAGATTACTAAATAGTTACTACGTGTGAAGCCCACACCATTATCCTCGCCTCGAGTTAATTAACGCAATATTACAAACTTTTAAGGTGTATTTTTATAATTATTTGAGACTGTATATGTCTCTTTTAATAGACAGGCAACTCGGTTGTCTAGACAAGTCTAGACTCTAGCTAGAAGGAGCAACGATGCGGCATACTTTTGCTATGGATGCGGTGAGCAAACTTCCTTACATAGATAGACAATTTATCTTTGCTTGTTAAGTGCTAATATTTTAATAAGTAGGTATCAAATAATCGCTAGTTTCAGAACGCTTACTGATGAGATAACATACAATTTAATGAATAATTTAAATTAAATAACTAAAACACTAGTCACCACACCACCCACCCAATACAACATGGATCGTCCTGTTAAAAGGAACATATTAACATTCATAAAACCCCTGAGTTAAACTTACATTTAACATTATTCCGTGATCATGGGAACCTTTGAACCGGGATGACTCGCGGCGGTCTTTTAGATTAAGTTTTTTATTTTTCATTTTTTTATCTTAACTTTTTTGTGAATTAAAAATAGAGAATAGGTACTTAATTTAATTAGTTACATTTGCTCTTACATCTATAATCATTAAATCTAATAGTTTTTTTTTATATTAATTATTTTAACAACATAGTGATCAATCAAATTAATGTAAATTTTATTGGGATGATGGGACCACAGAACACAATACTCTCGAAACACGAACCCATCTGAGCTAGGGTTACCATATCTCAGGATTTGGCCTGAGATCTCAGGATTTTTGGACTCATCTCAGGATTGCGGCCGGATTTTGCAAAACTCATGAAATCTCAGGATTTTTAGAATTTCCAATAAAATACAAAAGAAATAGTAAAATAAATGCTTAGATTAAAGATCTTTATAGATCTTTTAGAACAAACTAACTTCCTTTGGTAATAATTAATTGATAAGTACAATTTATCTTAGTAGATACAAAACTTTTTAAGTAAGGTTTTTTCTTTAATTATTGATTTATTGCAACCCCCCTCCCCCCCGCTCTCAAACTCAGGCTTTTTCAATGGAAATCAGGTCTATTCTCAGGACTTTTGTTCTTTTCATCTGGTAACCCTAATCTGAGCTACCTAATAGCGAGCGAAACGGGTCGACCGAGGATTGAGAAATTTGCCTTTTTATTAGCGTACTAGCTGACCCGGCAAACGTTGTTTTGCCATATTAATTATAGTGGACCCGGTAAACTTCGTATCACCAAACAGATGAAAATAAATGATCGCGAAGAAGTTTTATACACTGCCTGCAACAACTGTCACTTATTAAAAAGTAGGTAATCCAAAGCGGCTAAAACGTCAGTGATTACAATACTCTTTGACATACCTCTCCAAAGCGGCTATGGAAGAAATGACAGTTTTGTATAGTACGACAGTTTATCGATTTTCTATACAAAATAATCATTTTTATTTTATAATTTTCCGGAATAAAAAGTAGCCTATATTACTCTCCAGCTCCCAAACTATCCCCATACCAAAAATCGAGTCGATCCGTTGCTCCGTTTTGACGTGAAAGACGGACAAACAAACAAACAAACAAACAAACAAACAAACAAACACACTTTCACATTTATAATATTAGTATGGATGTATAACATTATTCTGTGGTAAAACCATTTTAGTTCTAAGGGGGGGACAGCGCGTACGCAGTCCCCACTACCAAAAATTACGCATCCGAGTTATCCACATTAGGGATAATCGCAGGGGTCAACCCCACCGCAGTGCAATGGAGGAGCCTCGCCCTGGGGGAACCGCCTTCTTGATCACGGTGTCCCCTATGCCAGGTAAGTATGCTTTGACAAACTCAGTCGGAGGTTATAAGAATCGAGTAACAAAACTCCATACCGCGTTTCAAAAGACTACAGCGCCATCTGGTAGGAGTGCTGCTCTACACACGCGCGCATGCGCAGTTTGCAGCTGGTGTGGTAGAGCGTTTCCACATTATCCGATCCGATTATCAGTATCGGTCGCCGATATGAAATTTATGTACCTGCCTTTCACATTGTGCTCAGGTATTAGCTATCGGATCTGACATCGATTTATTAGTGGCACTGTGTCGGACACTCGTGAGCTATCAGACGTTAATGTTTTAAACTTGTTTGTTAACTAGTTTGATTATCATGGCGTCTCGTCGTCATCATTTAAATACGACATAATTACATAAAATTGAACTAGTAGAAGGTAGACCATGCTTGTGGGATAAAATCCACGTAAAATACTCCGAGACAACTACCTATGTGAATACCTGGAAGAGGGTTATGAAGTTTTAAATCAGGATTAGAAAAAAAGATTAGTAGTTTTACTGGTAGTTTTTATTGATATTCAGTAACAGTTGAAACTCGTTTTGATCACCAAGATAAGTTTCAGTATAAGATAAGGTATTAAGATAAGGTTATATTATACTTCGACAACTTTTGTAAATTCAACATTTGGTGTAAAACAATCCCCTTTAGTGGGTATAAAATGATCCCAGGAATCATTTAACCTCTAGCACTTGAAAAACAATTTAACATTTGTCATGTATTTTTGTATTCCTATCTATTTTTACTTCTTACAAATCATGCCACGTACATAATGGTTGCATTTACCAGAACTAATCGCTGACTAATCGCTAAGTCATCGATTTCTTGTCTTCGATAGATTCTGCTGAACGCGCTTTAGCGTTTTTCTGGTTTTGACATGACGAATGACAGCAACAAACACAAAATCACTACGTTTGACAGCTACTTGCAACTAATCGCTGCTTCTCATCGAAAATCAAATGCGATGGAAAAAATGGCGTCCGATTGCTATAAATCGCTGTCAGTCATCGCATTTTTGTGTGCGTTCAGCAGATTATTTGTAATCGATTAGTCAGCGATTAGTTCTGGTAAATGCACCCATTATCAAAGAAAAACTAACCGACAAAACTGGAGTGAGGGAGGGTGCTTAATGAAAGCACTGGATGCAGTGAAAAATGGGATGGCATTAAAATAGCTAGTAGACAGATTTCTGCACCTGTAATGGTGCTAAAAACTAAAACGCAGTTGGTGCAGTTACGACGTTGGGTAGTAAACAATAGTACATTACAGCCGAGGACAGGTAAGTAAGAAATTACATTGTCGAGGATGGTTTGAAGCACGAGCCGCAGGCGAGGGCTTTAATCATTCGAGGCAAGGTAATTTGCTTACCGTACAAGGCTTGTATAGTGCTTTTCTCAAGAAATGCGAGGAAATAAAAAAAAACTGTTTAACTAAATAATATTTATTAAAATTGATATCACACATGTTCGGGCAATTATTAAATGTAAATGTTATTGTTTTCCCGGGCACACTTATGTATAAATCGCCCATAATAATATTATTTTAATGATGTATCATTAAAATACGCCAACAACACAGATTCCGAAAACGTATGCGCCTTTTTTCACTTCTCCAAATCAGATCGTAGGTTTTCATATATCTTTCTTTTGATTTTGCTGGCAGTAAGTTTTCTATTATTCATTTTGCTTCTGCTCTCAAATTTGGTGGAGTAGGTACATACAATGTCTGTATATGTTTCATTGGCAGAACTCATTTTGATAATTTATTACACAATATAAATAAACTGTATTGATATCAAATCTGCAATCAACCGCTGAAAATCATTCCCGCCGTTTTTTAATATTGGTTTGTGAGGCCAAGTGGAACGGTCATACAGCCTATTGATACTTACTGCTTGCTACTAAAATGCGCAACTTCAATACCCGCTTCTGGGCGGTAGATGGCGCTGTATATATTTCCCATACAAAATTACTCGTAAAGGATATTTCGGCTATGATAAATCTCATTTTGTTTTTTCGATTGATGTTCGTGCTAAGGGTACATAGCGCTTACAATACGAAGTGATATACTCTGTGCGCACCGTTTTTTTAAAAAAGTTCACCTAAATTATGATATAATAATTACCTACATAATAATAATAATAATGTGGCTGTATGGTGCAAATGTCCCAAAAGTGGAATAATTTTGGACACCTTTCCTGTGAAAACAGGTGTCGGCTATTGGATATCTATCGTTGTCCCTGTCCGTCCGATAGCGATATCATCGGATAATGTGAAAACGCTCGTAGTCGTAGGGTGAAACGACACGGTCACAACGGGATGACAATTCCTTTTTTTTTGTACTTATTTAATTTATTTATTATTTGTATCCTCTCCATTAGCTATACATATTTCTAAATTCCGTTTTTGTAATCCTTTTGTTTTATAACGTTTCCCTATTTTGTTGTGGCTAATACCCAAACCGTGTGGAGCCAAAAAAAAGTAGGAATGTATTAAAAATTACAACTCATCGCCGACCGTCTGTCGGACGGCATGATTTTGCGTTATTTTTAGTAAGGTCAATGTGGGGAAGTCCGGCATACTTTTCTAAAATTTAAGTTCAACTGAACTTATTGAATCGAGATAGGTACGCTTTCTAAAGTGACTTGTGTCGTCGGAAATTATAGGTAATATATTTATTTACCTATATTGGTCTTAAAATAGTATGAATTGCAATTATCTTTAGATTTATATGATATTTTTTAAAACACGGCGTGTAGACGGACTTCCCGTGCAGTTTAGGGTAAGTCCGTCTACTAGCACTATATCCATAACTTGTGAGGCAATATGTATGAAAACAGTTTCTAGCAGTGACGTTAAACTAGCGTTGAAATGTGTGATTTATGTATCCTACTAATATTATAAATGTGAAAGTTTAGATGTTTGGATGTTTGGATGTTTGGATGTTTGGATGTTTGTTACTCAATCACGCCAAAACAGCTGAACGGATTTGGCTGAAATTTGGGACACAGATACTTTGTAGCCTGGAGAGGAACATAGGCTATTTTTTATCCCGGAAAAAACATCACATTCCCGCGGGATAACGTCGTGTAGTCCACGCGGGCGAAGCCGCGGGCGGAAAGCTAGTTTGTCTATAAGGTTTACATTTCAAAGATAATTGATTTTATTTTATTTTAAGGCAAGTCGCCGGACTTGCCTTAAAAGGCATATCCGGCATATCTTTGGTGACAGTGGTTGCAAACATTTTTAATAAAATTGTATGTAGCCAATTTCCTAGTAAAACATATTTTTTTATTTTCTAATTCGATTTTTATATTCTTAATAAGGTAGATATACGAAAGCGATTCATTACTAACTTACGGTACATAATTATATCCCTAGGGATTTATCTATATCACGGCTTTATCATGCAGGTAAAATACGTGCAGCTGAAAAGGTTGACAATATCTGCAATTGAGGCAAGACCGTCATATGACGGACTTGCCTTACGTATGCCAGACGGACTTCCCAACTATTACATTTTGTGGTTAGTAATTTGTTGCAGGTAATAATTACGAAACTCAAGTGCTATAAATGAATTCATCACCAGAAATAAGTATATTGATCACTAAATGACTTGCGTAATCAAAGAAACTCCAAGAACTCCATTGATTTTCTACTTTTTTTTTAGTTTTTTGAAGAGACGTTACACTCCAGCTTCAAGTTCAAAACTCGAAAAAAAATGGCCTACCAATTTCTTTCAACCTAATGATGTTAGCGACGTCTATGATTCTCAGTTCGAACTAGCTCCGTAATACTGTTTTACCGACCGAGGCATAAGAAGCTAGTCATTCAAAAATGGAAGTTATTGGCGATAGACGGACTTACCTCCTAGACGGACTTCCCCACATTGACCTTACCTATGAAACCTTCGATCAACAATAGTACCTACTAGATGAAGGCTCACGAACTAAATCAAAACTTTCTATGGCACCTAAAAAGGTTAAATAATGTTTACGATCTTATGTACCTACTTATAAATATACGCTCAAGTGGGCGTAGGTATAATCGCTCGGCCATGTTTCTCACTCCAACAATGTATCTAGACCTAGATGTTATTGTTGATCGAAGTATGAAACCCTATATTTATTTAAGTACCCAAGAATTTCCAAGAAATATAATGAGAAATATATAAAAGTTAACTTGTAGTGACATCATAGGCAGGCATCCATCATTATAGTCATCTTATTGGAATTTATGGAATAACTTTACTTACCTCGCATATAGGACTATCGTTGTTCACCAAAACTTCATCACATTTCGTGCATCTAGTCTTAAATAGACTACCGTGAAGTTCCACCAAATTCTTCGTGCCAGCTCTTCTATGTAAACCGTCAATGTTTTGAGTTATAACTGTTACAGTTTGACTTCGAGCATGTTTAGCTTCATAACTGGCTATTGCTATGTGTCCCTGGACCAATTGAATCAATTAATTTAGGTAAGTACTTATATTATTCATAATATACTGAATCTTTTTAAAATCGGGAACTAATTCTGTTAGACACTGTGAATGAACCTTAAGCACCATAAGACTAGACGTAAGTACCTACCTACCGACTTATTGAATTTATAAAATAACATAAAAATGGGCATCTATATCTATATCTATAGCAGCTATAGTCTGTACATTTTGGGCCCTCCTGAAAATCAGCATTACAAAGCTGAGGTTGGGGCAAATCTACTTGGCAGCAGGGCTGACATTTCTACGATTTAAATCGTGTTTGTACGATTATTTCTAACAGTGTAAGTACGATCACCAGATTTCGGTCCAGCCGTTTCAGAGATTAGCCGGAACAAACAGACAGACAGACAAAAATGTTATTTTGGTATATGTACCGTATATATAATTATATGCCTGTAGTAAAAAGCGGTCATTTTAATATTACAAACAGACACTCCAATTTTATTTATTTGTATAGATTTGGTCCCCCATGTCCGTCCAGCGCCAGAGCGGCGCGAGAGCAAGTAGTGAGGGGTTCAGCTGGTAGTCCTCCAAGGGAGTCCAGCATTTACCGTCTTGGTATGCGAAGATGCATTATTCTCAGTAAAAAAACCGGTCAAGTCTGACTCGCGCACCGAGGGTTCCGTACCATAATAAATTTAGTAGGTAGGAAGGACATATTGGTTTTAAATAAAACGTGAAAATGTTTTCATCAGCGAGGCTATATTTCTCAGAAAATTTGCGGTGTAGAATATTGCAGTTTTAGGTCAACGCCATCTCTTGCTTGACCGATAGTGGAACTTATGTAATTTTTTTTAATGATTTCTGTAATAAGTTTTCTATTTCAAGACATCTTTTTATTGTTCCTGAAATCTTTACATAAACTTGTATCACAAAATAATTTTAGACTTTTCTTTTTAGCAAACTTCAGAGATAAGGGGGAAAGGTATTTTTTTACATTTTTCTTCAGAAGTCGAAAACTATGCTGCCTAAAAAAATATATGTTTGAATGTGCAGGCAGCGCTTTTTCATATGATACCCTAACACCATATGCCCTAGTAGCACAGAATAATATTTGTAACTAGTAGCCCCACTTCGAATATGTAAGACCCCCTTTTAGTCTCTGTTGCAAAAAACATATGTACCTACCTATATTTTTATTTCTCGCTTATTTGTAAAATAGTTGGGCAAACATCATCTAAACTATTTCAAGTTCCAAGTTGATAGCATTAGTACTTTTCGAGATCTCCAGCTGTGACAGACAGAGTCGCACCGAGACTCTTACTCTGCCGATGCTGCCGGTTTCCGCTCCGGTGGACGGAGATGCGGCGTGAGTGGGTTATACACTGTAGGTTTTGTATGCAAATCAAGATTCTACAGTCAAAGTTAAGAAGCTGTCTACTGCAAACTGGAGCGGTTTGCGGTGCGTGCAGTGTGATAATCACCTTAGGTTTCCTTTTACCATTTTGATACGGAACCCTAAAAAACGGTCAAGTGCGAGTCAGACTCGCCCACGAAGGGTTTCGTGTTCCAAATCTTAAAACAATTGCTGTTTCATTAGGTGTGTCAAAAACGCACCTACCGCATTAGGTTTAGCTTTAGCAGCTACTTCTCTTCTGTGATGGTAGAATTCCCATACTAGGCTTGGGTTCTCCCTAAACGCTTGAGCGGTATCCAACGATGCACATGCATACCTCCTCCAGTTGCCGTCAGCACCTCTGTAAGTGGGTATACCTGACTCGGCACTTAAACCAGCTCCTGACATAAATGCTACTCGCTTTGCTACTTTCAAAGCCTCTCTGAACGTGGGCATGTCGTTGGATTGATGGCGCGATTGGATTTTATAGATGGTACGAAATAATTTCATTTGTAAGTTATCGATTTACATTAAGTTTCAAGTTCAGACATATTATGATTTGTGGTTGACTGACACATTAATATTTCTAGAACTTGGTTCTCTAAATAGTCTGTGTTCATATATGTGTAAAAAAGTGTCTAACAATATCCACAGAACAAAAACTTTACTGGTTTAACTTTAGTGTGGGATCATATTTTCGAAATAATGTACCTAGGTATACTTTTGATTTTACGAGTTTTGGGGACATTAAAACATGGAGTTCGACTTAATACTGTTACCTCAGTATTAAGTCAAGCTCCATGCATTAAAATAAGATAAGATACATTTATAAAGACTGCTTTGGCAAAGTTAAAACTATTAAAACTAATACCATAAAAAAACTCGGTCAAGTGCGAGTCGGACCTGCCCATGAAGGGTTGCATGCACCTAGCCAAAACACCACTTTAATTTATCGCCAGCATTAAATAACTTTCTTTTTCATAGTGTTTGTGTTGGACGAATCTATAAGGGTTCCGTATTTTGCCATTCGGCTACGGTACCCTGAAAAACGATTGTATACTTTCTATTCAAAGGTAATGGCTCAAAAAATACAATAAATTAAATTAATTTTTAAATGGTAAAAATATTTTATTGCCTACCAATATTGTCTCTCAAAAGCTTCTACTATATTTACATTTATACAAGATCACAAATAATATACATATAGGTACTTAAACTTGGCATTGTACTTAGCATACCTACCTATCAATTTTATGCAAAATATTGAATATATACAATCACATACAGTCACAAGTAATAATATGAAAACAACATAGAACTTCGTCATATTGAAGCATTCCGAAACAAAACTGTGTGTACAGTCACGCACGAGCAATAAATGTAAACAACATAGGTCTTTGTCATATTCGTAGGGGCCTTGAAAGCCGGGCCGGCTGTCAAGGCATAGGGGGATCGGGGAGCTTGCCACACCGGCATGCTTATTACCGATTTTAAAGTGACAGTTGCAATCGCGACAATTAATAATTAATCGCTCCCAAAACACATATTCGTATTACGGAACGTAGATCGCTACGATAGCGCCACAAGCGAGCGATTTGTAAACTAAAATTGCATGAAAGGTACTGTAACGATTGCAAACCAACCGCAACTAGTAGCAGTCGCGTTGCAATTGTACAATTAGCAACTGGTTGCTTGTTTTGGAAATAAGCCTGCCGGCCGTCAAGTTATAGGGGGAGCTTGACACACGGGACCCTCCACATTACGACTCCTACCGGCGGCGGCTGTGAGAGCAAGTAGTGAGGGGTTTAGTGGGTGATTCCTTTCCCGAGTCCTTGCGACTGGATGGAGTCAGGAAGCGGCTAGGCGAGTTCCACATAACCACTGTCCGCACAACGTGGACGGGGTATTTATTTATGCGTAAACGTATTCCCCTCACTATGAAAAAAAGGACTAAAGGTCATAGCCCACTTATACCGCACCGCTCCCACTCAACCAATGTATGAGCAATGAGCATTCAAATATGGACTTAATGTCGTGCTCTGTACTGTGTAGGTGCACTTTAGCTTGCGGCAGGCTCGCTTACCGCGCGCTGTCAGCTATTGTATATTGTTACTGTAAAGTGCATCTACAGTGAACGATATTAAGTTCATATTTGGCTGCTTATACGTTGGTTCAGTTTTCTTAAGTGGACCTTTAGTCATTGAGATTAATTAATAAATTTTTATGCATTCACAATGCAATTCTGTAAGTATAGGAAAAATGTGTAGTAGGTAGTGTGTGTGTGATAGTCGACGAGTCCTGTAAGCCTCTTGGTAGTTTAGTTGGTCAGAGCATCGAGCCGGATCCCCGGAGGCGCGGGTTCGAATCCCGCCTAAAAGCTACTTATCACATATTTCTTGGACTAAGTCATATTACAATACCTATTGAATGATTTTGTGGCACATATAGTTTTGTTTCTGAAAACTTCAATGTGACAAAGTTCTATATTGTTTCTGTATTCATAACTAATAAACTAGTCGCCCAAAGCCAAAGGGAGGGTAGTCCCACAAGGTCCCTCAAAGTAATAATGAAAGTCATGAGTAGCAGGAGTGGTTTCCAAGTTGAATTCTGCCACAATAGCTCCTCTTTCTGCAGCTTGGGGGGCAAACATTGCCGCTGGGTACACTACAGATGATGTTCCCACCACTAGGCATACATCACAGCTCTCCATCGCAGTTCCTGAAATCAAGAAAAGGGTTTGTGTAATATAAGCTTCAATTAATACAACGACTAGTGTTCCTGCTAAAAACACGCCGATGAGCCAAATTCAGCAGGGGCCTAATGCCTCATCATCATCTCAGCCTGTTACATTCCACTGCTGGACGTAGGCCTCCCCCTAGGAGCGCCACACTGTACGGTCTGAAGCCTTTCTCATCCAGCCACTGCCCGCTACCTTCTTAAGGGCGTCGGTCTATCTGGCTGGTATCTGAGGCTATGTTTGCCGACAGGTGGTCTCTATTCAATAACCCGACCCGTCTACTCCACTGCTCGTCGGTTCTGCGTAAGACGTGGCCAGGCCACTGCCACTTCAGTTTGCTACATTTATGGACTATGTCCGTCACTTTAGGCCTCCGTTGGATGTTCTCCTAAGGGCCTAATGCCTAACTCTATTCATTTAATGTTTAGTATTACTACGGCCACTTTCAACTAGAGTCTAGTTACTAGACGTCACGTTACAAAACGTCAAGATCCAGTAAGAAGTAACCTAAGGACAACGAAACTCACTGGCATTTTCACTAGAGCAGACCAACAGAAATGGAGGTCAGGCCATATGTTGCGCGATAAAATGGATAAGTGGAGCAGGAGGGTCACATAATGGTACCCAAGAGATGGCAAGGTGGGAAGATGACCTAAAGTTGACAGCAGGTCCTAACTGGAGAAGGGTTGCCCAAGACAGGCAACAATGGAAGTCTTTGGAGGAGGCCTATGCTAGGAGGCACACCAAACTAAGAGATTTTTTGTAATTTTTTTTTTAATATCTGATACTTATATCCAGTTCGGAATAAAGGGCTTTATTATTATTATTATATTATTACTAGACAATAATGTGTATTTCATCACTAAAGGCTGCCTGTGCTGTCAAGTGTCCCTGTCTCCTATATCACGCCATTTTTATAATTTATCATCAAAACTCAATGTGATCTAAATTCTTGTTCCAGGAATTAACATGGTCAAACAAACAGCATTGATTTAGATTGCCATACCTGCTTTTTCTAGCACCTCAGCTTCCAGGCTCTCACCAAACCAAACAATGTGAGGTCTTAACAACCCCCCACAGCCGGGCTTCTTACAATGAGGGAGTGACTTTACAGGTATATCAGAGCCAACTACTTTAACATCTGGTTCTCCTCTATTTGCTAAAGCCTGGAAACAGAAAAAAGTTTATTAGCCTATTAACTAATATTATAATTGCAAAATTTTCCTGGGGTTTTCTTTAGAAACCTGTAGCATTCATATCTTAGTGTTTTGGTTTTGATTGATAGGTAATGATGCTCATTATCATAATCTAGAAGGTTTTTACGAGAAAATGTTCATGTTTGTTTGTTACTTTTTCACGCAAGAATTACTGAACATATCTGGATGAAATTTGGATTGGAACAGAGATACATTGTAGGCTATAGCACATAGGCTACTTTTTAACCCAACATCCCCACAGATATCATGCTGGTAAAACAGCGCGAAATGGCTAGTAACTTACTAAACATATATTATAAGTATTTGTTTTTTTTTGTAAAAGAAAGTTTTACCTCACAAATAGGACTGTCTGTGTTTACCAAAACTTCCTTACATTTAGTACACCGAGTCTTGTACAAATTACCATGAAGTTCTATCAAGGATTGCGTGCCTGCTCTGGCATGTAGCCCATCGACATTCTGTGTTATCACTGTTATAGCCTTTTGAGAACCATATTTCTTTTCAAAGTTTGCAATGGCTAAATGTCCCTGAAATGAGAAATAACATGTTATTTTATTTTTCAAATCACTTGATAAATAAGTACCTAGTTCTAAAATCTTAATAGTATTAAGTCTTAAATAAAACAGATTAGATTTTATGCATTCACAAATTGTGAATGCATAAAATCTATAAAAAAATTCACAATGCAATTCTGTAAATATAGGAAATTTGATCAGTAGAAAATCACCACCAGCCTTGCAATCAGATCTAATCCTAAAATCTACTGGCTAGGCTGGTGGATTTTTCTATTAGAATTTATATTTCCTATAAGTACATCAAATTAAAATTATTGCAACCTTCCTGCATTAAGTGTAGTATTAAAAACTTGTGGTTTTCTATAGCTAGTGATAATATAAAGAAACTAATGAGCCTTATAATAAATAAATAAATATTGGACACCATCACATACATTGTTCCAATACCAAGGTATAGTAGCTAAAGCACTAGTATTATGGAAATTGGAAACAACGACGGGTATTACCACATACACCCAGACCCAAGGAAATATTGAAAAGTTAGTTTTCAACATTTACCCGAAACCGGTGCGTACACCACTCGGCCACGGAGGTCGTCAAATAATAATCGGGATAAATAAGAAAAAAACAAAACTTCTTACTGGATTTGGCTGAGCCTTGGCAGCAACTTCTCTTCTGTAGTGATAAAATTCCCAAACCAAGCTAGGGCTGTTACGGAAAGCTCCAGGCGTGGCAAGAGCAGCTGCCTCATACTTCCTCCACAAACCACCAGCACCTCTGAACGTGGGAATACCAGATTCTGCACTTATACCGGCTCCTGATAAAAACACTACATTTTTGGCAGACTTCAGGACTTCTCTAAATTTTACCATATCACTTGATAGGCGAGTGCTCATGATTTTAGAAATTCTAAATGCTAGTAGATTGTAATTACTTCTCAATAAATATATGCTCATGCTCATAATTCAAAGTCCCAGCATTAATTTATAAATAATTAAAAAAACAGTAAGAAAGAACGACGTACATTTGTACAGCTGTTATCTGTCAACATGCTGTCAATGTCAACCAGCGATTGACTGTAAGTCAAACTGACATTTCACCACTACGTCCGGAAATCGAAGATTTCCGTCCTTCGTATTGTAAAAAAGTTCGTCCTTTTTGGACAGGCGAAGACATCAAGCCATACTGCCAATTCTTGAGTATTATGTATGTTATTATAGTTTCTTATGTTTTCATTAGAATGTAGGTGTGTTACATTCTAATGCTTCTTGGAGTATTTGGCGTCAAGTATGTCGAGTCGGTCTTCTCGGTAATTCTTGCTGAGGTAGTCACCACTACAATAAAAAACTCGGCATCACGTTACCGAGATAGCGCATATTTTAATCATTCCACACATCGTCCAGTTGCGTAAACACTTGGGGCACAAAACTACACCTATCTTGAGTCACAAAGTCCACTATGAAACAAATTGCGATTAATTAAAATATCCACTTAACCTAACCCGCCAAGATGGCGCCAAAAACTCTTTCCGTCCTTTGATCAACAATAACACTAGTTTTCCGTCTTTAAAAAGTTTGGGAACGTGTAGAGATCATAAACTTATTATACGGGAGTAAATAAGTTCATGGTAGAGATATACAAACAAGATAAGTTATGATAAGATAAAAAAATATTTATTCAAATAAACTTCATGAGACTCATGTACGTACTTTTGAATCGTTAACATTTTCCTACCGCCCGCTCAAGGTTTTTTTAACTGACCATTTGCCCTAATATGGGCTCCAAGTGTCAAATGAAGCCCATATCCATATTTTTTAGCCGCAAGCCCCCAGGCGCAATAAAGTTGCCAGCGTTTCTTAAGGGCGCCCACTAAGCCAAAAGCAAAAGTAATAACTGCAACGGTCAACTGCAAAGTAAATGCTGCCTGAAGTTTGCTGCATCTTAATTTGAAATTCAGTTTTTCATTAATATAGATATTTATTACAGCCGGTCATGGAAAGCAATCTGATTTTCGTTGGCCTATAGCGGGCCCTTAACATTTATCCAAACCATTTGAAAGAAATATACTGGCGTGAGGTCCTTATCCATCCATAAGGAAGGCCAGTGCCCCAGTAGTGGGGACATTAAATGGCTGATGATGATGATGAGGTCGGTATTCCACTTATCAAAGATCTTTGTAAAATAAACATTTGATCAAAGAAATTGGACGATTTTACATTGGCAGAAGATGATTTGGCTGGCTTTGTTTAGTTTATTTTCGAAATGTCTATTCCAGAGGAGTTTGTTGTCTAGTATCACTCCTAGATACTTGACTTCCTTGCTAAGGGACAGACTAGTATTAAAAGGTTTTGGGAGTTTAAGATTTCCTAGACTCCGTTTGTTTGTGAACATGATCAATTCTGTCTTTGTTGGGTTTACTGTTAGATTGTGTTTAGTGCACAACTGTTCGAATACCTTTAGAGCGGACCTCATTCGGTCACATATCACGCTCTCCACTCGTCCGCTGATGAGTATGGTCAGGTCGTCTGCATAGCCTACTGTGAGAAAGTTGCGGTCGTTGAGCCTACTTATCAGCTCATTTACCACAATCCTACTATAATTATTATAAATGTGAAAGTTTAGATGTTTGGATGTTTGGATGTTTGTATGATTGTTATTCAATCACGCCAAAACGGCTGAACGGATTTGTCTGAAATTTGGGACACAGATACTTTGTAGCCTGGAGAGGAACATAGGCTACTTTTTATCCCGTAAAAATGTCACATTCCCGCGGGATAACGTCGTGAAGTCCACGCGGGCGAAGCCGCTGGCGGAAAGCTAGTATTCCATAAGAGAGGTGAGAGGACACCCCCTTGGGGACTCCTCTGGTAGTATCATTCACAGTAAATTGTATAGCTTTGTCTCTTAACAGGCTGTCAATCCACCCGGCAATAGTAGGATCGACACCATGTCTGGAGAGGGCCTGGCTTATGCTATGCTTATGTAGGGCGAACTCTGTTGATTTTCCTGCAGAGTAGGCGTGTTGGTTTGGATTTAAGGGGTTCCTGACTAATACAGTGCTCCTTATCTATTAGTCTCTCCAACACCTTTAAAAGGAATGATGTGAGGCTAATTGGTCTGAATGATTTAGGTTGAGTGTTGTCTCCTTTGCCGGGTTTAGGGATAACGACTACTTTGACTTCCCTCCACTTCATAGGAATATAGCGGTGTGCTAGGCAGCTTCTGTAGATGGCTACGTGGTAGTCAATGAGACCTCCGTCGCTCCACCTCATCAGCCCTGGAAAGATTCCGTCTAGTCCCGCTGATTTGAATGGAAGGAAGCTGTTGATTGCCCATCTTACTTTCTCTGGGTTGACAACCTTGTGGGCGGTGATCCAGTCGGTTTCATCAGGTGAAATCTCATCTTTTCCTTCCCATGTGCGACTTTCCGTTATGCGGCATCCTGGGAAGTGAGTGGTCTCTTGATCTGTTTTGGTGTATGTTCCGTCAGGCTTTTTCAGGAAACCAAGATTATGTACTGGTTCGCTGCACAGAATGTTTTTCACTCTGTTAGCCTCGTTGTTGCTTTCAATATTGGTGCAGTAGCGTCTCCAGCATTCCCTTTTCCTGAGGCGAATACGCTTCCTGTAGTCTATTGGGCTTGTTTATAGGCGTCCCAGTCGTGCGCTTCTCGAGAGTTCTTTGCTTTGTTGAACAACTTTCTTACTTTCCGGCGTAATTTCTCCAGATCAGGTACCACCACTCCACCAGTGATGTTTGTTGTCTGGCCGGGAGCTGGGAGTAGAAAGTGGGCATGTTTCTTCAAAGCTAGTGATAAATGTTGTTGTTATGCGATCAACGTGGTTATCAATATCTGCTTTAACCGCGCGAGTTGTAGGTGTGTCTAGACACCTTAGCTTCTCAGCGGTCATAATCTCATACTTACGTCGTCGGTCCATCTTGCGTGGATTACGTCGGGGCTGGTGTGAGAGTCGTATTTAGGTTGTATTTGACCCAGCGATGATCGGAGCACGACGCCTCATCAGAGACATGCCAATCAGAAATGTGATGCGACGCGTGTTCACTTGCTAAAGTAAGGTCAACGATTGTCTGGGCTCGTAATGTTACGAAAGTCGGTTCCGAGCCCCTGTTGATTATATTCATATTAGTCGCGATCGCGAGTAAAAAAGATACGAATTCCTCACCTCGCGTGTTGTTTTCTTTGCTGCCCCATAGCACATGGTGTGCGTTGGAGTCAGCTGATATGATCAGCTCTAGTCCCTCGCGCTCGCAGTGTTGAACAAACGCGGCCAGTTCAGGTGTGGGGATATCCTCGTCGCCCGGCAGGTAGGCGGACGCCATCATCACGTCAGGCAGGCCTGGGGAGGGGTCATTACGGAGTTTGATGGTAGTCAGGTCTCTGGAACAGAACTCGGTCATTAAGGTTGTGTTTGCGTGTTTAGGTGTGTAGATACATGTACGCGGGTTGACTGTGGTGGTGTCTAGGAGTAGCTTACCTCCGATGTTGTTTAGACCGCATATTCTGCCCTTCCTAATCCACAGTTCCTGGATTAGGGCCACGGTCTTGGGATTGACCTCCAGCATTCTGCGTATGGTGGCTGTTGCAGTCTGGCTGTGCTGGAGGTTGGCTTGGAGGACGAGGAGGTTATTGCTGAGGGGTGCTGGCAGCGCCATCGTCGCTGTCTAGCATAACCTTCTCGTCTACGTCGCTCTCACCGCTCTCGTCTTCGTCAACCCCCATCCCTTCCTCCTGGGGGACTTCCCTGGGGTTGATTTTGGGCGGCTTAGCGTCGTCGGTGTTGTGTGGTGGTACTGGTGGTTGTGGAGGGCTTTGGTGTGTGCTGAGGTGGAGTGTGCCGCTGCCTGGGTCATTAATGACCTCCCCAGGTGCATTAGGGTTCGGCGGGGGCGTGTATGTGTTATCAAGGAAGCGGGCGTAGATGTTACCCAGCTTGTAGTGAACTCTACGCTCGCTTGCCTTGAGTTTCTCGGCGTCTTCTTCCGGGACCCCAAGCACGAGGAACAGGCATTGTTTCTCCTCCTGCTCCTCGGCGTGGTAAACAGCCCAGTTGGAGACGTTAAGATGGGTGTTCTGGCACGTGAGGCGTCTGCGTACCCGGTCTGGTGTGTCGTTCGGTCCATATTGTGGCACCAAGAGCCCTGTTTTGACGCGTTTGGGGATCTCTTGTTGTCGCTTGACAACCAGTTTGGTGCCAGGACGCGGTGAGCCGATTTTCGCAGTTGTGCGATGGAGCCACTGGAGCGAGAAGTCGTCCTTGCACCAGAATTTAAGGACGCCCTCAGTATAGAAGGTCGTTTTAAAAGCCGGTCCGACATATGGATGGTTTGACGAACTCGGAGCAAAAATCTCCTCGTCCAGAAAACCATCCACCTGCCTCTTGACGACTTCAGCCTGCTCCTTGGTAAGATCATGGTAGGGCTCCACCATGATCGCGACGCTTAGGTCCGATTTCAAAGCGTCGGCATATGCAATGGAGCTGGTGGTGGTGGGATGGGGCTTACTACGTTTGCCCTCGCCTCGCGGAGTAAAGGAATCGTCGGGGCGATTTCTCTTTACGGGCTTGGCGGACGTAGTGGTATTCCCTTTACCACGGTTACCCCGCCTGGTGGGTTTGCGTCGCTCGGATGCGTTGGCGGCAGCTGGCTTTGAGGCGTCAGATGGTGCCCCTTTAGGTGCAGCTTTCTCCTCGACAGGACTGTTGTCCACGTGAGGAGTCAGCGCATCACTAATGGGAGCATCGCGGGGCTTTGCAGTCCCTTCGGCAGCTTCACGCGGCCTACTACCATCCGTAGCCTGTCGCCGCGCCTTCCTCGCTTCCAACCGGGACTCCGCTCGTTTGGCCTTGCGTGATTGGCCCAAAGCCCAGGGGAGGGTAGTCCCACAAGGTCCCTCGAAGTAATAATGGAAGTCATGAGTAGCAGGAGTGGTTTCCAAGTTGAACTCTGCCACAATAGCCCCACTTTCTGCAGCTTGGGGGGCAAACATTGCCGCTGGGTACACTACAGATGATGTTCCCACCACTAGGCATACATCACAGCTCTCTATCGCAGTTCCTGAAATCAAGAAAAGGTTCAAGTTTCTTATTTTCATCATCTCAGCCTGTTGCAGTCCACTGCTGGTCGTAGGCCTCCCCCAAGGAGCGCCATACTGCACGGTCTGTCGCCTTACTCATCCAGCCACTGTCCGCTACCTTCTTAAGGCGCTACTCGGAAAAAGTATGGACTTTTTGATATAAAACTTTGGGTAACGGTTAGAGTTGTTACAAATCTGGTAATCTATACAAATAAATAAAATTGGAGTGTCTGTTTGTAATATTAAAATAACCGCTTTTTACTATATGCATATGATTATATATACGGTACATATACCAAAACAACATTTTTTACAATTTTTGTCTGTCTGTCTGTCTGTTTGTTCCGGCTAATCTCTGAAACGGCTGGACCGATTTTGACGGGACTTTCACTGGCAGGTAGCTGATGTAATAAGGAATAACTTAGGCTACTTTTTATCCCGGAAAAATATTACATTCCCGCGGGATATCGTCGAGTAGCCCACGCGGGCGAAGCTGCGGGCGGCCGCTAGTAAGATATATATTTTCTCATACCTTTATCTAGATTCGTATAGTTTCAGAAACACGATTTTATGATTTTGCCTCGACACTTTTTCTTTTCGAAAAGACCTCTATAAAATACGAAAATTCAAGATTATTCTTAAATGGGGTTACATATACTATTGGAAATTGGTTTGATTAGTGAACACCAATAATATTTAGGATCGTGTAGAAGCATTTTTAAAAAATCGCTATAGTTTTTAACACGAAGTGTTTTGTGTTTTTATTGCCTAATCTGCAAAATAAGTCTCACGCGCGCGACGTTTTCTCATTGCTATCTCGCTTCAGCATAATTTTTTCGAGTATCGCCTTAAGGGCGTCGGTATATCTGGTTGGTATCTAATGCTACGTACGCCGACAGGTGGTCTCTATTCAAGAACCCGTCTACTCCACTATTCGTCAGTTCTGCGACAAATGTGGCCAGCCCACTGCCACTTCAGTCTTCAGTTCTGGATGTTCTCCTAAGCGCCTAATGCCTAACTCAATTTATTTAATGTTCAGTATTACTACAGTCACTTTCATTGGAGTCTAGTCACTAGACAAAAATGTGTATTTCATCACTAAAGGTGGCCTGTGCTGTTGAGTGTCCCTGTCCCCTATATCACGCCATTTTTAAGATTTATCATCAAATCTCAATACAATCTAAATCCTGATATCAGGAATTAACATGGTCAAACAATCAAACAAACAGCATAGATTTAGATTGCCATACCTGCTTTCTCTAGCACCTCAGGTTCCAGGCTCTCACCAAACCAAGCAATGTGAGGTCTTAATAGCCCCCCACAGCCGGGCTTCTTACAATGAGGGAGTGACTTTACAGGTATATCAGAGCCAACTACTTTAACATCTGGTTCTCCTCTGTTTGCTAAAGCCTGGAAACAAAAAAAGTTTATTATCCTATTAACTAATATTATAATAGCAAAACTTTGTAGGGGTTTTCTTTAGAAACCTGTGGCATTTGTATCTTAGTGATTTTGGTTTTGATAGATAATGTCGCAGCCAACTGGTTGAATCCGCCATTCAATTAAACGCCTAGACCGATCATTTTTTCCGTTAGCTATTTTATCTTCCCATAAGTTGACGAAGTCACAAAAAAAACACGAAATTTAAGATGATCGCTTCGCTGCGCTTCGCGATCGCCTTAAATTTCTTACCTATCACGTTCTACAGGACTTCTGAGGGGTACAGGCTGCCATACTTAACCGTCCGCCGGATTCAACCATCCGCCTGCGACAGATACATAATGATTATTATTATTTAGAAGGGGTACGCCAGCAAACCCAGGCAGGTGATCAGTCACCTTGATCAAAACCATTTCACCCAATAGGTAATCAATCATGCCCATAATCATAATCTAGAAGCTTATTATTTAAATTTTTACTTTTTTGCATTCACAATGCAATTTTTATCATTGAAAAATTGAAAATGAAGTAGAAAAAGGAAATAAGGTTGTGAGATGGTTTGATTTTTCTGAATACTTCATTTTAAATATTTCAATCTAGAAGCTTTTTAGTTATTTATATATTGTAAGAAGATGAAATTTGGAACAGAGATACATTATAGGCTGAAATAGCAAAGGCTACTTTTTTAATTCAGCATTCCCACAGGTATCATGCTGGTGAAACAGCGTGAAATGGCTAGTAACTTATAAACATATACTTAAGTATTTCAGTTTAAATTTTTTGTAAAAGAGAGTTTTACCTCACAAATAGGACTGTCTGTGTTTACCAAAACTTCCTTACATTTTGTACACCGAGTCTTGTACAAATTACCATGAAGTTCTATCAAGTTCTGTGTGCCTGCTCTGGCATGTAGCCCATCGACATTCTGTGTTATCACTGTTATAGCCTTTTCAGAACCATATTTCTTTTCAAAGTTTGCAATGGCTAAATGTCCCTGAAATGAGAAATAACATGTTATTTTATTTCTCAAATCACTTGATAAATAGTTCTAAAATTTTAATTTAGTATCGAGTCTTAAATAAAACATGAAATTAATTATAGTATTGAGAAAACAGGTATTAAACGCGTTTTTAAACTAAACATAGGTGTTTAACACCTACCTTTTCCCGACGTTTCGACCGAGTTGCATTGGCCGTGGTCACGGGCTGACTGGAGCTGCGGTGTTACGCCTCCTCCTCTGCGGTGGAATCTTCATCCACCGTCGAATAATTTTTCCAACTACCGTCACACAACACTAAGGGTGTTCCTATTCCGTATCATAGCCATATTCTGGTAGTTGGCCGACCGCGAACAAAGAGGTAGTGCGTTTGCAATTATTGGATTCCACACTGCAGATAATTTGTAGCCATCTTCCCGATTGAAGTCGTCGATTGAAACGTCGGGAAAAGGTAGGTGTTAAACACCTATGTTTAGTTTAAAAACGCGTTTAATACCTGTTTTCTCAATACTATATAATGCAACACGAAAGTTTAAAAGTGTATGAAATTAATTTATGATTTTTTTATTGATTTTATGCATTCACAATGCAATTCTGTAAATACAGGAAAAAATGTGATGTACTTGCTAGGCTGGTGGATTTTTCTATCACAATTTTTCCTATAAGTAAGTACATCACATTAAAGTTATTACAACACTCCTGCATTAAGTGTAGTATTAGAAACTTGTGGTTTTCTATACTGATATAAATAAACTAATGATCGGAATAAATAAGAAAAAACAAAACTTACTGCATTTGGCTGAGCCTTGGCTGCAACTTCTCTTCTGTAGTGATAAAATTCCCAAACCAAGCTAGGGCTGTTACGGAACGCTCCAGGCGTGGCAAGAGCAGCTGCCTCATACTTCCTCCACAAACCACCAGCACCTCTGAACGTGGGAATACCAGATTCTGCACTTATACCGGCTCCTGATAAAAACACTACACTTTTGGCAGACTTCAGGACTTCTCTAAATTTTACCATATCACTTGACAGGTGAGTGCTCATGATTTTAGAAATTCTAAATGCTAGTAGATTGACTTTACTTCTCAATAAAATTTATTGGGCCTTAGAAGCCCTAATTTACATTACAAAATGCACACAGCTCAGCTCACAAATTATATAGAGCTCAGCTGTTTGTTATCTGTTAACATGCTGTCAATGTCAACCAACAATTGACTGACCTGACTGACACTGTCAGTCAAACTGACATTTCCCTACTACGTCCGGAAATCAAAAGATTTCCGTCTGTAAAAAAGTTTAGGGACGTGAAGAGATATCGCACTAATAATACAATAGTGTTGTAACTCAAAATGAATTATTACATTAATCCTCACCGTCAAATACAAATTATATAGACTAGTACAGATAGGAATCAAGCCTTATAGCGGCCGTTTGTTAGTGAATGACGCGCCCCCATTAGAAATTGACAACATAGTGCTGACAAAACTATCGACGCCCTTGATACGTTATCGATAGTGGTATCGATATTTAGTTACATACATCCCTAGTGATAGATTTTTTAGAATTCTGACAAAATAAAAAAAAACTAATTTATTTGATAAAACAGGCATTTATTACATTATAATTTTATATTAAATACAAAGTACTGAAGTGTAAGTTAAGATTTATACAAGGCAAAGAATGAGAGTAATGAAATTATTACTTACTAAATAAGTCGCTTTCTCTGTCCCTATGTCCCTTTGTATGCTTAAATCCTTGAAACTACGCAACGGATTTTGATGCGTTTTATTTAATAGATAGAGTGATTCAAGAGGAAGGTTTATATGTACTTTTTATCCCGATATTCCCACGGGAACGGGAACCACGCGGGTGAAACCGCGGGCGGCCGCTAGTTATGAAAAAACCAAGAAATATAAACACTTTAACAACCAATAAAAGAAAAATTAAACTGCTTGCAAATAGTTTTTACGCACAAACGCTATTGCTAATTTTCCTAGTAGTTTTAATCAGTATAGCTGCCATTTCATTATTTACTGTTAATAGGTATCACTTTCAATGCAAAACACAATAACTAACTTCTAAAGCCCCCAGTACAGGATGGCCGATTATGGTGGCCGACCATGATGGGCCATGATGGGCCCCAGGGGGGCTACCGCGTAACTTTATGGGTGTGAACTTCATACGTTTTTGGGAACTTTAAGACAATTTTATAAAGAAAGTAGCTGTTATCAGTTCCTTGTTTTGTGAGGTCGGGTATAACGATAACTAGCTAGCAACGTTCAACAGAACAAAGCAGCAAAAATCTATCAAAATAAGGAATTCAAATGACAGTTGAAACCCATACCCATATCCATATTTCTTAGCCGGTAGCCCCCCTGGTCCTCATTTAATGGCAATAATAATATACAATAGTATCCCAAATAATATTAAATGCCTGGAAAATATTAATGTTTTTGAATGTGAGCTCAAAAACTTTTTAGTAAATAAAGCCTACTATAGTCTAGATGAATATATTAGTGATAAGCTCTAAATTGTTAATGAGCGATTTTCTGAGAGGCCATTTAAAAAAAAAGCTTCCAATGAGCGATTTTCTGAGAGGCCATTTAAAAAAAAAAGCTTCTAACTGCTTCACTAGATGGCGTTGAACGAAGTATGTACATGTCTATGGTATATTTTGGTATGAATCATATTTAAATTAATTACGTTTTAAAAACCCAAAGGAAACTAATAATATATTAAATAAGTACTACTGTGAGGAACAGAAACGAAATAGGTAAATTTAAAGATTTAGGTAAATAAATAACATCTGTCTGACGTTCCGTTTTACGTAAAAAAGTCGCGTCAAAGTAAAATTTATAACGTTCCGTTCCTTCTAGCTGCATAGGTGGGACAGCGCCATCTAGTGACCGAGCTTTCAGAAAATCGCCCATTGCTTCACTAGATAGCGTTGAATAAGTATGTACATGTCTATGGTATATTTTGGTATGAAACATATTTAAATTAATTACTTTTTTAAAACCCAAAGGAAACTAATAATATATTAAATAAGTACTACTGTGAGGAACAGAAACGAAATAGGTAAATTTAAAGATTTAGGTAAATAAATAACATCTGGATGACGTTCCGTTTTAAGTAAAAAAGTCGCGTCAAAGTAAAATTTACGTTCCGTTCCTTCTAACTGCATAGGTGGGACAGCGCCATCTAGTGACTGAGCTTTCAGAAAATCGCCCATTCTGCTGTGCCCTCACGGGGTGTCACACTGATCCTACACTCTATGAAACATCTTATGTACTGTGACTAGCAATCAATGAATAAATGAATATGAATATGGATTTATATCCCTAACTAAACTAATTGATTTCTGACTGATTAATCTGATTATGACTCAAGTGGGAATATGCCGGCCACATTGCTAGAAAGCAAGAATCTTGGTGCAAGCGACTTCTAGATTGGAGACCATGGGACCAAAAAAGACCACGAGGGAGGCCACAAATGCGATGGAAGGATGACATCAAGAAAGTGGCGGGCAGCAACTGGACCCTAAGGCCTAACTGCCCAAAACAGAGATAGATGGAAACAGTTGAAGGAGGCCTACACCAAGCTATTGGTTGATGAAGGCTAGAGAGAGAGAGAGAGAGAGAGAGAGAGAGAGAGAGAGAGAGAGAGAGAGAATCTGATTATGTGTTGTTTCACAGCCTTCTCTATTGTTGTCTACAAGCCATGCTATTAGGTTTGACAACGTTGCATTTTTCGTTGCGTGTGAACCGATTTAAGGCCTGTCGCATATTATACGATTTTTTTCTGTCAGAAAATTTCTAACGCCCGCCGGACGCACTCTGCTCATAGGTTTTGTTGTAGACTCCGCATACTATCAGAATTCTGACGTGTCTGACGTACGCTTCTGATGAGTCTCGAATGCAAACGATCGGACGGCAGAATTTTTTCTGGCTTTTTGAGGGCGCACTCTCCATACACTTTGTACTAGACCCCGCACACGTATGAGAGATTTTTGAGGGACAGAAAAAAAAAGAAAAAAAGGGGTTCTAATAATGAAACGAGATGGCGCTGACAAATAGCGACGTCGGTGTGATCAGAAATAATAAACTAAAATAAGCTCTCAATTTCTTAAACATTGTATGTATGTAATTTTCCTAGTGTCAGCCAGTCAGTTTAATTTAACAACGGCATTTGTTTAACTTTCAATAAAAAGTATAACAACAAATCGTGTACTTTTAATTAATGCCAATCTAGCAACACTGTCCTATAAAACTTAGATTCCTTTAATAACTTGTTAGGTTATTATTGTGTTCCGTCAGTTAAAGATAAGATAGCCAGTTCCTCAGTAAGGATTCCGGGAGTAGTGCGCTTCCACCTTCAGCCTTATCACCACTTAACATCAGGTGTGATGAAGGCTAAGTGCTACCCCGTAGTAGATAAAAAAAAGGTAAATATAGAACTCAATAATTTTAAATAGATTCATTATCAATTTATAATCAATGAGCGACTTTCTGAGGCCATTTAAAAAAAAGCTTCCAAAAGCTTCACTAGATGGCGTTGAACGAAGTATGTTGTACATGTCTATGTTATATTTTGGTATGAATCATATTTAAATTAATTTATTTTTAAAAACCCAAAGGAAACTAATAATAAATTAAATAAGTACTGATAGGTACTACTGTGAGGAACAGAAACGAAATAGGTAAATAAATAACATCTGTCTGACGTTCCGTTTTCCGTAACAAAAGTCGCGTCAAAGTAAAATTTATAACGTTCCGTTCCTTCTAACTGCATAGGTGGGACAGCGCCATTTAGAGAGCAAGCTTTCAGAAAATCGCCCATTAAATTGCAATGACTTTTACATTACAATGAGCAATTTTCTGAGAGGCCATTTAAAAAAAAAAGCTTCCAATTGCTTCACTAGATGGCGTTGAATAAGTATGTACATGTCTATGGTATATTTTGGTATGAAACATATTTTAATTAATTACTTTTTAACAACCCAAAGGAAACTAATAATATATTAAATAAGTACTACTGTGAGGAACAGAAACGAAATAGGTAAATTTAAAGATTTAGGTAAATAAATAATATCTGTCTGACGTTTCGTTTTACGTAAAAAAGTCGCGTCAAAGTAAAATTTATAACGTTCCGTTCCTTCTAACTGCATAGGTGGGACAGCGCCATCTAGTGACTGAGCTTTCAGAAAATCGCCCATTGCATTCTTAATTAACTTCTCATATAACAATTTATCATTTCTATTGTATTTCCTGCGATAATCATAACAACAATAATAATAATCATTATAATAGAGACAAATAAATTGCCGTGTAAATAAGTGCGGTGACAGAGACAAATAAATTGCCGTAAAAATAAGTGTGCGCGCTAGCCCTAAGTTGAAGTTTTAACAGGAAATTGGGAAAATTTTATGAATCCTTACCTTGTTTAATAGTACACGGTATCAATATAATGCTTAATGATGTTTTCATAAGGAAAAGCATATAATTTCTTCAAATTTACTTTAAAATTCACTGAAATAACAACAAACCTTGCACCAAAACAACCGTTTATTTTAAAATGACACTTGTGTATTATCCGACGAAGTTTGCTTTGTAGGAAGTTGTGACGAGCATAAATATGTCCTTAACGCGAACGCAAACAGGACGTATAATATTAACCACTAGTTATGGTTGGTCAAGTTGCCCATAGGTTTCCATAGCATCTGCTTATTTTTAACTAGGTCGGGTTACCTCTAACCAAATGTTCGGTCTACGCTTAAGTTCACAAGCGACGTTGCCAAACCGCCATAGCATGGCTTGTAGTAGAGGAGGCTGTGGTTGTTTGAAATGTAGGCTCGTTAATTATTTAATTAGTGTGCAATTGCCGACAGACTGATTTTGTATGGGTAAGAATGAATATTATATTAGTATTCTTTGTGTTTGATAAGATTTTTTGATTGATTATGACTAAGTACAATAAATTGTATTTTGTAAATTTAGGTTCTGTTGAGTGTTACTTATTGAATGACTGCGCAATTACATTTTTTCTACTGACTAATAAAATTTGAAAATTGTGTTTTGTTTATTTTTTATTTTTGGAAATATTTTATGTTAATTGTTTTATAACTTTACCTACTTATAACAAATAAGCGTAATAAATAAATTAATAATGCAATCGGATGTCACTAATTAATTTTGTAAGCTAAATGTATAAATATAAATGCAAACCAATAAGTTTTTAAAATGGTTTTAACTCCAAAATATAACTTGACACAAACGTAAAAAAGAACAAATTCAATTGTAGTAACACAAAATATTTCAAAAATAACGAAATAACTAAAAATAATTTTTCATATTGAAAACTTTGTAAGAATGGAATTATACAGTCTTAACTCAAAAATTTTAAATAATGTACAACCAGTATTTTTTAAAAATGTATGATAAATTAATAATAGCTTTAATTTCATTAATAAAACACACACAGAAGTCATTATTTTTCTATCTATAATAGAAAGTCTCAAATCAGTTTTTCGTTAATTTTGAAAAAAGACTGATTTTGAGTTACAACACTATTGTATTATTAGTGCGATATAGTACAAACGAGTTTTGCGCGGGAACGCGAAGAAAAGGACGGGCTTTATTTCTTATGCCCCCAGTACAGGTTGGCCGACCATGGTCGGCGACCATGACCAATACATCGTACATTGACACTTTTGAACGAACAAGTTTAAAAAGTTTCTTTCAAAAGTGTCAATGTACGATGTATTGGTCATGGTCGCCGACCATGATCGGCCATCGTGTACTGGGGGCTTTAATTTTCTAAATTAGGTTTTTTGGGGCTTTTATTGTGTTAGTGTGGTGGAATTAGTGCAATAATGTGCAATTGAAGAACAATGAAGTAAAAGTGAGAAATAAAGTAAGGCGCTCCGTACGATTTTGCTATTCCTGCGTTAAACTCCCATGAGCATTGAAATGTGTACGAACCACCCGCGCATTTTAATGAGTTAGGTTAGGTCAACAAGTCATAGAATTAATTATGATAAAAACGTAAGAACAAGTACTACTGAAGACATATTTTCAAGACTGAAGAAAGAAAACCTACTAATGACGAGGCAGTATGGTCTCAGACCGAAAGCCCCAGTACAGGTTGGCCGACCATGGTCGGCGACCATGACCAATACATCGTACATTGACACTTTTGAACGAACAAGTTTAAAAAGGTTATTTTTAAAGTGTCAATGTACGATGTATTGCTCATTTAGCCTGTTCCTTTAGGAACGAATATATATCATGGAAGCATGAAGCTCGACTTAATACTCTGGTTACCTTAGTATTAAGTCGAGCTTCATGCATGGAAGTGATGGAAGTAAGCCCCCAGTACAGGATGGCCGATCATGTTGGCCAACCATGATGGGCCATCGTGTACAGGGCCGGTTTGCGTGTGATTGCAATGATCGCCGGCGATCCGTCCCGTGTCGGTTTTTCGTGCACGATTCAAAGGGAGTTTGTCGCAGGCCACAAGAGCGTTCACACGTTGGCCGATCATTCAGTTCATCTGAATATTTCTGTGTTGACTGACGTGTAAGATATTTTAGATTTATTGATTTTTTTCGCAATCAGGCCATTTTGTGGAGCATATTACATTGTCAAAAATATCCTTGATGTTTGCTTGATGTTGTATATCTTTGATATAATATAAGTATTTTTTATTCAATTGATAATAAAATTCACAAGATGAATAGGAGAATTCTGTTTTGTTATCTTTAAGACATGGACAGAAAAGTTTTGGTGAGTAGTCCGCCATCCATTTCGTGCCCATCATGGTACAGTTGGATAGTACCTACCGGTTACCGGACCACGGTTAAAATAAATCCATCTAGCGTGTGATTACAGTGCCTTTTTTTTTCTTCTAGAAAACGGCTCATGAATACCATATTCCACCCTTAGGGTGGTATTCCATTTATAAAAGATCTGTGTCCAATATACATTTGATCAAAGAAATTGGACGACTTTATCGTCCGTTTTCATACATTCGACGTCTAATTTGTCAAAATGTATATTGGATTGGACAAAGATCTTTGATAAGTGGAGTACCTACCACCGCTATGCATTTGCGCCGACAGCCAGTCAGCCGTTGGCGCTCTACAAGTGTTTTGATTGAGTGCGGCCAACAAAAAAAAAATCATGAAACGTAAAACTGTTTCCCCGGTCTTTTATACCATCTTGTGAGGATCTATTTAGCCCAAAGTTAAGTTAAGGCGTCTTATATTTATGAATTTATTATATTCTTTTAAATAAATCAGTTACTTAGTTTCATTATTATAATTTGCATTTTGAAAAAAGAACTTTTGGGGCACTTAGATACAGCAAAGTACCTACATTGATGTGTATCAAAGTGTATAGGTACAATGTGCATACAATGTGAAATAAAAGTAGCGTTCCTAATAATATTAATTAAGTTAATACTGTTTTGTCAACGTATTAGTGTTATTTACGATTGATTTTTTAAACAAATAACGCTGTTTACCTAATACAAAAAGAAACAGATATAGTTTTTAGAACAAAAATAACAAAACCACACATGTTTATTTTTGTGTTTCGTTACTTTTATTAACCCACTAAGTACTTTTATTTCTACAGTACAAGCCTAACTCTAAATCAAAACAGTAGGTAGGTACCCCTAGCACGATCAACTATCGTTATTGTAATCGGTATCATGATTAGTATTATTTGTCTAAAAGCAGCGTCTTTTTCCGTCGTTTAAAACTAAAATTCAATAGATATTTGACAGCAGCACTTTGACAGATTTTCCATTACAGATAGACAATCTTTTCTGTTCAGGTGACAGCGGCGCTATGGTTGGACAGCAACTTGACAGCAAAATTACATTAAAAAGAAAACACTTTAGTTCCAGTTTTGGGCATCGGAACAGAAAACGTTGTCGTACTGTAGGTACCTACAATGTAACATAGTCGGTCACGGGATGGGGGACCAAAACTAATCTCGAGCAGCTCGAGCTCCTCCGTGCTTCGGACGGCACGTTAAGCCGTTGGTCCCGGCTGCATTTGCAGTCGTTAATACCCACCAATACGCATTGGGCCCTCGTGGTGGGTCATGGCATGGACCATTCTCTTTATCTATCCATAAGATATGGCTGATGATGATGATGATGATGATGATGACGACGGTTTTTTGTGCTAGGGCTACAGGTGCACCTAGGTAACAAAAGAAACACACTACGCTCGTTTAAGCATTAATTTTAAGCTTTTCTTTTTCAAATGAGACCTATTCAACTCTCACGAGTCTCACGAACAAGAACAAAAGTTAAGTCCAGAACGCAAAGTTCCTCTTTAATTTACAATTTCCTTTTAAGCTGCTTTAAGTACACACGGCGGAACATCAGACTATACATACATGTTGACCTTGAGACACCACCTTTATGCACTACGTAATAAAAGCTGTTATCGCAGCTCAACTGTTTAACTTGATGTGCTGTCGAGTGTACAAAGGAGCTTTTAATATGGTAATAATGCAACGGAAACCGAGTAAAGACAAATATAACTACCTTTTTTGTTTTTTTTAAACTACCGACCTTTGTCCACATGTTATGTGCAATTTATTGAAGATCAGTTTTTATTGAGTTTTTCGTACCTACATAGGTATGTAATTACCTAAATATTTTGTTGAATGTCCGGCTTTTGACGGCGGGTTTTCATTGTTTTATGTGTTGTTAAGAAGTCTCCAGCAACACACCAATGAATCAGCGGCCTAAGGACATTAGTTAGTTCTGTCGTGAGTTCGGGACGTGCTCATATTGTCCACGCAAAAAATAACATCTTTTTTTTTATAAAATTACGCGAGAAGAACGCGAGCGAATTAGAAATACGGGTTTAAAAAACAATAAGACTACCTACTCAAGTTCTGATAAGAATCACAGATAAGTAGTATAATAATATAGTTAGGCTATTTAACCTACTATAGTTAGAATACTTACAAGAGAATATTTAATTTAAGAGGATCGTGTAGCAAACGGTCTCCATACAAACGGCGATAACATTTTCCACCCTCTGAATCTTAACATACAGCAATGGATTTTCGGTATGTTGTTGAAATGCATATATAAGAACTAGGCCTGGGTGCTTACCATCAACTCTTATTGCGGTTTTGTTTAGGAACCTAAACTGATCTGCTTCGCTTATTCGTACCACGACAGCTTAATATCAATGACAGCGATTCAGTGATCATTCAATGACATTTCACAGCCGCTGAGCTGTCATCAACTCTTATTTGACGTATAACTTGGCCAAGCTAACATGTCACCTGCAGGTTATACCCGTCCCTTTCACTCTCCTGGCATGACAGAATCGAGTGAAAGAGACGGATAGAAGAAATAAGGACACAAATCGTTCGGTCATTCACATTTAGCAATTCATTTGCGATCCAGTTTTTAGAAGGTCATGGTACGAAAGAAAGCAATTCATTTTAGGAAACTATTCTGCATCGCGCTATTTTTGAATCGCTGTCTTAAAGTTGATGGTATGCACCCTGTACGTCTTGTTTTTTTTACCACACTTTTATTAGCTTCACTTGTAACTAAGTCACAATGTAAGAAAATCTTGGAATTCAATTTTAACCTACTTCTAATTGTCGTATTGATTTGAAACTTTGCAAGTCTATATGAATCCGATGACAATACAATAATTTGCTAACATCGAGCTGATCTGATGATGGAGTCAAGAGGTTGGCAATAGAACTCTTTAATGTCTGCTAGGAAACCCCTCAAGCTTAGGCTCATTTGTTTTGTTCTGATTAGACCTATTCGCTACACTTGATGGTGAGGGTCTGATGATGGAGCAGGGAGGAAGCCAGTGGCACTCCTTAATGACCAATAGGAAACACCTCGAGTTCTGGTTCATTTCTTTCGTTCTGATGAGACCTATGCGCTACAATTGGTGGTGAGGGTCTGATGATGGAGCAGGGAGGAAGCCAGTGGCACTTCTTAATGACCACTAGGAAAACCCTCGAGTTTGGGCTCATTTGTTTCATTCGGATTCACTGGATGAGACCTATTTGCTACACTTGGTGGTGAGGGTCTGATGATGGAGCAGGGAGGAAGCCAGTGGCACTTCTTAATGACCACTAGGAATACCCTTGAGTTTGGGCTCATTCGTTTCGTTCTGATGAGACCCATTCGCTACACTTGGTGGTGAGGGTCTGATGATGGAGCAGGGAGGAAGACAGTGATGCTCCTTAATGACCACTAGGAAACCCCTCGAGTTTGGCCTCATTTGTTTCATTCAGATGAGACCTATTCGCTACACTTGGTGGTGAGGGTCTGATGACGGAGCTGGGAGGAAGCTAGTGGCACTCCTTAATGACCACTAGGAAACCTTTTGAGTTGGGGCTTAATTGTTTCGTTCAGATGAGACATATTCGCTAGACTTGGTGGTGAGGGTCTGATGATGGAGCAGGGAGGAAGTCAGTGGCACTCCTTAATGACCACTAGGAAACCATTCGAGTTTGGACTCATTTGTTTCGTTCTGATGAGACCTATTCACTACACTTGATGCTGAGAGTCTGATGATGGAGCAGGGAGGAAGTCAGTGGCACTCCTTAGTGACCACTAGAAAACCCCTCGAGTTGTGGTTCATTTGTTTCGTTCTGATGAGACCTATGCGCTACACTTGGTGGTGAGAGTCTGATGATGGGGCAGGGAGTAAGTCAGTAACACTCCTTAATGACCACTGAGAAACCCTTCGAGTTTGGGCTCATTTGTTTCGTTCAATGTTTAAGGGGTAGGCAGATACATGAATGGACTGTAAAATCCATTACCATCCATCCATGGCTGGCCATTTATAAAACTATAAAGTAAAAAATAAATATGTAGTTTAAAAAACTAATAAAACCCACTTTTATAGGAACATACTAAAAAGTACAAAATAACCGTCTACAGATTCAGTAACTGAAATTTAAAAGCGTGGTGCGCCCTTTGCTAAGCCTGCATTTTAAGTACTTAATATTGACAACGCGCACCTCGCTTTTAAATTTCAGTTACTGAATCTGTAGACGGTTATTTTGTACTTTTTAGTATGTTCCTATAAAAGTGGGTTTTATTAGTTTTTTAAACTACATATTTATTTAATATTCATTGTAGTTTTGAAAATATTGTCTCTTTTTTGTTTTGTTTAAAATCACTAAAGTGCCAATATGTCAAAAGCTATGATAAATATAAAAAAAAAACAAAACGTATAGCCAGTTCTTATGCATTTCAATAACATACCGAAAATTAATTGCTGTATGCTAAGGTTTATAGGGTGGAAAACATTATCGCCGTTTGTAATGGAGACCGTTTGCTACACAATCCTCTTAAGTTAGTTTCCTAATAAAACAGTAAACAATTTTCAACTTAACATAGATAAAATAATATCTTTACTATCTTAGATTCGTATTTATATGTAGGTATTACGTGTTGTCCAGAAATTAATTACAACGCTACGCTTTTCGTAATAGCGGAAATACACGGTTTACTTTTGCCTTTTTATTTGGATGAAGCAACCAAATTGAACAATGTAAACGTAAAAGTGAATGATTCAATGTCAATGTGCGCCTGTATTTCTGCGCCTTTCCACCAAAAAGAAATCAATTTGGTTGAACCGTGTTATTAGCATTATGGAAATGCGTAGTGCTACGAGCTACGATTCTACTGCTACGACGTTACGACTACGCAGGCAGCTACGAATTCAGTTACTGTCTTTTCATGGATGCTTTTGTTTCCAGGTATTTTTCTTGGATGCAAGTTATGAGTGAAAACATGATTTTCTTATCTCATACCAAACATTTCCGAGTAAAGTTTACCAAACAACTTTTAAATAAATTGAACTACTATAAAACATTAATAGCCGATATCACGAATCTGTTCAAAGGTTGTAGTTGACAGGTAGTTTATATTACACCCTGTAATTTAAGACAAACGCCGCATCTGAATCATTAACCCCTTATTTCAATTCAAAGTTTTAGAAGTAGGTATGTAGCTGTCGTTATTACCGCCTATCTATACTATGCACACAGCGTCTACGAAGTTGAGTTCAAAATGGTTTTCCGATAACACATCTTATTTCCTACGTAGATTTTCTTGCTAGCGTCAACCTTTTGTACATTACGTACCTACGAGTAAGACCAAACATCGAAACCGAAAGCGACTTTTAAAAGGATTAAGTACTTCCAAGCAAGACAAAAGAGGAGCGAAACTTCTAACAGGTCCAAGTTGGTTAGTGAAGGGTTCTAGCGCGTGGTCACTGCGGTAAGCGGTAACCAACACCTGTGGACCTCCATGGACCTGTGTGCTTTATGAACGAATCCATTGACGTCATAGTTCGCGCACGCGCAGTGCGGCGCGGCGCCATCACGGCTACTTACATCATTGTGCCTTCAGACCGCACACCGCTGTCACCGCTGGTGTACGCTTCATCAGTCCTCAACTTCTGCTCAGCGCGGGAAACCGACCGGTAAGTTAACAACGTAATAATAATTACAGTGGGGAAATTACGGGCGCCGCTGTGGGTGAAATTAACGTAAAAGAATTTCCTCCCTCCATAATCCCCTTTTTATCCTTTGATTCGATTTTGTGGTACTTACGATGTTTTTCTGTAGAATATATTTTATTGTTGAGAATCCGCCGTCATGTCATGTCATCATGTCACATTCCGACGAGGCGCGGGTTTATTAGCAGTTTGGGACTGTTGAATTTATATGTACGATGCATTTTAAATTTATGAGATTATTTTGATCTCGTTAGAAAATCGGAGTTTTACGTTGTGTTTGATTTACAACACTTTCCGACTTTTTTGTGAAACTAAAGTTTTCCCACAAACTGCGTCTAATAGAAATATTATTATGAAAATTGAGCATTTTCTAGATTTAAATAAGTTATTATTTGTTAGCAAAAAGGAATATTTTGAAATTATTTTTATTAGTTTGATAAACTACTAGAACAAACTAAACTTTTGAGTAAGAACGTACTTGTAAACACTTATTACTATACTTTGCTTATTTCTATGGTCCAGTGTACACACCACCGACCGGTATCAGACCCAGAGGTCCCGGGATTCGATTCCCAGTGGAGGTACATATTTTATTCGGTTCGGTTGGTGGCAGGCGTGTCCAAAGTCCGCCTGGCTAGCTACCACCATCTTATCCAAGTCTGACGCCACAACAACTTTGTTTTCAGCATTTCTTGTGTTCCGGTAGTAAGAGATAAAGAGGGTTCTGCGCGGGAGTAGTGCGCTTCCACCTTCAGCCTTATCATCACTTAACATCAGGTGTGATCTCAGATCATATCAGATCAGAGGGTGTGATGAAGGCTAAGTGCTACCCTGTTGTGGATAAAAAAGTGCAGTTATTATTCTCGAAATATCAACTTTTCTATCCATTTGTTCAGAGGAGACTCGAATCCGCAAGCTTCTGCTAAAGCTATTCCAATAATTGAGCTACCGAAACTTAAAAATACTGTTCAAAATTTTCAAGAAGGTATCCCTACATTGTAGGTATGTAGGTACTTATTCGCTGTAAGCTAGCGTTATTTCATCGATGTAAGGAATACCCTCTCATACCTATAGCAAAGAATACTATAATATTAGTAACGTACCTATAGACAACCTACTTATAAAGAAACTTTTTGCAAATATTTGCCAATCGATCTTGTCAGTAAGCCTCTATTGATGATTTGTATTGTTGATATTATCAGCATTTTTTTGCCATTATTTTTTGATTTTATCGTCTAAAAATATCTTAAGTGCCTAAATAGAATATGAAAATTTTATTGTAATTCAGGGACATGCTCTGCTCACTCCGTTACACTAAGTCAATTCAAGTCACTTATTAGAATCTTATCGTCAGATTTCCCACATGGAAAACTGGTTCGCTTCATTTGCTTCATACAAAGCCTTTGATCATAACGATACGGTAGGTATGTTCCTTGTTCTGCCTTAGTAAGCATTAAGGGCCTATTCCTAGAAAAAGGCGTACGTGTAATCTTCCTTTTTTAAGCGCTTAAAATTTATTTTACGCGCAAGCACTTACTTAACGAAGGGTCGCAGCATAATTCTGATTTTAACATAGAAATGAGATATTTTAATTGAAAACATCCTCAATGTTGACAGAGTTGGTATGTACCTAAGTTTTCTATTAGTACACATAATATATGAAATTACGATCGCGTTTCGGTTGATGGTAAGACTTGTTTTAAGTCCGCCTGCCTAGCTACCACTATCTTATCTAAGTCAGACGCCATAACAATGATTTATTTATTTTTATTTTTATTTTATTGGATAAGGGAAACATACAGCACTATATAATACATTATTATTGAGAAGCATTATGATTGTTCAAAGGCCAACACAGTTTCCACAAAGATAAATTAATGCAAATCATAAGTTGAGTATACACTAGACAATTTTAACGAATTATATAGGTACCAAAAACACAATCAAACCATTAGACACTTATTAAAATTATTAAAACATAGTTAAGTGATATAAACAATGACACGGTGATCAGCTGTTACATATACTCTTTTTAAACTTAAACAAACTAAGGGAAAAAATATCAATTTGCTGATAGCTCTTATCATAAGAACTACAAGCTCTAACCGAGAAGCGGTTTTTGGCATAATTGGTGCGACAAAAAGGCGGAGCAAAAGTTGTCGAGGATCTCAAGCAAAACCTTTTGCATTTATAAAATATCTTACTGGTAAGATAAATCGATTCAACCATATTGTTTATAATTTTAAAAAGAAAGAATTGATCACGTTGTTCTCTTCGCAGCCACAAGGGTGTTATCATGTCCGTACTAAAATTAGGGTATTTATATTTCATGCGTCTGATGAACTTATTCTGGATACGTTCAATAGAGTCAATATGCGTCTTATACTGTGGATTCCAAGCCGTTGATGAGTATTCCAGTACAGATCTTACAAATGCATTATACAATAATACCAGAGTGCTAGGATTTTTAAAATCAGAACCCTGACGAAATGTAGATGTAAAATGTAGATCGCTGTCCAGGAGAACCCCCAGGTCACGTGTCTCGATCACTCTATGAAGATTATTATTTAAAAGATTATAACTATAAATTATGGGACTTTTTTTCCTGCTGTATGTTATTATGTGACATTTGTCTACATTTAATTTTAATTTATTATCCAAACAATACTGAGCGAGACGATCTAAATCTTCCTGAAGTAAATGACAATCAGACAAGGTTTTAATTTCACGAAAAATTTTTGTGTCATCTGCATAGAGTAATATTTTTGAATTTTGGAGAACGCTAACAACATCGTTAATGAATATATTAAACAATAATGGACCGAGGTGCGATCCCTGAGGTACGCCCGACGTTATAGGTACATAAGTAGATGTGAAACCTTTTAATGCAACAGCTTGACTACGGTCACGAAGGTAAGATGTGAGCCATCTGAGGAGGTCGCCGTGTATACCGATATATTCAATTTTGGATATTAATAAGCTGTGGGAAATTTTATCAAAAGCTTTAGAATAATCGGTATACACGGCATCCACCTGAGATCCCCCGTCAATTGTAACGAGAACATCCTCAAGAAACTCACCAAGATTTGATTCAGTTGAACGTTTGTCTATAAAACCGTGTTGCTGTGGAACTAAGAGTGGCCTAATAGCGGGGAAAAGCGTATCGTAAACAATTTTCTCGAACAGTTTAGGCATGATGGATAACTTTGATATTCCTCTGTAATTTCTTATGTCATGTTTGTCTCCTGCCTTAAAAATAGGTACTACTAGCGAACGCTTCCAGGACGTAGGCATTATACCATTCGATAAAGATGACACAAACAATTTAGAAATTGGTTCAGCGAGAAGCTCTCGACATCGCTTTAAAAACACTGGATGTATACCATCAGGGCCACTTCCCTTCGATTCATCCAGACGAGATAGATATTTTTTAACTATTTCCGGGTTAATGTGAACGCTACCAATAACCGAGTCACCTGATGTTGGACATAGTGCAGTGGAAGCAGCAGAATTAAGCGATGGTTCTTCAAACACTGACTGAAAGAACTCACTAAATGCATCAGAAATCTGTTGTCCATCGGACACAGAGACGTTGTCCAGAAACAGAGAATCGGGAATGCCGGTATTAGCCTTCTTACTTTTAACGAATGCCCAAAAGGCTTTAGAATTAAGTTTGATATTCATCTCAGACCTCTGAATAAACGTATTATAACACGAGGCTTCAAGTAACTTGCAATCCCTACGTAAGTCAGAGAACGCTTCGTAGTTAGCAAGTCCACCATAAACTTTCCATTTCTTATGTTTTCTATTCTTTTTATTAATTAAACTAATCAGTCTCTTCGAATACCATATAGGATATCTATTATCGTGACGAACTACTTTTGACGGTACATATTTATCTATTATGCCATTAATTATCATATAAAAGTTTGAGAGTGCCAAGACTACGTTATTCTTTGGAAGATGTAAATCCCAATCAATTTTGGACAACTCCTCACAAATCTTATTATAATCAGCCAAATAAAAACGCTTAATTACACGAGGCGCTGGCTTTAAATAATTATATGATTCATTTATATTTATACTAATATTTAATGACGGATGATGTAAATCCTCTGGAAATGATAAAGGAGTAGTGCGAGTGACAATACACGGAGAACTGGAGAAGACCAAATCAAGACATTTGTGATTATGATTATATATTGAGTTATACTGATGCCAGGCAGTAAAATTCAGAAAGTCAGACACTTGTGATGTTAGGACATTTACAGTTGGATTGGTCAAATAACATTCACTACTAGCCGCGTCGTTAGTAGATCTCAAGCTCCACTCAGCATCCGCTATATTAAAATCACCCACGACTATAAATTTATAAGTAAGAAACTGCAGACTTAATTCGGCTACATAATCCAAGAGTACTAGCTCTGAAGTCACTTGATAAGAATCTTGAGGAAAATAACAACACAGCAAACAAATCTTTGCTTCGTTAGAACCATTCGAGATACTTAAATTAACGGATGTAATATCAGCGCGAGGAAAGGAAGGCAACACCGGCATCTCAGGGCGCACCTCAACCCGTAATTCCCTACGCACAGCGATCAGAGTACCTCCACCCAAACTCAGCCTAAGTCTACCGTAATCCCGATCGGTTCTATACACATTATATCGATAGTCAAATAACTCATTGTTGTAGATAGCCGGCAAAAGCCAAGTTTCTGTAAGGCAAATTATATCATAATTTGCATGCGAAACGTTAGTAAAAAAATCTTTTGTTTTGGTCCTTAAGCCACGGACGTTTTGATAGAAAATATTTAACACAGTAAAATTAAAAGTAAACAATAGTTTTTATGAACAATCATGGTAACGATCAAAAGATTTTTCTCAAAATTACCAGGCTGCCAATGTTGTAGAACACGATAACAGTGTATATTTATTTGAAATTTTAATCTAATAATAAAATTAAAGTAATATTGTAATAAACAATTGCTAGTCATTATCTTTACCGTTAAGAATAAACAATAGTTTTTACGAATCATCAAGACTACGATCAAACGATTTTTATCCAAATTGTCGGGCTTCCAATGTTGTAGATCATTATAACAGTATATGTTTATTTTAAATTTCAATCCTCGAATTAGACAAATGCAATATTGTAATAAATAATAGCGAATCAATAATGAGTGAATAAAGAATTGGCGGTAGAGTAAAACTACCTCCCGCCCAATACGTATTTGTAAAGTATGCACAGAGTTAACAAAAAGTGAGTAACGTTTGTAACAAAATAAATAATTTACAACCAGTTCAAACACCAATACGCAATCAGTTGAACAGCCACAATACACTGTAAGAGAACAACGGTCAATGAATAGTGATCTAATACTTACCGCTGCTTGTCGTCGAGAGCAGTGGTACATTGAATAGAACAAACTTGTAGTGACAAAACAGGTTTCTTGCACTCGGGCGCTCAAACAGCGGCCCGCTAAATCGGTAAGTAAACAACGGCCCGCTAAATCGGTAAGTGAGTTAAACTTAACAAAATTACACCAAATGTCACACCAATTCACACCAAAACGATGTGTATTATATATCTTTGAATAATAAAGCGATTGGAAAAAAAATGATAATTGAATAATTTGTTTAAGTTTTAAGGTATAAAATAAAAATAAATATGAAAACACTGACTCGAATTTATAAAACCAATAAACTAGAACTATGACACCTATGTTATCTTCTTTAAAGCCTCTTCAGAAGTAATTATGTAGCACAGGAGATGACTCAGAACGCCGAACCATTATAGTGCAATTACGCACCCAGCAGTATTTATAGTCCTTTTCTTTTGCTCTCTGTTTAGCTTGCTGTAGAAGGTTTTTATTGCGACTAGAAAGATGGTCATTCACATAGATTCTGCGATTTTCTCCTGACAATCCCAAGTCATATGTTCTTATTTCTTTCAACTTTCTGAGGGAGGCCATAAAGTCGTCTTTTTTGTAGCGAGACTGCATTTTTAACACTATGTTTCATCAGCATTGTTATGTTCCGGCATGCGGCATTAGATAGCCCGTTCCTCAAGGACTTCTTAATTAACTAAATGCTACCCCGTTGTAAATAAAAATAATAACAACTGTTCCGCTATCCTCTTATTATTAAATAAGTTATACCTTGTTGAATACTATTTGGACCAAATTAAAACTCACGAGAAGTCAATTTCCACTTAACATTAATGAAGTCAGTAATTAAATTAGGTAACTCTAAAAATGTTTAGTGCAAACGTTTAAGTGTGCATTTTCTACCCTTAATACCTCACTGAGGTCTTATTTCAACGGATTAGGGGTGGTTTTTGCAGTGTTAACGTTCAGTTTATCTCGTTGTTTCATATACCTATTTGTAGGGGCGCGAAGGCGCAAACTCTATGAATTTAAATTATCTTTACGACTTGCGGGCGTGTTTACAATCACCCTGGCTATTTTAATTCGGTGCTAATATTAGATTCAAGCGCGTAAGTGTTACTTAAAGTAGGTTTTCCCTTTTTTTATATGTTGACCATTAATGAAACTTTGTAAATACTTATTGATCTTCACGAACGTGATAACAAAAATTTGAGCCAATCAATATTTGCTAATTTAGGAAATTAAATACTTTATTATCCTTGCGTGTGTAACGCAATTACGCCTAAACTACTGAACCGAATTCAATGAATTTGGTACAGAGATATTCTAGAGACTGAGAAAGGACATATGCGAAAAAAGTGCTGTAAGGGGTTGAAATAGGGGATGAAAGTTATTAGGGCCCATAGGTGCCCATAGTCAAGTCTGTCTGTCATAAACTGCTAAAAGTGGCCGTTTTTGACACATTTGCTATCTACTTCTACTATAATGACTATGAGGGAATGTAGCGATTCGTCTAAAAATACTAGACTATGGGTCCTAAAAATTTCATGTAAAGTTTAGTTAAAATTGTGTATTAGAATTACAATATTAAATAAAATTCACCGCGGCGCCACTTTCGCCTAGCCTAAATATCGCCTTAACCGTTGCGCACGTGATTGGTGTTTGTATGGGTTAACCGACGGTTAACCAACGGTTACCGTAACCTTGGTGAACTCGGGCGTTAAATGAAAGGTTATCCGCGAAAAAAATTCTCGACTATTTTTAGTATGAATCTATTTCTAGCAATTAATTATATTTATTTATTTATTTTCTTAAAGGAAGACCAACAGCCAATCTTCACTACATAGTATAAAACAAAGTCGCTTTCTCTGTCCCTATGTCCCTTTGTATGCTTAAATCTTTGAAACTACGCAACGGATTTTGATGCGATTTTTTTTAATAGATAGAGTGATTCAAGAGGAAGGTTTATAATATGTACTTTTTATCCCGATATTCCCACGGGAACGGGAACCACGCGGGTGAAACCGCGGGCGGCCGCTAGTACAATATATAGTGAATCGTTGTACAAAATTAACACAAGACACAAAAAAATATTACTTTTATTAATCATGTGCTACTATTTAATTTATAAAATCAAACGCGTAATTTACCACAAACCGCACAGCTGTACTGTTTCTCAAATTCTGGTTAATGCCATCTCATCAGAAATGCTAAATGAAAACTGCTCATTAAAGTTCCTATTTGAAAAATTCGACCAATCTGATAACATCATAACATAGTGAATGCAAAAAACTTTTTTTTAATAATGAGTTAAAATAATGTGTGAACACTTTTGACATTAAATTGTAACATAATTCTTTGGTACGAGTACCTAGCTCGTACATGAACTAAACTATTTCTATTGACTCAGAACACTTTTCTTTTTTTTAAAACACCTTAACTAAAGTATGATTCATGTCGGCTTGTCATGCACGCACTTAGCCACATAACGTCAAGCTGATTTGTTAGACGTAGGTCCAATAGGTACGCAATTCGTCCATTTCGCATTTTGCCGTTGGCCTACTACTCAATTCGTCAATAATTTAATTCGACCATTTCGTGAATCGTCAATACGCAATTCGTCCATTTCGTGAATCGTCATTATGCAGTTCGTCAGTGAGGGGCTTAGTCGTGAAAGGAATTCATGAATAATTCCTGCAGTTGGCTTTAAACCAGCCGCTGTAATTTTTAGGGTTCCGTTCCCACGGGTAAAAGCGGGACCGCATTGTATAAAAAGATAAATATATATATAATATGTACCGTGTTATTTTTTTGCTTGACGCTGCTGCTGCAATCGTCAAGCAAGCAGCGCTGCAGTCTTATGGTCTATATAGCTGTAATATTCTGGCTTGTAATATTCTGATCTCAGTAACTTTTTTAATATCAATGCGTAAGAAGTTCAAGGCAAAGAGAATATAGGTACTTTGTTTATGGTAAGGACGCGACCGGTATTCTTGGCAGTTAAATACACGTGGCGTACTTATTGACGGACTTGGAGCGCTGCTGGGCATACAGACACAAAATTGGCTTTTATGGACGCACATGTTGAGTTTGAGAAATAAAAGTCTTTGCTTAATATTGAAGTTTCTTGGGAACTTCGCAAATTTATGAGAAAACTAAAGTAACAAAATTTAAACTGAAAAGTTTATTGTTTGTTAGTTCAAAAGCGCTTGTCTCAGGATTATTTCGCTTTTAAGAAAGACATTCTCATACTTATGTATAGAAATATTTTCCTTATACATTGTTAGTGTTACTATAATTATGACAACCATCCGTTGCCATCATTTAAATAATCTTCTACTTTGTAACAGCCTTTGCTTTAAGAGCGTCTTTTTAACATGTTTTTTAAATTTATCCTGTATCCAAAGTAAGGGAAAAAAAGGCAGCTCGATTACTTCTTTTGGTAACTCTTCCTTACTTCTTTTAGTGGCTCGATAACTTTATTAAAGAATGCTATGTTTTTCCTCAAAAAGGAACCTCTAATTTTTTCAAGTCTAAATCTTGGAACGACAAGCTTATTTTTATTTCTTGTGTTGAAATTATGAATAGCTCTATAGCTCCATTTGATACAAAGTAGGTAGGTATATCAACGCATTTTATATTTTCCCCTATGACATGACAACGAATTTAATATAAACATAGTCGCTAAGTAAAAGCTGAATAGTAGGTAACTAAGCTAAAAAGTCATAAAAAACAACTGTTAGATCCATCTATCATCTGAAACACTTGGAAAACTTATGAAATATACCGTAAGGTGAATCATGGCTGTACCAAACTTTTTTATAACATCTTGTAATACCTATGTTTATGAATTAATAAATGATTGATTGATTGATTGATTGAAATATTTTCCGAATCTCTCGATACTTAAATATCAAACTCAATAGTCTCGCTAGTAAAGCAAATAGTAGTTGGACTATTTCAAAGAAACAAAAGTAATCCTTTATTTTGTATTAATCCTTACCATTATATTACAGTTTCACAAAGCGTTTGTGACAAGTTATGACAAAAGGATAGTATAAAGAATCGTATAAAACTGCTGCACAAATAGAGATTGCCACCCCTGATGTTTCTAAATATAACTGCTATGTTAAGCCCCTATTATTTCCCAATCTGTGTGGGTGTTTGTTGCTCGCTCGCTCGCTCTCGGTGCCTCGGTACAATAGCCTTTGTATTTGATATAAAATGTTGATAGGCATCGGCCAACAGTCGATAGGTGTGGCTGGAGATAACAACGGCGATTGAGTTAAGCTATTTGAATGGATGTCGCATCGGTTCATGCATAATAGAGCAATTCCTCAGTTATCTGAGTAAGTTAAAGTTTTAAATTATTTGGGAATTACTAGCAGTCCGCCCTTGATATTGGACACTTCTAGTTTTTGCGTTAAAATATAATCTATGTCCTTCTTCAAGGTCAAGTCTATGCCATAATTCATCAAAATTGGTTCAGTGGTTTAAGCGTAAAATGGTAACAGAGGATGGTTTACTTAGTTCGAAGGCCTGAAGCAAAAAAGCGATAAAAAATGTTTTAAACTACATTGTACACGTGCCTTTACGTATTCCCCAGAAAAAAAGACGCTGTAATTACTAAGAAAGGTCAAGTTGAAACTCTCCAGTTCTGTAGTAGTTCGCCGCAATTCTATCTGGGCATTATTAAAGTACCTATTTTATTCCTTCCGTCCGTTTCATTTAATTTGTTGAGGCTCATTTAATTCGTGCAGGCATAATAGTTATACTTTTATTACTTTCTATATCGATTAATAAAATTATATTCTGCTAGAAATAGGTACCTAGATTCAGACTGATTGATACAGCTGAAGACCAAAAATACCTAGTCTTGGAATTTTCCTCGTATACGCTTTATTTGTTTAGGATCGATTTATTACTAAACATAAATAATAGCAAATCAGAATATAATCTACTATAGACCTTTTTATATTCATACAAAAGTTTTTCATCCTCTTTTCACCATGAAGTGGCGAATAAAAAAAAATCTTAATGCACATGCACTATCATGTTTAGTGACATTTCTTTTTTTCTAAATATGGACTTTTTAGGGTTCCGTGGTCAACAAGGAACCCTTATAGTTTCGCCATGTCCGTCTGTCCGTCTTTCCCCAGTCTAGCTTATAGACTCTTTGTACTAGAAAGCTGTAATTTGGCATGAATATACTTGTGAGACTGCTCGATTTTTTCTAAATACTTCATTTTCCATTTTTCATGAATATACATATTTATCGCGCCAACAAAGTGGTAAAGTGAAATTTTGAAAAAAACAATTTTATAGGTTTTCTCCCTTAAGCCGAAAACAAATTATCGGACGCGGCTGACGGACGCGGCTGACAGTCGCGACTGATAAGTGTGCACTCTTTTGGGACGTTGCTTCGGCATAGTAGTGTAGGCAATGAACAGATTCTTTGTATGGAGACCCATACATTAATTCGTCAGTCGATGAAACTTTGCTGGGTTATAAAATAGCATGAGCCATAAACTTTTAAATGCTTATCCAAAAAAAAACTCAAACGGAAGTTAGGTATTTATACCTAAATATACAAATATGTTTATATATTGAACCGAGTAATTTCTCAACCCAAATTTATTTTACCAAATGAGTTATTTATACTAGTATGTGATACTTGATAAAAATCCAAAACTTTTTTCAAACATGAGTACTGCTTTTGAATGATAATTCCTTTTTTGACTCTCATTTTCATTGAAAAATTGCTCCGTCCTTTTTTTTTACTTATATGACCTTAGAATGTAATTTGATGTTACGAGTAAGAACATCCAAAAAAAAACTATTACCAATATTGATTTATTTCAAACTATGAATAATTCTATATGGAAAATTGCTTAGCATTATTTATCTTTCAAATTATGTTAAAAAGTCACATATACACACAAATCTAAAATATCCAAAAGAAATATCATCCGGAACACCAACATTTTAAAAGCGAAGATAAATCTATCCCCTGTTACGCAATAATGTACCGTCTTTCATTACCAGTTGGGTGCAGATTAGCGTCCTCGTGCTAATAGTACGACCTTGAACGCGTGACCCTGTGACTGGGGGCACAACTGGGGGGCCGCGTTCGTGTCGTCGGTCGCTGTGTGATGCTTTCTTTTTTGTTTTCTTTGTATAGTCAGGGACAAATTCGGTGAACCACTTCCTGCTTATTTTTGTGCAGCTATGTGACTTCAAAAAAAAGTGTCTCCGAGATGCGGTTTTCAGAAAAGTATTTGTTACATTTAGGAGAATATTTTCGAATTTTAGCCGACTTCAAAAAAAGAGGTTCTCAGTTTGACCCATATGTTTGTCTTTGAGATGCGGTTTCCAGAAAAGTATTTGTTACATTTAGAAGGTTTTGGCATTTTAACCGACTTCAGAAAAGGAGGTACTCAGTTTGACCCGTATGTATGTATGTTTGACTTTGAGATGCGGTTTTCAGAAAAGTATTTGTTACATTTAGGAGAATATTTTGGAATTTTGGCCGACAAAAAAGGAGGTTCTTAGTTTGACCCGTTTGTTTGTGTTTGTCTCTAAGATGCGGTTTTCAGAAAAGTATTTGTTACATATAGAAGGTTTGGGCATTTTAACCGACTTCAAAAAAGGAGGTGCTCAGTTTAACCCGCATGTATGTATGTTTGACTTTGAGGTGCAGTTTTCAGAAAAGTATTTGTTACATTTAGGAGAATATTTTGGAATTTTGGCCGACAAAAAAGGAAGTTCTCAGTTTGACCCGTATGTTTGTCCTTGAGATGCGGTTTTCAGAAAAGTATTTATTACATTTAGAAGGTTTTGGCATTTTAACTTACTTTAAAAAAGGAGGTGCTCAATTTGACCCGTATGTATGTATGTTTGTCTTTGAGTTGAGATACGGTTTACATAAAATTATTTCTTTACATTTAGTTAGGAGAAGGTTTTGGTATTATAACCGACTTCAAAAAAAAAAAGGTTTTCAGTTTGATCTGTTTGTATGTATGTTTGTCCGCGATTATGTCATGTTTTCTGAACCGTTTTTGATGCTTTTTTTCAACAAGCATGTTTTTTTGATTGATGCGGTTTATGTGTACACCCTACTAACATAGCTATTTAAAATAATGCCACGAAAAAGTTAGAAATAATAGCTCTAATAGGTACTGTATTCACACCAAATAACGTAAGTACTTTGAAGTCGGGCGGGATTAAACAAAAACACCAAAACATGTAGGTACACTCGACAGCACATCAGGTTAAACAGTTGAACTGCGATAACAGCTTTTATTACATAGGGCATAAAGGCGTTCTCAAGGTCAACATGTATAAAGATAAAGATAAAGATAAAAATATTCTTTATTCACTTAGACATAATAAATATGTACTTATGAATCGTCAATATTTTCCTACCACCCATTCAAGACTTTTTTAACTGACAAGAAGAATGGGCGCAAGAAACTTGCCAGCGTTTCTTAGTTAGGTAACGACATTTACAAAAAAAAAAAACATATCGTTACTAATACAACAATTGCTTAGTATAAAAATACATCATATTAAACAGTGATTATGTTATGTGTTACATCATGACCATGCATTGCGGTCATTCAAATAATCGTCTACTTTATAGTATCCTTTGCTCATCAGCGACTCTTTATTGTAACATTTAAATTTATGCAATGGTAGTTCAATTATATGCTGTGGAACTTTATTAAAAAAGGCTATGCTTTTCCCCAGAAATGAGGCTCTGGATTTTTCTAGCCTAAACTTGGGAACGACAAGTTTATCTTTATTTCTTGTGTTAAAGCGATGAATATCGCTCTGCTTTACAAATGTATTATAATACTTTTTCACATAAATTATATTTTCATAGATGTAATGTCCTGCAACAGTTAAAATGTTTATTTCTTTAAATAGATCTCTTAAAGAATCTCTCGATCGGAGGTTGTAAATGGCGCGAATAGCCCTTTTTTGGAGCACGAATATACTTTGGATGTTAGCGGCTGAGCCCCACAACAAAAGGCCGTAGGACATAACACTATGAAAATAACTAAAATAGACTATTCTAGCCGTTTCAATATCGGTTAAGAGCCTTATTTTCTTAACTGCGAATGCAGCCGAACTGAGTCTACTCGCCAAGGCTTCGATATGAGGATCCCATTGTAGTCGCGAGTCTAATATAATACCTAGAAATTTTGTATTGTTAATGAATTGGACCGTATCGCCGTCTAGTCTAATATGAAAATCAACTTGTCTTACATTAGGTAACGAAAATTTTAAACACTTAGTTTTCTTTGAGTTTAATGATAAATTATTACTATTAAACCAATGTGACACTTTTGAAAGAGCACTATTTACTTCGTCAGAACAGTCATCACCTCTATCTACTTTAAAGACTAGAGATGTATCATCGGCAAATAGCACCGTCTCACATAAATTCTTCGCGTAGTAAGGAAGGTCATTTATGTATATTAAAAACAACAGCGGGCCCAATATTGATCCTTGGGGTACGCCCATAGTAATGGGAGCTCCGGTAGACTCAGTTTTATTAATAACTACCTTCTGAGTTCTTTCATACAGATATGAATGCATAAGGCTTACTGACATTTCAGAAACACCATAATGTTTTAACTTCCTTAATAGTGTTTGGTGATCAACACAATCGAATGCCTTGGAAAGGTCACAAAAAATAGCGATTACATCCTGCTTGTCCTCCCAGGCATCAAGTACATGTTTTAGAAATGCAACCCCAGCATCAGTGGTACTTTTACCTTTTGAAAAACCAAACTGTTTCTCATGCAGTATACTATTTAATTTAAAATATTCTAAAAGTTGAGCATAAATTAATTTCTCAAATATTTTACTTATTGCTGGTAGTATGGATATAGGTCTAAAATTTGCTGGGTCACTTTTGTCACCAGCTTTAAACAGAGGAATAATTTTACTATTCTTCATTAAATTAGGAAAGACCCCTTCACTTATACATTGGTTAAAAATTATTGCTAATGATGGAGCTATCACATCAATTATTGATTTGATGATACTTGTAGATATGCCCCAGAGATCTTCTGTTTTCTTAATATTTATTGCTTTGAATGCTTTAATAATATCTTCGGTAGTGACATAGCTAAAACTAAATGTTTCCTGGCACTTGTTCACACTAGATTCCATAAGAGAGACAGCGGTGTTGGGGCAAGAATTAAGTCTGCTAGTAGTTTCTAACGGTATTCGAGCAAAGAAACCTTCAAAAGCACTAGCCACCTCAATATCCGATTCAAAAGTCTGATCACTAATTTTTAAGTTAAATGAATTAATTTTGCTTTTTGTTTTGCCAGTTTCTTGGTTTATAATACTCCAGGTAGCTTTTATTTTATTTTCTTTATTTTATTTAATTTTATTTGAAATATACCTAGATTTTGCCAAAGCACATACTTTCCTAAATGTTTTTGAATATTTCTTGACATATTCAATGAAGCTAGGATCACAGGAGGTCGTTTTTTGTGCATAGAGTTCAAATAACTTTCTTCTACTATTATAAATACCAGGTGTGGCCCAGTCACTGAACTTCTTACGATCATTACACTTTATAACTTTTTGTTTAAAATTGTTACTAAATTATTTTTCAACAATATCAAATAATGATTGATAAGAGTTATTAGCGTCAGCAGAAGCTGGCAAACATTGAACTTTATCTTGTACATTATTTCTAAATTTATTAATACCACGTTTCGGTATTGGCCTGCAAATTACTTCGCGTTTAGGAGTAACATTATAGTGCTCAAAAGAAGCTAGTTGTCCACTGTGGTCGGATTTAATAATATTAATTACCGATTTCTCAATTAAGTTACAGTTGGAAAAGATGTTATCTAAGCAAGTGGCCGATGTTGGCGTAATTCGCGTCGGTTCATTAAAAGTGTGAAGCAAATTAAATGATTTAAAAAGATTAAGGAATTTACCGGAGAGTTGTGCTAATTTAATATCTAAGATGTCTATATTAAAATCTCCACAAACTACAATTTTTTTATTCTTACGACAGCATATTTTCAAAACATCCTCCATAGTGGACTCAAAGACTGTGTAATTTGCTCCAGGGGGGCTATATACACAGATTATAATCATTTGTTCAAGTTCCACGCATGATATCTCACAAATTCGTTCAACAGAGAGGGATACTATATCCTTTCGCTCTTTATATTGTGTGTTATTAGGTAAAATTATTAAAGAACCCCCCCTTATTGTAGTTTTTCTATTAAATGAACTTACAACACTATAATTATCCAAATTTAACAATAATTCATATTCTTTTAACCAATGTTCAGTAACACATAACACATCAATATTTTCACAATTTAAAAATAAACTTATTTCTAGGTCTTTGCCAGCAGAAAAGCCTTGGATATTCTGGTGTACTATTTTTAAACATTTAGGCCTTCCTCTTGTCAATACTGGGCTAGAGTATGCCTCCGTTGTCTCTAATGGTAATTTAAATTAACCATGTCAGTATTTGGATTCAAAAGAATCGAATTATTTGGAACAGATTCCAAAGTTACATTAGAAGTATCAAAGTTAAACTGCTCAATAGAAGCAGAGGTTATACTAGCCAAATTGTTGGCTAATTGTTTAAAATAAAATGATAGCGATACCGCTATTTGTCGCTTAAGATAATTAGGCAGATAATATTTATCTTTAGTCAAGTTAAATTTGTATAACAATGTGTTGATGTCAATTAAATGCATCTGCTGACTATTATGATAAGCTATTGTGCTTAAGGTTAAGTTTAAGTTATGTCTAATTTTATTTTCTAGCTGTGAAAAACCTTGACTATAAGGAAATGTAAACATAACAACTTTTTTTACATTTAAAGAGCATAATGAGTTACAGTATGATATTAATTGGCTTTTATTAATATTACCTCTATTTCCAATTAAAACTATCAAATTAGTGTTTTCATCATAAGATTTTCTGACAATTAATTTCATTATCTCATTTAAGGTTGAGCCAGGCATACAATAATTAATAATGCTTTCTTCAGAGTGTTTCTGGATGAATTGGCCTAAATTTTTCCCAATCTCATCGCAGAACATAATTGTTTTAGTGTCATTAGTTTTAGTAGGTGGGCTATTTTCATTATTCAGCAATAAACTATTAATAAAATCTATAGTATCAGTGTTAGGGACTTCAGGGTTGGTTGGTAAAATAACCTCCTGCGGAGTCAGGTCTAATGTCTCATTTTGACATGAATGACTATTTATTTTGGTACAACTACAGCTGCATTTTTTTCCTAATGATTCAAACCGATCTGAATTAAAATTGCAAAAGTCAATCATATTATATATATTCTATAGTATATAGTCTGATGTGCCGCCGTGTGTACATGTTTCACACCCGACTTCAAAATACTCGTACTTACATTATTTGGTGTGAATACAGTTATTAGAAGTATTATTTCTAATTTTATTGTGGCATTTTTTTAAAGCGCTTTTGCTTTTTTATAAAATATTTTTTTTACTATTTGGTTATTTATTAAACTAGGATACCTAGAACAATACATAAGCGATTAGGGAGAGTTGGGCGAGTGTATTTTAACTGTCTACGTTTACAAAAACTATTGGATGAACTGCTCATGTCGGTAAAGTAGTTAAACGACATGAATGGGGGATAGATCGATAGTTTTCGATTACGAATACAGTTTGCCAAACTCATACCAAGTTTTACTGGTTGTACGTGCACACAAAAATTATTTTTATAAAAAAATAAAACCGCCTTCAAAAAAACCACATCAAAAAAGTAAGAAATAATTCCTCACCAAATAAATAACGTAAGTACTTTGAAGTCGGGCGTGAAACATGTACAATTTTTTGTTGTTTTTGTTAAAACCCGCCCGACTTCAAAGTACTTACGTTATTTATTTGGTGAGGAATTATTTCTTACTTTTTTGATGTGGTTTTTTTGAAGGCGGTTTTATTTTTTTATAAAAATAATTTTTATTTCACTTTTTTTAGTGCATCGTGCAGGCAATTTGCGTGTTTTCTGGTAAATAGGTATGTGATCAAACTCAAAACCTCTTTTTTCGAAGTCGGTTAAAATACCTTGAGGTATCCCCTTTTTAACAAAACAAGAATCATCTAAATCGGTTTATAAACAAAGGAGTTATGCCTAAAGATACGTATTAAATTCACATAAAGTGGTAACGAAAACGACAGTATTTTCAAGATTTCGTGAAAACTACTGAACCGATTTCAAAATTTCAAAAAATGGGACCAACTTGGAATCCAACCTGATGTAATAACGTTTGAACCATTTCAATCGGTTCAGCCGTCTTCGAGTAATCGGTGGACATACACACAAAAAAAAAAAAAACATACATACAGACGAATAGAGAACCTCCTCCTTTTTGATTTAGAAGTCGGTTAAAAATACAACGTTCCATAGCGAGCAACAACAACCGTAACGTGTATTATAAACGCAAAACAACCATCGACCGGGAGGCGACCGTCGGTAACCCTACCTGCTCGAGTATCATCATAAATAATCACTACATAGTATAAAACAAAGTCGCTTTCTCTGTCCCTATGTTCCTTTGTATGCTTAAATCTTTGAAACTACGCAACGGATTTTGATGCGTATTTTTTTAATAGATAGAGTGATTCAAGAGGAAGGTTTATATGTACTTTTTATCCCGATATTCCCACGGGAACGGGAACCACGCGGGTGAATAATAAATAAAATAATAAATAACTTCTTACATTCACACCAATTATCTAAGCCCATGTTAATTTCATTAAGAAACTGTATTATGGAAAACTTGATAACGGATAAATATATACTTAAATACTTTTTTGTTTGTAAATACAAACTTAATATACATAGTTAACACCCAGACCAAGACAAACAGACATGTTCATGCACACAAATATTTGTCTTGTTCGGGAATCGAACCCTAGACCACTGGCGCAGAAGGTGGGTAGCCTACCCCTGCGCCAAATCGGTCGTCATCATCAATCATGGCATGCTCATTGTTAGTAGTAAGACAAAAAGTTACGTTAAAAATAGATTAGGTTGTCTAGTCGCAACCTGGCCCTCTTAGTACAGTCATGAAAAAAGTGCGGCTAAAATGATGAGAAAATATATCATCAGGTACCAGCATGAAACGCTGTTCATACGATCAGGCTTGATAGATAGACTAGAAAAATGTGGTCTGCCACGCTCCGTCTTGGCCACTTTGTCAGTTCGAGCGATTTTAGCGGCGGCTTGCGGGGTGGTTTTTATGTCATGGGGTACCAGTATCAAACTAACGTCTTACTGTAACTTAGGCCAACCTACTACCAAAAATACTGGTCTGCCGACCCGCAGCCTGGCTGTCTTTTGTGTCCAATCAATTTTATTTTTGTAATGTTACTGACATCTATTATAATGTGGTCGTCCAAATCAAAAGGGACCTTGTGGCTCTCGGCACTTACGCCTTTATTGCTGTTGTTCGAATACATAACAACAAAAATAAAGACGTATGTGCCGGCCGCAATAAGGTCCCTTTTGATTTGGACGACCACATATATTAATGTAGAGGGTTGCAGGGAAATTCGACCATAATATTAAAGGAGACTAATATTTTATATTAATAGTAATTAACCATTTCAGAAATATTTCACTTTAAATTTGTTTTTTGCGAAACAAAACCTAAACCTTTACTGCTCTTAGTTAATTTATTTTTATTTCTTTTTCGCACTATTGAGTATTTGCTATTTTTGAGAAGGGGTGTATCAGTTAACAAAAATAAATAAAGAAACTCGAAATAACTGCTCTCAGTTTTTACATATTAACCGCAACTTTCAAGCACGTTGGTTGAATAAAATCGTAGAAAGTTAATCTGCAGATGAAATGCAAACACTTCAACATCGTTTTGGCAATCCAAAAAGGTATAAGAAAGAAGTTCGTTTTTGGGGAAAAGTGTAGCTATATTTAATAAAGCACCACAGAATTTAGTAGAGCTGCCTTTGAACAAATTCAAATGTCATGTCAAAAAATAACTCATGGGCGAAGCATATTATAAAGTAGACGACTATTTGAAAGACCGTAATGCATGGATTTGATGTAACACATAACCTTAGCTGAACTAGTGTTATATTATTATTAAAAAGTTGTAAAAGTTAACGATATAAATCTTTGGAAATATAGTTACTCCAAATGATTAAAGCTGATAAGTTTATTGCGCCTGTTCTTCTTATCAAATAAAAAAGTGTTGAATGGGTGGTAGAAAAATATAGACGATTCAAAAGAGCTTATTTATTAAGTCAAGTTGAATACAGATATTTTTTATTGTTTATTTTATACCAATTAAGGTCACTTAAGATCAGAGAGCGGTGACGAGTAGTAAAAAAAATATTGTTTGATGAAAGGAAAAATAAGCATTACGTTAAACACAGTTAAAAATGACGTAGTGCAACTAACAGAAATTACATCCTTTTAATTTGTAGTACTCGATAGTAGGCCTAGTTAGAATAACCTTTACCTAATTTCATCTGCATTATCACCCACATTGAAGAAAAGTGAAGTCCAAAAGATGTATAATAGCTGGAATTAAAAAGTCGAAATACCCTGATGATATCGAATCAAGCGAACAATAACTGAGTGCATCCGCGCGCTTTAGCGGATAGGGATTATGACAAGATAATGAAAAAATAACTCGAAATTCAATTTATAAGCTATCCTGTTAAATTGCTCACCTGGTAACGTAAAGCACGCGCACATTAAGGGCCGACGCGAAGCTTTCAAGTTGGAAGAGGCGATTAGCAAGTTACAATGGGATGTCATTGACATAACTGAGGTCCGAAGAGAGGAAGATGACTTGATTATCCTACTATTCAGGTTATACCTTGCTATACCACCGGGTGGGTAACCAGCAGTCCATTGGTGGTGTTGCGTTTATCGTCCACAAATCCCTCGTTAACAACGTCGTCACCATAGGGAGTGTGTCGAGCAAGGTAGTTAGATACGCTACCCACCTACTCAAAATATAGAAACGGTATATGGTGCATATCATACAGGTCTTCGCTCCGACCTCGAAACACAACGATGTTGAAGTGGAGGCTATGTATGGGGAGATCTCTAAAGCCATTCAAAGCTATACAAAACCCACTACACGTTTGTGACAGGAGATTTCAATGCAAAATTGGGGCATCGTTACGGTGATGAGTTGAGAGTGGCGCAATTTGGATTTTGGCAACGAAACGAAAGAGGCCTGATGCTGACAGACTTTATGGAGCGGGGGAAAACCTCTTCCTACTGATGAACTCCTTTAAAAAGCCCGTAAGCCGCAAATGGACTTTGGATATGAACTTCATACGTTTTTGGGAACTTTAAGTCAATTTTATAAAGAAAATAGCCGCTATCAGTTACTTGTTTTGTGACGTCGGGTATAACGATAACTAGCTAGCAACGTTCAACAGAACAAAGCAGCAAAAATCTATCAGAATAAGGAATTCAAATGACAGTTGAAGCCCATACCCATATCCAGATTTCTTAGCCGGTAGCCCCCCTGGATTAAGCCGGAGGGTAAAGTTAAAAACAAGATAGATTTTATATGTCGACGAGGAAGCAAATATTTAATGATATCATTGTATTCAACCTCGTAAAGACAGGAAGCGATCACCGCACAGTTAGAGCACATTGAGTTGAGTAACAACGTCAAGCTGGACAGATCTCGACTAAAAAAATCTACGCACCGACCAAAACCAGCTCAAATTAAAAAACGCGAGTGCTTTCCGCTCGAGATTCAAAACCGCTTCTAAGCCCTTCCATCCAAACATCGATGTGGACAATCTATATACAACATTGTGGTGGATACTGCCCGCACGGAAATGTCCAGTTATTATAAAACTCGCCGTAACAAATCAAAGAAACTCTCCGGCCACACGCTCTGACTCATGGATCAGGGAGAATTCACTGTTCAATGTTTAATTAAAACAACCGTCCACTGAACAGTTATTATAACTTATTTTTTGTTGTTCCATTTTTGCACAAGTTCACAGACACGTGTCTCAAGCGGATAGCACTCGCGCTCGTACACGACCGAGATGTCATGTCCGTGAGCGGTATCTGTGTGCGTTGCTCGAGCGAACTTTGTATGTAGATTGTCTTCTCTACCTATTTATTTTGTGCCTCTATTATGCTTCGAAAATTAAGCCATTTAATGATCATGAATGAATGAATGTAATTTTTATTATTCTTTGAATGTAATGTTTATTTTTTTTCCTTCACATCAAACAATATGTTTTTTTTTATTTGAACTTCAGATTTTACACAGTAAAACTGAAAACTATACACACAATCGTTAATTGTCTTTCAATTTCAATTTCAATCGCCAAACTGCATGGCAGTTTGTTGGCGAAGAAAAGCACTAATATCTATTATTATTGTGTTTGCTACACGTACGTCTACATTATGGGTATAACAAGTTTATTATTGTAGAAGCAACAAAATAATCACAATACTTATTATAACATATACATAACCTGACATAATAATATATTAATAAAGTCCATTCGCTTAGATAGTGTCGCTCTGCCACAATGCCGTGCGGGTGTACCGACACTATCTAACCGAACGGACCTTACAATAAAAACAATTTAAGGCAAATTTAACATTCTGGGGCTAATTTCTCTAAAAGGGTAATCTTTTAACTTTGTTTTAATAACAGTCTTACACAATTTATCCTCTTCTTTTTACAAACTTATTTCGTTACATATTTATATTTTCTATATGTCACTGCTTTCTCTGTCAAAACGTCTTTAGTTTAGCTACTTTACCTAGAGTGTTATACCTATTTGTATTCTTTTTTATCCACAACGGGGTAGCACTTAGCCTTCATCACACCTGATGATAAGTGGTGATAAGGCTGAAGGTGGAAGCGCACTACTCCCGGAATCCTCAATCACTGAGGAACTGGCTATCTTATCTTAAACTGCCGGAACACAATAATGCTGAAAACATCATTGTTATGGCGTTAGACTTAGATAAGATGGTGGTAGCTAGCCAGGCGGATTAAGAACAAGTCCTACCACCAACCAAACCGAATACAATATGTACCCCCACTGGGAATCGAACCCGGGACCTCTGGGTCTGAAATCCGTGGTATGAACCACTAGACCACAGAGGCGGTTAAAAAAGGCGGTATTGGCAAAAAGATGTTGAAGTGTTTTCATTAATCTGCAGATTAACTTTCTAAGATTTTTTTTAAGTTGCGATTGCTATGTAAAAAACCATAATTTAAATAGTTATTGTATGATAGCACTTATTTCGAGTTTCATAATTTATTATTGTTAACTGGTACACCCCTCCTCAAAAAATAGCAAAAACTGTAACTTAACGGAGCTAAAGAGAAATAAAAATAAATTAAATAAGAGCAAAACTCAAAAGGTAGTGTAGTGTTTCGATAAAAAAACTAAAAGTAAAATATTTCTGTAATGGTGGTACACCCCTACTCAAAAAATAGAAAAAACTGTAACTTAACGGAGCGAAAAAGAAATAAAAATAAATCAAATAAGAGCAAAACTCAAAAGGTAGTGTAGTGTTTCGATAAAAAAACTAAAGGTAAATATTTCTGAAATGGTTTACTTTTGGATATAGTACATTATTAATAACCTAAATAGTGGTGTTGTTTAATATTAAGGTCGAATTTCCCTGTTACCCTGTATATTCATATTATTGATGTAAGTAACAATACAAACATAAAATTGCTCTGGCACAAAAGACGGCCAGGCTGCGGGTCGGCAGACCAGTATTTTTTGTAGTAGGTTGGCCTAAGTTACAGTAAGACGTTAGTTTGATACTGGTACCCCATGACATGAAAACCACCCCGCAAGCCGCCGCTAAAATCGCTCGAACTAACAAGGTGGCCAAGACGGCGCGTGGCAGACCACATTTTTCTAGTCTGTCTATCAAGCCTGATCGTATGAACAGCGTATCATGCTGGTACCTGATGACATATTTTCTCATCATTTTAGCCGCACTTTTTTCATGAATATACTAAGAGGGCCAGGTTGCGGCTTGCCTAGCCGCCAACCTAACCAGCACCAACAACTCAACTTTTTTAACGTTACTTTTTGCCTTCTAACAATGAGTATGTAATTGTGGTACTCTATAGTAGGTAGAATTACCGACGGTCGCCTCTCGGTCTACCATTTATACAACTATTTGGTAAAGATAATGTCAACATAATTATTTTGCCTCGACGATTGATACGGCGGCGGCGCGGTGGCGGGGCGGCGGGGAACCCGTCCTGTACGGCTCCCGCGCCCCGCTCCTACGCCTCGCTTCGTACTCACAGCTCCCGATAGCTGAATTAAGTTTTTCTATGTAAAATGCTTTTAGGTTTTGGTTTTTGTTTTGGATATTGTTGTAGTTGAAAATAAAGTGAACTGTGTACTTAAATCAATAAATAAAACAGATGGAGAAATTTTCCACTGCGAGTAAAACGGTAATTTTTAAAATAGTTTAATTACATGGTTTATTTTTTAGATTTTCATTTTGTGGTTATAAAACTTCAATAAAATAGCATTTCCGTAAAAAAGTTCGACGGAGAAATTTTACTGTTCGAGTCACACCAAAAACACATATTTTAGTAAAATTTTGTGTTTCTGTTGGGATATTTTTTTGGATATTTCATAAATCATTTTAATACGTTACATGAATATGTATGGTGAAGAAAGTTTCAACGGAGCATTTTTCCTCAAAGAGATATCTATAAAATATGACTTTCATTAAAAAAACCTAACTTCTATTATTATTATTCTTTGGAATTTTATACAATACTTTTAATTTATTGATACTTTATCACGTTGTAAAGTTTTTTCTGACTGACGAATTACTGTGGGGGTCAACTAGCTTCATTTCCTACACTATAGTCTATAGTTACGTCCGCAACTGACGTCCGATAGTTTGCACACCTCAGTGTATTTTCATAGTCCAGATATCTTTAAGTCGCGGCTGCAAGCCGCGTCCATAAGCCGCGTCCATAAGCCGCGTCCGATAATTTGTTTCCAGCTTTACTCGTGAAATGGGTAAGATGTGATTTTTTTTCTTTTCTACCCCATAGTGTGGGATGTCGTTGGATAGCAATTTTAAAAATATTGTGACAGTTTTTTGATTGAGGCATCCGTTTGTGAATTATTAAGCTTTAAAGTGCAAAATTTTGTTAAAGTCAAGTGTGTCCCCCCTTCCCCCTGCCAGCCAAATGGTTGTTTTTAGGTACGTGAAAAAACTTTACAAGTTTTTGAGATATAAGCACATTTTCAAAAACCGCAAATATAACTTTGTCATTCATACGAATACTATGAAAAACAAAGTTATTTTTATCTGGCAAAAAATGACAGTGGTAGTTTTGCTAGGTGTACGTAATCGGTACGTTAAGTGGGTACGGAACCCTTCATGAGCGAACCCGACTCGCACTTTGCCGATTTTATGACTTGGCCAACGTATGGAGTGCAATAGGTAGCGCAGGAGCCCTGGTTTTGGCTACTGTTCACGAAAAAAGTTACATAAATAAGAATTAAACAACAATAAAATTGGTTATTTTTATGAATGGTAAATAAAATAATAGGCTTTTAGTTAGTATCTAATTACAGCACTTAGCTTTTTTATGTCATACGACATTTTATCAATAAACGCCATTTTATGTCTAAAGTTTTTTTTATCTAAATGCCCCTTAAAGTTAAGTGTCCCTTAAAGATAAGTGACACTCATCTGAACGTGACATCGACGTGCTTCAGATTGCGAAGTTGGAAGATACTACCATGTTTAAGTGCGACTTAAAGTTAAGTGACATTAATGTCTAAGCAAAATTTAATCGAATTTTGTTCAGTTTAAATCTTGCCGGTGTTTACCAATAGGTACCTGAACAAATTTTTAGGCCTAACCGCGTGGAGCCTCTAGTATTGAATAAACTAAAAAAATATTAAACCAATTTTGAAAATTCTTGCACCTTTTTTCGCAATTTAATCGCAATTTATAAAAAAAAAGTTATTTATATCTTTTTTTGTTCTAAGTCTCGTGATCATATCTAATTTCCACGCAAATGAAGTCGCTGGCGGAGCGTCGGTCAATATATTGGCGATTGGGCACCTGAATAATGGTCTCCACTTTTATTATATTATAAATACCTTAGTAAATCTCATCATGTAAATAAAAGACACAACATAAATAACGTTTTAAAAAGGACAATGATATGTACCTAACTTCTCTCTTTTTTGTAACTGGACTGTGCTAGATGAAAGCTTCTACGCTTTCAGGAATAGCGCACTTGTACTGGGAAAGTTTGTCAAATAGGTTGGCCGCTAAAGTGGAGTTTGTTAGGTTTCGCTGTTGTTAGTTCTACTTTATGGTGTACCTACTTATTTTCTATGGCACTACTGCTGTATTGAAGGATTCCTTTACACAATCAAATGGTGAAAATATAGTGGATTCTGTTTTTGAGTGTCCTTCGCCTTCGGGGTATTTTGTGTTTGGCAACGAGAATGTGAGATTTACTGCATCTGACGACCCATTAACCTCTCTATCGCTATATACACCGCAGTTCGGACACCCATTTCAACATCTGTTGCTTTGGTAGTAAACAGTCATATTTAAACATTCACGACATAAAACAACAGACATAAATAAACAACCCATGTGCTGGTTTGGCCTGGGACAAACCGTTTGGCATGAAATCGTATTGGGCTGGACTGGAAACATACGGCTTTAATAACAGTGACAGTCTCATGACAGTAATAATCTAAGGTAATAACGATTAAATCTATTAGTATTGGGCAAGTTAAGTGAACATGAACGTACTATTAAAGGAACAAAGCAAACAGTACTATGTAACAGAAACAAAAAAGTACCTAACCTGTTATTTTACGGAGCAGAGGGTTAAGGGCGTTAAGACTAAGCTCCGCGCCGATGTAAGGAGGTTAATCAGAGAGTAGTGTAACGAGTCGCTAGTGGTTTTCCGAGATTGTTAACGTTCAGATAGTCACTTGATTTTTTGTGTGTACCTACTGGCGTACAGCGTAGCAGTATGATACAGCAACATGAAGAAAAATTTACCTCGCCCTACCTCGTCAATGTTTTTTTACCGAGCGGAGGGTTAAGGCTCTTACGCCCTCTGCCGATAGAAGGAGGTTCATCAGAGAATCTGTAGTGGAGCCGGTCGCCTTTGGCTTGGCGAGATTGTTTACGGTTAGGTAGTGTTACATTTTTTTATACTGGCTTGTTTAAATGGTAGACCAGTAGGTTAGCCAGCGTTAAATATTGGACAACTTCGCATTGATCTAAGACGAGTAGCGAGTTAATTTTACAACCAACTAAGATACTATAACTAGAAACATAAAATAATAACACGTAACTCACACTATACTAACACACTAACACAGAACAAAGACATATCACGTGAATTTTGATAGGCATAAACGAATACCACGCGCAATCGTGGGAGCGATAAAACTGAAGCCAACAATAATTCTTCATTAAATTATTAAATAACTACAGTGCTCATTTGCTCAATTTATAAAAAGCTTGAGATGAAGATACAGAGTAAATAGTCTCCTCGGTCAATAATACATTTCTCCCGATCAGATATCGAATCCTTTATCGGGTAAAAGCTGAATTGCATTACTCTTGGACATGGGTTGTTAATCATTATAAATTAACTTTGTGGATAAGTGAAAGGGCCTTCTAAATCCTACTACTGGATAATACGATGTTTGGATGTTTGTTACTCAATCACGCCAAAACGGCTGAACGGATTTGGCTGAAATTTGGGACATAGATACTTTGAGCCTGGAGAGGAATATAGGCTTTTTATCCCGAAAAAATATCACATTCCCGCGGAATAACGTCGTGTAGCCCACGCGGGCGAAGCCTCGGGCGGAAAGCTAGTCAATAATACATTTCTCCCGATAAGAAATCGAATGCTTGATCAGGTAAAGGCTGAATAAATGCATTACTTTTGGACATGCGTTGTTAATCATTATTAATTACCTTTGTGGTTAAGTAAAAGGGCCTTCTAAATAATGACATAAGGTCGCTTAACCACTTTCGGTAACATTTTATTACACTAGTAAATTCTCTGTTATCCGAACTCTGTATATGAGGAGCCCGTGGCGCAGTGGTTAGGGCATTCGGCCTGCGATCGTTGAAGTTAAGCAACTTTCCCAATGGTCGGTCACGGGATGGGTAACAAACACCTGTATAGGGAAAATGTGATAGTAAAAAACCACGAGCCCCATAAGTAGCTTTCAGGCGGGATAAAATCTCAACAAACACCTGACCATCTCGAGCTCCTCCGTGCTTCGGAAGGCACGTTAAGTCGTTGGTTCCAAAAATTTACTCAAACGCGATAGTATCCGTATTTACTAACTTATAGACGGTAGTACTTATATCTATTCTGTGCTTTTAAGTAAGTAGGTACTCAGTATTGTAATTAGTTTCTGAAGCTATAACAACAAAGAAAGGAAGTTAGCGGCATTTTGTTATCATAGAATTTCATTTTAGCTAAGTCTTCAATGTGATTTTAAAATCTGCCAGTGTTTTCCCACTTTTAAAGCCAATATTGAGAGCAGGCTTTTGTTAGAGATGAGGCTTGGTTTATGTTTTGTTTGGCAGAAAGATTAGAGGCTATATACTTACCGCGGTAAAATACTATACTATACTGAGACTTGAACATCTCATTGTATACCGTCTATCTATATGTGTTTGATAGATAGTGTACCTACCTACAACGTACAATCTATTCCGTTTCCCAAACCAACATTCGGGAACCGAAGTGAATGAAATCCTACTACTTAATATTATAAATGCGAAAGTTTGTGAGTATGATATGGATGTTTGCACGCAAAAACTACTGAACAAATCTGGATGAAATTTGCAACAGAGATAGATTATAGGCTGGAATAACACATATAATACTTTTTATCCCGATATTCCCACTGGAACGGGAACCACGCGGCTAAAACCGCAAGCGGCCGCTATTTTTCTATAAAGTAAAACTAAATTAAACTGTACTTAAAGGCATCGATTCCAGCCTTTAATCTTTTACTTACTGTGGCCTCTAAAGCTCTATACTATAAAATGCGCATGTTCAAAAGAACTTTTTTAAATGTAAAAGCTGAGCATAATAAATCACGGGGAAGATAGATGTTTTAGATGTTAATCTGCGGCCTAAGCTCTTGTTACGTCCGCTCCGCAGCATAAATAGCCACTTACTATTTTATCTTCAGAAACGAAGTGTTCTATGCTTACCAATGCTAGCATATAGATAAATAATAGCGTGAAAACGTATAAAATTTGCAAATTTGGTACTTTTGAGCTAAACAGAATAATTTTCTACTGGGGTATAAATGCAAATCGGCAGTCTTAGATTTGATTTTTACAATACAAATTAACCCACGAATTATTTGGAAAAAAATATAGATATTCCAACATACTTGAAAGAGACTGGACTAAGTGAAAACTTAAAATAATAACATTTTGTCGATAAAAAAATCACAAAGTTCCGGTCTAATTTTCAGTTATAATAAATTTATTTCCATTATGACGCATTTATTACTGAGCCAATATTTTAAACTATTTAATAACAATTAACTATTTAATATTTTAAACTATTTTATCTAGCGACTCTATTAACGATTTGCAAAAATAATGTTTATTTTACGAGTACTTACTTAATTCAAATAAAACTACTATTTATATTATAAGGCGTTTACTATTTCTGTCTTTTTTTGTATGTGATTTTTTTCTAGGTTTATACCCCCTTTCCGAGACAAAAGTGCACAAAATTATGATGTCAATATTTTAACATGTGCTACTAGATATTCATTTTATATTGACTAAACGAAAGCTTTAGTTCCTAATAGGTAAAGCACAGCTAATTATGAGATTTATCGGTAAAAGCGGACGATTTGTTCCCCAATTTAAATAAATTAACGTGACATCACCCACACGAGCTTAGTAACTTCCAGGCGTGTAGGTTTAATGGTGCTTAGTAGATTAATAGTTTAACGCTGTTAATCCTGCCTGCATTTTAAAATACTCAAATAAATATACAGCTTATAAAAGTTAAGCAGGTTTTAGGTCTTTTTTATTTGGTATTTGGATGTACATATAAGGCCAGGGGGGCTACCGGCTAAAAAATATGGGTATGGGTATGGGCATCAACTGTCATTTGAATTCCTTATTTTGATAGATTTTTGCTGCTTTGTTCTAACGTTGCTAGCTAGCTATCGTTATACCCGACGTCACAAAACAAGGAACTGATAGTGGCATTTTTTTATTAAATTGACTTAAAGTTCCAAAAAACGTATGAAGTTCATATCCATAAAGTTACGCGGTAGCCCCCCAGAGTTCACCAACAGTCTATTACGTTAACCTATGGTTAAACGTTGGTTATACGGTTATACTCATACGAGCACCAATATTGTGTGTTTAACAACCAACTAATAACCAACGGATGCCAACGAACCGACCGACTGACCGACTAACCAACTGTTGGTGAACAAAGCCCTTAGTTGAATTTAAGAAAAGATATTTTTATTAAAGTTCAATACGATTAATTGCACAAATTATCTTGAATCTATCATCTATGATATTTGAAACAATAAAAATAAAATTTTAAAAACCACCGAGAAAAAAAGTGGTCCCCCCCCCCCTTTTGTCCCCTTTTTGTGGTCCCCCGACCGATAGAGTAATAATTTGATTATTACTCTATCGGTCGGGGGACCACAAAAAGAGAAATACTGAAAGGTTGTATTATACGTTGGGGGTCCCCCGCTCGAGAGAGAAATTTTATTACTTGACTTTTTTTCTCGAGGGTTTTTAAAATTTTATTTTTATATCATCCTTTTTAAATTACACCAAAAAAAAACGCATTGAAATCGCTTGATCCGTTTAGGCACTACGAATTTAAGTACAGACAGAAAGTAATTTTTTTTGCCGCCATTTTGTTTTCTTTATTGCACCTACATTTGCCTAGGATGTACATTATTTTAGTCATAGCACCACCTCTGTATGTTTTACCGTTTCGGCAGGCAGTTAACCATCTCCATAAATGGCCGGATGGATTTTCATCAAACGTAGCTAAGAACCACCTCAATTAATTTAGCTTTAAATAAAAAAAAATGCATTAAGTCGGCCCAGTCGTTTAGGAGCTACGTTGCCTCAGACAGACAGACAGTCACACGTCAAACTTATAACACCCCTCTTTTTGCGTCGGGGGTTAAAAACTATTTTGTTTTACTATCGACTTTAATCAATCTATTTAACGCGAAGTTCTAAACTTGTACTAATCTAACCGTCCGGTCCCCACACACGAGCCACAAAGCTAGAAGAAGAAACAAGTTACGTCTACTACCGGCGGCGGGGCGGCGTAGACGTTTAATATAAAATGTATGAAACAGTGGAGACGGCGTTTTTCGGTGGCCCGTGTGAGGCTTACAACTTCATCTTTTCAACGAATCACTTGCACTGTGATTATTAACAATTCAGCCTAAGTCAATGGGTAGCTTTTACATTTCTGAAATAATGTACTCTTTTTCCTAATGACGTGAGTGATATAAATAAACAAAACACTGGCTAACGATACTGTTACGTGCCATTATCAAGATTATTCGCTAGTGCGTATCGTTCAGTATCAGCTTGCGGTTTAATCACGTGTCAGTCAAAAGGTAGGTCGCTGCAGCCGGGTATTCGGGGCAGGGGAGCGAACTGGGTCACCAGAGCAGAGCTCCCGCTGAAACCTGCTAACGAAGTGGGAGCAAAATCTATACAGTTCGAGTACAATTTAATGGATTCCGAATCGAACACTTGTTGAGGGCTTATCGCTGCTTAATGTTTAGACTTTGTGTCTGTTATATAGCATGGCAGCTGTTGAAAAAACAGGAAATCGCTTGGCAAAGAATTTAAAAATTTGTAAACCTGTAGAAACCGGGCACGCCGGCCGGTTTCTATTTAACGAAGTTTCAGACTTACTCTTTAATTTATTAACTTTTTTCCGAAATAGTATTGAGCTTTCTTGGTAAATTAATGTCTAGATTTCTATATTCCTTTCAGAAGGCATACAAATTACATTCAATCTTAATTCATTACTTTTGGTGAGGTTTTCATAAGACTGCATTTAGAGATTAGCGTGAGTTACACCTCCCCTATTGTCCTAGGTAAGCGACGCGACACGGCAATATCAAGTAGATAGTTGATTTATGCAGTGTGTCCTACGTTGTTGTCACGTTAATCTGTTTGCGCGCATCTATTGGTCGCATCACGTCGCATCGCCCACTTACGACAACCGGCTAATATCATGTCATGCCAATTATGACGTAGGTAATTGTAGTAAGTAACTATATGGAATCAATTTCAACGTTTGTGATACATACAGGCAGTGTAATGAAGTGTTTTCTTGTAAAAGTGTCGCATTAAATAATAGCAGACCGGGTTGTATTTAACTGTCCAATGATTGTGTCCAAATGATTTCAACCTTAATACTCTGAACGTAAAGGTTCATTGCAAAAACACAAAAAATCTTTCTCTTTGTACGCGCAACTAAGTTAACACGTTAATCCAGCGTTCGAAGTTCATCTTCGTATTTCGGTGATTACCTTACGTTCTGTTGGATTATTTCGTGAATTTCAATATTCGGTTAATAAACTTGGAATTTTTCCATTACGATCCTGAAAATAATAAAGTTGTAATAAAAGCTGGCTTTGGGCGATACTGTAAATATTGAGAGTTTGTTTGTATGATAATGGAATTGTACCAGCCAATAATTATGAAGTTAGGTATATTATATGTAGGTACATCCGCATCATAATATAAAAGCGAATGGAACTCTGTCTGTGTAGGCATATGTTTTTCGGATTTTCCCCTTAGTTTTACTGTAAGATCTTAGTTCTAGCCAAATTTCATGATTCTTGGTCAACGGGAAGATAAAGATACAGATAAAAAAAATATTTATTCAAATAAACATGATAGGTACACAATGACATGTACTTTTGAATCGTCAATATTTTCCTACTAATCTCAGTAATCACAGGCTAAAGTGAATAAAGACGTAAGTTTTGATTACCTACCTTGCGAGAGTCAAAATATGCGACACATAAACGGCAAAACAACAAAAGATGGAAAGTGACCAATACTAATGTGTGAAGGTAGTTTTTCAATTCACAGCTCTGTAGGTATGAAATTTAACAGGGAGAAAAAGATTGCTCTTGACGAGTTTCTCTCGCAAGACAAGTCCGGTTCTTCTCGCAAGGTCTCGCGCCCCGTAGGATTTGCGAAGATGGCGTACCCCAACCTAAAGTGAATAAAGAAATTTTAAATTTTGTTATGAAAATGGTCACTACGAAGCAAGATATTTCCGATTTCCACGTGAATGATGTCGCGACAGACCTCTATACCTACTATTTCTTCATAATAAAAGAGGTAGTTTTAGATAGATAGATAGATAGATGATCATTTAAGCTCAAAGGATCTCCTCAGTTTTACACTCCGTTCGTTGGCCTTATTTATAACATCAATGGATGTTATGAATTTTATATTAATTTTGATTTATTGCGATAAAGCACGGTAATTAATCATTCCTAGTTCAATAACCTAGTCTGCTTTGTTTTGCTTGTATGATCCGTAGAGGTGAACGGCACTTGATCCCTGAAAAGCTTAGCTGTTTAATAATTAATTTTAGGCCTAAGAGTTTCGCGTTTTTTGAGGAATCGTCAATGACTGATGTACCTATGTGTGAATGAGCCGTTAAGTAGGTTTATTTTATGTTTATGTAGTCAGGCGCCGATCCAGGATTTTGTTTAGGGGAAGGGGGGGAAATGGGGGGGGGGGGAATAATCTTAGCTTATTTCACATGGTAAAATGATAAATAAAAAATATGTGGGGGCCGCCTAGCGCCTGTTCGATCGAGTTCGAACTGCAGACGAATCTGATAGTTTAGTTACGTAGGTATACTAACCTCCATTTAGCAACAGGTCAGAATTTCTATGAAAACATTTGTCAATTAAGGTAATTTGAACTTAAACGGAACTAACCTTTACCCTACTTTTTAGTCACCTTAGCTATTCTACTACTTGAAATAAATGTTAAAGTCATGCATAACAAAGCTTCTACTATAGTCGGAATGAGTTGGGCTTTTCAATGAAACTGGGTGACCCAAATAGTGAATAAATACTGAATAGAGCTGAGTAGAAGATTTCACCGACAATGACATGACGTTTCGGGAACGAAAAGGGTGTAGGGAGCCTACTCACGAGAAAATTCTTTCTGTGTTCTGTGGCTGTACTGATTGAAATAAAGCTTAACATTTTGTTATTTTTCAGATTCATTCGGATTCTACTTTTGATTCATTCGGGATAAATTAATGTCTTTGCTTACTAACTTTTGTTGAATAATTTTCAAACTATCGAAAAGGGAATAATTGACCAAAATATTTAGTAAAATGTTGAACAATAATAGCGCGCGCATAGCACGGAGAACCGATGGCCGTTGGTGCGGAAAGGTTCTCGAATGGCGACCGCGTACCGGACGACGTTCCGTGGGCAGGCCCCATACAAGGTGGACCGACGATCTGATCAAGGTCGCGGTGCGCCGCTGGATGCGGGCAGCGCAGGACCGATCGTTGTGGAGATTCTTGGGGGAGGCCTATGCGCAGCAGTGTGCGTCGTTCGGCTGACATGATGATGATGATGATGATGAATAATAAAAAATACATAACTACAGTTGCCATTCCACATCAACCGTAGACACCACTATAGACTACACTCTACAGGTTCTACTTTGCTTTCATGAAATAACTTCAGTATCTGGTAAAAGTAGCAGCTGATATTGCGTTCAAGCGTCCAAAGGGCAGGTGACAGATCAGTCTGACAAACACTCTGATGTAGCAGGCCTTTCTTATGGATGCATAAGGAGAATGAGCCATGACATGACCCACCACGCGGGCCCAATGTGGATTGGTGGGTATTAACGACTGCAAATGCAGCCGGGAATGACGGCTAAACGGGCCTTTCGAAGCACGGAGGAGCTCTACATAATAAATTTTTGGTCATCCACCCCGCGACCGACCATTGCGAAAGTTGCTTAATCCTTAATCGAGTAGTTTTACCAGGTAGTACTAATGGGATTTTCCTTCCCAATAGACTTACCGATAGTAAGACTATTTTTCCCCTACTGTGTCAAAATTTTGAAGTCATATATGTATAGTCCTAGACGGCATCTAGGGTAAGTCACGGATAGATGCCGCGGTGGGATACATGCCGCGATTTTAAAAACTCCTATGAGGGTAATGACCTCAAGCTCGATTTGCCGTATACTAGATAGCTCACCCCGTGTACTTCGCCAGTCGGCCGTGAGAGGCGCTGTAAAGCAAATGTGTGCGTCACAGTCGGCAATCAAAAATTTTGACGATTGAAAAAAAGGACCAAAATTATTTCATTGCCCTTTTGGAGGCTCTACTCTTTTTTTATGAAGAATGGATTGTCTTTGTGACGTATTGATCGTAATGTAAGGTATTTAAATAAATACTCAAACATGTTTTTATTTGTTTATTTCATTATGTTTCATATTTATATAAGAAGGCATCTATCCTCTACGATACGGATACTTGCCTCGTTTTTGATCGGGATAGATGCCCTTAAAGGCGTCTATCCCTAAACCAAGCCACTTATTCCTTACTAACGCATACTTCTAATATGATTATTTTTCTTTCATTTCAGTACCAAAATGCTCCGAAAATATAAAAGATGGTCCGGGTCCAACCACGTAATATTAATTAATCAAAAAAATTACTTAGATGCGGCGTTATTAGATTTGGAACGAAATAATTTAAAATGGCATCTATCCTGAAGATATTCCTTTATTTCGTTTGTACAACAAAATTTGGGAGGATAGGCGCCATTGGAGGATTTCTTTGATAATGGAGTGTTTTGATTATCGTTATGATTTCTTTGGCACAGCATACCATAAAGTTTAAGCAAGTTTAAAAACGATAGATTTTGTTATAAAATGACACGAATAACAGTAAATACGTAGCTTTTTGTACCGTGGCATCTATCCTGTAACGCAGAATGTAGGTCAATGACTCATTTAGAATGAAATAATGTTTTTCAATATATTTTATTTCCTTTCTAAATTATGTTTTTGAATTAATATTCTCAAATTCAAATATATTTCTCACAGGGGCAACTATCCGTCCGCCCTATTTGACTGGTGAGGCGACAATCCGTAGTGCGGCAAGTATCCTCCAAAAATTAGAGGTCTGCAAAAATCAGAGTAGCTCATACTCTAACTACAATAACCCAATATCTGTTAAACGATTTTATAGATGACAGATTGTAGTTTATGTATTCATAAGTAGTTTGTTGATTTTGCACATGTTAAGTAAGTAGTGCGGCAATTTCAAAAAGTGCGGCATCAATCCGTGACTTACCCTATTCTAAATCAGAGGGCTGAGTGTACCAGTACATAGGCATACTATCGCCTTTGGGTTAAATTGCTATAGATAGATTGTAAACCTTATTGTAAAGGAATAAGATCTGGAATAGAATTCTTAATAGCAACGTTCGCACATTGACAAACTTTACGCTCGGAGATTTGATGCAACTTGACACCCGTCAGTCTCGAACTTGTGGTGGTGAAATTCGTAATTTAAACCGTATTAATTACAGTGTAACAGCATTTTTCGAGTGGTTGGCTGGGTACACATGTGTGCCTAATCCGAGTAATCATCATCATCATCATGTCAGCCGAACGACGCCCACTGCTGGGCATAGGCCTCCCCCAAGGATCTCCACAACGATCGGTCCTGCGCTGCCCGCATCCAGCGGCTTCCCGCGATCTTGACCAGATCGTCGGTCCACCTTGTAGGGGGCCTGCCCACGGAACGTCGTCCGGTACGCGGTATTTTGTGCCGTGTAGTGCCGGCACATAAATAGAATAGCACTACCCCCTCTCTTCCTGTGGGTGTCGTAAGAAGCGACAAAGGGAAAACTGCCATCACGAGATGGGCAGCAGCGTCTCCAGCTTACAACAGGCCATACTGCGATCGCCAACCCGCTTGCCAAGCGTGGCGATTATGGCAAACCCCCCCGCAATCCGAGTAATATGACGATATAATGTTTAGGACGTCTGTGTACCTAATCCGAGCGTACAGGTTAATTTCAGACTACTTTTTGTAAAGGCACCATTTCTTGCAATAAGTGGCATCGTCTCTTTGGCAACGTCGTATAAAATCAAATTCAAAGCGACGACACAGTGGAAATTTCGCCCGGGATTACCTCCGCAGCAGTGAGGTTTCCGACTGCGGAGCGCCGACTGCTTATGATTCGGAAACCCGAAAGGGGTAATTCAATAGCTCGAAGGTTGTAGAATACTTTATTGTAATTGTAATTTATCTTTATCTTTATCTTATCTTTATCTTGTAAGTACTTGTGCCGTTCAAATGCCGTTGAATCTCTATGTATGAGACAGCTAGTTATAGTTGGTTATTCGTTCAAGGTTCAATATTATTGCACTAGTGACTCGTCCCGCTTTCGCACAGGTGCAACTTAGATGTATTATTATAATAGGGGTTGAAGTATGAAAATGCCGGTTTTTTCTTTTGTTCATATAACTTAACAACTTTTTAAATATTAGAAATATATAATATCTTTAATATTGTATTACGTTAAGACCGTATCGAGCAAGTTTTGATAATTTTATAACCACGATATAGGATTATTTACAAAGGAAAACCTTATCTCGAAAATAACGACTATTTTTGTTTCCAGAATTTCGTACTTTATTGGTTGTAACTTAGTGAAAGTTTTTTTTGTGCTATTGACGAATGTGTCATTTAGTAGTTAAAATGTCCATAAATACGTGTGTAAATTTTTGTAAAGTTAAACAGTATTACTCGTTAAATAAATTAGAAAAACGTAAGTACGGGAAAAGAAATTGTACGAAAATAGAATCTCCATACAAAATAGCAATTTTGATTGATTGATTGATTAATTCTTTATTTGCACACAAAAACAGAAACTTGTTGTTTCTGACATACAAGAAATACGGTAACAAAAAATTGTGAACAAAGGGGCGGCCTTATCGCTTAACAGCAATTTTTTACTTTACTTTAACCCTAAATATTTGAAATAAGACTTTGACTTAATGTTTGGACAAACTGATGAAACTGGTAATTTGGGTTGAATAGGTATGTACCAATTACGCCTTCTTATGGTGTGCCAGTGGCAAACATATCATAAGAAAATTATGGGCCAAACCAAAGAAAACGTTACCTCAAGATAATTTGTTCTTTAAAATTTTCTTAAATACTTGTATGCTTGACCTACCTACATATCATCATGAAAATGTTACATTACATTATTATTTAACCGTCTTTTGGATCAATCTGTCTAGTTTTTGTTTAGTTGTTATTTGCAAAATGTTGAATATTCAAGGCATATAAGTAAGTAAGTAAAATAATAGTAAACCCTCGATGTATGTCTGTGGGTGAGTAAACCCGTGTTATAGTTTTGTAAGTCAAAAAGTGAATCATTTTTACCAAGAAACATTGAGGAATTTATAATCTCTTCGTAAGGTGGCAGTTGGCACTTGCAAGTCTTCCAGTGCGCTTACTGATTTCTCCTTTAGAACAAGGAAGTATGAACATAAAAACGTACTTAAGCTTCTTACAGGAAAAAATGTAAGTTTTATATTTTGCTAAAGAATTGAGTACACGTATTTATACGCACTTCAAGACTTTTAACTGAAACAATATACTTAGTTTTAGCTAATTTGTAGGTACTCAAAACATACCGCAAATAAAATTGTGTGGAACATTATATAAATCGGACGCTGGATGCGGGCAGCGCAGAACCGATAGTTGTGGAGATCCTTGGGGGAGGCACTCATAGCACAGAATAAATAATACTCATAGTATTATATGATCTGAGGGGAGGCCTATGCCCAGCAGTGGGAGTCGTTCGGCTGACATGATGATGATTTATATAAAACATAATACAAAGCTTAGACATCACTTTATGAGGGCAGGAAGACTGCAATATTTTAGTTCTTTCGGGATGAAATTTGACATATTATAAAGGAAGAAAAGAGATTACTAATACCATAAACACTTTATTTGCAAACATACAGACAAAACATACATTTAGGGAAATATTTACATAACAATATAAGTGAACAAAGGGGCGGCCTTATCGCTTAATAACGATTTCTATCAGACATAAAAATACGAAATTGTTTAATGCCGACTCTACATTTCTATAATATTTTTTGATACTTCAGCAAAATATGAGTTAGACGGTTTTTGATAGGAAAGAGTTGTCTGAGCATTGACATCTTGTTCCTCATAAAAATGAAACAACTTACTTTTATCGCTCTAATTAAACTTTTGCTCAAACTCAAAGCTGAAAAATAATGTTAAAATCCGTTCAGGGAATCCTCATTGGTGTGTTCTGTTTTCCTAACGATTTTATTGGATTTCTCTAAGTTTAGATATTCCATTCACTTTCTTATTTGGACTTTTGTCGAACAAAAGTAATTTGACTTCTGCGTCTTCGCAGAAGTTTGCTCACTCTTCAGAGAAGTGTCGCTGTTTGTATGGGATGTTTGTTCTCTAGACAAATACTTTTTTTGTAGATTATTTGTCTTGCCGGTGACAGGCCTCATGATTCCCTATTTACTAGAGTTCGGCTAAGACTTACGGGCAGTTTGCAGATCTTTGAGAGTAGATTTGTAAGTTATTCAATGTGCTAACGTTACTATCGCATTTGAGTTAAATTAAGATCCTTTCAACTATTGCGGAAAAGCAATAAAGAATTGTGTATTTTTACAGATTGATCGTAGACATCGTAATAGCAAAGAAATAATATCTAGATTCTTAAATTAGACGTTCGCACATTGAATAACTTAAGTACACTTATTATAGGAGCCTACAGTATCTACTGGCTATTGACGCCTTCGATCATATTGACGCTAATGCAACCGTTATCATTTTAGAAAATTAAAATACCTGATCCATGTAGGCTCGTGCTGGAGTGGAATCCAAACATTTTAAACGACAATTAATGTACTCGTATGTGTCGTAGTCAGGTTATTAAATTGCTCGTAATAATAATCTGGCCCGGCATAAAACAACAAACAAAAAAAGGACATCAGCGAGGCAAAAAGTTATTATTTTACGATATGATTACTTACAAAAAATTTACCATTTTATGAAATGACACGACTATCTCATGAAATACATTTGGTGTCAAATATTATTTATTAGGTATTTATTTCATAAGATGACCTACCATTTCATGACCACGACATATCCTACTAATCATCATCATCATCATCATGTCAGCCGATAATCCTACTAATATTATAACTATAATTCTACTTAATACCTTAATAATTATATAATTACAAAAATGCGAAAGTTTGAGAGTATGGATGTATGGATGTCTGGAAGTATGGATGTATGGATATTTGTTACTCTTTTACGCAAAAACTACTGAACGGATCTGGATTAAATTTGAAACAGAGATAGATTATAGGGTGGAATAACACGTAGAATCATTATAGAATACTTTTTATCCCGATATTCCCACGTGAACAGGAACCACGCGGGTGAAACCGCGGGCGACCGCTAGTACTTACATAATTAACTAAGGCGAGATAAATAGGTTAGTAAATTATCATTATAAATAACTAATTAATTAAAACGTAACTGTTAACTAATAAGTACCTAAATCATCTGGGGGTACGGCAATGCCCCGCCAAGTCGAGCGCGAAGCAAACACTAAACACTACCGTACCATCCTTTTCTGGAACAATTTCAGCGTTTTTCAAGCCTCTATTTGAGGTCTAGGCTTAGAACACCGAAATTATCGTTATAAAGTAAACTGTATGCTCACAACAGGACGCCAAAATTTCAAGTTTGTGGCTTATTTATTTCCGAAGTTGTGCAAAAGCAAAGTTTTGCTAATTCCACACTGACTCACTGATCATCAAAATAGAACTAGTACTTCCCCTAAAATTAGAGACCTGAAATTTGGTACGGTGGTAGGGTTAAAAGTCCACATAAAGGGAAAACTATCAAAACTAGGGTTATTGAAGATACCATGCGTACTTGATGACCCTAAGGGGAAGCCGTAACAGACCAGCCAAACTATTAAAGGTATTGGCATGCTGACTTTAAAAAATGTATTCAGTGTGGTAGAATCTTTCTTAAGATCCTACCTATCCAAAAATTGAAGGTCTGGAGAATCTGTAGTATCTGATGAAGAACCCTCAGAGCTCAGTTAAACTATGGGGGATAAGGAAATGTCACCTTAACAAAATCAGTATGTCTTCAGTGTGTTGAGCCCCTTCTGCAAGGGGCTTTATACATCCTGTATAAAAACTAACCTAATCTTGCGGGAGCTGCTTATTGCTTTATAAAAAAGTGATGAAATCTCTTAGTAAAGCCAAGCCAATTCTTTATTATTAAATTTAGATTTTATGTGGCTTGGCCATTGACTTGTTGATTTTTTTTCAAAATGCTAATTATACTAAAGAACTTACTGATTTATTTAAAAGAAAATAATACATTAATAATATTAGACGCCCTAACTCAACTTTGGGCTAAATAGATCCTCACAAGATGGTATAAAAGACCGGGGAAATACTTTTACTTTTCACGATTTGTTTTAGTTGGCCACACTCGAAACACTGTAGAGCGCCAACGGCTGACTGGATATCGGCGCAAACGCATAGAATGCGTCCAAACATTTCTATGAACGTTTTAGAGATGTAACCAATCGAATATATTCAATCGATTATTGGATAATGCTTGTGTATCTATGTGCCCCTTGCATCATTGTGCCCCCCTCCCCCTACATAATAAAATTACTAAATATTTAATTAAATTGTATGCTCTCCGTCACACGTTCATACCTATTCTTACGCTATGCCTACACAGGTAACATGATGTACCTACTGTAAAATTGTTAATTCCAGCTTGTATCACTTCATGAAATGCAATAAAAAACTTGAAACTTGAAACTTGTGTCCACCATCGCGTAATTAATAAGTTTAAAGAATGTTCAACGAACAAATTAAAACGTAACTGTTAACTAATAAGGTGTCCGTTACGCTGGCAGGAAAGTAGCTTCTAGAGGGAAGCGAGTTTGATGAATAGTTAGTGCGCAATTTGCTGTAAATGTGCGCCAAATAAAAAATTTGTGGGCCTAATACTTTTGGAATAGAACGGGAAAAACGAATTCTGCTGGAGTAACGGTGCTCCAGCAGGAAGATTCTAAACTAATGATCGGAGCGAAATAAAAAATATGTGGGCGGGTAGCTTAGGTTCTAGCAGGAATGTGCGCCAAATATGAAATTTGTGGGCCTTACAGTTTTGGAGATATTTGATTTTCTGCTGGCGTAACGTTTTGCCGAGTCCTAGATCTCGGGAACTACTGGATGTGCGATCTTAGAGTAAAGGCATATAAGTAACGCCTCATTTGTGCTGTATGCACATACAGAAAACATTTCAAAAATATTCACCGATTTCAAGTAATCAGACATTTTCAGAAATCAAAACAAATATTCTAGCGCCTAAACTACTACTTAAATATAGAAATCAAAAACGGTGTTCTATTCTTCTTGCTATTTCTAATTACCATAAAAAGTTTGAGAATCCCACAAATACGCATTTTTGAATAATACCCACATGAAGGTGAGACAGACAATGTCATGACTTTGACGGTCAGCAGGATAAAGATATCAGAGATTATTTAGATCCTAGCCCAATAAATAATTAGTGCTGTTACTAAAGTACATGTTCTCAAAATTTCAGTATCAAATTTTTCGTAATAAAGTAAATATTCATTAAAATCCAAAACAACTGTCAGTATTCTGATTAACCGACCAAATTCGATAGACCACGAAAAAGCGACGCGCTCATACATATTAATGACCTCCTTAACTTTTTTGCCGATCAGATTTGTACACGTCACGTTTGTGTACACTTAAGTAAAAAAGTGATTTGAATGAGTACTTTTATTTAATTTTTAATGACGAATGAAGCTATTTCTGTTTTGTTTTTTAAACTTGAATTGAAAGAATTTAAATCTAAAATTATTTGAATTCTTATTTAAGTACATTATTTAAGTAAAAAAATAAAATAAAGGTTTTGAATCGAAATCGGTCCACAAACAAAAAAGTTGGCCGCCATTTCTTTTTTGTGGGCCGACTTCGATAAAACTCGATTTCTAGTACTATTTTGACAAGAAAAAAGCAACGCAATATGTCAAAAGAGTAAAAAAAATCCAAGTTGGCGGCCAACTTTTTTGTTTGTGGGTCGATTTCGATGAAACTCGGTTTTTGTTACTATTTTGACAAGAACACAGCAACACAATGTCAAAAATATAAAAAAATCCAAGTTGGCCGCCACTTTTATGTTTGTGGGCCGATTTCGATAAAACTCGATTTCTAGTACTATTTTGACAAGACAAGACAAACAAAAAAGTTTGCTGTTTTCTTGTCCAAATAGTACCAAAAACCGAGTTTCATCGAAATTGGCCGACAAACAAAAAAGTTTGCCGCCATCTTGAATTTTAGAAATTTATGTAGTTCTATAAACTATGCGAGATCAAGATTTGCACGTATGCAAATCGTATACACTATAATATTAATTTAATAAGAAATTAAAACGGTAAAGACGTGATAGCCCTAGAAGAAATGTCCCAAGTCCCAAGTTACATACAACGGCGAAGTATGCAACTGGGGCTCGTCCCTCCCCCGTCTCACCCCTCACGCCCGCACGATTGACCTGTCTCTCTAGACGTCTCCGTCGGACTACTGTATGGAAAAATGGTTCCTTCATATACTGTGCTGGTATGAATAAAGGCTCAAACTATCCATTTAAATGTTAAAGCACTATTCACCTACATTTGCCAAAAAAAAGTTATGAACGCGACTGTACATTAAATTTTTCTGTATAATACGACACATTAAAGAAGGTGCCCAATATGTATGAGCGCGTCGCTTTTTTGTGGTCTATCGAATTTGGTCGGTTAATCAGAATACTGACAGTTGTTTTGTATTTTAATGAATATTTACTTTATTACGAAAAATTTGATGCTGAAATTTTCAGAACATGTACTTTAGTAACAGCGCTAATTATTTATTGGGCTAGGATCTAAATAATCTCTGATATCTTTATCCTGCTGACCGTCAAAGTCACGACATTGCCTGTCTGACCTTCATGTGGGTATTATTCAAAAACGCGTAACTGTGGGATTCTCAAACTTTTTATGGTAATTAGAAATAGCAAGAAGAATAGAACACCGTTTTTGGTTTCTATATTTGTGTGGTAATTTAGGCGCTAGAATATTTATTTTGATTTCTGAAAATGTCTGATTACTTGAAAACGGTGAATATTTTTGAAATGTTTTCTGTATATGCATACAGCACAAATGAGGCGCTACTTATGTGCCTTTACTCTAAGATCGCACATCCAGTAGTTCCCGAAATCTGGGACTCGGCAAAACGTTACGCCAGCAGAAAATCAAATATCTCCAAAACTGTAAGGCCCACAAATTTCATATTTGGCGCACATTCCTGCTAGAATCTAAGCTACCCGCCCACATATTTTTTATTTCTCTCCGATCATTAGTTTAGAATCTTCCTGCTGGAGCACCGTTACTCCAGCAGAATTCGTTTTTCCCGTTTTATTCCAAAAGTATTAGGCCCACAAATTTTTATTTGGCGCACATTTACAGCAAATTGCGCACTAACTATTCGTCAAACTCGCTTCCCTCTAGGAGCTACTTTCCTGCCAGCGTAACGGACACACTAATAAGTACCTAAATCATTTAATTTACGCATTAAATACTTAATCAAGATTTAAGCTTTAGCTTACGTTCTGAAATTTGAGCTACTTAATAAACTTTTACTTACAGGATAATACCCTCTTTACCTACGTCGAATGAAACGCGCACAAAGCACCTTTACGGTTAGACCGTTATTTACTTATGTTGAAAGAATAATGGCTTCATTGTACCGCGGAACATAAATTCTCATACAGTACAAATTGACAAGGTACCATATTCGTTCATAGTTAGAATTTTGCCATTAAGTATGCATTTTGTTATGGATGTAAGTGAAACGAAACGGAGCCTGCTTGAAGAAATTTTAATTATCAATCGATTTCTTTTTTATTTGATGACTATTTGGCTTCCTGTGGTGTTACCCGCGTGGTTACTGTTTCCGTAGGAATATCGGGATAGTATAAAATTTATGTTACTCGGGAATAATGTAGCTTTCTACTGGTAAAAGAATTTTTTAAATCGGTCCAGTAGATTTTGAGTTTATGCATTACAAACAAACAAACAAAAAATCAAACCTTTCCTCTTTATAATATTACTATAATAGACTAGATAAATTAATGATAAGGTTGGAATCGCGCTTCTGCCAGTACCCTCAATCACATCTTCTTTTAACTGTCAGAAGACAACAATACCAAAAACGTTGAAGTTATTGCGACGAAAGTTAAGAAAAATTTTTACCTAAGTATAGAATAAATATTTTGTTAAAAATATAGATAAAAATGCTTTATTCAAATCAGCAGTTGAATATTTATTTCTGAGGGCGCTTTGATCGACCGACCGAGAACAAAATCTGCAAAAACGACGCAATGTGTCAAGCTGCCATCAAATTTAATTAAAATACACTCCAAATCTTTGCTTAGCAGTACGTGCCGAGAAAATGCAGACAGGAAAGGTGACCTTTCTTGAACCCATGAGGCTGTTTTTTCAATTTGTCATTACAATAAATAAGATGGGAGGAAGAAACAGCTTTTTTCGCCGTCAGCCGTTTCGTCAGTTTTTGTTGGCACAAAAGGTCTTTCTTTCCACACTTGCCGCCGCACCGCACCGGGTAGTTTTTAGGGTTCCGAACCGAAATGGTAAAAGCTTATAGTAAGTAAAAACTTCGTTTTTATGACAAGCTTTTTTGTTGACTGTACTTAAATATTGTATTGTCATCTAAACCAAACCTGTATGCAAAGTTTCAGCTCATTAAGACTCTGGGAAGTTGGTCAAATTTAGCTTGCAAGATTTGACCCGAACGGACATACATACATACACTGCAACTTAAATAAAAGCTTGTAAAAAGGAACGCTTATGAAAAAATGAAAATGAAAAATGATTTATTAAAATACCAGAAAGGTTACACATGTTATATGCAAAGATACTTACAAATTACAAAATATAAAAATGTCTTATTTTAGGATTTTCCAGTGGTCCCCAAACTAGGCTATGCCTGAATCTTGGGATACCAGTCGACGACTTAATTTGTGTGTGCTTAAAGAGAATCACATTTTAATTTTATCAGATCCTAAATTATCAGAATAAATAGGTTATAACAAAATTGTGGTAGAATGTGGAGAATAATAGCTATGAAGCGGTTATGGTGAGACTCAGTCTGTCTGTCACAGCTGGACAGCTCGAGAACTACTAATGCTATCAACTTTGACATTTGGAGTAGTTTAGATGACGTTAGCCCAACTATTTTAGATATAAGAGACAAATAAAAATATATTTATTTTTTTGCAACAGGGACTGAAAGTGTGTCTTATATATTCGAAGTGGGGCTACTAGGGCATATGGGGTATGATAATATAAAAGAGCGCTGCTTGCACATTCTCAATTTTTCGTTCGCATAGTTTTCGACTTTGGATGAAAAATGTAAAAAAAAATACCGCATATACCTGCATAGAGAAAAATCTGAAATTATTTCGCTCAGTAAACTTAATTCACCTGGGTTAATTCACCTAGGTATATTAAGTATACTATTCGTTCACTTTAATCACCTGTACCGCTGGTCACAAAACAAAAGACATTGTCACAATACCACTTTATTCGCCGGGGGGTGAGATATTATGTGATAGAAGTTTATGTAAGGGTTACAGGATTTTTTTAGAAATCTTCAACATAAATCCACTATCGGCAAAGAGTGAAAACATTTTCACGTTTTATTTATTTATATTTATGATTGTACGGAACCCTCGGTGCGCGAGTCCGACTCGCTCTTGGCTGATTTTTTATTTACTCATGTGTCACCGGGGCCGGCCGAATCGATAGAGTAGATTTTTGACATTATTACAGTGTATGAATAAAAGCTGCGTTATATTGCTTGGAAGAGATATCACGGTATATAAGTATCCGAAAACATCACACTCATTGATCTGATACCGAAATAATATTACGGATATTAGAAATAACGGAGGTATTAAAAATATAAGAAAGAAAACTTTTTATCTCTGTTCCAATTCTCTCCGAAAATTCGAACCCACGACCCCGGCTCAGGAGGAGGTATGGTCAGTAATAACTGCACAAGCTGATCCCGCGAGAACACCACAATAACACTAAACCATCTGGGCCATCCATCCATTGCTAATTAAACTGGTTCCTTTGAGAAAAAATCAACCCACCATTTTTAAAGAACTATACCTTGGGGCTTAGCAGACAGATTGTAAGATGATAACTTGAATATTTTAAAAGTTTTGTTGTAAAACGTAAATGTTTTTCTTTTCAGATAAAAATGGCGTCAGCTTGGTACAACATCGGGCTGCTACTCCTGTTGGGATACAGCCATGTCCTGTGTGCCCCACACGGCGACAACTCAGGTAAGTCGTAGTTTAGCATCGCCACACACGGGCCACTGAAAAAAGTCGCCACCGACCACTTTCCTGTAGTTTTCATACATTTTATGTAAACTCCGACGCGCTACCACGTAATATTTTTTTTCCTCTGTGGCGCTACGCCGCCGCCGGGTAGTCGTCACTTGTTTCTTATTCTAGCTTTTAGTGTCGGAGTTTGCGGCAAAAAAAAAATACCTGTACGCTCGGATCAGGCACACAGACGTCCTAAACACTATATCGCGCTAACTCAGATTAGGCACACATGTGTGCCTCAGCCAACCACTCGAAAAATGCTGTTACAGTGTAATTAATACAGTTTGAATTTCGAATTCCACCATTACAAGTTCGAGACTGACGAGTGTCACGTTGCATCAAATCTCCGAGCGTACCGGTACCGCCGCCCCCCTAGACAAGTGGCTTTCTATTAGCAATCGAAATATCACGTGACTGCTAATGTCAATCCCATACATTTTCTTTCTATACGACTGGCGAATTCGATAATAGAAAGCCACTTGTCTAGGGGGGGGTCTCTTCACAGTTTAACATAGTTTGAAGGGTGAATTAAGCACAGACTGGGTTTCATAAAAAATAGATGAAAATTATGCGCAAAATAAAGCAAATGGTAAAAAAAACATTGGTAATAATTACAGTCAGAATGTAACATCTCTTACATTTGTAAGTAAATATAAGTAGCTATTTCTGTACGTATTTGCAAAAGTATTGGAATTTAAAACGCCGACGGCTAGGGAACCACAAACACCGAAACAAAATCGGAAAAGTTTTTGTTCGCAGAGATTTTCTTCTTACATAAGTTATCGGTCGTAAGAATATAAATAGGCATGTTGTTCGCCGGATCAAATTGGATTTAGTTTATTTACTACAGTAAAACGATAGAGTACGCACATAGATTTTATTTACTGCTCGTAAATATCCTGAGACCTGGAAGACTGTTACAAACCCATCTGTTAGAGAGCTTGCCCTGCAATCGTAAATCGAGTACACTTGAATAATTAAAATAGGGAATTAATTAGATATGCCGTTAAACTGGTATAAAATGCTATTATCCTATTTTATAGTTTGCGTATAAACTGATTTATGAGATAGCAAACAGAGTATGGGTTATTGAGAATTTTACTCTCGGGTTTATGATATAGCGTAGCATAATTTCATATGTTGGTGATAACAAAAAAATAAAACCGCCTTCAAAAAAACCACATCAAAAAAGTAAGAAATAATTCCTCACCAAATAAATAACGGAAGTACTTTGAAGTCGGGCGTGAAACATGTACAATTTTTTGTTGTTTTTGTTAAAATCCGCCCGACTTCAAAGTACTTACGTTATTTATTTGGTGAGGAATTATTTCTTACTTTTTTGATGTGGGTTTTTTTGAAGGCGGTTTTATTTTTTTATAAAAATAATTTTTATTTCAGTCTTTTTAGTGCATCGTGCAGGCAATTTACGTGTTTTCTGGTAAATAGGTATGTGATCAAACTCAAAACCTCCTTTTTCGAAGTCGGTTAAAATACCTTGAGGTATCCCCTTTTTAACAAAACAAGAATCATCTAAATCGGTTTCTAAACAAAGGAGTTATGCCTAAAGATAAGTATTAAATTCACATAAAGTGGTAACGAAAAGGACAGTATTTTCAAGATTTCCTGAAAACTACTGAACAGATTTCAAAATTTCAAAAATGGGACCAACTTGTAAACCAACCTGATGTAATAACGTTTGAACCATTTCAATCGGTTCAGCCGTCTTCGAGTAATCGGTGGACATACACAAAAAAAAAATAAAAAAAAACATACATCCAGACGAATAGAGAACCTCCTCCTTTTTGATTTAGAAGTCGGTTAAAAATGGGTCATTCGTTACGCTTTGCATACACGCCGAAATTAATAGTTCGGTATAAACCCAATTATTAAAAGGAGCTATAACACGTTAGTACTATTATATATTCTGTGCTATAACGATAATTTGTTTGGTTCATAATAAAAGGGGCTGCCTGGCAGGCCCTTAACATTCGTCGCCTTTTTCATGCATAACTCTGCAAGTGCAAGGTACTCTTTGTAAGTACTTATATTAATGTATCTACATTGTTTATTTTGTAAATTAATACTTTACCAATGCCAAATAAATATTTGCTTCTTTTTTCAAACAGTTAAATAGTGTTTACCAAATCAATGTCCGGCTTAACATAGCTCCACAGCCCTGTGCTCTACCCCTTTTATCTCGTCTGTATATAGCGAATAAGAGAACACAGTTATCAAAAGGCTGGCATCGGCGTTTTCAAACGACCTTACTGTGATCGCCTATATACTGCAAAAAGTTCAAAAATTCCGAGGTTTTTCGAGCACCACGAAGTTAGCACAGGTCTTTCGAGGTTGCAAATTTGGTTTTAAATAATTGGTATATAGTTATCCTAAAAACATCCCAAAAAGTCTGGACCGGCAATTATTTGCGACTTAACGCGATTTTTATGTTTACGGTGTCTGGCCTATATCTCTTTGGGAGAGACTAACATAATATATAAAAAGTGAAAAGATTTTTGTAAAACTTACATTTTTATAACAAGCTTTTTTGCTGACTGTTGTCATACCACCCAAACCAAACTTTCGGCTCCATCGGAATTGGGTCAAATTAAGTTTACAAGATTCGACTCTAACGCACAATCAGACATACATACATACATGTACTGCAACTTGCAAGAAACTAAAAGCTTGTAATGAAACAGTACCACATTGTCTTCACCTTACAAGTTCTATGTGACAAGACAAGACAACATAGTAACACACTTTCCTTTTGAGTCTTGTTATAATATATTGATCAATATCTTTGCTGATAACAACCACTGTACAACATAGTAAGTAGTTAGTTGTACAAGTGGATCCGAAGCTCTGAATAAATTATCGCTTGCCGCCTACACGTTCATCGCTTACCGCCCACGCCGCGCCGCGCGGTTATGATTAGGTAGGTATTTCGCTTTCGAAATTACTCATTAGAATGTAGATTACGCTTCACTGAAATCATATAACGGGGAGCAAATGAAATGTATTGAAAAGTATTTTGGAACTAATGACATTTTAACGCGTTGAACTTGTATAGGATCCGTCCTCGCTGTGTGCCGGTTTAATTAAGAAAAGGAGAAGGGCGGGCAGCAAATCAGTGTTAGTAGGTAGATAGAACTGTCTAACTAAAGTCTCCTCTGCAAAGTATAAAACAAAGTTGCTTCCAAAGTTGTACGCTAGAATCTTTTCAACTTCTTAGCGGATTTTCATGAGGTTTTCATCCATAGACTCTAATTCAAAAAGAAGGTTCACATGTTATGTTTAAGTTTACATGTGTAATACATCTCTACATTGCACCTGTGCGAAGTAAGGGCGGCTCGCTCGTTTCTCATGAAGAATAAAAAAAGGACTTTTACGAAACGATCTTCCATAAAATCTTCTCCTACAAAAAAGAACCAAAATGTCGGCTACGTTTATCCTGTTTAACTTACTTATTATTATCTAAAATATTTTAATAGTGGTTAAAGCGAATACCTCGATGGGTTAAAGTATGAAATTGCCGTTTTTTTTGTATATATAACTTAACAACTTTAGAAATATATAATTTCTTTAATATTGCGTATATACATTAGGAATGTATCGAACAACTTTTGATAATTTAATAACCATGATAGTTGATTATTTACCCACATAGAAAAAACTTATTTATCTAGAAAGTTTTGGTACCAGAATTTCGTATTTTATTAGGTGTAATAACTTAGCGAAATTTATTGTTTGGCTTTTAACGAATGTGTCATTTAGTAGTTAAATAAAATGTCCATAAGTACGTGGGTAAAATTTAGTAAAGTTATATAATATTAGTCATTAAATAAATTAGAAAATCGTTAGTATGGGAAAAATATTAAAAAATATCTCCATACATGATGGCAATTTTTTATTTTAACCCCTAATATTAACCAATCACGTGTTAACCAACAGTTAACGTAACTAACTGTTGGTAAACTTGGGCCTTAGGGCCAGTTTTTTGATCCGTAGTTAACTGAACCAATGGTTAAAAAAAGTAACTAATAGTCAAATTTCTATAATTCCTATTTCAAACAATAGTTAGCTTAACGTTTTGTGTCGTCCTGTGAAATACAGTTACTGTACTGTACAAGACGACTCAAAACGATACGGATAAAATATGTAGTTTAAAAAACTAAAATAACACACTTTTATAGGAACAGGCTAAAAAGTACAAAATAACCGTCTATTCAGTAACTAAAATTAAAAAGTGTGGTGCGCGTTGTCAATATTAAGTACCTACTTGAAATGCATGCTTTGCAAAGGGCGCACCACGCTTTTTAATTTCAGTTACTGAATAGACGGTTATTTTGTACTTTTTAGCCTGTTCCTATAAAAGTGTGTTATTTTAGTTTTTTAAACTACATATTTATTTTTTACTTTTTAGTTTAATAAATGGCGAATGGTAATGGATTTCACAGTCCATTCATGTGTCTGCCCACCCCGTAAACATTATAACTCAAAGGCGTGATTGTATGTAATAATAATAATTTAATAATAATAATTATCTTTATTGCACAAAGAAAATAATTACAACAATGAAAAATCAGTATAATTATGTGCATTGACAGAATGCAGTAGTACATAATATTAGACTCAGAGGTTCCCAAACTAGGCTATGCCTGGATCTTGGCGAACCAAAATTTTTTTAAGTTAAAAAAGGTTTACAACATTCCATTACAAGCACAATTATAATGAAAAAAATTATCACTAGTATAGATTAAAAGAAATGGATTTTAGAAAGAATATGAAACATCAACCTAAGATTTCCTCCGTAGAGTTATAGTCTAGTGATAGTAGCCAATTTGATAGGACCATTTTTGCCTCAGAAACAGGACAAGATAATAAATGACAAAATCGAGTAACCACATTATAGACTCGTGCTTGAATTGAGTCACCAAATTTGCTAGCAAATTTCGAGTTTATTGTTGGGGTAGGTATTTTGAATACCCTTTTTCTCAGAAGTGTTTCGAGATTTTCGGAACAGAGTAGACGTTTATGAGCAATGAGCGATATTTTAAGAATAAATAACTGTCGAACTGACGTGTCAACTATAGGACTTGAGCTTTATTATATAGGTCAATTGTAGGATATCTGAAAGGTAGCTTGTACATGATTTTTAATACAGATCGGTTTGCACGTTCCGCAACTATAAGTGTGGTCTTGGCAGCAGCACCCCATACTGAGATGCAATATGTAATCATAGTTTGACAGAGTGTTTTATAAATAATAGTAAGTAATTTTCCATTAGCCGAATTCCTAAGTTTTCTAATAATGCCAGCTACCTTTCTAACTCGTTTTGCAAGATTCTGGATATGGGATCTGAAGTTAAGGTGCTCGTCAGCTAAAATTCCTAAATATTTTATTGAGTCAAATGTCCATAAGTATTTAGGTAGTTTTACAAATCAAGTGGACTCTATTAGTTACCGGATGCGCAAGCCGAACCCTTACTTCCTGGTGGTCATTAAAAAGTGCCACTGGCTTCCTCACTGCTCCATCATAAGACCCCCACCACCAAGTGTAACGAATAGGTCTCATTAGAACGAAACAAATGAGCCAGGACTCGAAGGGTTTCCTATTGGCCATTAAAGGTGCCACTGGCTTCCTCCCTGCTCCATCATCAGACCTTTACCACCAAGTGTAGCGAACAGGTCTCATCTGAACAAAACCAATGAGCCCAAACTCGAGGGGTTTCTTAGTGGTCATTAAGAAGTGCCACTGACTTCCTCCCTGCTCCATCATCAGACCGCCACCACCAAGTGCAGCGAATAGGTCTCATCAGAACGAAACAAATGAGCCCAAACTCGAGGGGTTTTCTTGTGGTCATTAAGGAGTTTCACTGGCTTCCTCCCAGCTCCATCATCAGACCCTCAGCACCAAGTGTAATGAATAGGTCTTATCAAAACGAAACAAATGAGCCTTAACTCGAGGGATTTCCTATTGGTCATTAAGGAGTGTCACTGGCTTCCTTCCTGCTCCATCACCAGACCATCACCACCAAGTGTAGCGAATAGGTATCATCAGAACGAAACAAATGAGCCAGAACTCGAGGTGTTTCCTTTTGGCTTTAAGGAGTGCCACTGGCTTCCTCCCTGCTCCATCATCAGACCCTCACCATCTAGTCTAGGGAATAGGTCTCATCAGAACGAAACAAATCAGCCAGAACTCGAGGTGTTTCCTATTGGTCATTAAGGGGTGCCACTGGCTTCCTCCCTGCATACATTTGATGGTGAGGGTCTGATGATGGACATCAGACCCTCACCATCAAATGTAGCGAATAGGTCTCATCGAAACAAAACAAATGAGATAACTCGAGGGGTTTTCCAGCAGCCATTGAAGAGTTCTATTGCCCACCTCTTGACTCCATCATCACATCAGCTCGATGGTAGCAAATTATTGTATTGTCATCGGATTCATGTAGACGTGCAAAGTATCAAATCAATACGACTATTAGAAGTAGGTTAAAATTGAGTTCCAAGATTTTCTTACATTGTGACTTAGTTACATTACAAGTGAAGCTAATAAAAGTGTGGTAAAAACTGGCTCTTAGAGTATAAAAGAGAAAAATTTGTTCCAAAAGAATGCCTAAAACAGCTTTGAGTTAACTTGAATTTATGTAAATACAAGGAGAAGGAGCAAAAGTTAAAGAAAAGTAACCTTTTTTTATTTTGTTGCAAGCCTCAGAGCGGATTATATTAAAACTAGCTGACCCGGCAAACGTTGTTTTGCCATATAATAGTGGACCCGGTCACCGACATCTTGTGTGAGTGTTTATACACCAAAAGTTGCCTACACCAGACAACAGATAGCGCTAGTTACACACTACCAATAAAGGGGCCCAAGCTTGGTCTCTATTTCCTACATAGAAAAAAATACTCTGTGAAGTAGAGTGAGTGTCAGATAACTCTGCGCGCATGCGCGACTGGGTAATTTTTGGCGCTAGCTACAGTTAATTTTTTTATTCTAAGCTTATGGAAAAGATTAGTATTCGATTTTGACCGCGCAGACGTCAGTGATTACATACCCTTTGGAAACGGCAATGGAAGAAATGACAGTTTTGTATCGAAGGTACGACAGTTAAACGATTTTTCATAGAAAATTACAATTTTTACTTAATTTTCCGGAATAATAAGTAGCCTATGTTACTCTCCAGCTCCCAAACTATCCCCATACCAAATATCACGTCGATCCGTTGCTCCGTTTTGACGTGAAAGAAGGACAAACAAACAAACGAACAAACAAATAAACAAACAAACAAACACACTATCACATTTATAATATTAGTATGGATATAGTAAGTGTGATATAAGTAATTTATTATGTGATAGGCTTTATACTTACCTACTTCATTTATCAGTTATTTTTCATTGAATATCATTAATAAGATTAATTCCAATTTAAAATATGGCACCTCCCTAGTTTTATGAATTGAAAATTATAACTATCTTTAGTTGGGACTTGCAGATTCATAAATCTAAAAGCTTTAAACTTAACGAACGGACAAGAATAATACCATACTTACTTTAAATTAATTCCTAACAGAGATTTGAACTGCGCTTAAACTTCGCATATTACACCGAATACTTCCGAAATGTCTGTGTAGAATGTTTGCTGAATTTCATTAACGAACTAGCTCTTGACTTGCAATATTTTGCTTAAGATCTTCTTCTTGTCGTGTCAACTATTCGACTTAATTGTTTGCCATCGGTCGTGGTGAAAGGATCAGCCAGTCTGCGTTACCGACTAAGCTGTCCACACAGACTGTTGCCCAGGGTGCGCCGGGCGTATAATTTGTTTAGATACGCCACACGGGGAGGCTCCTTTCGTGCACCCGTGTTTTCGAGCTTAAGATTGGAGGCTAAAACAAACTACTTAGGTAAAAAAAAAGGTTCCTAAATTAAAAGAGCTAAGAAAAGTCTGTCTCTAATCAGTAGGAAAAAAGACAACACAAAATTATTTAATATCAGAATCAACGAATTTCATTAATTTGTTAGCCTACTAATCCTACTAATATTATAAATGTAAAAGCTTAGATGTTAGGATGTTTGTTGCTCAATCACACCAAAACGGCTAAACGGATTTGGCTGAAATTTGGGACACAGATACTTTGTAGTCTGGAGAGAAACATGGGCTACTTTTTATCCCGGAAAAATATCACATCCCGCGGGATAACGTCACGAAGACCACGCTGGTGAAGCCGCGGGCGGAAAGCTAGTTATGTCTATCTATAAGTAAACAGTATTTTCTAATATCAATCAATATTATACACATTACGAAAATAACTCGGTTTACTTATCTATTACCTGAATTCGTGAACTAATTTTGGCAAAGAGACAGATTATACATTGGAGAAGAACACAAAAGAGTCAGTTTTAGTGCTTAAGAAAGAGCGCCATGTAAAGAAGTTTTACGCCGATGAAGTCGGACTAAAAGCGAGGAAGTGTAAACCTACAAAAAAAACAGAAAAGTTAACGCCAAATTAGTTTTTTTTAATTACTCGTAAAATAAACATTATTTTTGCAAATCGTTAGTAGAGTCGCTACATATTATAGTTGAATATTATGTATTAAAATATTAGCTCAGTAATATGCGTGATAATGAAAATAAATTGATTATAGCTGAAAATTAGTCCAGAACTTTGTGATTTTATTTATCGACAAAATAGTAGTCCAGTACCTTTTAAGTATGTTGTAATATCTATAAACTTTTTCCAAATAATTCGTGGTTTAATTTGTATCGTAAAATTAAATCTAAGACCGGCGATGTGCCTTTATAACCCCTCTTAAGGGCGCGTACAAAGGTCAACATATAAGGCGTGCTCAATCTCCTGTCCATTGTACCACGTACCCGGTTCAAGTTTCAGTGGAGGAATCCGTATAACCTTTTTAAAGGAGGACTCGAGGAGGATACGTTTTCTTGGTAAAATAGTAAGAGGTTCATACCACAGGCTAAGGTTACAGTAAGCTATGAATTAAAGTAATTAACTAGATAAATGTTGTACGCATAGAGTTTAAAGGTTAAATCGTGAAGTCAGAATAGGTTTTTAGAACATTTTTAGTTACGGGTACACTTGTTACTATTCGAATTATTTAATACTAGGGTTAATAATCCAACATTATTATTCAGTATTTTTATGTAGATATCTGGCTGATGTGTGTGAATGATCAATGCATAAAATAATGTAATTTAACACCTGTCTCGCGAGTAAACTAAGCGATACCTTTTGAAGAAATTGCACTGTTGTATTTGAATATGCCTGTGAAATAAAATACAAATACTTTTTGGTACTCATAAATAATATTGAAAATGAAATATTGGAAAAAAATCACAGATCTCGTGCTCTACACGACTTGAAAGGGCATTGAAAATGAATCTACCTATTATAGATTAATAAAAAAAACATTTTTCCAAAATATTTTTACATTTTCTTAAAGCCCTTCAAATTCCGCATCTTTTGAGCCCTCATACGTCCTCGTGGCCCTAAACCCCAGGGTACCACGGGCGAGTCGCACTTTCAGTGAAAATGGGGGCCTACTGGAGCGAACGAAAAAAAAACATTTTCAATGTTAAAATCAACCCATCCTCCATTTTCCGGACGAATGCTCTGACCGCTAACGACTCAATAGCTTAAAGCATTCGCCCGGACAGTGAAAGGTCCCGGGTTCGATTCCCGGCGGCGGAGCTACCTGAAAGATGTGTCGATTTATTCTAATATTTCATTTTCAATAAAAAAAATGCAAAATATTACGAAATCATTAAAACATTTCTTTAATATTTTAGTCTAATGTTAAATAAATAAATATTTGTTTCCTTATTACGCTCTAGTCAAGCACTAAGCAGAGAAAGAGAGAGTACTAGGTATAGTCACAGTATTAAGATCTAACGCTGGTATAGTTAAAAATGGTAAGTAAATACCTGAAGTCAATACTCGGAAAATACATACCTACGTCTACTTACAACACATTGAATTTCAATTTAGAAATCTACTTACAATAAAAGTTATTTACTTGAACATTAATTTGGCAATATGTACTTAATTTGAATTCTTTGGGATCCCTAAGGGTATGCCAACTTAAGGTTTAATTTAAAAGAAACAAAATTGTATGTGCAATAAAACCGTTTGGGACCTTCCTTCTTGCGTATATTTGAATAAGACTTAAATACGAAGTAGATTATTGTAAAGAGAATTTCATTGTTAGGAAAAAAGCTGATAGTCGAGAAATGATGAGTTAAGCTAAGTGCTACCTACCTAGTGCTACATAGTGAATAAAAGAAAAGAAAAAAAAGATGAATGATACATTACTTACTAACTTACCTACATTTTGAACTTTCAAGGTCAATATTACCATAGGGCATGCAATGCAACTGTGCTGAAATATCGGGAACTCGACAACAAATCAAAACATGGAGAAAATCCCGTTTTTCGTAATATTTATATGTAAACTAATTTTAATTGCAAAAGTAACTTTGTGTCTGTGTCCATTTTCACGGTAACTCAATAGACCGATTTAAGTTTTGATCAAAATATGGCCATTTCTTTAAGAACGTGGAAAAAGTAGAATGTTTTTATGAGGAATAAGTCCGGACAAGGTCTTCGGCGGTCGCTAGTATTAGAAATGTTATATCTTTAGACGAGTATTTAATTTACTTGTTTACTTCACGACTCCGCGTGCTAATCACCTGCTTAAATTCTTATTGAGGATGAACTTATCGGTCGATACGGAACCGTTAATAACGTCATAGACCCATTTGCATACATTAAAAAGTCTCTCGAATGAAAAAGCTAAAGGGGAAAGTATAAAATAATCTATGCAAAAATATAATCATGCAAAAGTGTCAACAAGATACAGTTTATCATCGTATTATGCAACTTATTAAAGGGGACTTTTGTTATTATCACGTAACAGACGGCAATCGATTATACATTTCCCCCCTTGGCTTCGTAACAGTCATCCCAGAATGTTATTGACATTGAAAAGTGTAGTTGAAAGGTATCTCGTATAGCCAGACGACCCCTGATTGTGCTAATTTTAAACGGACGCATTCAGCCTACACTACAACATACTCGTATGTCAAAGGGTTCAACGACATTTAAAAAGCTACGACAAGTATTTTTCTGTAAACAAATGAAACGGTAAGGATTAAGTTTTAGTTATGTAGGTATTTCAAATTAAACGTTTCTGAGCTCCCGGCTGCAATAAAATATTACGGAAACAGTTAACACTTCAAAACTCACAAACGCAATTCGTAATTATCGTAAACAAGTGAGAGTCGTAGATACCTCTATCTTTTGTTTTATTAAGTTCTGAAAATTGAATAATTGGGTGTTATGTTGAACCGAAATTTAATTGGTACAGCTTTAATGTTATTTTCATATCTACCGTACGTTGCTAATCATATAATCAACATGATTTCAATCTAACAACCTTTTTCACCTAATGCTTGAAAAGGTTTTTGTGTGCGTCGAGCTGTAAAATCTTATGATTGCATTATCTGCCCTTCACCTGCCTGCCACACATTTTATTTTGCTTGCGACATCAAAGGAATGCATTAATATATGAGTGAGCGAGGAGATTGCCAATTATACGGTTGAAGCGGCTGCGCTCTGAGCCGCAAGGTTTATACATGACGCTTTGTTGTCGGACAATAGTGTTACAAAGTTGTGCTAGTTTCAATAGTAGTGGTATTGGAAATAGTTTTTTAAGTAAATAGGTATCAGATAGCTTGATCTACACGTATTGGTCTGATTTCGAGATAAAAATTAGGTACCTAGTTTGACTACCTATAGTGATTGTAATAGAGATATTGGAATCAACGGAGTATTTAAAATATACAAAGACAATGACTTACATGGAAAAGACACAAAGGTTTTTCGGATCGGACAAATGAACTCTGGCTCAGTAAGAGTACCATACTTTCCACCATTTAGCCTGACTTCATAATCGATGTCAGACCTCCTCAATCTGTCAAATATACAGACTTCCCGAATTTCACTGATTGCGATTGCGACTTTGAACTAAACTCAAATCTAAAGGTAAAATCATTCATATTTAAGGTAAAAGCTGAAATAAACACCCCAAACAATCAAGAAGGCTGTGAAGTCTGCCTCAGAATGAAGGAAGTGTCACCCAAGTTAAAACAAATTAAAACAAAAACTCGTAACTCTCAGTAATAAATCAAGTAACTTCAAATTAGAAAAAGTATTTTATATCTTTCGGTTAAATTACGTACAAATCTGTAATAATCTCTTCTCTGCTTCTTTTTGTTTAAGACGCTTTGAAAAATAGTGAAAAGTGCTGAAATATAAATAAGCCTCATAATATTCTATTTTAGTATCAAATATAAATTTGGTTTAAATATATCAAAAACCAAAAATGAAATAGAACTTATTTTATTTACGACTTCATTACCTTAATCAAGAAGACCTTGTTTAAATGATCGAAGATCAAGACCCAATAACATGACATGACATGTGTAAGCTAAGATTCACACACATTACACATTCACGAAATATAAGAATGATTGAGGAGTATACTGACTGGACTTTTTCCACTAAACAGGCACCTGTCAGTGATCTGTCCGCAATGTAAAGAAAGAGAAGAAAGAAGCTACCACTTCATGGCAGAATGCCCGATGTACGCATCACTGCGATGTGAGCTCTTTGGAGCAAATTGGAATTTGGACAAGCTTAAGGAAGAGGGTCTAAAGCAATTAACGATAAGTCAACTCAGCAGGTACTGTAAGTGTACAGGTAGTTTCAAGGGTCCGATGCCGGCTGGGTTAAACGATAACCCGCCTCCCCCTGCTCTCAGCTTTCAGGGGACTTGGGGATCTGGGTGAAATGGTTCCGATCAAGGTGACTGATCACCCCCGGCTTCGCTGGCGTCCCTCCTTCTAAATAATAATAATTATAAGCTAATATTCAGACCAACGGCGCGCATCAGCCCAGCTCGGACGGTATTTTACTATGCGGTAAAGAAAAATGAAAGAATTCATATTAGCTGCACCGCTAATCGCCGTTGGGATTCCCCGACGACGGCCGTACGGCTCCGTGCCGACAATTTAAAAGAATTCTTAAATTGTCAATTTTGCCCTACCAAGACTTATTCAAGAACCGTTTAACTTACAAGAAGAACAAGCGCAAAAAATTGTCACTCAATATATATCGCGATCGATCGCTTTTAGTTTGAAATATATTTCATGGCAATTGCTGCATTAGCGCAAATATTTTAAGCAACTGTCTTCAACAACAAATGATGGATGTCGCACATTTGTCAAACTGAAAGCGATAGTGATAGCTTTTGAGATAGACAACAATTGTCTAGCTCAACAAATACTATTATCATCATTATTTATGGTAATAATTATCATAAACATTCGTTTTTTAAGTTCTGATTTACAGTAGAGTACTTAACTGCATGAGTTTTAATGGATAAAATTCAGTTATTTTTGTATTTTTTCCACTTGACCATATTAGAATTAGAATTAGAATTAGAATTTTTTATTTGCATTTAAAAATGACTCTACGTAAGATTTCGATCCCCGACAGTATTTTTGTAATTTATTTCAGTAGACTGTCAAGCTTGTCCCTACAAACTTTTTGATATCGGGGTCCACCATTAAGCTTATAAAAAATGCAGTACCCTACCCAAACTTTTAACAAGCTCATGCCTGCTAAGAATAAAGTTTTCTCTCGCTGTCAGAGCTAACATGATTTACTCAACAAGTGTTTGTTATGACGTTGATTGATGGACGGGTCTGTGTCAGCGTTTATCGTAATCATGACCTTCAGAATTGGGGTGTTATTCGACGGATAAGTAGGACACGGTATCTATACTGAGCCATATCTTTAAGGACATTGTAAAGACTATGTTGTTTGCTGTATCATATAAGTATCTCTTCTTTATAAGTATGGGACATTCGACGCGGATGTAGTATTAAACTTTATTAACGATTTTTAATAATTATTTGTTCACACAAACACATCTTAGATTTCTGCGGGAACTGCACATGTAAATAAAAACTAGTATAGTATTATATGATCTGAGAATAAAACACTTTCACGGATTTTTCACGCATTTGGTTTGTTAACAAACCAAAAAACCTATAAAAACAACTAAAAATTTAACCAAGTTGTTAAATAAATGCGTGAAAAATGCGTGTGTTTTATTTATAATTATTTGTTCGTTGTTCAGTGATAAAACGGATTCATCATTCCCAGAAACTTACAAATTAGTGAGGCTTTAGGTACTTACTTTTGGGATTCGAAAATAACCATACCAACTTTAATTGAGCGCATACCATCGAAACTAAAATAGCAATGCGACGTTTCTGTAGATTATAAAAATAAAATGCGAAATAAAAAAAAAAACAAAATAAAGAACGCTTCCTCTATTTTCTTCTTCAGAATTGATTTGATGCGTCCTTTCATCTCTTTTGTCTTTATTCGCTTTGTTTTGTTAAACTATGATAAAGAAGGACGCAGTCTTTTGTAAGGGAAAGCAATTAAGGCACAACAAAGAACAAACGAAAGCAATTTCTCATCGAACAACAGGTGAGTATCTTACCTGCCTGTTGCAGCGAGGTCGGACGCTGTCGATACTGTCCGATCAGGTTGTATAGAATAGAGCTGGAAGTTTTACTGTTAACGGATACACAATAAGTGCTCTCTTTTGAAAAATAATAAAAAAACTCATCATCAGCAGCAGGATGCCCAAAATTGGGCATACGCGCCCCAAGAACTAGATACTAATCTCCAAAAATTTTGCCATTACGCAGCTCTGTGAATAAAATAAATACTTACGTCTACAAGAAAGTGAAACTAGTAATTCGAAAGTGTCTATTTTATAGTGCTTTTTATCAATATTCTCGTGAATATCAATAAATAAAAATCTGGCTATTTTTACATTGTTAAGTACTTGTTTCGTAATTGGTAAACAGCTTGTGTAGGTATTTAAATTGAACGTTACTTCATAACTTCTATCTAAGTATTCCAATACTCCAATATCTGAATAATAATATACATCACTGTAAGTATTTTGTTTAATCTACAACGGGGTAGCACTTATTTTGAGCTAAGCTTCTCTTTTTTGTATTAAAAAGTAAACAATTTATTTCAATATCAAGTTCGGTAACAAACTATGTTCAGTCATCATTTCAGAATACCTTTCCTGTGTGAAAGATACTTGTAGATTGCCAAACTTTGCCCTTACGTAATTGAATTAAGTGAAGGTGCGAAACGTGTGAAGAGTGAAGAGACGCCTGAATACGTGTCTTAGAAATTGTATAAGTGTATCCTCTGCGGTGGCCCTCAGTATCAGAGTTTTATTACGTTATTTATACACAAGAAGTCTCGTTTGCTAACTATATCTTTAAATCGAGATGTGAAGATAATTATTACGCGTTGTATTCCATAGAATATTCTGTTGAAATCAGTTATTATTTTACTCTAAAATAAGTTATTTTAATACGAATTACATGATTGTACTCGTGACATCATAGACGTCTGCTAAGATTTTGTGCCAGACCATAAATAGTTCCATTCCACTATGTTTATTTCTTTGTTTCTGACAAAAACAAAGTCAGTGCCCTTTTCTACCTTTATATTCATATTAGATAAATAGTTAGGTGTGAAAAAGTCATAAGAAACAGAAATACTTTCGCATTTATTTAATACCTACTTATAGTGTTTACTTATATTTTATTGTCGTTCCAGAGTCGTTTCAGGAGAATCATAAACCAAAATTTGTGCAATTAGCAAATGAAGTCCGCCGAAAAAACAACAAGAAAGCTACTAGCCTGACAGTATACCTACTTTATTCAAAGACTTAAGACTTTGTGTTCTAGAGTATACAGGTAAAATATAGCCACTTAGACCGCGCGTTTTAATTAACTTTTCTCGGGAAACTGTGATGGCAAAAATATACATGTCAAGGACAAAATATCTAGAACGCTCCATATAATTATCTAGATTTTTTAAATTTACAATGGGTAGCATTTAGACTTCATCACACCAGCCGGCCTAGCATGAGCGGCTTTTATCACGCGATATGATATGGTACGGCATGCCGTCTTGCTTAAGGTGAGGATTCCCGACCGAAATAGGCACGCTAACGCTTGCTCGGCCGCGCTCGATACACTTCACGCGGATGCAGCGGCAGCCGGCAGTGAACTGTTAACTCGCGAGCGCCCCGCGAAACGAAAATCACTTAAAATTTTATTAAAAATTAACTAATGAAAAAATTAAAATTATGACGGCCGGAATCCCTCGGCTACTCAAAGACAATCATTTTCGTATATTTTTCATTAACTAAAACCAAGTATACTGCAAGTAATACGATATTTGGATTACGATTAGACGGATGTTTGGGATTTTATTTGACACAGTAAAATATCACCAATCGAAAAATAACGGCCGGAAGCACTAGATAAATAACTGTAAAATAACATATATTTTTTCCAAGTTTTAAGTACTTATGTGATTTGCGAGTAATCCATAATTTAAAATACCCTATTTTGGGGAATCGGCGCCTTTACCTGAGTGGGGTAAACAAGACAACTTGCCGTACCATATCATATCGCGCGTTAGAAGCCGTTAATGCTAGGCCGGCTGGTGTTAATTGGTGGAGATAAAGCTAAAGGTGGAAGCGCATTATTCCCGGGATCCATCACTAAGGAACTGGTTATTTTATTTCACTGCTAGATGGAACACAAGTATCTATCTAAGTATCTAATTTGTCTAGACTTTTTACCATTCAACGGATCCTTTATGTTCGGGTTTCTTAAAGAAGTTCGCAAAAAGGTGATTTTGTTGCGTAGAATAGAAATATAGGAACATGAAATAAATTTTCGTTGTTATTTTTTTTGTATTACATTTCAAGGTGAACGCTTTGAAAATACGAGTAATACGAGACGCACTTGTTAGTTTATTTCCTGGTAAACGATGATTTTAATAGATGACACCAGACCTATTGTATTTCTTTGGAAATTAATCCTAAAATATTTTAATAAAGTTTTTTTAAAAAATTCATCACTTTGTTAGGTTGTATATAAAATACATATTTTAATCGCGTCAACAAAAACTTTGAAATACAAATATTTCAACTACAACGTCACAGAAATGCTTAGCAATTCTGTCAAAGAGAAGAGGCATGTTGAATTTTAATAAAAAATACCACCGGCTTAGTGCTCGATATTATTTAAAAAGTTGTTAAAGTGAAAAGCATTCTCGGATTTAGTTCCCGCAATGCTGTTAATCTGAGCCTCTTGGTTATTTACTGTGAGCATCAGGATGGCGGGTGTACTTCTCAGATTAGCTTAAATTTATTGCAGATATTTGGTACCTTCTGTGTACCTTTACGTACCTCTTTTAAAAATCTGTGTACCTCCGTATTTACTAAGATATTCAAATCGCTAGGTACACCCGCGGACCTGACGTCAGGTCCGCGGGTGTATTTTAAACCAATGAGTGTATCGTAGTGAATTTGTGTATAGATTTGGTACCTTCTGTGTACCTGCAGAAACATGTATTAGACTTCCATAATTCAATAAGGTATCGAAGATATTCAATACAATAGGTACACGTGAGGTACACCCGCCAACCTGACGTTAGGATTTTTTTGAAACCGATGAGTGTATCGTAATGGTTTTGAGTATAGATTTGGTATCTTCTGTGTACCTGCAGAAACATGTATTAGACGTCCACAATTCGATAAGGTATAGAAAATATTCAAAACAATAGTTTACCCGCCATCCTGATGTCAGTATGGTGCATGCACACTGGTTCCATATTGTAAAATTAGGGACTTAGGTTGCACGTTTTTTTAGCAACCACAATTTGATATCCAAGGAAATTAAATATATGTGTGGAGTATCTACACCATCGGCAAACCGCAGATAAGTTATTGATCTCTATGTTTACATGGGTCAGTTAAGTTCCTCGTCTATTACCAAGTTTGATAATCGGCTTTCTACAAGGAAAAATAATTCTTCCTAACTTACCCGGTTTTCAAATGGGAATTTTTGTCTTTCCTAGTAGAAAACCGTAATTTTATTTAGTTTTCTACGAAGATTTTTTTTCTACTTAGCTTACCCAGTTATCAGAGGAGATTTTTTTTTGTCCTCGTAGAAAGCTGTGAGTTCAATTACAGCTTTGCACGTGTTTTCCCTTTGTAGCCTATAGATCAGATAGACCTAATAATTATTCATTTTTATTATTGAAAAATGGAAAATGAAGTACTTAGAAAAAATCGACCCGTTTTACAACCAGCTCCGATGGGATTCGAACCTACAACCTTTCGCTTTCCGGGCGACTGCTCTAACCACTGAGCTACGTAGTCGTTACGAGAAGCGACGGATTTATCCAATACTTCTTACGCGCTGTATAGTCAGCGTTAATTTCATCAATGTGGAGATATTACTACCCTCACACGCGAAAGAAATACCTTTCCAGGTATTTGGCAATCGCTAAAGATGAAATTAATATTGCAAGTTATTTAAATTTTTACTTTTTTGCATTTACAATGCAATTTTTATTATTGAAAAATGGAAAATGAAGTATTTAGAAAAAATCGACCCGTCTCACAACCAGCTCTGATGGGGTACGAACCCACGACCTTTCGACGGTTGGTTGGATGGTCTAATTATTTAAGTAAAACTTAATCTAAGTAATTATTTGGTCTATCAGATCTATTGGCTAAGTAGGAAAAAATCTTTTTCTGAGAACAACACATACACGTATCACGTACAAAGCTGTGATTTAATTCACAGCTTTCTACGAGGACAAAAAAATTCTTCTCTGATAACTGGGTAAGCTAAGAAGAAAAAAAAAACTTCGTAGAAAACTAAATGAAATTACGGTTTTCTACTAGGAAAAAAAATTCCTATTTTAAAACCGGGTAAGCTAGGAAGAATTATTTTTACTTGTAGAAAGCCAGTTATCAAACTTGGTAATGTACGACGAATAAGGGAGTCCAACTTCGAGAAAGAGATCTCTCAACGAACCCAGCTTCGGCAAGCTACGGCATATATTCGCATACAAACCGTCCGTTCACTATGAATCTTATAGGAAGGCTCAAGATCACCCAGCGGGCAATCGTTACGGAGATCCTTGGAAGGCCTATGCACAACACAACAGTCATAACGTCGACATTAAAAATAAATTTATTAAATATTCGTCTATGTTTCAAAAGTAATACCTATCATTTTTAAAGACTTATCTATAGACACCCCACAAGAATAGGTTTGATGAAGAAAACAATTGTTTCAGTTCCATTCATGTATCCCCTTAATTTTTTATTTTTTTTATTCTCGTATTAAATTGTAAAGCGGTTTACAGAATACATCTACCTACCACGTTTCAAGTGTGTAGTCTTAAAAGTCTTGGAACAAAGTGGCTGTGACTGTGACAATTTTAATCCAAGCAAGATTAGTTATATGGCGATCCACCGACCAGACAATGAGCTAGAAGCGTCTAAATACAGGTTGTGAAAATTATGATTTTGATGTGACAATTGTATTCAATAAGTTGAAACGGCTGCCATTTTTACTTACTTTCTTTAATTGTTTTATCCATAATAATCACACAAACTATTAATATTATGAAAAAATCATTACAATTATAAACAAATATGATCTATTCAGTTCTATTGTATTGATGTGATAGGAGCTGTCAATGTCAGATGCCACTCAGCTGTCTGTTTGTTCGCGCCGTTCCGAAGTAACAACTATAAACAGCCGCGCGTTCCGTGGCAGCCTTGGAATACTTTGATAGTAAAAGAAGAAAATAAAAAATTAGATTTAAATTTAAAGTTTTGCCTTGTTTCTCGCAATGTGTTATGACCAACAACGAGTTATTTTTATTTTATTTTATTTACTTCTTTATCTTCAGCTTTTGCAAACAAAATCTTAAGTGTAATGGAATGGTGTAATGGAAATTTGAAGTATAAAAAATATCAACAGTTATAAAAGTGATATTATAGGACTCAGTCAGTCTACGCAAAGGACAACGCAACCCAGTATTAGTGCGACAAGCCCTAATGACAAATAAAGTTTCACCACGAACCTTACGAAATGAAATTTCAAAATGAAAACGTTGACATAGTAAACTCTACACCATTTTTAGGTATTATCATTGACGAAAACTTAAGTTGGAAAAATCAAATTGAAAATGTATGCAAAAAAATTAATAAATTTGTCTTTGCCTTGAATAGAATCAAAAGAGTTGCATCACTTCAAAGTGCATTGCAAGCATACCATGGTTATGTCTCCTCTGTGCTCCGCTATGGCCTGATAATTTGGGGTAATATAGTGTCGATTCTGAAAGGGCATTCAAAGCCCAAAAACGTTGTATAAGAGCACTCGCCGGTATACAAAGCTGGGAATCCTGTCAACCATGGTTCAAACAATATAATATATTAACACTGCCGTGTATGTATATCGCTGAGTTATGTCTTTTTGTAAAGCGATATCCCGAACTTTTTATCACTCATCATCAGAGAAATGCAAATGCACGTAAATGTAGACAAAATAAGTTATGTGTACCAAAATGCAACTTAACCTTCTTCAAACAAAATGTTTACTGCATGGCGATAAAAAATTATAATAAGTTACCGCAAAATTTTAGAGACCTACCCACAGAGAAAAATATTTTTAAGAAATATTTGCTCTCTTGGCTTACAGAACAGTGTTTCTACTCGATTAATGAGTATTTAGAGTATAAAACTTGTTAAAAATGTAATACCAAATAACTTTATGTTTTGTCTAACTGGTGTGAATCTGATTCTTTATTTTTATTCTACTATATATTTTTTTACCATATGAAAAATGACATTCTTGATAATATTATTTAATATATTTTTTGACATTTGATTAATGCGTCCACAAGAATTGACATTGTACTGTGACATGTGTAACTCGATTTTCTTATTCAATGTGTCTATTTTTTTAAATTGCATAAAAGAACATTATATGACATTTTTAATTTTATTAATAAATATTTTGCATGCCTACATACTAAAGGCAAATACTGTATGGTACACTAGAAACAATTCATAAACAACTTGTAAACCCAGTATTAGCAAATAAAGACTATTTCTATTTCTATTTCTATTTCTATTTCTATTACGTTGGTTGGCAGATCGAGGAACAGCGTAATGTATCCCATCGGTTAGGCCAATACAATCAAATTTGTAATTAACAATACCATACAATACACTAACTTCTAGATACTTGCGTCGGTTCTCTAAGGACAATATATTATATTTTCTGCACAATTGAGAATACGACAAATAATGCCTTAATAGTTGAAAGAGAAAGAGTATTAGTTGTGAAAACTTATTGTCTAAGACTTCCATCACACTGCCTCCGGTTTCCCCACTACCGGACGAAGATGCGGCGTGATTTGTCATACACTGCGGGTTTTATATGCACATCAAGATTCTACAGACATAGATAAGAAGCGCACTACCACAAACCGGAGCGGTGTGCAGTGCAGTGTGGGAAACTCCTTACACAGGGTAGACAATTTAAACGGCATTCAAATAATTTATATTTTGACGTATTAATGGGTATGGTATGGGAGGGTGGGTTCTAGTCTCTTCGGATGAAGCCTTCGTATAATTGTGATAGAACGTCACTAAGGTAAGATCGTATAATCATCGATTATACTTTATGCTTTATCCTCGAGATTAGAGAACACAATGTGTAGACTTTGAGAGTGACCGAAATTTTAATTATTTGAATGAAATGGTAGTACAGTTTTTAATAAACACTGTTTACCATGACACTAATTCTTGCAGTGATATAACAACTTGTAAAGTACAGTAGAAAATCATATAAATGAAAACATATAAAATACCTAAACCATGTATTTCTGTTTTATTTTTATTTCTGTTTTATTATAAACTAGCTTTCCGCCCGCGGCTTCGCCCGCGTGGACTACATGACGTTATTCCGCGGGAATATGATATTTTTTCGTGATAAAAAGTAGCCTATGTTCCTCTCCAGGCTACAAAGTATCTGTCTCCCAAATTTCAGCCAACTCCATTCAGCCGTTTTGGCATGATTGAGAAACAAACATACAAACATCCAAACTTTCACATTTATATTAAGTAGGATAGGATAGGAAGTAGGATTTAGTGTTGTAGCTACAAACTGCAACACGATTCTTTCATTTTTTCTAAATACTTCATTTTCCATTTTTCAGTAATAAAAATTGCATTGTGAATGTAAAAAAACTAAAAATTAAAGTATCTTTCATTTTTTTCTCATCATCAAGCAAGATTGAAGAAATCTCTTCTAACTTCCCATTGTTAATGCATAAAACATAATTAATGATACTCTACTGTACTGTAACTGTTTTTAACTGTACTTAACTGTACTTGGCTGTACTTGGCTGTACTTATAGGAAAAATGTGATAGTAAAAAACTACGAGCCCCATAAGTAGCTTTCAGGCGGGATTCGAACCCGCGCCTCCGGGAATCCGGCCCGATGCTCTGACCAACTAAGCTACCGAAAGGCTTACACGACTCGTCGAATTTTGCTATCACTTGTTACGCTGTAGGCCATAATTGACTGTACTTGACTGTACTTGACTGTACTTGACTGTACTTGACTGTACTTGACTGTACTTGACTGTACTTGACTGTACTTGACTGTACTTGACTGTACTTGACTGTACTTGTCTGTACTTGACTGTACTTGACTGTACTTGACTGTACTTGACTGGACTTGACTGAACTTGACTGAACTTAACTGAACTTGACTGTACTTGACTGTACTTGTTTGTACTAGACTGTACTTGACTGTACTTGACTGTACTTGACTGTACTTGACTGTACTTGACTGTACTTAACTTTACTTGACTGTACTTGACTGTACTTGACTGTACTTGACTGTACTTGACTGTACTTGACTGTACTTGACTGTACTTGTCTTTACTTGACTGTACTTGACTGCAATTGACTGCACTTGACTGTACTTGACTGTACTTGACTGTAGTTGACTGTAGTTGACTGTACTTGACTATACTTGACTGTACTTGACTGTACTTTACTTTATCAACCAAGTTTCTTCTGTAAAAAACTGTAAATGAAATAAATTTTTAATAAATATTTTTTACTAGCTTTCCGCCCGCGGCTTCGCCCGCGTGGACTACACGACGTTATCCCGCGGGAATGTGACGTTTTTTCGGGATAAAAAGTAGCCTATGTTCCTTTCCAGGCTACAAAGTATCTGTATCCCAAATTTCAGCCAAACCCGTTCAGCCGTTTTGGCGTGATTGAGTAACAAACACCCAAACATCTAAACTTTCACATTTATAATATTAGTAGGATTTGCCTTCAGTGAATATTCCGATGATTAGTTACGTGTTACCTACATTATAAAGTTAGAAGTTTTTCTTAAACTTGTAAAATAAAATAGTATCAAAATCCTTAGAACTGTCTTCTCTTTGAAAACTCTTTAAAGTACCTAACTAAATCCAACTAGTGATCTATCTGTAATTTTATTTTATTTGCCCTCAGTGAATATTCCGATGATTACCGTGTTACATTAAGAAGTTGAAAGTTTTCTAAAACTTGTAAAATAAAATAGTATCAACCTTAGAACTGTTATCTATATTTATCCTATGAGTAATAATATTTATCCAAAGTCCGCAGCTACCGATGAGTTGATCAAAATCTTACAAAGTTAAAAAACCGAATAATAGCAGTGGCTATGGACATTTAAAATTTAAAGATTCTAACAATATAATGGGTGTCCCAGAGTTACGGGGCATGACATGAAGAGAAAGTACTCTACAAATATCGAAAGGAAACATTCTTTTATTTTTGACAAGAAACAAAACAATGCCTTCTTCTACACTATGTGTCGACCCTCTACATCACGGCGACAAAATATGGTACGTGTGAATAGTGTCGATGCAGCTTTTTGCAGTTGCGTTGTCGTTGTGCGAAAAAATGTTGATGTTAGTCCGTTTTTACTAGTAGTTGTGATGTGGTTACGTCGTATGCAATGTGGCCGGCCGCTAGTTTGCAGTGTCGTCGCTGGTGGTTGCTTTGTGATTGGCACTCAAGCGGTCGATAATGACGGCAAAATGTACATTTCGAATACAAAATGCGCCCTGCCCACGTGTTGTGGTTGTAGTACGTGTGGGTTGACACTATAATGAGTTGAAAGAACTATATAAGAACTACATACAAATTAAAATAAATTAAATGAAAGTACATACGTAAATAAGCACAAAAAACGAGATCACGAGACTGATCAAAATCTGAAAAATAGGTGATTTAAGGTGCGACGATTTTTAATAAGGGATCGTGACGTTTTACAAAAACTTTCTTACCATCGCAAATAAATTTTAAAATGTTGCTACAGTTATTCAGCTATCTAAAACAGTTTTCCGTTTTTCGTAGAAGTACTTCAATAGAACGTAAAGAGTGTTTTTGTAAACGTTGCGTCATGCACCCGCGGAGGGGCGCGGGCGATAAAAAACCCTGCTCTCCTCCGTTTTTGAAATCCGAGACGGGCCGCGCATTCAGCTCGTTAAAGGGAGTCGGAGCTTGCAGACGTTCCACGTAAAAATATTTATTTTTAAATAATCTAAAACTCGGCCGTTTATCGATTTTAATATTTTTCTGATATTTTTAGTCTTGATCTATAGTTTAAATTCTTTATAGTGAAACATAATAATATCAATATAATTAAACTTACTCATAGTAGGATTGTAGCGTTTGTTAAACAGGGCCCAGGATGGGAAACGGTCAAACTATCGCATTGAATATTTTTGATACCTTATCGAATTGTGGAAGTCTAATACATGTTTCTGCAGGTACACAGAAGGTACCAAATATGTACTCGAAATCATTACGATACACTCATTGGTTTCAGAAAAATCATAACCTCGGGTTGGCGGGTGTACCTATTGTATTGAATATCTTCGATACCTTATCGAATTATGGAAGTCTAATACATGTTTCTGCAGGTACACAGAAGGTACCAAATCTGTACACAAACTCATTACCATACACTCATTGGTTTCAAGTACACCCGCGGACCTGACGTCAGGTCCGCGGGTGTACCTAGCGATTTGAATATCTTAGTAAATACAGAGGTACACAGATTTTTAAAAGAGGTACGTAAAGGTACACAGCAGGTACCAAATATCTGCAATAAAATTAAGCTAATCTGAGAAGTACACCCGCCAACCTGATGCTCACTATTTACTTCATACGAGACAAGCACAAATCACGTGACTAGACCAACTAGCGCCGCTAATCGATTTTACTTTATCTCTCTTAAATTTGATCGACATGATTTTTGGTATGTGGATAGTTTGGGAGCTGGAGAGTGACATAGGCTTCTTTTTATCCCGGAAAAATAGCAAATTTCCGCGGAAAAATGTCGTGTAGTTCACGTGGGCGAATCCGCGGGCGGAAGGCTAGTATCCTATATATATTTAGAAAAGGAATGGTTTTAGCTTACGCCTCGTAGCTAAAACTACCTCTTAAGTAAAGCAAAACTGATCGTATTGACAGTTGCTTCTGCTACGGTTACAGGCTACGGCTGGGCTACGGCAGTCCGGCATTCTACGATAAGTTGTAGCACTGCTTATGAAGCTTATGCTACAGATTACTAAATAGTGCTTAGGCGTCCATCCCACTGCTGCGGTTTCCGCTCCGGGTGGACGGAGATGCGGCGTGAGTTTGTTATACACTGCGGGTTTTGTATGCACATCAAGATTCTACAGCCAAAGTTAAGAAGCGCACTACCACAAACCGGAGCGGTGTGCGGTGCAGTGTGAGAACCGCCTTATGTTCTAAAATGCGTGGATCAGCAAGCGGTAAATATGAATGAAAATTGAGTCCTACCTTAAATTTAGTCAACTTTTATATTCATTTAAATAATAAATTAATCTGTAATCTCTCTAAATTAATTTCATTTGTATTTAAGTTATCCTAATGTCTAAACTGAAATTACAGCGTTTATTTATTAAGATAGATGAAGATTTTGAGCACCTGCCGGGCTGTGGTTTTGTTTATTGTTTCAAGGTTACCTAGTTCTAAAGTTATGCTTACGATTCTGTGGGTTGTAAAGACCTAGAAATTCTTGTTAAACTTACGCAGAATTTAGGCTATATCAAGTTGTGTCATAAATAGACACTCGATAGCACCAATGTTTACAATCTTAACAATCAAATATTACATATTATTGCACGCATAAAAGGTTTAGATGCCTTATAAGTACCTACTCTCGTTTTCAATTAAAATTGCTTTCTTAGCAATGCGATAATAGTAAGTTGTTAGGTCTTTCTAACAATGTGGTAAAAAACAAGGCATTTATTTTTTAAGACCTTATAATAGTAATTCTTCCATCTTACGTCATTTTATCTCATTAGCTCCATAAACCTGCGAGATTGTAGCTTTAAAACCTTCGTGTCGTCACTAGTATCACCTAGTATTATGGCATTAATAATAACAGCACGCGATTTGCGACCTTAAGTAGTCGACTTCAGAGTAGACTTTGGCCAAGAATGTGTCTCTGTAACGATGCGTTTTACTCTTGTGGTTACGCCGAAATAGGAAATAAAATACTCGCTCTCACTGTCGCAATAAAACTTAATTGAATTACTAAAAATTGGTAGGAACGGTAATACCTCCATATTCTCTTTTTTGCAACCTATATTAGCAGCTTAGAAAAAGAAATAGAACTTGAAGAACTTTTTACTTTAAATTAGTTTTTATTAGAAGTTATGAACGCCATGTCAACGCCTATGTATATGTAATACTGAGAAGTAGGATTTTATCTTTATAGTTTAAAATAAACTGCCTACGTGCCTACCATTAACTTACCATTAGAGCAATGTTACAGTGAATTATATATATTACTGGCGGATCCTCGATGATGATGAATTATATATTACCAATATTTGGAACTTATCACCATAGTAATTTTTAAACAGTAATGTAGTAAAAGGTGATCATGTCTTACCCCAGTTTTTTGTATCATACGCTGGCTATATTTTCCAGTATTTTGCCAATGTAATATAAGTCACTTTGTTAGTCATTTTACTGAAGCTTATCTGCTTTAAAGGTTCAAGTATCTTTCTCAGAGAGCCTTCTTGTTAATCTCTAGTCCAATACAATTACTATTGCCCTGTGATGTTAAATCAGGTAGACTTGATTTGTAGCGTAAGCTAATATAACAAGGATACGCGTTATTATTACGTTATTGCACGTTGTGATCGCCTGTAATTGTAGAACCAAGCAAACTGTTTTGTAGTGTTTTCTAAGCATGTACTCTACCGCTTATTCAGAGTTGTATTTGTGTCCTTTAATTACGATAACTCAGAAAAACACCACTTGAAAAACAATGTTTTTATTAATATCGGTGTTATGATTCACTTCCTAGTTGGCTTGGCACTATAGTATTTTTTTTGGGAACTGTTAAAAAATCAATGTTGTTAAAGATACCAAATGGCTACAAAATCTTACATTGCACATACTAGCTAATATCACTAAACACAAATTAGACGTGTCTAGCAATGTATGTCGTAAGTAGTAAAACTTTGTATGAGGACACGAAAGATTCCGAGATTTGAAAAAGTAATACTTTGCTACTCTTATAACTGAAAGCTCTTTATAATAATATGATATATGATGACACATGACACATGATAGCAAGCTGTCATATAATTTATTCCATACTCATAGCTTTAATCTACTTCAAGATGAAACAAAGCTGTTTTGTAAGAAAACTACGAAGTAAGTCTTTAAAATAATCCCAAAAGGGTTAAGCTCGTGATTCTGGTACTGCATAAGTATTTATAGCTGATCGTCTTGAGTACCTGCCTGAATAAACAAACGCTACGAGCAAATTAAATAACATATTAAGTAGAATGCAAACTTTGCTTAATGAATATTTATGTACGCTTTAACTACTGAGAATTGTTTGGAATTAGTAATTTAAACAACTGGTACCTTACTTCATAATTTAAAAAAGTGTTAAGCTGGTACCTACTTTGGTTTCAATGAGGTACAGGATAAGTGCTAAAAACCTTTATCTATATATATAAAATTCAAAGTCCTGACTGACTGACTGACTGACTGACTGACTGACTGACTGACTGACTGACTGACTGACTGACTGACTGACTGAGATATCAACGTACAGCCCAAACCGCTGAACCTAGAGACTTCAAATTTTGCACATAGATACGTTATACAGTGTAGGCATCCACTAAGAAAGGATTTTTGGAAATTCCACCCCTAAGGGGGTGAAATAAGGAATAAATGTTTGTATGAAAGTCCGTCAGTTTTGAAGTTAGGATCTTCAAATTTTGTATTTAGGCTGGCAATTGAAAATTAACATTTACCTGTGTCAGCGTTTTTGACAATTCCACCCCCAAAGGGGTGAAAAGGGGATGAAATGTTGTATCTGGAAAGTCCTTCATTAAATTTATTATTTAGGCTTATGGTCGGAAAGTAAAACAAATAAGCAAACACATATTTCGTATTTTTTCGAAAATCTACCCCTTAGAGGTTAAATGGGATAAATAAACCTAAAAATCGATATGGATTTCGTTATTGAGGTTTTATGGGATGACGATTGCAAAAATGGCATTTATTTTGATGTTTAACACGCTGAACATGATTCAACCCCTAAAAGGTTGAAATAGGGGTGAAATTTTGAATGAAAAATCAGGGGGTAAAATAGACATTTCAACTTGAAACTTTGTAGGCTTACTTCAACAAATAGACAACCCATTTCGTAGTTTTCCGAAAATCAAACCCAGGGGGTAAATAGGGTATAGAAACCTAAATCATCTTAAGTACACTAAAAGTTCTTGGTACCTAAGCTACTCAGAACTAAGTTTTTGATTGTGAAACAGACACTTATTATTTACTAGCTTCCGCCCGCGACTTCGTCCGCGTGGACATTCGAAAAAATACTTAGGGGACCAATTACCAGGATAAAAAGTATTCTTTGTTTTAATTTCATAAAAATCCGATCAGCCGTTTTTACGTGATTAGGCGGGTCCTCCCTCACCAAGTGAGCAGACTCGTGCGAGGCCCGCCGCACGTAGCAAACGTTCTGCCTCGCGCGAGGCTGCTCGCTTGGTGAGGGAGGACCCGCCTAATCACGTAAAAACGGCAGATTGGATTTTTATGAAATTAAAACAAAGAATACTTTTTATCGTGGTAATTGGTCCCCTAAGTATTTTTTCGAATGTCCACGCGGACGAAGTCGCGGGCGGAAGCTAGTGTATAATAAGAATAAGTTTTTATTAAATATTTAATTTTTTATGTCAAGCTTTTTTGCTGACTGTACTTTAATATTGTATTGTCATCTGAACCAAACCTGTATAAAAAATTTCAGCTCCATCAGAGACTGGGAAGTGGTTCAAATTAAGCTTGCAAGATTGGTCCCCCCCCACTAACTAATTAAGATACACTAACTAACTAAAATGGCAAGTTAATAAAAAGCTTGTAAAAATTAACGATTCTAATTATTTTGAAGTCTCGCTACGAAAAGATGAGAGTCAGTATTGTAATACATCATAATTATGCGTTAATCGGGCGCGTGGTGTCATGATCCATTAGACGCTAATTAAGTATTTAACTTAATGTACGTATCACGAATTTGTTTTTACCCATCGGATAATTGGAGGGAAAAATTCTGTTGTATTGTTTATTTTATCCATGACGGGGTAGCACTTAGCCTTCATCACACCATGATAGTAGTGATTAGGCTGATGGTGGAAGAGCACTAGAAGAATCCTCCATTACTGCGGCTATCTTATTTCGATTTTTTGTGCCGGATGGAACACCGAACACGGCACAGAGGCGGTTATTGTGTTTCGTATTCAGGTCTCTGTTTACAGACTTTATTATTATACCATTTTGTATTGTACTGTAGCCTCCTTAAAGAATCCTGCTAGTAAAATAAAATTTTGTTAACACTATACTGTACTATACCACAGATTACTAAACTGTACTGTAAGTATGTTTTAAAATGACTTTATGATCAATTATTTATGCTACTTTAAACTTCATTTCTTCATTTATTTTATGATAAAGACACACAAATACAAAACAGCGTGTCTTCAGTAAATTTGAGGGCGACAGGCGTTTATTATTCATTAATTAAGTTCAATTTGAAGTGCAGTGAATTAGTGAAAGTCGTTCAGTGACTGACTTTAGGGCAACCTCGGGGTTTAGAAGGCACCTTGTCTGGATATGTTTGATGACAACACAGCCTTTTTTAATCTTAGCAAGTTAGGGATCGAACTTTTTTTTATAGTTTAAAAGCGTCAAGCTTAGTCAGAAAATAAGCTTGTAAAGTTATTTTTGTACTTTTTAAATACTGAAACATCTTACTTTTCTTAAGAAGTGGAAAGACAGGACAAGATATACTAAAACATTTAGGTATCATATCTATTCCTACGCTTAGGTTTGACTTATAGGTACTTTTGTTCAAATATTTATGTTAATTACTATAACCTTTGCCATTATACGCTTGGTCGCTTGCTGAATTTCGCAGCTCTTAATGTTTCAAATACCCTACATCACCTTTTAAATGCCAAACCGCTCCATCGAGCTCATATTCATCCCTGAAAATCGTCTGCAACGCAATCGTACTGAAATTCTCGCTCCGGAACTGGGACCGGAATACGTTTTACCATTTTGCGAAAGAAAATTCTCACTGACTACGTTTCTCGCGAAGTTGTGGACCGCTAGCTTTGGGAGCCTCGGTTATGAGTTTACCGACTCAACTGCGTAGCGAGCGGATTTTGAATTCGAATTGGTATTTGTACTGTTAGAATGTAACAGGGAATAGCAAACAGAGAAGTGGCTTGTACTGTTTATTTTTGAGACAAATTATTGTACTCCGTAGAAACACAATTTTTAGAAGGAACCTTTCATGACGTAGATGAGCAATAAGAATGGATTTTTGAAAATTCCTGTTACACAGGGTTTTACAGGGTGTTCCAGTTTGTATGGAGATTTGTATAGGGCTGAAGGTAGAGACATCACTTTTGGAAAGTAGAAACCTTTCATGGTGTATAAAGCATTTTCTAAAATTCCCGATATACAAGGTGCTACAGGGTGTTCCAGTTTGTCTTTTAACCTCGCTTTAAGTCACACGCACTATCTACGAGCGATCTGATTAGTCGAAAGTGCCCGCGACTCTTTCTCACTCGAGTCGCGCGCAAGTTGTGCTAGACCTACTGACCCACTACAACAGAAGATATGCATGGAACAATAAAATAAGGTCTACTGATAAATAAATAAGTACCTTGATACTTATATTGGTAATCCGTGACTTTCAAAATAAACGCACAACTATCTTAATCACGCGAACGAAGTCGTGGGCAAAAGCTAGTCTTTTATAAACTAAAAGCTCATCAAAAGCTTACATAATCTCAAAACTAAATGATCGTAATTGAAAGTTTTTTTTGTAAGTTTCTGAAAATTGCCGTGGGCCACTTCGTTCCAGATAATCTCTAGTTAAGGTGCATGTAGTCGTGAAACGATCATTTTGAGGCCCTAAATCTCATAAATTAGCCTACTGATGAATCCAGAATTAATATATATAAAATATTGATATATAAACTTCAATCTGAGCATTAAAAAAACATAGTCTTTAAGATACTATTAAAAAAACATTGAAATGAAGCTGTTTTCAACTTGAAATACGCTACTGCTTCTAAACTACAAGTGATATTTTCACGTTTCTTTCAGGAAAAGATTGCTAACTTGTTTAACTTAAAACTGAGCATTTCTCGTTTTAAAATAATACATAGTTTTGACGAAACGTGTGTTTAAGCTGTTTTGGTGCGGGTAGCGGGCGGGAAAATTAGGCCACTTTTCTATGCCCAAGGTCGTTGGCGATACCACGGGCCTTAAGTTTGCAACCAATATCGAGCCGAGCAAGGTCGAGTTTCGTTCGAATCACCCTGTATAAGTTTACGGGCGGTGCGACTAAAGATTAGAAGAGTTAACAATTATAATGAAATATAATACGAGTACATGGGCCAAATAAAATTATTAAAATAGCACCCCAAATACTACCAGATTAATTTCAATATTCTTAACTAAACCTAGAAGTATTAATGTACAGTAGGTTACTGTTAATTGAAATAGAACGCGTTCATGGCTAGATCATTGGCTAGATCCTAAATTAATCGGCCCGGGCGGCGCGGCGTCTCCCAAGTACCTAAAGCCGTCGAGATTCAAACCCGGGACCTTTCACTGTTCTAGCGATTGCTCTGACCGCTGAGCTACGGAGACATTAAAAGACACGTCGTTCTTTATTGAATACTCTAACTACAACATAATCAAACTTGGTTTCACCATAGAGTAGGTAATTTGGTGCCACTCATCTTGTCACTTGTCATATTATTATACGCTAACCTTATTTCGTGATTTATTGAGGATACAGTCATCAGTCACCCACCAGTCTCATCACTGGAACTAATGAGGTGTCTCAATATCGGAACTCACCTGTTGCGTAACTGATATGAAAAGGGATTTTTCCAAAGGTCCACAGCTTGCCACAGCTCTATTGTTTTCAAGAAATGTAAGTTCATACTTCGATTCCCAAAGGGTCCACGACATTAAAAATAAAAAAAAAGCATTTTCTTTCCCATCAGGTTCATGAGAATATTTGGTACAATCAACAGTAAAAGCTGTATAAGAATAGAAATTTAAGAAACAAAGATAGTGAAACGAGTCATCAAAAAAAGTTGTTCTGGCGATACAAATAGCAAAAACGTTTTTGCTGATTGTACTTTGGATAAGGCTCGAGGAATTGGGAATTCATTTATGAAAATATTAAAATTTCATGGACCCGGTGGTGGGAAAAGAAGAACAATAGATTCATGGACCTTTGGGAAAAACCCTATGAATAATCCCTACATCCCCACGTTCTGCCTGCGATTGAGGTGGTTAAGCAAATTCACAATGGTCAGTTACGGGATGGGTGACCAAATATTTATTATCTTGAGTTGAGCTCCAGCGTGCTTTGATTCGTCGTTTGCGGCTGCATTTGTAGTCTTTAGTACACACTGATCCGCGTTGTGCCTGCCTGGTGAGTCATGGCCCAGATGGCCCTGTTTATCCATCCACAAGAAAAGTCTGTGCCCCAGCTGTGGGGCAATAAAATTGCTGATGATGACTCATAATTTATCCACCAAAACGAATAAACTCTCTATATTAGACAGAACTCACCTGCGACGTAAATTGTTGACATAACCTTCGTCATATTTTACCGGTTATGTTATATAATTTTAAAATTTCTGACCTTTGATACGAGGGAGGTAAGCTTCAAATCCCTTTCATTTGACAAACAGGGTCGTTAGTCTGGTATTTGTTTCGTTCGTATGTTGTTTTTAATTAACACACCGTACTGACCGTACGTCGTGGATTATTTATGCCAATATTTGTAACAAAAATACACTGTTTACACCTGTATATTATAAATGTAAATATTGGACACCATCACATTCATTGATTTAATACCAACTGTAGTAGCTTGATCACGAATATAATGGAAATTAGAAACAAAACGATGGGTATATTAAACAAACGAACAGTACTAAAAACATTGGTGCTGATGTTATTGATGAAAAAAATTGTTGCAGGCATAATGTTGTATTTTAATTTTCAATTAGGTACTAAGCGCGCATAAACATAAATTGTATGTGTATTTTAAATTATGCGCCAAATAGGCATATCTAAGATCTCTGCGCTCGAAATAAATACTTATAAAAGATATATGTGTCATAACCATAACATAAATAATTTATAGGTAGGTACTAATATTAAAAATACAAAAGATTTGATATTTTGTTTGTTTGGTTGTAATGAATAAAGTAAAAAACTAATGGATTAGAAAGCTACATTGTTCCTGAATGACAGGCTATATTTTATCCCGATATTTTTACGGGAAAAGGTACTACGCCGGTAAAACAATTTTACAATAAAGCGTTTCAACCTATCATCATCATCCATCTCCATATCCCAATCCCGTTTTTAGGTCGGAGCAGTTCTCCACTCCCGGAGGAGATGACGGGTAAGCTGTCATCTCCTCATTCACTCCTTTCTCATTAATATCATTGCGCACAAAATTTTTCTTTAAAACGGTTTTTCTTTACCTCACCATCCATCCACATTCATGTCCATCAGCTTTCTAGTAAATAAAGCGTAATCTATCTATCTATTTATTTATTCTTCTGAGGGACAACTCTGTTGCCCAGTCTGTGGAGTAATTTCTAGACCGACAATTTATTTATTCTCTTGGTATCAAATTTAATGTCTCGTGACCATTCTTTTCTGAAAACTCTGACTTTCGTGTTTAACTTTATGACGTCTGATTCACGAATCAACATGCCGCATCAGCGCGGGGTAACCACTAGTTTTTTTTATCCATAACGGGGTATAACTTAACCTTTATCACGCCTGATGTTAAGCGATGATAAGGCTGAAGGTAGAAACGCATTACTCCCGAAATCCTCAAATACTGAGGATTTATTGTTATTGCGAGGAAGTTGCTGATAGATCTACGTAACCTAAATAACAATATGAGTGCTGAATAAATTAATTGGCCTAGTTAACTGATATCTGTTATTTGGCTTTTCAAATTTATGACGGTTCCGTAGAATTCAATTACTAGCTAAACAAATAACTGCGTAACTGCGTTGAATAAATAATGAAATAATGTGGCGCAAATTAATTACGCCGTGATGTGTAAGTACTTGTTATGTACGACTTTTAGTGCCTATTCTAGCGTATCTTCTTTTGGTACCAAAAGTAACTAATTATATGTACGCTGAAGGAACTTGATTTTTCTACACCAAAAAATATACCCCATATAAATACAAATATATTTTTGGCAGTTGTGTAAAAAGAGGAAAGATGTGATTTCATTTGTTAACCGACTTCAAAAATTCACTGATTTCGCAGTCCCCGCAAGAATAGGATCATTGAAAATGAATACAATTATTTTATATATAAGATTTTCTTATTGAGATTTACCACCCCTAAAATACACAACTGCATTAACTCGAATGCACTTCTCTTCTGCTTCCGCCTCTTTTACCACCATTAGGTACCTACCTACCATGACGATCGGACAATAATCACTCCAGCTTAACGTTTTTCAAACATTTATTAACCAATTTTCAAAATTAGAACTCGAATGCACTTCTCGCATGCATTCACATCTTTTAACACCATTACCATGATGATCGGTCAATTATAGATGCTACATCACTTTTTATATACGGAAATACAAGTTTTTTTACAATTCCAAATCTAAAGGGACCTCCTACAGGTAACAATTATTATTAACTGATTTTCAAAAAAAAATCGCCATTTTGTAGCTAAACTAAATAATCGAGGATTCTTTTTAAAGTTTTTCTTAAGTCGGTTTTTTCCGAAATATTTACAATTTAGTAAACAGACACCTCCTTTCTCCTCCATTTTTCAAAATGTCAAAAGAAGTTAACAGCCGACTTTCAAAATTCAAACGCTCACACGTGTCTCTATAATTCCTCAACTCTCGGTACTAGGTGTTCCCATCTCGATACTCCCAAAATCGTCGAAGCTAAGGCCAAAAATACGTCTCAGGCGATTTACGTCTGATAACCATTTTCAATGGTAAAAACGGTCGTCCTTTTTCTTATGTTTATTCCACGATAACATCCATACATCATCATCATCGCAAAGGATGATGGGCAAATTAGTATGGGATCCGTCCCCCCCTCCAACATACCTTTTATGTGTGTCGACAATTTCATACGTATCTATAAAGAGATTAATAGCCATATTCAATGTCAAATCCATGGGGTTTAGTCAAACCGAGAAACTCCTTTTTTGAAGTCGGTTAAAATACCAAAACCTTCTCCTAAATGTAACAAAATACTTTCCTGAAAACTGCATCAAAATCGGTTCAGCCAAACGCAAGATAAACGCGGACAAACATTCATACGTACATACATATATATTCATACATACATACAGATCAAACTGAGCTTCTTTTTTTTTAAAATTCGCTTAGAAAGAGTAAAAATCTTTTTTTTAATTAACGTAGGAGTTACTTTTGTAGTAAATAACAATATTAAAATCATATTTTCTCAGAATTCCCACACATTTGAGGGATGTCGCCATAGTAAAAAGTTGTCACTATACACGGCTAAATTTTAATTAGCATAAATATTTTAGGGGATGTTAGTGCCCATCAATATGAACAACTTTCACTATGGGACCAACCATGGAATCGCGAAAAAAAAAACAGCTGTTCCATACATTTCAGTCGACTCGATGTTGTACTTTTGTATGGAACAGCTGATTTTTTTTATCGCGATTCCATGGTTGGCCCAATAGTGAAAGTTGTTCATATTGATGGGCACTAACATCCCCTAAAATATTTATGGTAATTAAAATTTAGCCGTGTATTAATGTCTTTCACCTGAGATACATTTCAAATCTGTTGGTTTTGGGGGACGTTTTGTCCCATCGTCCTTTTCGCATTTATAATATTAGTAGGATATTGGTAGACCAAACTTTCAGATCGACTTTAGACAGAAGTAAGTTCCAAGAGTTACAAAAAGTCGCGCATTTTCGTCATATGAATTGAATAATCCAATTTATTTTTTAAATTTTACTTTTTTTGTTAAGTTAATTCATGAATTGAAAATTGAAAATGGAGTACCTATTAGAAAGAGTGGACCCAGAGTCGCTGCAGCGACTCCGTAGCTTAGTGGTTTGAGCATTCGCCCGGTCAGTGAAAGGTCGTGGGTTCGAGTTCCATCGGAGCTAGCTGTGAGACGGGTAAACTTTTTCTAATACTTCATTTTCAATTTTCCAATAATAAAAATTGCATTGTGAAGGCACAAAATGAAAAAAATGAAAGAATTCTTGTTTGCAGTTTTTTTTGGTAAAAGTCAAAACTACTGAACCGTTAAAAAAATTTTCTCCAGTAGAAGGCTACATTATTTGTTAGTGACGTTTTATCCCTATTTCCCACGGGAACGGGTACGGGTCGGGAACTTTTAAATCTGTGAAAGTTGTTTTAATCTTTACCTTTGTTTAAACACTTGTTCGAGTACAACTACTTACAACCGCAATATTAGTAAATGCAAATATCACTACCATGATTGGATTTGTTGATGTAGATATATAAGGTCCTTCTTAAATAGTGCACATAATTTTAAGGGGTCAATGTACTCACGCATACAAACAACTATTACTATGGTACCAACATTGAAATCGCGAAAAAAAAAACAGCTGTTCCATACATTTTGGTTTATTCGATTTAAAATTTTCTATGGAACAACTGATTTTTTTTTCGCGTTTTCAATGTTGGTACCATAGTAAAAGTTGTTTGTATGCGTGAGTACATTGACCCCTTAAAATTATGTGCACTATTTAAGAAGGACCTTATATACCCATTTCATCTTCTTTAAACTAAATATTTTGAAATAAAAAGCAGCTGAATGTGATAACAAAGAAAGTATCATAATATATTCTTACAATTCATAGCTTCTGTCGTCGTCAGGTTTATATCTCCCAGAGGAATCCAGCGGTAATATGTTACAGACGTCATAAATGTTTTTTGAGTGTAATACTACTCACGTTGAATAACGTGACGTAATTTTTGTCGAGTGAATTGTCGAATTATTTTACGTTCACATTAAAATGCAAGAATAATACTTACCTAACTCAAACCATTTGTAGATATGTAGGACACTAATTAAAGTAAGGTGGCATATTGCCACACCCACTGACTACTTTTCAATCTAATCTAATGTGAAGTTTAATAATATTTTCAAAAATATGGTTACCAGACCAAGAGTGTTCTTTGCATTGCTGTGTTTATCTTCTAGCAAACTACAAAAACAGTAATGCTAAGACTTAAACAAATATTTGCAATATTTCGATACTCTTTGTACTCAAGTCTTTACAGCTGATATTTTATATAACATCATTATGTTTATCGATAAACAGCTATGCCACTTGTAGGCTCTTCACTCGTATCTCGACACTTTCCCGAAGGACATTGACGTCATAGGAATATTATAATAATGCGTAAACTAGACGTGAATAGCTACACAAATATTTTACCAACAGAAAGCCTCGATAACACGCCCTCGTTATACCAAGGAATCTACTAAAGTGTTGTTACTTTTTATAGAAAAAAAAATACCGGTCAACTTTCGGTTAAACTTTTTAGACTGCGCAATTTCATTCCACTAAGAAAAATCTTGCGCTTGAACGAGAATAAGGGCTCTATACTTTTGGGTTGCCAGCCAGCGAGACGTTGCCAGCGGTGACGAAGCCAGCGTCCGATGCCAGTCAGAGCATGTCAAATTGTATTAGAACATTTCTAGTCCTATCTCACAGGACCTAGTTCAGTTGCGTCGCCACGCCGCCGGCGCCGCCGCCGGCCGCGCCGCCCGCAGCCAGCCGCCAACGACGCCGCACGGCCGACTCGCTGACGTTCCAATGAAATAGGGCCCTTAAGCACAGAGTACTAAATCCTTAAGTTCAAACTTGCAAAAGATAATGTCACGGCCGGTTGGTTTTCTCACTCCATTGATTGATGATTATGTGTGTTAAAAAAAGTAAGAGCTATGAGAAACGGCATAGACCCGCAGCCGGATGCAGTGCGGCCTTAATTTATGTAGATTCAGATTAATAACACACTATGGCCGTAAGTTAATACGCGGCCAAAGTTCGGCGTGATTACGCCGTCAATGCTATTTGAATTTCTGACGACACATTTTGGGCGAAATTACGACGCATTATTGCATACAACAGCGGAAAGTAAAGTCAGCCGCGTTATTTCGGCATATTGTGTTTCGACACTTTGTGCCATGTTTAAGAACCGTTACATTTTCTAGAGGAAGAGTAGCTGAAACAACTATTTTCAATTGCCGCAAGGCTTTGTATTTTAGATATACATTCAGTGCATGTTAATATGATGTTTATTTTATTTCTTTACAAATACACTGTTATAAATACAGGTTAGGTTTCTAGTAATAACTAAATTAAACGATGTAAGAAAATAAATCAATAAGTATAATTTATAACAAAAGCTTTCAAAGTAATGAAACGATACTGACAGATGACGGAACGATAAAAGCATCGACGAAGTTGCCGATTGCGAACATCAACATTTATTAATTTCTGCGCAACAACGAAACGAGTTTCTCGATAAACATCAAAGAGATGAGAAAGGTACACACGGCGGCACATCAGACTATACATGTTGACCTTGAGACCTCCTTTATGTCCTACGTAATAAAAGGTTATCGCAGTTCAACTGTTTAACTTCATGTGCTGTCGAGTGTACCTACATGGAATCTTTTAATATACTTACATATATGTATCTGTCTATCAATGGTGGCGTGTGAGGCGGGTCGTTACGTTCCCTAAAATATGGTTCAGCGAAGCGATGGCTGGTTCATGCGTCATGCTCGTGAACGGGTGCTGCCAGTGGGAATGGGTCTGCTCTTATCTGCTTGCCTTAAAATGTGTTTTCTTTTGTTTTTATTCATTTTATTAAGAATTACATTTGAAAAATGTATGGCGCAACTTGCAGTATATAGTAGAATTGTCTTTTGTTTTAAACTAATATTAAAGCTTTAAGTAGAGTTCATAAGTAACTGAAAATTGTTCACCGCTATGATCATTAGTTCGCCTATACTTAACTGTATTTATCATAACCCATTGTGTAATTGTGATGGAAACTGACCTTAGTCATACCATGTTAAGGTCATTTTTCAATTTGACGACTCTGTATGAAATAAGACAGGGAGAAAAAAACAACCCTTGGAGTTTCTTGCCGGTTCTTCTCCAAGGCCTCCCGCTGTAGGGTTTGCGAACCGATGGCGTAGCTTCTATGACGTTCACAAGTATTGTAAATAACAATCTAAATTGAATAAACAAATTTGAATCTTGAATCTTGAATGGGGCTGTAAAATATTTAAATTTAAGATTGTTTTAAATCCACAACGGGTTAGCACTTAGCTTTCACCACACCTGACGTTAAGGCTGGGATTCTCCAAAATAGGGTATTTTTTAAAATTATGGATTACTCGCAAATCACAAGTATTTTACTGTGTCAAATAAAATCCCAAACATCTGTTTAATCGTAATCCTAATATCCTATTACTTGCAGTATACTTGGATTTAGTTAATGAAAAATATACGAAAATAATTGTCTTTGAATAGCCGAAGGATTCCGGCCGTCATAAGTTTAAAATTTACCCCTAAGTTACGATGGGTCATTGAAAAATGGGAAAAGAAGTATTTTAGAAAAAATCGACCCGTCTCACTACTAGCTCCATTGGGAATGAGAAAAAGTAAAAATTTTAAAAAACTCACGATGGGTCAGTCAGTTACGTCTTCGCTTACGATTAATTTATTTGTGAAACAATATAGAAGAGTAGGTGCGTGTTAATACTAAAAATATTTTTTTTTAAGAAAAGTTGACAGTAAGTTTTCTTGATATCGAGAATGCATGGATTCAAAAGGTTTGTTCAAAAGTGCTAAATTATACAAATGGAAATTCATCAATTTTATTTGAAGTTATTTTTTTCAATACAAATTGCAAAAACTTATACTTACATTAACATCATCAACAATAACAATCACATAAAAACACAAAAAGATGCGGGAATAGATGGAAAAGGATCTTTTTGTTTTTTCCCTTTTTTTGTTTTATCAATCATAGTTACCTAAGTAAATTTTTATTTGTTTTCCTGTATGTCTTTTTTGTGACGTGTCAATACTTAAATGTTTTTCATTTCTTTTCAAAAAGTATTACGTTTTCCATTTAAAATTGCGCGTTCCTCATTTCCGTTACGGTATCAATATCGTTGAGCCGCTTCCTCGTCACCCGTGTCGTCGAAATCGATTCCCTTGTTTACATTACTTTCAGGTAGGTACAGTCAATAATTATGTAAACACTATAAGACTGTGTCATATAATATTGAATGACTTCTGTGGCACACATAGTTTTGTTTCGAAACACTTCAATGTGACAAAGTTTATAAGGAGTATACATATTATTGCTCGTGACTGTACAATAAACATCGAACTTGATATTGACAGTAAGAATAAATATTAGACAACATTACATACCATTGAGGATGGCTCTGTGTCCAATATAAGTTGTTATGGATATCAAAACCAAACCTTACTATTGTATCTGACCTCATATTATATCGATAATTCACGTAAACACGGAACAACATTAATTAAATATACCGATACAGGCTGTTTTTCTATAAGAATAAAAAATCTTAGGTGGTGATTGTGCTCATGAATATAAACAACTTTTACTATGGAGCCAACTCTGCAACTCAACAAAAAAAACTGCTGTTCCATACATTCTGGTCGAGTAGGTATTGACAATTTGTATGGAACAGCAGATTTGTTTTGTTGAGTTGCAGATTTGGACCCATAGTAAAAGTTGTTTATATTCATGAGAACAATCACCACCTAAGAGATTTTGCACTTACAGAAAAACACCCTGTATATTTAACTCGATGCGGAACAAATTTTCATCACCTAGTTAGGAAGTGTGATCTGTACCTCTACTATGTCCCATCGAGAAAGAAAACATTACTATAACTCACTTAATAAGAGTTAATTGTTCTCAAAATTGAGATGTAACTAAAGTGTGGTTGATTGGATCAGGCGTTTTCCATCAAGAGTTCATTATCTGCTGAAAAGTGGAGCACTCCTGAGAAGAAACACTTTTCGCCTCACGAACTGATATAAAATGCAAATATGGGATCGACTGACTTTGTTTTAAACCGAGAAAGAGGTTACGAATGTAACTTATTCTCACACCTTTTAGGTAAAAAATAACAGGAATCGGCAAGAAATAAGAGCGCACCTTTGAAGTGCGCTCTTATACGCTCGGCCGTTTTTTACACTCCGACCGGCTAGTCGTTGTTGATTGGAGGAGCGAGCAATGAAAGTGGTGTGCAACACCGTGTACAGTAAGTGTGCAAAAGTAGCAAAATGTTTCTTGTTTGTTTTGGTTTTACGGGGAAGCAATTAGCCTTTATCACACCTGATGTTAAGTGAAGATAAGGCTGAGTCTACTACTCAAGGAATCCTCAACCTCTAAGGAATTGGCTAGAAAATCTAATCTAATTCTAATCTTGCTGAAAACATCGTTCATATGGTTGTAGACTGATGTTATGTCAACAGTACACAAAACTCTGGGTATGTTGTTATACCAGGGCTAAAGAATCCTTATGTGACGTTTATTATCCTTGCGTTGACTGATCGAGCAGCAATTTCAAACACAATTGACTGCAAATTGAGATCCCGACAGCTATTCAACTGACTACTACGAGTACTCCGGTTAAGTGGTTACAAGGATGCTATCGGCTGTTGGAGTCAGTTTATTGCCGCCATAACTAGTTATAAACATATTGTGGTATTAATCATTGATATAAGCTTATACCGCGATAAGGTGTGCGACTATTAATATTAGAACAAAAATGTAGATACTCCTAAAAAAAACAAAACAATACGCATATTGCGTGGCGGAATTTCATGTATTGTTTTTAAAACTACAATAAATTAGTGGACGCAAGCATGCACAGACTATATTTTTGTAAGCATATCACTTTTAACAGGAACAGGGTGCCTACCATCAACTCTTATTGCGGTTTTGTTTAGGACCTAAACTGATCTGCTTCGCTTATTCGTACCACGACAGCTTAATTTCAATGACAGCGATTCAGTGATCATTCACGGACATTTCACAGCCGCTAAGCTGTCAAGAACTCTTATTAGACTTATAACTCGGCCAAGCTAACATGACACCTGCAGGTTATACCCTTCCCTCTCACTCTCCGGGCATGACAGAAGCGAGTGAAAGAGACGGGTAGAAGAAATGAGGACACAAATCGTTCGGTCATTCACATTTAGCAATCCATTTGCGATCCAGTTTTTAGAAGGTCATAGTACGAAAGAAAGCAATTCATTTTAGGAACCTATTCTGCATCGCGCTATTTTTGAATCGCTGTCTTAAAGTTGATGGTAGGCACCCAGGGGCCCGATTCTCAGGCATTCGAACTTTTTCAGTGTGGTAATTCGTATTTCGAACATTTTGTTTGTGGTTTCTATTGAAAAGTTAGAACGTTTCAAACAAACTAAACTGTCCCACATGTTTGACAAATCATTCAAATCAATCATCACAAATTCATTTTGACAGCTAAATTCGTATACGAACATCGATTGGTCTGTACCACTCGTAGCGTTCGACTGCTTTTCGATCGAACTTTTTCGATTGTGAAATTCTGACAATACACAAAATGTGTTTATCTTCGTAAAACATTTGAATTTCGAGCTATAAATGTGAACTTTTCTCGATTGCCTGAGAATCGGCCCCCGGGTGATTCAAATTGTTATTCTGATCCCCTGCTTTAGTATTCGTTAGTGTTCCATAAAATCATATAACAAACTTACTTTAAAAAGCTTATTTAATTTGTTATTGAAATATCAGATTGTGGGAGGACCATACAATAATTAGTGATAATTAACTACATTTACGAGTCGTTCAGTGATTCGTCCCACCACTCGTTCGTCCCAATGGGACGAATCACAGAATAAAAAAAAAATTGTTTGTTCTGTGATTCGTCCCATTGAATTAATTCTTACAAAATAAAGAGATAGTACAGCCAGCAAGCCAATAATAAGGACATTAAATAAAAGACAGAATATCGATTCGTAAACAATATTTTTATTTGAAAGGAAATTAACAATAAACACATTTTTAAATTTAAATAATCGGAAAATTAAAAATTATAATGGAAACAAAAATGAAGCATTTATATAAAAAACTAGGAACACTAGTTTTAATCATACGAGTATTTAAGAGGTTATTCGTAATATTCGTCGCCAACATTTTTATTATAATTATTTTGTTTCTACTAATTTTAGCATTTTTCCTCAAATTTTAAATTACGTACGCTAAATATTGCTTAAATGTTTCAGTTATGATTTGACTACACGACGTTAACCCGCGGAAACCTGATACTTTTCCAGTTTAAAAAGTAGCCAATGTCACTCTCCAGCTCCCAAAATATCCCCATAGCAAAAATCACGACGATCCGTTGCTCCGCTTCGACGTGAAAGACGGACAAACAAACACATAAACACACTTTCACATTTATAATATTATAGTATGAATATTATGATGTTGTCACTTTATTAAGTGAAAGTACGACCTTGACCCTAAAATATCCTACTCTAAAAAGTGAATTAGTTAGTAAGGTTTTGAGAGGCCCAGTTTCCGTTGGGTCTGCGGTCAAAATTAACTACAGTAATGACTTCTAGAGCTGTGCTCTCACATTACGCTACTTAGGATAGCAGAATAGGGTAATCTGTTGTAAAATATAACGTAGTTTGCAAGCATATACCTATTCATATTATGCTTAACTATATTTTGGTCAGAATTAACTACAGTAATGACTTCTAGAGCTGTGCTCTCACATTACCTACGCTACTTAGGATAGCAGAATAGGGTAATCTGTTGTAAAATATAACGTAGTTTGCAAGCTTATACCTATTCATATTATGCTTAACTATATTTTATATAATAGTTGCGTAACCCTTCTGGCAGTGGAAAGAAAATTCGCAACGGCCTGTGTCGCAACAGCGGCATTAGAAAGTGGGTACGGAACCCGCATTCGGGTTTATCTATACCTCTATTTTATGTGAGCGTATAGCATAAGGTAATAATGTCCTATACTCTACCTTACAAATTCGGCTATGCTTCGAAAAAAACTACTAACTAAACTACTTCTTTTTTCAAGTCTAGTGCTACCAAATAGGTAATTCTAGAAAATAATTTTCTTTTTAAAAACATCTCTTCAGTTGGTCAAATACATGTAATTCGATCACCAACTGTTAACTTTTTGTTTGTAATGAATTGAATATAAAGATTCGTATTTAAATGCAAGGTGAATGTGAAGTGATAGCAGAATATCTTTACAGAATTACCTACACCCACCTTTATAATATTAATGTTAATTACAGTGTAGACTCAAAATTACAGCTCATTTTGTACTAAATGAGAATAACATAGTTCAAATAAGGCTATTTATCTTAGTGATACACGATCTAGAGAAGTTTCTAATTTCCGAGTAATTGAGTTCTAGAGGTCCGTAAATGTTACTTTATGCAAATGAACTACGAACCTAAATAAACTTTAGTTTCTAGAATTACACCCGTTTTGTATTGTCAAAAGACTTTGTGAAGTATCTCGCATCTCAGTACATGATGTGATTAAATGAACAGGTCTCATGCCAAGTGTGTCCCCGTAATCATTTAGCAAAACATTGTGTCTCAATATGCAAAAATTTTTTTTATTAAAAATTTTGCATATTGAGTTTTGCGGTTCATCTATACTCATATCATAATATTCAAATTATGAACTCATACTGAACAATATTGACACACTTTATACCATAGCCAACTTTAAAGAAATTTAAAAAAACAACCTGTATCGTAATATCTACTAGAAGCACACTTCTTTTTTTTATTTTACATTCCCCATGACAAACATAGGCTTTGCCAGCCTGGGGTACAGCTACAGGCCCTCCTTCAGCCGAGAAATATGTCGGACCGGAAATATCGCTAAAAGTACGTGGTATTTTTGTTTTATTTTTGAAATATTTAACTAATATGTATATGAGTGAAGATAAAGTAGCGTATGAGACTGTCCATAACTTAGTATTAATACACTCGTGGGATGCTAATATATTAGTACGTACGTATAAACAAAATTAAGAAGCTCTACTGTGATGTTTTATAAAATTAACACAGTTTAGTCAAAACTGTATCCTTATTTAGTCACTTTACCGTACCCTTATCCCACATAAGGTTTGAACTTTTGAATTTAAATTTATTGCAATAGTTCTCCCGGTAGTGCTGTAATAAAAGCAAATGTTGTTACTGATTCCGTTGTGAAAGCTATGCTGTATTTTAATACAGAGAATGTGCTTTACATTTCAGGCAATTAGTAACCCACAGTATTTCAGCTATTTACCCGCGTGGTACCCGTTTCCGTAGAAATATGAGGATAACATTTAGCCTTTGTTACTCATGAAAGATTTTTTAAAAGCGGTTAAGAAGGTTCTGAGTTTATCCATTAAAAACAAACGAACAAAAAATCTAAGCTTTCTTCTTCATTTAAATTAGTGTAGAAGCATAAATTTCAAATGGTTATTATAGGAAAAAAATTACTCATACTTGAGTCGCACTTTTCAGAATTTCGTGAGTAATAAGCAT